>CM066232.1:3291516-4491516 GCA_033675125.1 Athetis lepigone | reverse complement strand
CTGGTCCTGCTGGATTTCTCACGGGCATTTGATGCTATCAATACCAATCTTCTGTTGTCCAAGCTAGTGTTCTATGGCTTTGACCGTGATGCTGTGGATTGGTTTGGTAGCTACCTAAGAAATAGGTCCCAATATGTGGAAATCCATAGGGAGGACGGGTCGACGGTGTCTTCCCCTCCCCTCCGCGTGTCCAGGGGAGTCCCGCAGGGATCGATTTTGGGTCCTCTGCTATACATCCTCTACAGTGCTGATGTTGTCGGATCCTTTGTAAACTGTAAATACCATATGTATGCCGATGATATCCAGTTATATACCTCCTTCAAAGGAGTCGACACAGCACTAGCGGTGCAGAGGGTGAATGAGGATCTGCATAGGGTAGTAACCTGGTCAGAAGAGAACTCTTTAGTTCTGAACCCTCTGAAGTCCAAGTTCATGGTGTTGGGAACAAAAAAACAAGTCGCTGCAATTTTGTCTGCCAATCCAGAGATCATTATTAAAGGCGAGAAAATTGAGCGCGTACTCCAGGCATGCAACCTGGGTCTAATCCTGGATCCTGAGTTGCGTTTTGAAGCCCACATAAAGAGCGTGCTCAGAAATTGCTTCTACAGGCTTAAGATCTTATATGGCATTCGCAATTACCTTAGCATACCACTTAGAAAGCAATTAGTTGATAGTTTGGTCCTTTCCAAGTTTAATTACTGTGACACAGTGTATGGACCTTGCCTGCTTGCTAGAACAGATAGGTTAATTCAGAGAGTTCAGAATGCCTGTGTTCGCTTTTGTGTTCATGTTCCCCGTAGACACCATGTGACCCCATACATAAATAAACTCAAAATACTTAAGATGGCTGCCAGGCGTAAGCTTCATCTAGCGAGTTTGCTGTTTGGCACAATAACAACCCAAAAACCGCGCTATTTGTTTGAAAGACTCACATGGCGACAAAATCAATACAAGTATGGTCTTCGCTCCATAGTACCCCCACTCCGAACTCCACGACACAGAACCGCAGCTTTCAGGGGCAGTTTCAGGTTTGCGGCCACACACTGCTGGAATGATCTTCCACCACCAATTAGAGGCCTGCGAACAATACAATCTTTCAAATACCAACTCAAGAAGTTACTACTTGATGCCCAACTATCATCACAATAATCTTTTATTTACCTCTCGGGTCATGGCCTACAGTCCTTGGTGTGATCATCCGGTTGCGCCGCAACTCGTCTCTGCCCCCAGCCTGCTGTGGTCTGTTAGCGGCGTTCTCGTCCCCTGTATTCTATGTTCTGTACGCCTGTGAGACAATATTACAATATTACATTTTTATTACATTATTTCAATCACCTCAATTACTATCTATCTTTGTTTCTTTCTTTTTTACATTATACATGTTTTATTTTATATGCATAATGCCGTATTTCATTAGTTTTTCACATAGATATGTATGGGTTAAATTCACTCACCGCATTGTTCCTTGGCGTCTGCGCGATATATATATAGATAGCGTTGCGGGTCGTATTCCAACTCCCGCGCTGTGGATTTGTCTTGAGATGGGTTCACCTAATTTCACTCACAAACACAACATTGTTCAAAAGCAATAGGTACCGAGCACAACATACCACAATGATTCATAATAAAACCTTATTACACCATTTGCTGTAAGTAAAAGCTTACGCTTACCGGCTTATGTAATTCTAGTGATCATAGACTAATATATATAAACAGTGATGACATAGGTGACATAATTATTGTACTGTACGTGTGTACCTTAATGTCATAGATTAAATAATGATCGATTATGATACACTAGTGTGTTCAGTTGCCTTTTAGTTTCTTTTTTTTGTCTTTAGTCGATTTTTCGTAAAAATGTTGCCTGATATTTAAAAATTTGTAAACTTGTTTGTTGTAACTTTATTTTCGTATTTTTTTTTGTTGTGTGCTCCGCACCGGTACAACGCCTTTTTTGGTGTTTATCGTGCCTCAGAACAATTGAGCAACTAAGTTCTCCATTGTTCTGAGACAGTAAACACGCCCTCGGCTAGCGCTGAAAACCAGCGCCGTGGACTCGTACCTGTGTACGGGCCCGGCATTATGCTGAGCGCTAGCCCTTTCGTGCAATAAGTTTTATACCTACATTTTAAGTTCATGCTGTAAAACTTTAGCTTAACTTAGCACGAATAAACTGTTTTTCTTTCTTTCTTTCTTTCTAAGTCGGTGGCTTCTCTTCTGCCAGTAAATTTGTGTTGCCACCGACTTCCGAAATTTTTGTTATTTTTAAGTTTTTAGTTTTTGAAGGCGGTTGTTTTTTTTTTGTAAAAAGTTTTTTATTTTTTACTTTTTAGTGTCGAGTCCCAATGTCTTACTAAAGAACCTATCCAGGCTGCCAATGTCCATACCAAGTTTCATCCAAGCGCAAAAAAAAGCATCAAACGTTTAACAACGCAGACAATATACAATAAAACTTCTATAATATGAATGCATTTTTATAATACTCATTGTACCTATAATAAATTGTCGATTCAAAACAACAAATCATAACCAATTTTAGTGTAAAACTAACTTCATTGAAGCTGGAACACGAGGTAGCTGCTACGAACCATTTAGGATATCCTTAAACTGTATTTTGTCTTCACTATCGAATCTGCATTATAATCAATCTCGGTGTAAAGGGCTTATCAATACGAATAAAATAAGCCCAAACACCACGTAGCTGCTATCAACCATTAAGGAGTTCCCTTAACTGTACTGCACCTGCATCACGGAGCTTGCAGTGGCAGTCATAACCAATCTCGGTGTAAAGATCTTGTCATCACGAATAAAATGAGCCCAAAGACGAGGTACCTAAGTTGTACCGTTGAGGAGTTCCCTTGATTATCTGTCGTCTTCATCATCAGATCAGCCCTAAACCTCCATGGTATTGTAGTCTCATCAGATATACACATTAATATTAAGTTTTTACCCGATGCTCGCCTACAATTTTCTAGAGATGCCCTCAATTTCTCAGGGTTTCCACCACCAGGTCCTGACCTGGTGACAATGGGACCAAATGACAAGCATACCCTTTCAAATTAAAAAAGAATTTTTGAAATCGGTCCAGGCGTCTTCGAGAAATCGAGTAACAAACATAAAAAAAAAAAATTACAGTCGAATTGAGAACCTCCTCCTTTTTTTGAAGTCGGTTGAAAATGAAAGAAGGCCGGGGGAGCGCAGGCGCCAGCTAGGCGCGCGTGGACGTCATGTCGTGGCGATGTGGCCGCGCTGACGCCGCGCTGCCGCCGCGTTGCCGTCGCGATGTGGTTGCGATGTAGTCGTATTACACAGGTGGTCGATAACAACCACAAAATGTGGTGCGTGTGAATTGTAATATTCATTTTCAATACAAAATTTACGCCCGACCACATCGCGGCGTTGTGGTGTGGTTGTCGCTGTGGTGTGGTTGTGGTACGTGTGAATTGAGCCTAAGTCTCTCAGAAACACAAACAGTGTAGGTAGTGATGGAATATGCACAAAAGTTATAAAAACAGTATCTCAATACCTAGCCCCACATCTTAGTTACATTATCAATTTAAGTATTGAGAATGGTATCTTCCCAGAGAAACTTAAAACCTCCATAGTTAATTCTTTTGTTTAAAAAGCACGACAAATGCCTAATGAAAAATTATAGGCCTATTGCTTTGATACCTATATTTGCAAAAATATTTGAAAAAGTGATATATAAAGCACTTTATACCTACCTCGAAAAATCAAACATTTTACTTGACGAACAGAAAGGATTTCGCAAGAACAGGACAATTAATATGGCTATCCATGATCTGATACGTCCTATCCTATCGAATGTGGATCAAAGAAATGCCGTATGTGCGATATATATGGATCTTACAAAGGCTTTTGACTATGTAGACTATAAAATACTATTAAATAAATTAGAGAAATATGGTATAAGAGGCAACATTTTGAATCTCATTGAATCGTACCTACGCAATAGAAAGCAGGTTTTAGAAATAACACGAATATGCCCACGCACTTGTACCGAAAGAAAATACAGATCTAGCAGTAGGGTCGTTAAATACGGGGTCCCACAAGGCAGTGTGTTAGGACCTCTCCTTTTTCTAACATATATAATGATTTGCCTAGAGCAATAAGGCATCCGATGGTACTATTTGCTGACGACAGCACGGTAGTAGTAAAATGTGATAACCCTAATACGTACGAAACAGAGATTAATTTGACATTGAATAAAATAATTACTTGGCTAAATAATAATAATCTTGTCATAAATCTAGAAAAGACTAAAATAATGCACTTCTATCAAAGGGTTCCTAATGCGAGCCTTGACATCAATTACTTGGGGATTAAAATAGAGTTAGCAACTATGACTAGATTCCTTGGTGTTATTTTGGATAGCAACTTGTCTTGGAAACCTCAAACAGAAGATATCTGTAAAAAGGTCAATAAATTTTCATATGCCCTCTATAAACTGTCTAAAATTGCAAGCCTAGAATCTCTTTTAATGGCTTACCATGGCTATGTTGCATCCACGCTAAGATATGGCATAATATATTGGGGCAATTCAGTCAATAAAGAGTATGTTTTCAAGGCTCAAAAGAGATGCATCAGAGCTATGTGTCATTTACAAAGTACCGACAGCTGTCAACCTCTATTTAAAAGCCTCAAAATCTTAACTTTACCATCTCTATATATTTATGAGGTGAGTATATTTGTTAAAACAAACATAAACCTCTATGAAGTAGCATTCAAAAGTCATTATAGGAAGCTACGTGATAGAAATAAGTTTGAACTTAAAGTGCCATATGCAGGTACAGCTTTAATGAGGAAAAGCTTTTTTTGTATGGCCCAAAGGATATTTAATAAACTACCTTGCTCAATAAAAAATCTAGATCTTGTCAATTTCAAGCGTAAGCTACATAATATATTGACTCAGAAATGTTATTACTGCCTCAATGACTACTTTGATGACAGTTCTTTGACATAATTGTATACATGATTAAGTACTGAATTAATATTAGTGAATTTGAATTTTACCTTGACATTTTATTATATTATTATTACTTTGACATTTTTGTTATTACTTTGACATTTTTATTATTACTTTGACATTTTTATTATTACTTTGACATTTTTATTATATTTAAAACTTTATTAACATTGTAAAAATTTGCACACCTCAATAGGTTATAATACAATGTACCTACCATACCTGTATAACACCTTACAAACATGTATTATGCAAATAAATGATTTATGATTATGATACCAATTTTAAAAAGTTTTTGGACATAGCCGCGTGTCTAAGCAGAAAACTCACACTACAAAATATGAAAGCGGATCAGTGACCAAGATTACGCTTGTTCTCTCAGTTAGTTTAAAAATAAACTGTTTTTAAGAAACTGTGTGTTGAAATCAGAAAAACAAAACCGACCAAGCTAAAAAGAAAGGTTTTCACCAAATCCTAATAAATTAATATTTTTTCGAGGTTCCTGAAATCTGGCCAGCACAGCGAATGGGCCACAATGAAACAATCCAATTTGCCTTTGCTTTGTGAATGTAAATTACAATCACGCTGCACGTCTGTTTGCATGTACTCTGATAAAATTTGATTAATATAGAAGGATTATTTTTGTCATAATCCTAGGAGCAACACATTTTGAGTGTTAAAATGGTCTGAAAGCCAATTAAGTATATATCTTGGGACACCTCACACAAAGTTATTTGGTCTTAAACAAGCAGAGCCTGTCCTATGGTAATCAGACAACATATTTATATACCTAAGATTTGTGTGTTATGTAATTTAGAAATACATTTATCTCTTATGTGTAAACCTTCGTACACATGTGATTCGAGACACAATAGAAAGGCAATAGCAGCGCGACAGCTGGCTGTCGCTTGGTCGTCGAAAGGTTAAATAAGAAAATAATCATTCAAATCCAAGCACAATTGGCCAAAAAATTCTTTTATATCTTAAAAAAAGCAAACCATAAACCCGTTTCAAAAACATAACTCAGTTCTATTTTCGAACGCCCGCCCAAAATTCTTTGACGGCATCGACGCTTTGCTCCTGTTACCACGAAAGTCACTTTACTCTATTTATATCAATATAGCGACTCCACACCTCTTAGCTGTAAGGCTGCGGACACGTGGTGGCGGCACGGGGAGCGGCGCGTTTTATTACATAATATGGAACTTGCCTGAAACTTGCGAGTCTCTTCGATAAGTATTTAAAACTGAAAAACTTTCTTGAATTTATTTAATTGCCGCATCTTTTTTGGGTTGTAAATAAAAATAAAAACGAAAGTGCTACAAATTGGTAAAAAGAAAAAACGATCCCGAATGAGATCGCGATAAAATAAATTTTTTTAACGTCGACTGCAGGTCAAATTTTGAAAATGGTTGGTTGGATTAAGGTACAATCAGAACTCAAAGTAGTAGAAATCGGTACAAAAGATATTTTTTTTATAACGGTTACCAAATTGACAGAGATTCCACCACCGCCGCTACCATACCCGCTGTCTTCACGCCCCCAGCCTCAAAGGTCCCACTCTTTCGTTTGTTTAAAACGTCTCTATAACTCCGGGGGTAAACAAAAAGTTTGAGCGCTACTCGTTGCCAATACATACGTATTGAATGGTTGACATGGAACTTTTCCCATTAGAACTTTGGGAACGTGAAAATTATTCGCTCTCGAACCACTCAGGATGCTTGCTCCATATGCTTTTTATAAGCACTCAATATGACACAGAGTGACTGATTTTATTGCTGATTCTAATGGACGGCTCGAAACTTTGTGCTTTTGTTAAGTAAATAATGTTTCGTTATAGTCTGCCAGGGATCTGGCCAAATAATGGATGTTTTACGGAACTTGGGCTGTGATTGAGTATCAAAACTAACTAAAACTCGCATATTTTTTTGTAGGGTCCCTTAAAGTAGTGGTTGGGGTCAGTAGGCAGTGGGGCTTCCAGTTGTTCCAAAAATCCTGGAAAGTCTTTCCATGACTAGTAACCTCGGTCATTAATGTATGGAGAAGCTTTTATTTTTTTTAGATTAATCTCATAATGAACAAACGAATGAACTTAGGCATTCTCTACCAGGAAACCAAAGGTTGTGTACTAATAAAAGTGTCGATATCATCACAATCACATCTAGCCTGTCAATGATGTCCGAAAATATATAGAAAAAAAAACTGCAATTTACAAGCGAAGAACGACAATAAAGGCCGGCTCAGAACGCACACAATTTTATCTATATTTCGCGTTCACTTTTTAGACCTTAAATTGTATATAATTAAGCCACACCTAAACGTCTGATTAACCGTACAATTAGCAACACTTCTTCCAGCAGACGTAGGTACTTGAAATCCAATTATGTCAACATGCACATCCCGCAGGAACAAGTTAATTTAATTGGGAGCGCAATCCTCGGTGCCTTTTGAGATTTCCTTACTCATACAGTTACGTTATGGTATATTCTTTCCTCGGGCAGACTTATGGATGTATTTGTAATTACATTTTAGTTAATCGTTGACGCAAAAATACGGGTGTTTTAAGTTTAACCGCTATTTGTGTGTGTCTCTGTGGTACCGAAGCTAAAAATCTAGCTATATTTAATATTTACTTTCGGGCTATTCATATACTTAGATTTTTCGCCTACGGCTACTTTCGTACTATGTATTTCAATTGCATTCTGATTACACTACTTTGATGATGCCATAACAAGCAATCACCGAGTAATAAAAAAAACTTTCGACAGCATTTGGCGTGGTTACTGCTCGGGCAACAATTGGTAAACGCACTAACAAATAGTTTAATAAGTTGGCAAAATTCCCGTCGGTTGTTCGCTTACGTTGACCTGTGGTGACCTTTACATTGGCTCAATTCCATGGTCTCCACATTATGCATTATGTAGCTGGTGAAAATTGTAGGTTGGAACATTTTTGCTCTGTAATCATTGTGGGTTTGAGAGTGGCATTTGTGGTTTAGCCAGACAGCTGCTTAGCTGACTTGAGTTTGTTTTGAATTTCTGGTTAAATTATTAGCTAAGTGCTGTAATGAAATTCCGGGTAGATTTGCTGCACTAATTGACCTTAGGGGTAGTAGCCAAACTTTAAAGCAAGCAAGCTGACGGCACACTTGGTGTTAAGTCACCAGAAACTTGACAGATTCGTTGCCTTCCCGTAGACAAAGATGTTGTCTTATGTGTCTGTAACTACACTTACTACACCGGACTTTGTTCCGCACAAATCAGACACAAAATCACAGACTCACCTCAGGACTAAGCAACGCTGCAGCAGAAATAGATATAGTGGTAGTCCCTCCCTGAATGAGCTCAGCACCATTAGTAGCATATAGGATCAAACCACCAGTATTACTTCTGCTGACAGTCAGCCCATTTTTAAGGTCTCGGCACAATTTATATGCAAAGTTAAGACTAGGTTTAGGATACATCGTCTTACCGTAATAGTGTTACCCAATATTCAGAAACTGGGTTGTGAAGATATCACATGTATTTTTTTTTGGGAGTGGGATATCATCAAATGACTGCTCCCGTCCTGGGTGCGGCGGGAGGGCGTGTCAGACTTTTACTGATTAAAACCCACTCATGTTCCTTCGGTTGCCCTTTATGTTCCGGGGTCATTGTAACTATTATCAACCCAGTTCCAACCCAGTTTCTCCATGAAATACACAGGTGTTCCGTTGGTTCCGGTTAGGCTGGAAACCGACCCTACCGTAGTCAGGAAAAGGCTAGGAAGATGATGGTATGTCTTCAATATGTCATAAACATCTGCTACACATTCCTGTAAGAACAACCAGGTAATGTAACTAGCCTCTCCATTATTTTTAAACCCAGTATTAATTTTGACAAAGGCTCTAAGAACAGTTTCCATGTCGTAGCAAAATCTGTACTTTCCCGAGCTTTTCATATGATACAACCGAAAAACATTCGACGGTTTTCCATTCAAATTAGCCATTGTCCCTTTTGTCAGAGGAATGAGAAAAAAACATGGCCGTCTACAATTCATCATACCGTGCTTAGAGTTAATAAATATTCATGAAAATTTTGATGTCTTTCGTTTATTTAGATTCGTCATAAAAACAATTGTTATGTCCTCATGTTTTTTTACCACGCGCTGTAAGGTACTGAAGTTTTTATTTAAAAAATACGAAAGTAATTGAAGAATGTTTTTGTGACCAAGATTTTGAAGGAATTGAGTTGGAATTGAAATTACAAAAGGTCACCAGTATATTAAGGTCACCTGCTATTCCCGAGGTAGAGGCCAGGTAAGAACATGAAAATTTACAGATGAAAATAGTTACAGAGTACACTATAGGTACACTATAAGTACACTGTAGGTATAAAAAAAATTGATTAGCAAAGTCACGCAATAATATACTATTTAGAGTCATTGAGACTTCGTTCGGTCATTAGACAAATCTACAATATTCCTGAGAGCCATAAGCGAATAAATTAAGAAAGTACTTTTCCAAAACAAATTTTATAATAATTCTACCTACACGTGCGTAAATAATCGACGTTTTCATGTTAATTTCAGCAAATAGATCAAACAGTAGGCCGAATTTTAAATCAGGGTTTTAGAACAGGTCTTATTTTAGTTTACTCACTCACAAGACGTCAATATAGTACTCTGACTTTTCTACCTTCCGATTAGTTCAAATGTACTTATAATTAATTAACCACACTCAAGATGTTTACTTCTTCTCCCAACATTCCATTAACCGCATTTCACCAAACCTATTCAGACGTTGAAACACAAACTGACACAAGAAACCAGTGAAGATGCAACTGACAGTAGATAATTATACAAAACCGGGTGTGCTACCAATCTACGTTTGCAGTCACTCTTAAAACAATATAAACCAAAATCTCACTTTTCAGCTGCATTTTTATATTTGCCATTACGTCCTCCCGTTGATTTTTCATCTAAACTTTGACTGTTAATTTACATTTTTGAGGTAGATATATGAAATTTGTTTTCCACACGAGTGCAATCAATGTCGGTTGTTTGGATTTTTAAATATTTTGTTCGAGTTAACGTATATTTTAGGTTTTTGACATAAAACCAATTTATCTGTGAGTTATTGTCTGGTTCTACAATTTGACAGTTGGTGATGACGGATGACTTTTATTTATTGAGATAATCCCGGTACACTATTCCCAACTACTGAACTTCTGGAGCCAGAATTATTAGTGAAGTACGCCAGAAAACGGCCGAGTAATGCAGTTTGACGACTCCTGGAGAAACGATTCATCTGTCGTGGGTCCTGCAATAGGGATGACGACAGCATTAAAAAAATAGCAATCTGTTTAGTCCGTCTGATAGATTGACCGAAAATACGGGACACGTATTTTTTGCTTGATCAAATTAATAAAAAAATACAAAGATAAAGAGCAACAAAGTTTCGGAGAGGGGGCTTTTGACGTCACCTTCCTGCAAAAATTGTATCAAATCGAGACGTCAAGCACAATTTCAACGCACTGTATCGTCGTCATTCTTCGTTTATGAGAAAAAAGAAATAAATACGTGTCCAAATTTTTTTGATAATCTATCTGACGGACTAATTACTTTTTTTTTGTCGTCTCGCCTATTAATCAGAAAAGGACAGCGGAGGAGTAAGAAAAAAAATTTTTCTATTTCCCTCCATAGCCAGCAGAAGACGGAACAGAACAAGGCTAATAGGCACAAAATGCGATTAATATTAAAATGACTTTCTCTAACTATGTCGATAAGCAGAAATCGTTCAAAGATCTTTCACTAATCCACGAAAGAAAAGAACGAAGAAAGAAAGATGACACCACAATATAATACCAGCCCATTATTGTCCCACTACAGGACAATTGCCTTTCCATATTTCGTATTAAGGTTATGTCGTCTGTTCCTAGATTTTTCTAATAGCTTTATACACCTTTAGAGGTAACCATTGTGTCGATGCATTCCTAGTTAAACCTTGTCAAAGTTAAACGCAGCTCTATTCTGCATCAGCATTGCTAAAACTTGCATCTTTCGCCTTTCTTGACCACGACGAAGTTCGCAATGCAAACAGCTACCGACGGCTACCCGCATACACTCACCACACCGATACAACAGGCAAACACGCCCAAATTCCATAACACCAGCAACATACAGCATAATTAAAGTACGTTAACAGTGTGTCCCCTTAAAACAGAACTTATTAAATTAAACAGTGCTCCTTGAGTTTCCTAGGGGCTCTTATCTCGCTGCCGGCTCGGAGGCCATTAAAACTTGGACCTCCCCACTAACTGTGACACAACACTAATTGGTTGGAGAAACCACTTTGTGATAAATTAAAAATTATTATCAACTCCCCAGGCCAAGGAAAAGTAGTTTTAGAGCTCAGTTCGGATTGCAAGGAGTTTGTTTAGTTTGGCCCGCTCGCCGCTGGTATTGTTTTTATTAATTACTGTTTGTAGAGCTTCATTTTAGCAGGATCCTGTAATTAATTTAGAAACTTCGTTGGGTAGCATTAGGTATCCAATTTGTTCGCGTGTGGATCATACTAAATTCTATTAGGAATATTCTGTTATGATAACCTTCGTAAAAGTACCGAACTTTCACGTTTTCAAAAGTAACGTTCGGGTTAGTTTAACGTTATTTTTTATCAAGCCAGTTTCAAAATCATTTCTGAAAACGCTTTCTATCCGTTCCGTTTACAAGCTTCTAATTCATTTAGTAGTAATAACAATGCAGGCTTCTAACTAGCCTAACCTATACCCTAACATGCTCAAGAACTAGCCCAAACTTTCATTAGTTATAAAGTACACGTACACTAATAACGTACCTACTGGTAATAACTTGTAAAATTCAGTTCAGACCGGTTCAGACTAGATTGGACCGAGTCCCGCCTCGGGCGCCAAGTAAAGCTCAACTCGAGACTACAATGAACCATTTAGACTGCCTTGCTTCTATTGTTGCTTACGTGATGAGCATAAATGATGCTTACTGAGAATACCAACCATTTAACTTCAATTTTGAAAACATTCAAAATCACATTTCCAAAAATAATTTAGAGTAGAGTGGGAAAATAACGAACAGATTTGAAAAATTCTTGGCCAATCTAAACATAAAGGAAGACGTAGCCCCGGGGAAAATAAACGGTACAGGGAAGCAATTAACTAGTTTGTTATAATTAAGCCGTGTCCCTACCGTGACAAACTGAATAAGGCCAAGGTTGCACGTGTTAATTTGATTCCCTTGGTATGAATATTATCTTTCATTTATCCATAACTGTTTAACTGCTAATCTTTTTAGATTACTAGACCTTCAAAGCAGTTCTGATTTAGTTGTTTAACATCATCATTCTCATTTTAGTACGAAATGTCTTCTTGGCCACTGGCCTTCTTCAAGATTTGCTACAATGTCTAGTCCTGCGCTGTTTGCATTTATTTTCACACTTAAAGCTTTATTATTAGCACTTACACTTAAATTCAAGCAAATTAAATTATTAAATTACCGCCTACAAATCTGTCGGCAGCAGCTGCAGCGAGTCACGGCTTATAAATGTGATTTTATGTTAATACAAATTAAGCTTCAAGGCAAAAGTAACGACAGGACAAAGATTTGGTGGGACGGTCTTAAATCTCGCTCGCCGTACATGCAACACTCTCTAAAAACAATCCTTAAATATAACGCCGAATGTAACAATCATTCTCTGTCCAATCACTCAAAAACTTTTCATATTCCGGATTCCGTTAGCCATGAAACATTGCCTGCCAAGCGTGGTGTCAAAAGTTATACCTCCGACTTGGCCGATACGAAAGCGTAATAATGAAACTCTGTAGAAATGAAACTGACACTTCGCCCCCTTCTCCCCAATTCTTATTTCCTATCTGACTATCAAAGTGACAGATGTCAACTTTTGAGACACCAATTTACGTTTTTTCGCTCTAAGAAAATATACGGTAACCAAGATAGGCTTTGAATTATTTCTTGGCTGGTAAAATAATTTACTTGGATATTTTTGTGGGAAATGTATAATCTTTTGTTTTTATTAAAACCTGTTTGGTTGTATTTTGAAGAGATGGCAATATTGAGGAAGTAAGTAAAAGTTACTGGTATTTTGTTGGCCGACTTGACGGTAATCCAAAAATACTAAAGCTATAAACATGTTTTTTTTTATGATTGCTGGTTAAAGTTTCGATTATGAGCCGTCGAATCCGGGGGTGGGGGTGGGTGGGCGGGGTGGGGGGGTTGGGGCAGCTCCTCCGTACCACTCCCAACCTTAGGAGCCCCATGGTTACGGAGATATCGATGATCAAAGTTTGAGGTTATGTTACGTCCATTTTGAGGTTAAGTTAGGATATTTTCGTGTAAAATTAATTATTTTTCACTCTAATGTCTAAAAAAGATAACTCGACGGAGCCCCGCTTCGCGGGGCTCCTACTTCTGGGTGGTTTAAAAAAAATAACCACGAAGGAGGTGGCGGGGTCTGTTCGCTCGCTTCGCTCGCTCACTACGACCCCTCCGCCGTGAATGAAACGAAAAACGTCAAATTTGACATTTACTTTGACAATTTATCTAACCTAAAAATGGCGTATTATTTTTCATTTTGTATGGAAATATGTAAACTTCAGAAAATAAATTCTCGTAAGCCGTGAGTCTCCTAACCTTAAAACTACGTGAAAAAGCCTTCAGTTAGTTAGTACTATCTACAAATAAAATATGAACTTCCAACTCGACGGCTCATAATGGAAACTTTAGCCTGATTGCTTATTTCTATGACTGAAGAAGCAATCACATATTGCTTTAGTCATAAAAATAAACAATCGTACATAAATTTAATAATTAATTAATCAGCTAGTCTTTGTACATTATGATAAGCTTAGCTTTCTTTTAAAGCAGTTTTATGTTAGTCATTTTAGGTCTTTAATTACAACTTATTCAAATTATTACATACAACAGCGACTAACATTAAGTAACTTTTTACTCAACAACTATAAAATTACAAAGTAATTATTTCTTTCCTTTTGAGGTAAGCGTCTAAATTCTTATAAGACTTAATTTTTAGCAATTAAGATTCCGTTGTGCTTAGATCAAAAAGTAATTATTTTCTAATTAAAGTGGAGAAGTTTCAAAATAATTTTAATTGTTTACGTACCTACAAATTCTTAAGTAAGGATATTTAAATATTTTTTATATGTACAGAACTGTCAAAATGTAAAACCTCCAAATTTTCCCAATCTACTTTGAACTTAATGGTTTAGCAATAAAGTTAAAAATCTATTAAAGTAGTTTGGCAGATTGTAGTAGCTTGATGTGCTGGTCTGTCCTTTATCTAACTTCGTCTTTCAAGAAAGTACAATTTTAATCAAACATGCCTTCAGAACTTCATAAAACTTATGTAAAAAAAGTACGAAATCTAAACTAATTTAAACTTAAAAAAATATCCGGCAGATTAGGCGGGCGACGAGCAAAAAAAAAACGAAAAAAATATTCTGTTTATTAAATCTTTGAAGAAAACTGACCTGATCAAGAATTCTGAAGGGAAAGTAAGATTAATTTATTCCTCGCTCTGTAAGGACTCAAGGCCCAATGAACCTTTTAAAAAGCAATGTTCATCCGACCCGTGTCTACCCTTTGTTGCTTATGTAATGTAGAATTTATCGTGTTCTTCGACAGTTGCTAACTCAAGTAGATTATGATAAAAAAAGTTATATATTCTTCAATTCTGTTTTCTGTGTCAAATAATTGCTACACTAGCTGTCCCCCCGGTTTGTCTGCATTTTTGGTTACTGCTGTGTTCCTGTACGTCATAGCGTGATGTTGTATAGTCTCTAACTTTCTTGAAATATTGGGCTATCCAACACATATTTTTTCAATTCGGACGTGAAGTTCCAGAGATGAGCGCGATCAAACAAACTCTTCAGGTTACAATATTGGTACAAATTATAAATTGTAGAATCACTAAACCTTACTACGTAAATTCTTCAAAGGATCACCCGACGTGCTAATTTGAACACTACATAAAATTCCATCCAGCCGATTTGAATTCTTTAGGAAGCATACATACATACTCACTTTTTATAATGTATACGTAGATTTTAATGGTCTTACTACAGTCTATTCTGTTTTAATCAATTTTCGAACAATTTATGTCAAGTTAATTTAAAGAGAGTTAACATCCACCGGGATCGACAGCTCACCTCAAGTTCATGTCGTCTTATCGTCTTCAGCGATGGAGATTGTCACTTAATTTTCTTTTTGTGGGAGCATTAAGATAATAAAGACTTATTTAAAGATGTCTCTTTTTAATATTCAAAGATTTATGTCGATTTTGGGAATTAGAAAATTTTTAACCTTATGAAATTTGGGACCCATTTTGCCCCTTGAGGAACCACAAAATTTTAATCGGGTTTCGGGAATAACCTCTTTTGTTTAAGCCACCGCATTATTGAAATGGTGAAGCTATCAGAGACTTCGCACATTTATTCATCTCAATTCAGCTTACATCCATAGAAGCCTGCATTCAAATCCGTTCACCAGTTTAAAACGTTTCTTAGACACAGACAAACCAACTTACAACACCTCTATTTTTGCGTCGGGGTCAGAAAACGTGCAAAAATACAAAGCTTATTGAGGCACAACGTTTCGAATCCGCCATCTTTATATCTAGCACTGGTTTCATTAAATAAGTTTCAATTACGGATGGTCCGTGATTAGATAAAGGAGTGTGGTTGAACTTGTAATTAGCTGGCAACCCTGAAGTTTGTGAAATCTTTGCGGTTATTATAGCCTTTGTTGTGAAAAGATGATTATTATCTTAGGGTTATATTGTTATCTTTGGAACGGACGATTGGGCTGTATTGTTCAATTCTCGGAACTGGATTGGTGCTTCGTTTCGGCTTTTAAGGGACTACGCCCGCGCTTAACGATTTTGGTCACACTAATACTGTCCTAGTTTTATCAGTCACTTTCAGCGTCGTAGGAATGCGAAAAGCAATCAAGCTGAAGGGACTAGACATATTTATTCAGCTCTTAAATAATCCATATCCATACTAATATTATAAATGGGAAAGTGTGTCTGTCTGTCTGTCTGTCTGTTTGTCTTTCTTTTACGGCAAAACGGAGCGACGAATTGACGTGATTTTTTTAAGTGGAGATAGTTGAAGGGATGGAGAGTAACATAGGCTACTTTTTGTCTCTTTCTAATGCGAGCGAAGCCGCAGGCAAAAGCTAGTATTTTATATAAAAACTGAATAGACGCTGTAAGCTGAACGGACACGTGTGCGTCTTTCTACAAAATCGATGTTTTCTATGAAAAGAAGCTAAATAGAAATTATTAATGTGCGTAGTCCCTTATTAGTCAGACACCGAAAGCTTAAGTCGTACTATGCGTCTTCATACAAAATCATCGTTTTCTATGAACATAAGCTTAATAGAGATGATAAATGTGCATAGTCCCTTATTGGTCTAAGAGTGTTACCTATATACATATAAGAAGCACTACTCACTTTCTATTATTGGTTTTGTCTTAAAAACCTACATTTTATTTGAACTTTGAACCTTCAACGAGTCTGTTCTCATTTCAAACCGAGACAAATAAACGTTACTTAGTATAATATGCTTCGGCTGAAAAATTCGCCGTTGCCGAGAAAGAGACATAGAATAGCCAAGGTACCTCCTTAGTAACAAATATTTATCCCGGCTTTAGGCTGCCTGTCTATAGAAGCGGAACGAGGCAGCGGGGCAGTGAGCGAGTCAAAAAAAATCCACCAATAGAATCTCGCGAGCGGGGATTTATCTATTGGTGGATTTTTGACTCGCTCACCGCTGCGCTGGCTCACTCCGCTCCTATGAACAGGCAGCTTTAGTATTGCTACTTTTATCCGCTTGACGTTACACAACGAGATCACATTTAAATCCTTTGAAAGCGGAAAAATAAAAGCACTAGCCAGTGCCCTGCCATGAATATGCAACATTCGAGCACCGTCAGTATTACGTTAATCACTCCGAACATTGCACATTTCGAGCACTTTATAAGCATTAACAATGGCTCAAAACTTTGCTCATTATTTGGTGCGTTCCCCACGATTTACCACGCTTTTCCGCTTACTGCAACATTCATGAAACACTCAGAACTACGCCAACTGAACTCTGCGCTAATTCAGTGCAGACATTAGTAAACAAAGCTGCAGAGTTGCAGGTGACATACGACTGTAGATCTTAAGACGTTGAAATACGGACCCTGGTTGGACATAAATTTTGGATCGCAAGAACTCGTTGCAAGGATATAAACAATTTGGATAGGGCCACGAAGGCAGCGTTAAACAAAAATTTGTTAAAAACTGTAATGATTTCTTTATAGAATGTAATTTTTTTTTTGGGTACGTATTAAATGACCTAACCAGAACATGTTAAAAAACTCGAGCGAAGTTGGGGCGTTTTAAATATTTTTCATTTCTGAATGTAATTTCATACTTCATTCATCTAACTCTTCATTACCAAGATATATAGTACAATATAATTAAATCACAAACAATGGTTAATAATTAATTAGGGTCTGCGTAATTAATAGTGACAGATTTAATGAACTGTATAATTAAAGGGTTAACCTCTTTTTATAAGCGTTAATTCACACAATGGCACATTGTTTGTGGTTTTCACTTTTGGTAACCTTTTAATCGATATTTGGTAATAATGAATTTGTGTTTAACTGATATACATTAACCAACTCGTAATTTTAATTACTAGAGACCCAACTCAGCTTTGCATGGCTGTTACAAGTTTTTTCTATAGAAGAACTTTCCTATTTAATTATTATTCACTCTATTAAAATATCGTATCGCTCAGTTTTAAAGAAACAAATTGACATACAGCGAAAAGCGACTTTGTTATATACTATACTAGCTTTTGCCAGCGGCTTCGCTCGCGTTAGGAAGAGGCAAAAAGTAGCCTATGTTACTCTCTATCCCTTCAACTATCTCCACTTAAAAGATCACGTCAATTCGTCGCTCCGTTTTGTCGTGAAAGAAAGACAAACATACAGACAGACACACTTTCCCATTTATAATATTAGTATGGATAGTAATTTATATATGCGGTAAACACTTTTTTTTCAGTAACTACTGTTTTCTGACTTTTTCCACAAAAGATAAAGCTAGAGTATCATCATCTCCCTAGCCTTTTCCCAACTATCTTGGGGTAGGCTTCTAACCTAACCGGATTCTGCTGGATACCAGTGTTTTACGTGAAGTGACAGGCACTCATAGTGTAATGACAATCACATGATTACGACATATTTTGTGTCTGTTTGGCAACGCATTTGCGATGCCTGTCAGCTTGCTTGCCATTCAAAGAAATAACCATTGTACCCCAGTTCCCACATGCAAGCAAAATTATAGCTCAATCGGTTGAAATTCAATTTAAATAAATAGGAATATTGAATTGGACTATCCTATTTATTTAAATTGAATTTCAACCCATTGGTTTAGTGTGCACACACACAACCTCTTACCCCAACCGGACCTTCTCCGTTCCGTCGTCGTGGGTAAAAAGTGTGCAAGATTCCACCTGAACAAAAATATTGTTATATTTACCCTTCCCTATACTCCGACCTTGGGGCAATACTACACTCTGTTCCCCAAATCTCTAAATGCTAACCGCTAGTTAAACCTTAAACTTTCGTGTTGCTTATTTATACGTACCTTTCTTGTTGTTTGCTTGACCGTTTCGGCAGGGTTACACCTGCCATGGTCACAAGCAGACTCATGTCTGAACGTACCAACCGCTAGTTGTATGGCCCGCCCACTAGTGCGGTAAGTGACGACGACAGCAGTGCCCCGCCAAGAAGATTTACAGGTCGTGCTGACTGTAAATGAATTCGCTCCCTGCCACTCACTTCACGTTTTCTTGGCTTGTAATTTAACACTGTGATTGTTAATAACTGGGCTATTCTTACACCTTTTGAGAGTTTTGCTCACTAATTTTCAAATGAAAACTTTCACAATTTTTTTTTTATTTATCATTCATTTCTGGTAACAAAGACCTTTAACATAAATACCTTTTTTTTTTTGGTAAGTGGGAAATCATCCAATGACAGCTCCCGCCCTGGGTGCGGCGGGAGGGCGTGTCAGACTCTTACTGACTAAAACCCACTCATGTTCCTTCGATTGCCCTTTATGTTCCGGGGTCACGGTAACCACTATAAACATTCCGCAACCCCGGCACATTCCGCAACCCCGGCAACATATATACCTTACAGACTCCTACTCTTTTTATTAGTGAAAGATCGGGTATGCATTTAGATAAACTACTTATTTTGGAGTACTTGGTTCCTTTAATGCAAGTAGACGAAAATAAGAGATCCGCAAAGCGGGGCTCCATCGACCTTGATTCATTCTTTTATTAGACGCTACGCCTGGGTACCATTCAAATTGGCCAACAATGCTGTTTAGTAAATGGCTAGGCTGTTAATTTACAGGCTTATTAAGCAAGTTGTTTCTTTTTTACTATTTTTATTACTACTTATGTATAAAATAATGTATTACTTAATTTTTCCAAAATAGATAACACAAAAATATTATCATCAACCTCTAACTTATAAATTTTCTATTGTTTCAGGTACGTACTACGTAGGTGTGAAAACAAGATGGCGGCCAACGTTTAATTAAAACCAAACAATGCAAGTTTTTTTAACGTCTACTTATTTAAATGGAAAAATGTTTAATGATATCTTCCTGGTATATAAGCTAAAGTGGTAAGTAACGATTATTTATCTCGGCCTCAGTGTCATAGTTAGTAGAATCTGTATAGTATATACCTATATATAATGGTAAACTGACTGACTGACTGGGTGTTATATCAACGACAGCCCAAACTGCTGGTCCCATAGGCATGAAACTTGGATGTTATGTTCTTTGTGAAGAATAATTATCGACTAAGAAAGGAGTTTTTTGAACTCCACCCCGTAATTTACTCCATAGGGGATGGGTTTCGACAACCACGTGGGTGCAGGCCGCAGGCAAAAGCTAGTAAAATAATATAGCATATCCATACAATTCTAAAAACCGCGGTATAGTTAACGAACCACAAATCGTGTACAATAACAACGGCGGCCATTTTGTTGTACAAAACGCGCATGAATATGCAATGAACGTAACGATGCTACACAAAGATTCTGTCGCCGGCTACGTGTAACTATTTGGGGAAAAAATGCTATTTTGTACTTGTACTACGATACTTTTTACAGTATTTTTAGGGACTATGAAATTGTATTTTTTTTTTTTTTTTATTACAATGGGCTTGCTCTTGGTCCCAGACTAGCCCGAGGGCATAGACGGAGCCTACGATGGAGCGAGCTTACCCAGTAGATGCCTATGCACTCTATTCTTAAATACTTCCGGGTTATATGAATTTGGAAACACAGACGCCGGCAGGGAATTCCATTCCTTTGCGGTGCGCATTATGAACGATTTTGAGAAGCGCTGCGTGCGGATGTGAGGTATATCAACCAAGAAAGGGTGGTATCCCGCCGTACGTCTGGATGTCCGGTGGTAAAATGGGGATGAGGGAATGAGCTCGTGTAGCCCATGAGCACACTCACCGAAGTGCAATCTGTAAAATACCGCCAGACAGGCAAATTTTCGCCGATGTGCTAGTGGTTGAAGTTGAGCCACCAGCTTCTTGTCGCCAATCAACCTTCTGGCCCTGCGATCCACCGAATCCAATGCGGCCAGTTGGTATTTGGCTGAGCCATCCCATAGGTGACTGCAATACTCCATACACGATCGGACTTGAGCTTTATAAAGTGTTAGAAGCTGTCCGGCGTGAAGTATCGCTTAACCTTGTTAAGGATGCCCAGTTTTTTCGCCGCAGTCTGTGCTTTGGACTCGATGAAAGTGCCGAAGTTGAGGTCAGAACTCAACTCCATGCCAAGGAGTTCAAGGCAGCCGGTTACTTTTACAGATGCACCTCGGAAAGTAGAAGCCAGGTCAAATGGGCTCCGTTTGGCGGAGAACAGACACGCTTGCGTTTTGGCGGCATTGAACTGCACTAGATTGTCATCGCCCCATTGGGACACACGACTCAAGGCAAAGTTCACTCGCTCTACCATGGTCTCTCTCTGTGAACGAATATCGTCCCTACTGTCTTTTGCGCTGGCCAAATATCTCTCTACAACAGTACTGTCATCTGCGTAACCGACTATGCTAGGATTTAGCATATCGTTTATATGGAGCAGGAATAGAGTTGCAGAGAGAACAGACCCTTGAGGAACACCGGCATCAATGGCCATTAGGTCCGAAGAGCAGCCGTCGACGACCACTCTGATCGACCTTTCCGTCAAAAAGTCCGATACCCAGCTACAAAGTCAGCCGGTATGCCATAAGCAGGAAGCTTGCTAAGGAGACTTGCGTGCCAAACCCTGTCAAAGGCCTTTGAGATGTCGAGTGAAACGGAAGGGCTTCGCGTTTTTCTCAATGGCTTCACCACAGCAATGTGTAACATACACTAGAAGGTCCCCAGTAGACCGACCACGGCGAAAGCCATATTGCTGGTCATTGAGTAGGTTGTTGTCTTCTAGGTATGCCAACAATTTGCTATTTAGTACTCTTTCCATGACTTTACAGAGCATGGAGGTGATGGCGATTGGTCGATAGTTACAGGGATCGGCACGGCTGCCCTTTTTGGGCACTGGCTGCACATTAGCAAGCTTCCAGGATTTTGGCACCGTTCTAGTTTGGAGAGAGAGCCGGTATAGACGTGTCAATACAGGCGACAACTCAGGCGCACATTGTTTAAGTACTCGCGCAGGTATTCCATCTGGTCCACTGGCTTTATTCACGTCTAAATTCAGCAGAACCTTCCGTACCTCTTTTTGGTGAACAGCAATATCCTTCATTGAGGAATCGCAATGAGGTATAGTAGGTGGTTGATGGAGGCCTGCATCAAGACGAGAGTTGCTCGCAAATAGGGAAGCAAACAAGTTCGCTTTCTCTATCGCGGAGTGGGCCAGCGTACCGTCAGGTTTCTGCAACGGTGGGAATGTGGAACGGCAGAAGTTGGATTCAACCGCTTTGGACCGGCTTTTGTATTATAAAGAATTAAATCTGTTTCACCGTACAATATTCAGACCAAAATCAAAATTCTAAATATTTATTTCCCTTAGACAATTTACACTTATGAATTGTCAGAGTCAGCCGGTTAGTCAGAAAGAAAGTTGAAGAGAAGAACAAGCAAGAAACTTTATGAAAATTCTTTTCAATAATTATGTTTTATATACTTAATAATAATACCAGCCTATTACTGTCCCACTGCAGAGCAAAAGCCTCTTCTCATACAAAGAAGGCACGAGCATTGATCACCACGCTTGCTCAAGAGTCAAGGCGGATTGGCGATTTCGGACTCATATTAACTCCAAGTCCAGGTTTCCTCACGATGTTTTCCTTTACCGATGTCTGTGTCTAAAATCTATTTTTTTTAATGGCCTGTTCTGTTTCTCTCATCTTCATTACCTACCCAGCGTTTTCCCAAAGATGGTATTTGCAAGAACGACATCAGGTTATCGCAATTACCTTCATTGGGAAAACACTGGAACGATTGGGAAAATGATGATAAGTGTAGGTCTAATGAAAAAAAACATACACTAATATACTTTTACATTTGTTCTAAAACATTTCGGTAAAAACCAAAAATCCGAAAGGAAAATTTTGTCAAACCAGCCTTATACGACGAGTATTTTTTACAATTTAATTTCAACTTATTTAAATGTCAATACTTGAAACGTTTTACACAGTTGGCAAATACGCGACTTTGTGAAAGGTAAAATATAAATACGAAGTTAAATTCAGTAAATGGTAGCTATTTAACTGTTGGAAGCGGCTGAGCGGCTTATCAAAGATTTTAATAGAAAATGGAATCATTCTGGATCATTCTTAAGTGTTTATTTATTAAATTGGGTTTTCACCCTGGTTCGCTTGCTTGGAAGTTATTGCTTATTTTAATTTGTCAAGTTTCTTTTATAAGTATTAATTTATTATTTGGTACCTTACCAAATAATAAATTAATACTTATAAAAGAAACTTTTTATTTAATAGTTTAAAAACTATTTTTTACTAAAATTAAAGAAGTATATTTAGTTATTCCTTAAAACATTGGTACCCACCCAGCTGAATCGGGCTAGGCTGGAAGCCGACCCCTACATAGTTGGGAAAACGCTATGGAGATAACGATGATTATTAAGTTATTCTTTTTTATATCAATTGCCTTCAAGTGTTAGTTTTGGAGACGAGTCGAAAGACATACAGACAGAAAGACAGGCGGGATCATCTAATTGTTTGATAAATCAAAGTCACACAAAGCTTGCAAATAAAAATACAAATACAGACAAACATACAGATGAACAAACGTAATTATTAACACTTTTACATTACATAATTGACTGCTGACGATACTTTCAGGTTGACTTGATGAATAATTTTCAGTTAAAATGCCATTAAAAATAGCGCCCACCGATCGCCGTATTACGATAATATTGTGTCGGCTTACGGGTATTTTATACCGGGCTTATAAGGGATTTATCTGTAGGATTATTCACTGCATGCTTTTGTTTTTAATCGGTTAGGATACGATGCAAAAAAGAATGGTTTTTTGTATCGTTTAGGTTGGTCATTAATTCCTAAAACAATATATCGGCCTTATCTTATAACCTATCTATTTGTGGTATTAAGGATTACATTTGACATAAACATCATGACTATAGTGTCAAAATAGAGATGACGACCACAAAAAAAAAATTACATTCTGTTTAGTCCGTCTGATAGATCGGTCAAAAATAAGGGTCACGTATTTTTTTGCTTGATCTAATTAATAAAAAATATAAAGATAAAGAACATCAAAGTTTCAAGTCACCATCTTGTAAAAATTGTATAAGATCGTGACGTCACGCGCAACTTCAACGCATTGTATCGTCGTCATTTTACGTTTACGAGAAAAAGGAAAAAATATGTGTCTAAAATTTTTTGATAATTTAATTCACGGACTAATTACTTTGTTTTCGTCGTCTCGCCTATTATGTCTTTAATAGGAAACCTACAGAGGTGACGTGGTGAGGTGAGCGTCGTATTCAATACTAGCTGTCCCCCGCGGTTTCACCCGCATCTTCAGTTACTACTCCGCTCCCGTAAGTCGTAGCGTGATGCTATATAGCCTTCCTCGATCAATGGGCTATCCTACACAAAAAGAATATTTCAGTTCTATCCGGTACTTCTTAAGATTAGCGCATTCAAACAAACTCTTCAGCTTTATATTATTAGCATTAGCATACATTTCAATAATTTCATTTTAATTACAAGATAGCTATCATGAACGTCATAGATATTATCTTGGACACAGACATTGGTGAAGAAAAATATCGTGAGGAAACCCTGGACATAGGTGAATGTAAGATCAAAAACGGCAATCCGCCTTGAGAAAACAAACAGACCTATATTGATTATTATTATTATTAGTTGGGAAAAGTCTAGAGAGATGACCTGTCTGTCACTGTTTATTGCTAGACAAGACATTTTTCCAATAAGTCACCTTAACTTAAAAATAATACTGAACAATGATTTAGCTCGTGTTAAAATCATACTAAGTAGGTATACACCGTATGATATAGATCTGTCTGCTCATAAACATTTACTACCTAAAAGCAATCAATTATAGAGACGTTAATTGGTCTGACATGGGGTGTGTCACCCCCTTACAAGGGTAAAACTACATATTTACTTCTAGATACTTAGATACATTACAAACTTAATATAACTTTTGTTAGTTCCATTACAACATTCTTATTTCTTTATCTATGTTCTCGGGATATTGTGAACTAAACTTCACTACATAGAGAAACTTAGCTGTTTTCTAGAATGTTCGTCTGGAATCTTGAAATAAAACTTCAAGGTGAAAAGTAGTAAAAGTGTTCGATAGCAGACGGTTCGTTTGAGATTTTCTGAGAAGCAGAGAAGATTTAACTGAAAATGTACTTTGTATAAGGTTTAAAGTTGTCTGTTGGTGTTAGATATATTTATGGCTTTAGACGTTAAATATCAGTGACTACTTTTTATAGGGAGTTAATGTTTTTACGAATTTCCGACGAGAACGTATTTTCAAAGAAAGTTTTTAAATAAAACGGGCAGGATCATATCGGATGCATATTTGGAAAATATTCTAACATATTTGAGACAAGTAATTAAAAAATATGAATAAAAAAAACAGTGATAGTTTTACCAAAACATGTCCGAACAGCTGAACAATTACCCTAAAAATTCTAAACTCATTCAATCCATCGCATTGCAGTTTCATTTTCCACGTGAAACAAAAACACAGCTACATCAATATGAGCCGGTTATCAAAGCATTTCATCCCGTTAGAATAGAGGGATTAATTAAAAATAATATTTTCAAACCCTGGCTGTTTTTAGATCTACGTAGCTTCAATCGGTCGGAACAAATTGATTGAAACTTTAATACGCTGCTGACCACGACTGGCAATTTTGAAGTATTGACTTTTTGCATGGAATATCTATGACTGATGATTGCCATGTTGGTTGGTTATGGTTTGTTATTGTTTTGGCGGTAAACCATTTTTCTATCGGCCTTTGGCGGCCATTTTCTGGCACGTAATTGGCTTGTGGTTCTGAAAATAGAGTGACTTGGTAGTAAAGCTAAAACATAAGTAAAACAATTGTTTTATTGATATATAAATACTTGTGATGTTGGATTGGTTACTGTTACACTCATGTGGGTCGTAGCGTCAATATTATATAGCCTGGTTATTCCTTATGTATCTAACATTTACAGAAATATAAGAATCCACAATACGACTGGTGCATAGAATGCGTTTAGATAAACTGGAATACAAAATATCTGCTCAGTTTTCTATAACAGTATAGATGGGGAGTGATACACAATTGACGAGACTTCTTTGGCTAAAGGAACACAATTCTATTAAAAACTGGATTTTGCTTGAGATTTCGTCAGCATGCACAAACTTTTTCTATGAAACTAGAAGGTAGTGAAATTTTCTATAACACAAAGATAGAAAAAATAATCTTCCAAACAATTCCTTTTTTCAAACCCCCTATGTAAATAATTAACAGATATACCAATTATAATATCGAAATCCTATGTAATTATTTATATGTCAAAAACAATATTGAATTACCACTAATACGATAATTAATTACGCCTATTATTCGACTACTTAGGTGTATAATTCATCAGCGCATTATTACAATTAATTCGTGCATAATTATTATAGATTAGTTGGAAATGTTTGGTACATTGGACACTGTGATTGGCTGACGCTGAAATGGAGTCGTTCAATAATTATGTTCTTAGTAACTCCAATTGTTTATTTTATAGAAATGAATGGAAGACATAGTTGGCCAATGGTTGTTTTGAAAAGCTTAAAAAATACAAGTAATAATTGGTTTTATACTTTTTGGGAAATATACGAAAAAACAGGGATGAAAGTTTGAATGGGAATTATGAGCTTGAAACTATTTTTTCAATTCCTATTTTCAATTTAGATTATCCAGATTTTAGGGTGCAATTTCATGTATGGACCATAACACCATCAAAAATCAGAAGTATAAAATGAAGTATTTCGACTAAATCTAAGCATTTTTTATAACGCTCATTGACACTAGCATTTATTCCTGTATCATTGTTGCATTTATATATGTCGCACACACACTCACATACACAAATAAACAGGCTGCCCTGTGGGAACCGAACCCGAGGCACGCTGCACGTCAGCCAAGCACTCCATGCAGTCAAATTGAGGTTTTATGCCAACAACTCTCACATAACACTATAAATTACTCAAAACCCCTGCAAAAAATGCAGGAAATCGGAGAATGCATACTCAAAAAGGCAATATAGGAACGTACAGGAACTATTGAATAGTCTATGAAGTTCGATCCCGCAGTCAGTTCGTTAGGCCCGTGGCCCGTTTCAATGCGCTGACGTTTTTACTCGCTCAATTGATAAATTATACATAGGTACGTGGCGAGATCGCAGCTTCTAGATTTCTTTGAATGCGATTTAAGAGTCATTTATGGTGTTACGGTGCAGATTTAGTGCGTTTTTTGGGTATGAAATAGAATGGTATCCAGCTGAACCCGGTGAGAATGGAAGCCGACCCCGACAAAGTTGGGAAAAGGCTAGGGATATAGATGCTTGGATATGCAAAATAAAATTGGTTTGACTAAGAAGATAAATCAGCCGCTGCTAAACGTAAGCCTCTTTTAATACAGTGATTATGCGAAGTTTCTTTATCTGTCTATCGGTCGTTTGTTCACTGCTAAACCACTAATTGGTTATTATTGAAATTTGTTGCGAAGGTACTTTCGCCCCACTTTACCTGAATGCTCAGAGGGAGATCAAGAAAATAGGCTACTGTGTAATTAAATCAACAATAAGTTTGTCTTTAAAATCCCGCAGAATGTCTAAAAAACAACACGGACCCAACATGAAGTCTTAGCTTGTTATAAGTAAGATATGTACATACTCCAACTTATTCACCTTAAATAATCCACGTACTTTACGAAAAGTTAAAACACCTACGCTTAAAATTTATTATCTCAAGACACGACATACCGTTCTCATCTCCATAAATATCTTCCAAAAACTTCAAACTTCAGACTTCTGAATTCACTTGAAAGTCGTTAATTAATCATTTTTAATCCAAATAGTTGAGCGGAGTTGAGCGCTGGCATTTCGCAGCATACTGTTAGACCTGCATATGATCGTGAACGGTCCATTGAAGGAGTTTTTCTACCTATAAAACTTTATCCCATTAGAGCAGGTAAGAATGGGCTAAGTTAAAGGAGTAAGGGGAGGGAGACGCGAGTCTCCGAGTTAAAAAGAACAGTGACCAAGCGATCGACCCGCTTGGTCACTGTTCTTTTTAAACACTGACGCAAAGAGAGGTGTTATAAGATTGACGACTGTGTGTGTCTGTCTGTCTGTCTGTCTGTGGCACCGGTTGAACCCTTCAACGACCAAGCGACAGACGGCTGTCGCGCTGCTATTGTCTTTCTATCGTATCTTGAATCACGAGTGTTTGAAGGTCTAAACGAGTGCACCGATTTGGCTGTAGATATTTTTTTATTTATACATAGGTTATTTAGCAATGGTTCTTTATATAATAATGTGTTCAACAAAAATCGGTCAACCTTTTTTCAAAGTTTCAATTTGCACTTGTATACCAACTGACATGCAGGACAAAAAAAGTCTTATTTTCCATTTAAGATTCAAGACATTGAAAAGTCGCTCCGGAACACGAATTTCATTGTCGCTTTTTTCTAGTGCGCGCCGCTGTTGATTCAGTGCAGTGCTTGAATAATGTCACTGTCTTGTTCTCGACTTCACGTGTCACTTGGGGTATATCAATGTGGTAAACCTTTTACTTATAGTATTTTATTTTAGAAATTTCACTGGGGCGGCAGTTGAAACTGCCTATAATAAAAATAAAAAGTCACACAAAGCGCCTAGTATACAGGAGCCTGGTTTGCTGACAGTTGACATGTAAAAAGTCGGTGCCACACACAGGTTTTATAAAGGGGTTTTGCCAACATTATACATAATTATATTTTAAAAAAATGCCAACCATTATACATAATTATATTTTAATAAATTTATCTCAATCCCTGGTGGGATGGGCGGATGGGCGCTATAAACTTTCAGCACCGGTTTGAAAATAATAGATCCCTGGCGGATCACATCCCTAAATACACTTACATTTACACTTTTTCCGCTTCATCTCTCATCTTACACTTAACCCTAAAGCGCTTAGTGGGCGCCGAGGCTTGCTTTAATTAAAAATACCTACGAAGGAGGTGGCGACCAACTTCATTTGCTGCCGCGATTAATTGAACTGGAATAAAGCCTTCGCAGGTGCCCGATAGTTCCTCTTTGTGCAACCGTACGAACATCGTCTCTTTTGTTTTCACACTGGAGATAAATTAGGCTTTTCACAACTTTTCTGTTTCGTCGGCGTAGCCAGAGTTAAATGCGGTTGTGGAATTGAAAATTTTTACTCCGTCTTTTTGTGGCCCTGGTTTATAGCTGTATTTTTGTTTTTATTTTGGTGTGACTGAGTGTGTGTGTGTGTTTGTCAATTTTCGGAACCTGTTGACTGAAAGTAGTACGCAAAGCAAACTATTTAAGTTTACATACGCGTACTACCATAATATTGGTGTGCGTAAAATCTGCTTGTAAGATAGACCTGTCGTTACGCACACACTTACAATTTCTTGTTACTTTAACTTTAATGTTGTAGGTAGTCAATAGCCACTTCGCACATTTATGAGCGTTTGTTTGACAATATAAATATAAACCAAAAAATAAGAAGCACAAATTCAGACTCTTACGCAAGTCGTTCGATGGCTTAGGTGTATAAGCCTAGCACTCGATAACCTGTATGTCACAGGTTCGAGTCACACAAACCTCACTTTCTTTTTGCATTTTTTCAATTTGACTTAGGATCGAACCTTGCAACCTGTGTTGTTTTTTTTTCATTTCTAATAACATTTCTGTTATTTTGTTGTTTATTTTTGTAATTTATAATAAAGAAATAAAAATTAAACAATTTGTAATTAGAAATCAACAATATTTTATTGTTCAGTAGATTTTTATGATACTTAATTTCAATAACAAAGTTTTATGCATGACAATTATTTTAAATCGGACAAGAATGAATGACACTTTTTGTATTAAGGTGGGTAATTTATTTATTTATGATATGAATAAACATGTTAGTGAGATATTAAGATACAGTTATCCCAATTATAACCTCACAAACAATAACATCGAATCGAATCATAAAATCGAATCACAAACATATCATAAATAAACACAAATCGAAAACTGATGTAGATGTGTCCCTGAACAAGATAGATATGAAGAGAAACAAGGGATACGCTGCATACAAGTTTTTAATACCGGAACAAAAATTGAATGTTTTTATGAGTGAGGACCTGTGGCCGGCGGGAGTGTCCTTCCGTAGGTTTGTGTATTATAACAGTACGACCGAACCGCGGCGTAGTGAAGTGAGATCGAGTGACAGAACAGATAATAATAAACCAAATTAATGGATAATAACGTTAAGTTAGTTACTAAGATGATAAGTTTTAATTGTAAATCTTTAAAGAGGTCGGTCGAGTGTATAAAAAACCTGTGTAAATCTGTGGATATTATTGCGCTGCAAGAGACCTGGTTGTTGCCACACGAGATATCAATTCTAGGTCACGTAGACTTAGATTTCAGTTATGTTGGTAAATCAGCTGTGGATACATCGCTAGGGATATTAAGGGGAAGACCGTACGGAGGTGTGGCTCTTTTGTGGAGGAAATCGTTGTTTACGTGCGTAACTATTTTACCGTATGCTAGCGATCGTATTGTGGCTAGTAAAGCGACGACGTGCGACAGCCGTGAGTTGTTATTGTTTAGTGTTTACATGCCGACTAACTCTGTAGATAATTTAAGCGAGTTTTGTGAATGTCTTAGTGAAATAGCTGCTATTGTTGAGAGTGAGAATGTTGAGTATGTTTATATATTAGGGGATTTTAATGCCCACCCTGGGGAATTGTTTAGCCAGGAAATGTTATCTTTTTGTGAAGAGCAAAGTTGGTGTTGTGTTGACTATAAGAACCTAGGTATAGACTCGGACACTTTTACATTTGTGAGTGATGCCTGTGGCAGTAGACGTTGGCTTGACCATTGCCTGGTTTCTGATGCAGCGTGGAAATCAGTGGAGAAGGTGGAGGTGTACCATAACGCCTACTGGTCAGACCACTTCCCACTCTGCATCCAGGTTAACTTGGGGATGGTGAGGCAAACGGCTGCCTCAGCAAATCTTGAAGGCAAAGTAGTAGATAAAGTGAGGTGGGGGGAGAGATGTACTGACCAAATAAATTGCTATTACCAACTATGTACGCAAAAGCTTAGACTGGTCGATTTCCCAGTAGAGTTAAGCAACTGCTGCGATAACTTCTGCTTGAATGAAGAGCACGCTGCAGTAATTGATAATCTGTACAAGAATATTGTTACGTCACTGCGAGAGGCGGCGGAGGGCAGTGCTGGTTATGTGAGAAAAGGTCAAAAACGTACTGTGATAGGGTGGAATAGACACGTTAGGGACGCTCATGGGTGCGCTAGGGTGGCTTTTAAAAACTGGGTTTCGCACGGGAAACCTCAATTTGGTCAATTGTTTATAGATATGCGAGAAACGAGAAAAGTTTTTAAACAAAAACTTAAATATTGCCAGGACAACGAAGAACAAATTAAGTTGGACATTATAGCTTCGGAACATAAGAAAAAACAGTTCAATAAATTTTGGAAGTCAACTCAAAAGTTAAACACTAGACCGGCTGTACCTTTGAGCGTTAATGGCGTGTCTGAACCAGAGGGGATAGCGGACATGTTTAGAGTGCATTTCTCTGTGACACCACGGTTGCAAGTCAATAAGCAGGAGGGGTGCGGTGAAGAGAGACTTGGGTCGTCTAGCCCGATTTACATCTCGTCAAAGGAGATAGGGAAGGTTATAAAAACCATGACTAGGGGTAAGTCTCCTGGTCATGATAACCTTAGTATAGAACATTTCCAACATGCCGGTCCCCATCTTCCTAGGGTCTTATCTATGTTGTATAACTTTTGTATTAGGCACTCATACCTGCCTGCTGAGTTGATGAGGACGATTGTTGTACCTATAGTGAAAAATAAGACAGGCGACGTCTCAGATAAGGAGAACTATCGACCAATCTCATTGGCTACTATAACTGCGAAGGTGCTTGACAGTGTGCTCGAGCGTAGGATGTCTGGACAGCTCAATTTACATGACGCACAGTTCGGTTTTAGAGCTGGGCTGTCTACAGAAACAGCTATTATGGCGCTCAAGCACACGGTCAGGTACTACACCAGCAGGAATACACCTGTATATGCTGTATTTTTAGACCTTTCGAAGGCATTTGACCTGGTTAATTATAATGTCCTATGGACTAAGTTGCGTGACCGGGAACAACCTGAGGAGATAGTTGAACTTCTCAGGTATTGGTATAACCACCAGATTAACCAGGTCAGATGGTCGGGTGCTTTGTCGGAGACATATGGTCTGGAATGTGGTGTGAGGCAGGGTGGTCTGACCTCCCCAGCGCTGTTCAGCTTGTATGTCGATCAGTTGATCGGGGAACTCAGCAGCACAGGGGTTGGTTGTTCGGTAGATGGTAAAATTATAAATAGCATATCTTACGCGGACGACATGGTGCTGCTGAGTCCCTCGATTGAGGCACTCAGACGATTACTTGAGTTTTGTGAGAGGTACGCCTTGACTCACGGCCTCCTGTACAACGTGAAGAAGAGTGTGTTCATGGTGTTTGGGGTTACTGCCAAGGGTCACAGGGCAGTGCCGCCTGTGTACCTATATGGTGTTGCTCTAAACAGAGTGCCTAGTTTTAAATACCTTGGACACATACTAGTCGAGGATCTAAATGATGACCAGGACATAGAACGGGAACGGAGGGCGTTGTCGGTCCGATGCAATATGTTGGCCCGTAGATTTGCAAGATGTACGAGACCGGTCAAAATCACCCTTTTCAAGGCTTATTGTCAGTCATTCTACACATGCAGCCTGTGGGTCAAGCATACGCAGAGAGCCTACAACGCTCTTCGTGTCCAGTACAACAACGCCTTCCGGGTGCTGTTGGGGCTACCGCGATTCTGTAGCGCGTCAACCATGTTTGCTGAGTCTTCCACCGATAGTTTTTCAGCAATCATGAGGAAAAGAACGGCATCATTGTTACGCAGGATTCGTGGGAGTGCCAATGGCATCCTAAAGGTGATTGGGGATAGGCTGGACGGCGTTTTCCTGGAGTATTGGACCCGTATGCATAGCTATGGGTCTAATACTGCAGGAAAATACATGAACTGAAAAATTATAGGTTGTATTTTGTTATTTTGTTTTTAATTTAAATGTAAGTACTAACATAGTTACGTAAGTTGTATCACTAACAAACTATGGAGCAAGTTTCCGAAATAAACGTTTTTATTATTATTATTATATTATAATAACATCACTCACTTAAATGAAATTACCTCCACATATTATATTTATATCCGATTGATGCGCCTTCACTATCTATATATAACTTTTAGCACCATAAGACCCCTTAGGTTCGATTGGGTTCAGAACAGTAATATTATCTTCGATTTTCTTTCATTATTCCGCTCACTATTTTTAAGCCATAATAATTATTTTGCGACTGTTCTTGTCCGATTTGAAACACTTCTCATTATAACGTATAACTATTATTATTGTAAAAAATAAAATCTATTGTAAATTGTCTCTTGCGAAGCGTACCCGGTTTTGCCTGTAAACAGTGGGAAGGAATAGCCTACGACGCTTTAAACCAGCTGCAAGCAAATGGGTCCACACATTCCACAACATTCAACGTGACGAAGTCAAGAAGGCCTCAGCTTAAAATGCGTAACAACTGTAGGTATCACGGTGTCGCGCATTGTAATATTTGTGTATGCCAATCCTGTGATCCTGGTCGACAAAGATCAATGGTTCCCGTGTCTGTATAGCGGTGCACTTACAGTTTTTCTCTGTAAACAAAAATAAAATATTGTTACAAAAAAAAAGAATAATTACCCAGATGTAAATAATTATAATATGTATAATAATCTATATATAATCTTATAATAATATTATTTAAATATATATATATAGTATATAAAAACATTGTATTATAATATATTATATAAGGAAGCTATGAAGTTTTATACATATATGCTTCCGTGATAAATAGGCCATCTAGCACACATAATTATTTAATTTAAACTACAACTCAGCCAAACAAACCAACTCCTCGGCTTTATAATATTAGTATAGATGTAACATCATTCGAATTATAAATAAAGAAAGAAAAACTAAATAATTATTTTGTTACTCACCAAAATCTTCATCTTCATCGCAATTTCACATATTAAAACGTTTTGCTCATGTTAAATAACAATTTCAGCTCTCAAAGGTATAGTAAAGTGATTCATATTGACTCACAACTTAATCAACACAACAAAAAACAACACTTCTCCAAACAAGCAGGGTATAATGTTTTAGAACGTAACGCGTAAGTCCGATAGATGCAAAAGCAATATAACGATGAAACTAAACTATTAAATGTATACGATTCTTAATTTTTGAGGGTAGACTATACATTTTTCCAAAGCCAAACATGACGAAGTCTTGCTAATAATTGTATTTGTGTGCGTGGACATCAGGTTATTGTCAAGCAAACACTAACAAATAGGCAATGTAAATACACGAGTTGATTTTACTCACACATACATTATGTATGTAGTGACTGTAAACTTATATAAGTTGCTTTGTGTACACAGGTGGTTTAGTTTGGGTAAGTATGACTAAAGAGGTCTTTTTACTTTTAGTGAGATGAGCTTGTAGTTTGATGAGGTATTTTTGTGTGGGCTTCATGATAAAAAAGCATTATTAAAGTTTATGTTGTCGTAGACTTTGACATGTCCTGTGTGCTTATGAATTGAAGTAATATGCGATAAATAAAATGATTTCTATGAATATAAACGTGGAGGTAGGGAGGGTAAGAAGAAGTTAATATGGATGGAATGTATGATAGATAAAAAAGTCAAGAAGTAGGTCAAGAAACAGTCAGGAGGTTCAAAATAGGATAAGGACAGAAAGATGACGACGATAAATAACCAAAACAAAAAACCTAACTGCAATATTGGAATTGGAACTAATCGGAAGTCGGTGGCATTTTTCTGTCTCATGTAATTAATTGTCACCAACATCCGAAATTGCAGTTGGGTTTTTTGTTTTTTTTTTTTTTTTTTCTCATTTATATACCCCATGTCACTAAATTAAATGACATCTCGTATGTCGAAAATCGTTAAACGGTTTAGGCTATAGAGCGTGCTAAAGAATGAGACATATGTACATACATACTCGTAAAAACGTTCACACGCTCGAACAACAACCCTCCAGCCGTCGGGTAAAAATAAACACAAAGTACTCAAAATTATTTCAAAACCATAATCTTAGTGCCACAATATTTACCAGTCAACAAATACAAAAGTCCTTTACCAAGTATATTAAGTTACACAGACGGGACAATACTACATTTAAATATAAACCGCCCACAAGTTAGGTTAACAATAGCAACTTTAATTAAACCCAGTTAACTTGAACGTATGCAAAGTGCGGTTAAGTCAACAATCACTGAGTTCTTAGAATATTGCGAGAAATATTTACTTTATGAAGTTTGGTTGAGGAGAGAATAAATGTGATGGTAAGTAGTACTAGCTGTGTGCCGAGGTTTTGTGTGTGTTTGGTTGCTGCTCTGCTCCTGTGTTGTAGCGTGATGCTGAATAGCCTATTCTAAGCCTAATCTAATAATTACGCACTCAGTGGCGCCGATTTTCCGATCTGATCTTTCGTCCGGATATCGGTGGGTATGGGTCGTGATGGCCCAGTGCGGGTCGTGATAGCCCAGTGGATAAGCCTCTCGTGTAAGAGGTTGTGGGTTCGAATCCGGGCAAGTACCAATTACCTTTTTCAATTCATATGTATGTACCTTCTAAAGTTTATCTTGGACATCACTGACATCCTGTGCCTCGGGAAGCACGTGAAGCCGTTGGTCTTCTCTTATTCATAGAACTTTGACAGTCGTTACGGGTAAGCCAGAAAGTCAGACCAGTCTAACCAAGAGGTATCGTGTCGCCCAGTTACTGGGACTGTTGTGGAGGACTGATAGGCAGTCGCTTCACGTAAAACATTGGTATCTAGTTGAATCCGGTTGGTTGGAAGCCGACCCCAACATATTTGGGAAAAGGCTAGGGAGATGATGAATGGTGCCGATTCTCTTGTTCACAAACTAATCTTGTTTAAGTTTAGTGCATCTTCTAGGGATACAGTGCCGCAGACATACACACACACACACAGCGATGAACCCCCCGTTTTTGCGTCGGGGGTTAATGAAAACAAGGTTTCAAAATTTTTCATTATAAAAATCTGGTATCGAGTACAAGTTCGTTACCCGTCTAGACTGACCTTTTGTTATTTTTTTTTACTTTCTGAGCGCCTCTAACTAGTAACAGAGAGCAAATCAGTAGCTTTTAGTTTCGGATTCAAAATTAAAATGTTTTGGAGATCAAAGTCAAAATAAAATTTTCAATTATTCAAAAGTATTCCAATAGCATCCAATTTCAATTTGTAATTAAAAATGACAACGTTAAAGTAAAAATACAGTAATAGTCCAGTGGTTAAGGCCTCTTCACGTGCACAGGTTGTCTCGCAACCTAGCAGAGACAGGTGCATCCCGTATGACTTATCTGTGCACCTCGCTGGAACTGAATGCACAGGAAGGGCCGTAGGATTCGCGTGGGGCGCGCCACTTTTAAAAATAATAATAATAAAAGTTTTATTATCTCTAATATTGCAGTAACATGTACAAACACTGACTGGACAAACGGACAGGGCAAAGCCTATTTGAACCTCTCTATGCCACCGCGTAAAAAAATATCTAAAAACTATTGAATATTTTGAACGAAATGAACTGAACAATATTTTGTGGTGCAAAACGCGTGACACGAACACGCCGCTTAGAGCACAGCTGACACGACCGTGCTTCGCTTTCACAACGAACGTGACTCGGCCGGTCTATTTTCAAATCGGCTGCCTCTTGTGTTGATTTTTCTTGGAACACTCCGACAACGTACAACGGTGCTACGTCGAGTGCATTCTGTACAGCGAGATGTCTAAATATAAGCGTGTTTGTAGAATGAAACTTTTGGAATGTTTAATATTTACTGTGATTTGTATAGGACAATTTTACGGGACATTTTCATGATATTATGAAAGTTTTAGACGCATTGAGTTATTTTCATTTCAACTTAATGAAGAATACAAGAATACATAAGAAATGATTAGTTATGAAAGAAAACTGCAAATTGTAGACGCAGGTTTATAAATAGATTTGAAATGAGCCATCCACTAGCCGTCGCTCTTTGCGAGCCATGTTAAAAAATAAAGCATTTTATATTCTACCTAAATGTGAGTGCGTCACAAAAACAGAAATGAACATGATAGACATGTCTATCACGCTCTTTTCTGTTATTTGTGATCTATAAAGAGCGTGAAAAGACACATATCGAAAACAAAAATTACGATTCTTACATCAATTTTCATTTTGGAATGTCTGAGAACGTTCTAAATAGAGATTATGAGTTTATGTCTGTTACTGTTTTAATGTAAGCCAGTTTTACTTAACTTTTAAACGTTTACATCCATCACATAGCTGCAACCATTGAATTTGTGTCTATTTACTCTACAAAAATCTTTGTGGCAGGTCAAATCAAATCGATCTGACTGAGAATTCGCATTCGTAAGTTATTCGATACAGATACTAGCCAGCTAATTATTTATATTCCCCAAATGTTCGCATTCAGTGATAGTAATTTATTCAATCCCCGTACGGCATCAGCAATGGGATTCGTATGTGTTGATGTAGTTAATATAATAGTGACGTAATTGGGAACTAATGCGGAGAATTAGTGGTGTAATGGAGTTAGCGGATTAGCCGCCCGATAATTACAGAGCAATACTATTGTGTTTAGCTATGTTTTGATTATAACTTCATTGTCACGCTGTTTAGAATGGTTTGATTTTGTCACGTCTGGTTGTACGGTATCAATGTTTATACCAATAAATGCATCCTTGTCTTTTTTCTTTAACGATAAAAGAATACATGGTTAACAAAATGGTTGAGCTCTTGGCTCCTGCGTTGCGTGTCGTAAGTACGTTTCCCGTACTAGACAAATAATTGTATAAAATACAGCTTTTTTTTTATGAGTCGAATGCAACCTCGTACAGGTAATAGGTAACGCTAGGCTAACGCAAAGACAGTCTACATGAAAATTAGAAAACAGCTAATATCAGTACAAATAAGTCGTTTATCGTTTACCATTTGTCGATCGATAGTTTACCATTTACTGATGCCATTTAGGCTTAGTTTGGCCAAAATAAAAAGGCTTAAAATATTTCTGAGCAATGCGGTACATCCATCACCCTTAGACAAGATATCTCTATACAGCGTGTTACGTGCACATTTAGCGTTACAAATGTGTAGCCTACACGTCGATATCCTTTCTGAATATAAATAAGGCCTCAACTAATACTAGAGTATATATTTGAAATAAAGACAGAGGTGTATCTAGGACGGGCGAGGTTGAGCCCGCGACCCGGGAACCTATTAAAGAGAAAAAAAAAACCGAAAACTTTAAAAAAATCTAAATCTGATGAATGTTTGTTACTCCTTCACTCAAAAACTATTGAACGGATTTTGTTTAATCTTTACAGTAAAAATAAGGAATACGACATATTATAGCTTAAACAATTAGTCAACAATAAAAGCAGGTGAAATCTCGCAGACATTCATTCCCTTTTCTGCTTTCGGGATAGTTTCGATAATAAATGTATTTTACTGTTGTAAAAGTTTTTTTTTTATTAAGAAAATCCACAAAGTTTCGCAACATTTTGCCATGGGGCCCATTTTCACTCACTACTCCTCCCTGACTGAAGGCGTAAGTTGTAAGTGCGTGATCGGAGGGCGTAAAAAAGAAATTGATAGGCGCAAAGGGAATTGATGTGAATGGTTCAAGCGATGCCGTGTTTATTTATAAGTTAAATGTTTTATTGGCTTTTAGCTTTCAAAATATCGGAAAATTGAGAAAAAGAATTTTATGGGGTGATAAAACAAAAAATCTGATTTTACAAAAAGCTATGTTTCCGCCCGGGATCGAACCGGGGGCCTTCTGCGTGTTAGGCAGATGTGATAACCGCTACACCACGGAAACTATGTTAAGTACTTTGAAATTTAGCGTTGCTTTCGATAGCCTCCACTGACTTAAAACATGATAAGTTATTGATTTATTTTAATAATAATAAGAAAATATTAAGCAATTCAATTAAATGACCATATAACTATATGTATTTTGCCCGTATTATGTCTTGTTTTATCTATAAACAAATAATTTCGATAACTTTATCTTTATATTCAAGACGTGAGTTTTTTCTACACTTATTGGTAAAATACGGATATTGTAAAAGTTATTCATTTACTGTCTTAATCTGTGCTAAATTGTTTCTTATCGGGCGTGTTGATTATGTATAAATTATCTAAACCAAAATAAAAATAAAAACTTGATGCCTGCACAGGAAAATTATGTTTTGTATGGCCTACAGGCATTTGTTTTCATTTGTGTGGATGTCAGCGTATGTGAATTTATATGTACATACGTTTAAATCTCATATCCTTCTTTAGTAAGTGTGATGTTCAAAACTAGCCTTCTCTGTATGATAAAACCGTTTTCCTAGCTAGGACAAAAAAGCAGTATTATTATTCATTTTAAAAATTAAATTCTTATCAGCTATTACCCGAATAAGGGATTCAAGACAGAAATCATTGAATTTTCCGACTATTTTATGAAATGTTAGCAACAATTGCCTTCACTTTGCATTGTATTTAGCAGTCTCGTCACGTGCCTGCCTACTCTCCTCGTTATCTATTTTCGCTTTTTTTAAGGGAAACGGAATACCAATTCTCCAATTCCCACTTTATTCTGTTTTAAGGGTAAAATTTTACACCTTTACTTTGATCTATAAGTACTAATATTACCCGCCCAGTGAATATAGGGTGCCCCTCTGTCATACCTATATAACTTTTCCTAATATGGGTCCTATATAAATTTTCAATTCTCATGGGTTTTCTAAATTACTTTAGATAAGGGAGATTGTCATTCATTTTTTTCAAATTTGATAGTCAGAAACCAAAAAGTATGAAAATACTGAGACAGATAAAGGAAAACACCGTGACACTTATTTTAATATAAGTCCAAAATCGCTAATCCGCCTTGAGCAAACATGTTGATTATTTCTTGCCCTCTCTATGTAAGAAGAGGCTAATAACTGTATAGGCTAATAAGAGGGTAATAACTACGTGCCCTACAAAACACATAAACAATATTGACAGTTAAGTTTAAACCGCGCCTCAAAATGGCGCCGATTCCAAAATGGCGTCGAATGATTTGTGACGTCACTAAACAGCGTTTGCGCTTCGGAAGCGACATTAGTGGTGCCCTCTATCCCGTAGTGTAAATCACGACGCAGCTTTAGCGGTTAAGTGGCGTATTGATGGCGATATATTAGACAGTTTTATTGTTTCAATTTACAGAATATTGAAATCAAAATGCGAATATCGTTTCTGGAAAATGTATTTCACTTCGCACCCCTTTTGAAATAAAATTGTTAGATATCTGTTGTGACTTGTGTTTCGTTTCGCGTGAAGTTATAATTTCAGACATTTGTATGTTAGTATGAAATGTCATATTCAATAACATGAAAAAGCAAATTAATATTTAAAAAGTTCTTATCGTGAAAATGCAAATTAATACTTTTTTAATATGTATAAAAAATTAGGTTACCGTTATTCTTATTTAATCTAAAAAAAATGTGAGAACGATGTACTTAACAAGTCGTGGACGCTAAAGTATTAACTCAAAAAGCATTTGCCACAGCAGAGGCAGCTAGAAGTCCGGTGTTCTGATAGTTACCGGGGCACCTGAACATACATAATAAAGGCAACCGAACGAATAAGGATGGGTTTTAGTCAGTAAAAGTCAGACACTAAGGGTGGTAGAAGTCATTTGATGATTTCCCATCCATAAAATAGGCAGCTAGAAGTTGACCAGTTCCAACCTCTGGCAAAGATGACCTACACATTGACAACAATTAGCTCAAGAGTGATGATGACAAACAACCGTCAAAGCACATTCAAGTCTGTCTAAAAGAAAGATATAGTTTTATGTACTAAACGACACACAATGATCAGCAAACCATCTCCAAAATCCTTAAAATAAAGTAACGATGATTGTATCATTACATGCGTTTGCTCACAGTTCCTTCGCTTCAGTGTCAGTCGTTAAAACTAACATAAATGGTGATAAATTCTACTGTTTTATTGTACCCGATGTGAAATAGCGGCGCGTGATTTATTCCGCTATTAACAAGATGGCGGTTGTTTCAAACTTTGACTTTTAATAGTTATTTGTAATGTTACGGGTGTGCGTTAATATGTAAGTTCTTAGGATGTGACAGTGTTTTGTTTTATGTGAATGATGTTAAATAGGGCTACGATTAGTGGCGTGATATTCATATCGCAAATATATTCTATCTTTTTTGCGACTTTTTTTTTGGGGGAGTGGGAAATCATCAAATGACGTCTCCCGTGGCGGGAGGGCGTGTCAGACTTTTACTGACTAAAACCCACTCATGTTTCTTCGGTTGCTCTTTATTTTCCGTGGTCACGGTAACTATTATAAACATTCCGCAATCCCGGCAGGCGTTGGCCCTGTTGGCCCCTTCTCATGCTGACTTCTCTTTGAGGCGCGCGTGGAACACTGACGCGCCGTCGACGCCACTTGACGTATTTGGCAAAATATTTGCGTCATTTGAGTAATACAAACTACTCCTCAATTTATTAGAATAAGGTTTATATTACGATGCATCGAACATTTCATTTATTTTTGACCTCGAATTTAACCGGATCCAGCTGAATACCAGATTATGAAATGGATCGACTGCTTATCAGACCTCTTTAACTTCGTTACTGGGTAATCTGCTACATTGTAACTTCGTTGAGGTCGGCTTCTTGTCTAACCGGATTTATCTGAATACCGTGTTTTATGTGGAGCGAGTGCCTATCAGATTTCCACTGCCCAGTTACTGGGTAACATAAAACCCTTTGGCAAGTTAATCATCAAACTTATTGACTTCTGAAGTTCTGACTACCAGTAACGACTGTCAACAATTTACAAGTTTGTATATTGTTTCAATTTCTTAATCTCGATAAACATTTTCTACGTACCTACTAATAATACTTTAGATTTTTCATAAAGACAAAAATGTAAAAAAAATATATGTTAACGCTTTAAATTTTCATCTTGCATCATTATTTCAACAAGAAAATATTTTAAAAGCTGCAGTAAATCACGGGTTTTCATTAAGTTTTTCCACCTATTCTTGAGCTTTTTATTATCCATCTTAAAAAAAAAACTTGTGGAATTTTTGAACACAAGTAAAAAGAAGAGGTAAAACGAATTCTTTGCGCCGAATCTTGCGTCGCGAAGTTTCTTTTATAAATTTTCTATAACAATACCTTTACACAGATCAAGTTATAAGTAATCTACAACTAGGAGAACCTTCTTTTTCATAGCCTTAAATTATGTTTCAAGTTCTTTTAGTATTTCTTTTAGAACATTTCTAAATGTAAGAAAAATTACTAGACAGAATATTCTATTCACTTGATTTGATATAAGGCAAGATTACCTGTATACATAGTTTTTTATTTAATAAGGAATTTTCTTTTTTATTTACCTGCTCAAGTGAGTATTTAGAGAATACTAGCTTCTGCCCGCGACTTCGTCCGCGTGGATTTTTCCTGAATTTTCTCACCTCACGGAGCCCGAGACCTTTCCAACAAATGCAAAACCGTGGAAATCGGTTCGTGCGTTCTGGAGTTATAGCGTCAGGAAAGAAAACCCGACTTATTTATATATATAGTAAATAAATGAACTTAACATTTTTAAAGCAACTAAAAATTATCTGATCTGAAATACTAGTAAAATGATTTTGTCAAATTATTTGGGAGATTCCAGGGTTGGTTCATTGTATTCCCTACCCAGGTATATACTATAAGTATATATTACAAAAAACCCAAGATACCTAACACAAACTGAATTTCTGCTTACTTGTGTAGACTTATTTGTGAACTGTTATGTTAAAATATAACTAAGTGACATCCATCTGACAGCCACATAAAAACAGTACCTACTTTTGTTACAGTTTTACACTTAAACGGCTTAGGGCCGATTTTTCAATAGCCAGATAACTTTATCTGAAGGATATGTTTCGTTTTGACAGCTTTTGTATAGAAAATATGTCAAACCGTCATATTTATTCATCAGATAGAAGTTAACTGACGATTTAAAAATCAGCCCTTAAAGGACTTAGAACAGAAATTAGCTTAGAATTTGGCACACTTATAAAATATGACTATTGTAGACATACTAAGTGGCCGACCGATACGATTTTTTATATTATATAATTCGGTTGAGCTCGAGGCACGTTACTGTCAAAATCAAAACTATCAAACAGACTAACTTTACAAATACTTCTACACGAGTAAGCAGAAATTGACCAAAAATATAAGTAAGTGACATCCACTTGACATTCTCATAAAACAGTACATTTAACTAAAATACTCGGCTAAGAGGATTACAGAGACGCTCAGACTCCCGAGTTAGCCAAAAGGCAATTCCTAAATATTCGACTAGAATTCCTGTCGTAACTATGAATATTATCTTAGTTTCGTAGTTTCTGCTGTTACCTAGGCTACTATCCTGCTCTTGTTAATTATAAACGTGAAATAGTGGAGATGGATAAAGGATTGTATGTTTGTTAGAGTTTTACGCTTAAACGCCTGAACGGACTTGACTGAAATGCAACACCTTTAAAAAAATTGATAGTGTTTGACTGAAACACATAAATGCATGTTAGTGATCTTAATAACAAATTTCAGGAAAAGTGTTTTTTTTTTCAACTAAATAATTTAACGTATCTACCGAACTTCGTCCGTATACAAAAGTTCTAAGGAGAACTATTTATTATTGTTCGTTATTATGTGTATTGCCATGTTTACACTAATTTATTAGTCTCCATATAGATCTACTTTCATTAGTAAAATATTTCACAAACTCCAAGCCAAAGGATTCATAGAATAGAAAACAGCTTCCATTAAAACCTTCATCACAGCTAATATCAACAAAATATCAGGCTAATAAGCCATCCTTCACAAAACGACTATAATTTTTAGCTCTATTTAGCTCCGTTCAGAAACAATAGCTCTACCGTCGGGATTCTCAATGGCGATGGAATTTCAGTAAGCTGAAATGCTGAAATTTAATTATGCGGAAGCACCGAGAATGGCTGTTTCTGCACTTCCAACGGATATCAGCCTGGTTATAATTTGAAGTTTATTTTGTTATTTTTGTTGAGTTTTTATTGGCTAGATAGATAGAGGCTGATTTTTTTTGTCTTTGAATCGCAGTAGCATAATTGCGTTGATTGTGTACTTTGTTTCTTGTGAGGAGAGTTTATTTTGCGTAGTTAGATCGGGCTATGGATGAAAGTCATCTATACTATTATTATAAATGGGAAAGTGTGTCTGTCTGTCTGTATGTTAGTTTTTCTTTCACGGCAAAATAGAGCGACGAATTGACGTGATTTTTTAAATGGAGATAGTTGAAGAGATGGAGAGTAACATAGGCTACTTTTTGTCTCTTTCTAACGCGAGCGAAGCAGCGGGCAAAAGCTAGTTGTATTATATTCTGCTAAAAATTAACGATTAAAAGGTTGAATTTGAGAACAACTTGGAATACATCGTCAAATATATGTAGATATTTCAAAGAAAATATACCTACCAACTGCCTATCAGCTAGGCGTAAAACAACACATTTTTCCTTATATTTTCCAAAATTCGTTATTTAAATACCGTCATTCAAAATGTCAGCAGAGTGGGGCCTGGTCCCCAAGCCAAGCCATACCCTAAGTAAATATTTTACGAGCACAAACAAAACGTAAGTACATAACATTTCACCAGCTATGACGCGAAGCGACTAACTTTTTTATGTGAGCACATACCTCCCTCATTTATTAAATGTAACCTACTTATTTTATGTTTTTTCTTTTCGTAGATACTTAATTATTTAATGTGGCTTTGTTTTTTTTTCGTGTTATTTGTTTTTCTATATTTGGACGTTGATAACTTGTGTGTACAAGCTTTTTTGGGGTTTTTGTTAAAATGTTTGATGGTATTTTATTTTATTTTTTGCTTCAGGGCAGGTGTCCTTTGTATAGACTATTTTCCAAATTTTTTAATGGTACAATCAGCTCCAGAGAAAAATCACTCCGCGCCGTCGCTCGAACGATGGTGAACTTCTCTGGAGTGTATTGTATATGGTTTTTATGAAAGCGTACAATTTAAATGCTCAGCAAAATAATCTTTTTGCATACCAAAATGGATAAATGCTGACAAAGATTAGGTTAGGTTAGTTTAAAATTGTGACCACACAACGCACCAAGGCAAGCGAGTGCAGCAGCTAGATCAACTAGTGGTGTGATTTATTTATAAGGCCGTATACAGAAAGAAAGCTGGAAACTTATAAGCGCTTGCCAGCGCATAGTCAAAATCAATAATACTTTACGAAACACAGTTTAGTGAACATTTATCGATTCTGGCAGGCATTTCCAATTAATTATTACGGGGTATTCCTCGGAGCGCTCCTGTTTTGAAGCGCTCCTAACGAAGCGCTCCCAAAATATTCCGCCAAGCGCTCCTGTTGGGAGCGCTTAGAAAATCATACTAAAAATATTATTATTTCATTCCTCGAAGCGCTCCTATGACGTGACGATACCATAGGGCAGAGCATGAAGGATTTGTAAGAAACGATATCGATATCGACGTTTTAAAGTTAATTGTTAATTTTTTTAAAACTACTAGGGTAGCATAAATGAATTGGAAATACGTACTTCAGTGACTTTAGTGACACAAGACACTAGCCGCTGTTGTCAACCCCGCTTCCCTGTTTTATCCTAGAGAGTCGCGTGGTCGCGTTACTGAGTGATTCCGAATGCAGCCGAGCATTTCCGGAACTAGTTTACACCGAATACGCATTTTTATTCATTACTAAATAATAAGATCGTTATAGTGAATAATAACAAAATAATTTTAGACTTTAATTGTTGGTGTACAATTTATATGAGATCATTTAGGTGCCTCCTGGCAATTTCTGCCACCCTGGTACTTTTCATCAAAGCTTTTATTTTTACTATTCAGTTATTCTAGCTATTTCTAGTTTTAATATAAGCAACTAGTAGCCGTCGAAATGGTCATAGGAGCGCTTCGAGGAATGAAATAATAATATTTTTAGTTTGATTTTCTAAGCGCTCCCAACAGGAGCGCTTGGCGGAATATTTTAGGAGCGCTTCGTTAGGAGCGCTTCAAAACAGGAGCGCTCCGAGGAATACCCCATTATTACTACCAAGAGCTACTGATTACTGATTTGGTAGGCGTTAAACAAGCCTTTATGAAATTATCTGACAAGTAACTTTATTAAAAGTTATGAAAGTGTTTATAAATACAAGCCTTGAAATTTATTAATAGTGAACCTATTAAAAGTTAAAGTAGAATTTATTGAAGATGAATAAAGTAAGAGTATTTAAAATAACGTAAATTATAGTTCCCTTCAAAGAGTTTTATTTAGCAATGTGCTTACAGTTTCTGCTCAAGATATTTTTTATTGTAAATTTTTAACGCAATTCAGCGCCACTTTACTAAAGAGAAAGAGCTTTAATTGTACAGAAATAAGATCTAGTAAGTAATATTAAATAATGGGATACCTACAAATCACCCTTACGCAACTAATACATTACGTACAAAAAATAAGAAAACCACCTTTTACCTATCAAATTCTTGCCCAAACCAGTTTAAATTAAAACCCTTCAAATCTGAACACTGTAAGTAGATAAGTAAAACAGTCCATATAAGGGTTTTCAAGTAAACCCAATAAGGTGCTTGATTATCTTAGAACGAACTAAGTGGCGTGCACTAACTTTGAACTAACTTGTGATACAACAATTAAGTCGAACTTCCACTTGTATACAAAGTGTGTGATGGCACCTTTACCGATTTTAGGGAAACTAAGTTGTAAACAAGCTTTACTTAGGTTGAACTTTGAATGACTTCTTGTGTATATGGGTAGCGTAGGACATTTTATCACAGGTGGTTCGTGGCCGGACAAGTATCGATCTTTGGTAATTATAATCACATGTACCAATGTATCTTTTTCTATTCATATTATTTACTTACTTAGTAAATCAAGACTGCACTAACACTATTTGCCTTGGAAAGCACATTAGGAACTTGGTCCTAATGGTAATTATTCGTAAATCTTTAAAACTTCAATATTCATAATTCATGGCATTAAACGAAAAATGACGACGATACATTACGTTGAAGTTTCGCGTTTTACGCTTGGGTACAATATTTACTGGACAGTGACTTCAAAAGGATCCCCATTACGGAACTTTGATGCTCTTAATCTTTGTATTTTTTTATAAATTCGATAAAACGAAAATATGATTGTGTCCAGTATTTTTGGGCGGTCTAACGGGTGAAGTAAACAGAATGCTTTTTTTTAAAAGTCGCCCCGCCCCACCTTTCGCTACTTATACCTGCCATATTTAGATATGGCTCTTAGTCAACTCATCTAAAACTCATTCAAAAAGATGTAGATTTTTTCTTGCATACGTGATGTTTTCGTAGATATATTTCATAGTCTAGATACTTTTTAATCTGTGACCTAGTCTGCGACCGCTATAACCTATATTCACAAAGTCAAAATGTCGTTTTAATTTTATTCGTTTACATATTTATTTAAGACAGCTTTTTCATACTTTTCAACCGCAACCCCGATTCTTCTGAGCCCTATTTAATAAATCTGACAATGCGACATTATATAAGAAGATGACAAAATTGTAAAATTATCGCCTTCTGTATAGCAAAAGACAAAAACGTCAAAAATATATTAATTAAATGGCCTAAAGACTGCACATTCGGTGAATCAATCAACTGACAACAGACGGATCAATCATGAATCACTCCCTAAATAGCCGGAGAGCTGGTGAACCCTCCTACTAACGGTCGTCCTGTAAGGCTAGAAATTTGTGGAGTGATGAGTCATAGTACACCAAGGCCAACAACAATGACCTGGCAGGCAACAACCCTGCACGTCATCAGTCTTTTTATTTTTGAAAATGTAAAATAAATAATAAAAAAAAACGTTCTTCTGTAAGCTTCAAAATTTAATATAATTTAGTTTATTGATTAATAATTATGGAAAAAAATTGACAGGCGATTTGGGTAAGCAGAAGTATCTGCCAGGCGAATCGAAAGGTGCATAGTTTAGGGGGAAAAATAAACTTTCTCCTGTAAAGTTGAAATTGAAGTATGTGTTTGAGCAAATCATTAAAAAGAAATGTGTACAATGACAGGCGGTTCTGAGCAGCATAAGACCTTGACAGGCGAGGGGAAAGATGCTAAGAGCGGGCGAGTAAGAGGCGTAACGTGAATGCGTATAGTGTGAATGACATTAAATAAAATTAAAAATTATAGATGCAATATTTTTTATTAATTGTAGTGTAATCTACATTATTTTTTACATTAATTATCATTATCATCCGACACTTCTTCACTACTACTTCTTTCGTCATAATCGAGGAGATGCTGCTTCGGCAGCATCTCCTTCAAACCAATTGAAATCGTAGTGATTATCGCAGCTTTATTTATTTATTTTATGGCTCTCTAACGACTTACTCACTAATACACTTAGTTACAATAATAGGTTTTATGACATATTTTTTTATGATAGTGGTCATGTATAGGAGTGCACATCACTTGTACCTATTAACATAAGTTAAAACATTACAAACAATAAAAAGTGGATAAAAAGACGACAAAAGCTGTTATAGGAATTAAATAATAGTAATAGCCAGGATTATTCATCAGCAACTTGCTCTGAAATACAATATTTTGGAATCGGGAGTACCGTATTACAGGTATGTGCTTAACCCAGTTCTTGAGAATAGCCATATCACATTATACTGGGATCGATCTATTATCACAGACAAAACTATTGTTGCCAATAAGCCTGACATTGTGGTAATAGATCGATTAGAGCGTCGGGCAATGATTGTTGACATAGTCGTTCCACATGATGAGAACCTCGTGAAAGCCAAGAAGGATAAGCAGTCTAAATACCTTGACTTGGCTCGCGGGGTTGTCGACATGTGGGACGTAGATTCAGCAGTCATTGTACCGATAGTGGTGACGGCCAATGGCATAATAGCTAAGAGCCTCGACCAACACCTAAGGAGGCTCTCGCTAGGCAGCTGGATCAAGGGCCTGATGCAGAAGGCGGTACTCCTGGGCACGGCGCGCATTGTCCGGAGGTTCCTCTCTCTGGTGCCCTGACCATCGGTAGCTTGGACCCTGTTCCGATGCCAGTGGGCTACTATTTTTTATATTTTTAAATGTTATTTTTTATATTAATACCTATTTAAAAATGTAATTATGTATACTGAATAAATGGAAAAATAATCATAGAATAATATCTTAGGACAATTCACACACGGTCATCTGATCCCAAGCTCAGCAGAGCTTGTGTTATGGTAACCAGACAACTGATATACATACTTATATAGTTTATAAATATAAACATATTATAGATAAATTACACCCAGACACAGAAAGAACAATCATGTTCATCACACAAAGTTTGTCCTGGGTAGGAATCGAACCCAAGACCTCCGGCTTAGCAGTCAGGGTCACTCACCACTAGACCAACAGGCCCAGGCGTCAAAACATAGTTTAAAAAGCTTTACATCAGATTGTCCTAAGGAAATAGGATAAAAACAAAAAAAGAATATAAAAAGTATTCTATGTCCGTCCCCTGGTCCTAAGCTACCTCCCCACCAAATTTCAATCAAATCGGTTCTGCTGTTGTTGAGTTATAAAATGTGTAACTAACACGACTTTCTTTTATATATATACAGGATGGAATATTTCAATGGGCCCTGAAAGAAAACTACCTTAAATCATTAAGATAGATTATTTTACTTAAAGGAAACATTCCCTTATTTTTTTAAAGAAATAAAACTACATTAAAAAATTTCGAAAATTCGCTTGTCACACTCGGGAATTGAACTGGCTTAAAATGGAAAAAAACAACATCCTGTACTTTTATGACGTTAATCGATAGGTCATTTATAAGGATCAAATCTTTCTAACAAACATGGTAAATAAAATTAAAGGGAAAACCATGAAATTTTAACTTGTCAAATCAAAGGACGACTTTAACTATCGTATAAATTTTCGTTTAACTAAAGTAAAATTCTTAAAATGTATGGTTTTCCTTTAATTTAAATAACCATGTTTATTAAAGAGATTTTGTCCTTATGAATGACCCTAACGTTTGACATCATAAAAATAGACTGTGTTACTTTTTTGGATTTTTTTGGATTTTTTGGGGTCAGATAGGCAGTCGCTCCACATAAAACACCGGTATCCAGCTGAATCCGGTTAGGCTGGCAGCCGACCCCAACACGGTTGGGAAAAGGCTAGGGAGATGATGACTTTTTTGGATTTTAATCGGTTCGATTCCCGGGAGTGGTAAGTAAAATTTCTAAAAACTTTGAATGCAGTTTTGTTTCTTTTTAAAAATAAAGGAATGATTTCTTTAAGTAAAATAACCTCTCTAAACGATTTAAGGTAGTTTTCTTCCAGGGCCCATTAAAACGTTCCACCCTGGATAATAATAATGGATTTGAAATATATTTTTATATTTGTACGTGAATGAAATGTAGATTTGACTTTTTGAAAAGTAAATCAATTTTAAACACACTGAAATCTATATTATACTTATATTTGTATACAAAATAGTATAATATGTATAAGTTAATAATTCTCGTGTCATATGTGGCAAGAAACTTCTCATAGCGTGCGTTATCCAATCTTTGACATTTTGATCCGTACATGATGATGATAATTAATGTAAAAAATAATGTAGATTACACTACAATTAATAAAAAATATTGCATCTATAATTTTTAATTTTATTTAATGCATACTATACGCATTCACTTTACACCTCTTACTCGCACGCTCTTAGCATCTTTCCCCTCGCCTGTCAAGGTCTTATGCTGCTCAGAACCGCCTGTCATTGTACACATTTCTTTTTAATGATTTGCTCAAACACATACTTCAATTTCAACTTTACAGGAGAAAGTTTATTTTTCCCCCTAAACTATGCACCTTTCGATTCGCCTGGCAGATACTTCTGCTTACCCAAATCGCCTGTCAATTTTTTTCCATAATTATTAATCAATAAACTAAATTATATTAAATTTTGAAGCTTACAGAAGAACGTTTTTTTTTATTATTTATTTTACATTTTAAAAAATAAAAAGACTGATGACGTGCAGGGTTGTTGCCTGCCAGGTCATTGTTGTTGGCCTTGGTGTACTATGACTCATCACTCCACAAATTTCTAGCCTTACAGGACGACCGTTAGTAGGAGGGTTCACCAGCTCTTGGGCGTACACCTGATCAGTTAATCGGTTTATCTGACAACAGAAAATCTTACCTAACCTAACCCCTGATCGCCTAAGACTTAGACTGAGGTAAAACGTTTTTCAATTGCAAAATTTTGATCACAAGTTGCTGGTCCCCTTCATCAGCGTGTTTGGCTACTACACCGTTAATAGGTCGTAGCGTGAACATATATGGGTATAGTCCACAACACATACGGTGTATGATACCCCATCTTCAAGGTATTGAAGATGGGGTATCATACACCGTGCGTGTGGTGTGACCAGTGTCTTTATTTTTTTTAATAAACAATTATTCAAGCACATAAATGTTATGATTTAATTGTTTGAGTATTATAGTGCACCAAACATGTTGTCCCTTATTTGTGTTATTGGTGTAAAGGGCATCAATGTCTCAATGGTCTCAATGTCATAAACGTGATGATAGCATTGAAAAGGTTAAAGCAAGAGTTGATTGTATAATGCTCTCTACTCAGCCGTAACTACTACTCGACTTCGATTTTCTAACTAATAATTTCGCATTGAAATATCAAACAAGACCCTTTACAACCTCAACATTTTACACACTAGCTTTTTAGCCGACTGTATTCGCTTTAAAACATATAAAACAAAAATACACCTCCATATTTTTATTTCCTGACAAAAACCGGTTTAACATAAAAGTTTTTACCCTATTTTTATTGCTAGAGTTATTTCAAAGCCATCTCTCTCTGTTAGTTTTATAATGTCCGTTGAAACACGGCTGCAATCTGCCATGGCACTTAATTTGTGACGTAGCAGCGTGACACGTCACCGTATGTTGACACGCGAGCTTTCAGCCGTGGATTTACTCGCTGCTGTCCTGAACAGGCGACAGCTGAGTTGTGTCCTGTTTGAATGTTGAATTATTCTAGTTGTTGCACTGTTTAGAGATTACAACCGAATTATTTATGGAAGTACTCGAGTTGCTTTTGTTGTATTTTTGACACGTCCACTGACAGTGAGCGCACTCTGACATCACATTACGGCAGTAGAATTTTCCATACTAAATGACAAACGTCACTCGATGTACTATTATTATATTCATTTATTTCAGACATTGTCCATACATTATAAAAACATTTTAAAATAACAATCAAAATCAAATTAAAAGCATTTTAATATAAATATATGTCACGGTAATTTTTACAAAATGTCAAAAATACAATATTATCAAAATTAAATAAGCAAGTCAAAAATTATGTGTAGAAGCGCTAACATGAAGCTGCATCCACCTCTGGATCAGGCACAGGTTCCACCGCTCGGACAACACCTTCAGGAGGCTGATCGAGCTGCTTCGAAGGCGAGTTATTAATGAAGCGCTCCGCTTCCGAATGATCGCAAAGAAGTCATCCGTCCGCGCTTCAGCAAACATAGACGGTTACGGACTATGTTGGACGTTTGTTTGCCTGTCCAAAAGTGGCATGACGTCGTCAGACGTACTGGCACATAAAATTAGTGACGTCACTGTCATAACGCACTATTTTAATTGCCTGCCTAAACATGTACTGCCAGCAAACGTGTAAGTTGATATATCTAACTGTATCACAGAATACCGAAGTTTGAAATGTCGATGTACGGTATTCATAAAGTTCATCGTCGCTATTAGGTTCAAACTCCGAGTCTGTCGAGCTAAAAATTTAACTTCATCCCTCCGACCAAGACCGTTACATAAAAAAAAAGAAATCCATGGAACCTAATATATTATGACATTTAACACCTACACCTGTTTCCTAAAATAAATCATTTGACTCACCTCTGGGATCTCACTTCCTTGAAATACTATGAGGCAATGATACTTGTGATTCTATTTGTGGGCATGACCCTTTTACCAAACCATCTCCTGGGCCTGTCTTCTATTCAATAGCTTTTACACGTGTCACATGTAACCAAGGCTCGGAACCGGTTACTAAAATATCGGGTTAAACCGGTTTATTTTGTTCAGAACTTAATTAAAAAATATTATTATATTAACCGTATAAAAGCTAAGCGATGTTAAACCGTTGCATACTTTCTATTTTAATGTTTTTGTAGCTGAGCGTATTGATGCAGTAAACTAAACGTCCAAATTAACCGGTTCTATTGCTTTAAATCGGTTTAGTGGGTAAAGGTTAATTTTTTTTTTTTTTTTATTACATATGGGCTTGCTCTTGGTCCCAGACTAGCCCGAGGGCATAGACGGGGCCTACGATGGAGCGAGCTCACCCAAAAGATGCCTATGCACTCGTCTCTTGAATACATCCGGGTTATATGCATTTGGGAACACAGACGCCGGCAGGGAATTCCATTCTTTTGCGGTGCGCATAATAAAGGAATTCGAGAAACGCTGCGTGCGGATACGAGGAATATCAACCAAGAAAGGGTGGTATCCCGCCGTACGTCTTGATGTCCGGTGGAAAAACGGAGACGGGAGAATGAGCTTGTGTAATCTATGTAATCAAACAATTGCGACAAATAAACTAAATCGGTTTTAGTTAACCGGTATTATGACCATATGTCAAAAGTTATCTATAAGAATTTGTGTAAATACTATCAAGTATAGCACAAAATAATATTTTCATTTTCAGAACCATTCAGCACCCAATTAGTTATTCAGTATGAAGCTACTTATTTTTGTCAGTCACTGCGAATTATTCGCCCGTATATCGGCTCACACGGCGAAATTATAGTTTCATTTTCAGGAACTGAGCGCCTGAATTCTCAGTACATGATACATACGTTTAAATGTTGCCAGACTAATTTTTCGTCAAGTCTCGCGATTTAGTTGACAATGTTTGGCTATTTTGTTTGTACTGTGGAAGTAATAATGTTGAATTTACGTGGAAATTCTCTTGTCTAACAAAGAGGTTTTGGAGAACCTTTATTGAGCGTGTGAATAATTTACATAGTACTATCTACCTGCCTAAGTGGACCGTAATTATTGATTCTGCGTTCTTATGTCCTTTGGATTAAGTATTCATTTCCCGTGACCCAAGCTTACTTCTGACATTACCAGGGTTAAGCATTGCCATCCATTGAGGGAATGTCGCCAGTGTTTTGGTTTTGCCCACATTGCTACTGGATAGTGTAATTTTGGTTTGCAAAATGACATCCATGCTGACTGGATTTTCACTAGCATATACTAATTATTACATAGGAAACTATACCTACTGTTATTTTAGGAGACGAACTTGGGATAGGTAGGTCCAAAATAAATCCATGGAATATTTTCACACGCTCCTCAGATAACTTTGACACTATTTATAAATTCCTACATATTTCCATCGGACTTCCATGACCTTCGAAGATCATCCAACACAAAAACTATATCCGAATTGTTCCAAAAATCGCTTACGGCGTACAAAGAACAAAGTCGCAAGGTTCAGTAATAGGAGAAACTCGTGCCGTTCCCGACATGTGAGTGTCGGAGTTTCTGTCTGCACACAGCTGTCGCTTGTATATATGTACCTAGCTAGGTATACCGCTTTTTGTTTTATGTGGTACATGCTAGAAGATTTGAGAGGTAATTAGGATTTTATCCCAATTTTTTAAAAATTAGGGCGCTTATTACAGACAATTTAAAAAGCATTTCTATTATTGTTTCGCTGCAGGACAAAGACTTCTTCTCATGCAGAAATTACACGAGTATGGTTCAGCACGCTTGCTCACGGAATTAGCGAATTCAGACTAGTCTAGGGGTTTTCACGATTTAAAAATGTAAAAATAGTAATACACATTAATACTACAATCACGGAAAAGCTGGCAGTATCGGCATGGCTGAATAGATAACAGGTCTAACGTTTTTTATATTAGACCCCTGAAAATAAATATAGAAATCATAAATCTGCCATGAGTGACTTCTATATAGAAAGGCTGGTCAGGTATTTTGCGATAGTTTAATAGATATAATATCTGCCACATTTCATTACTCTCCACAACCGACAAATGACACAAAAGTTCTAAGTTCGGCAACGTAAGATTAATTTAGATAGCGTTGGAAGAAGTTGCGTCATCGCGTCACAGCTGCCTGGTGAAACTACTCACTAACTATAGTTTAATCTTCGTTACTCGATGCTATTGTGGTACTGAAGAAATCTGTGACAAACAGGGTTGGGAACCGGGAGGTTAAACTTGGCTTAGCATGGAGCAGCCCATCGCTGGTTGTTTGCCACAATTTCTATGGGAAAATAGTGTAATGTATATAGTGTACTAGCTTTTGCCCGCGGCTTCGCTCGCGTTAGAAAGAGACAAAAAGTAGCCTATGTTACTCTCCATCCCTTCAACTATCTCCACTTAAAAAATCACGTCAATTCGTCGCTCCGTTTTGCCGTGAAAGAAAGACAAACATACAGACAGACAGACAGACAGACACACTTTCCCATTTATAATATTAGTATGAATTGATTTTATTATATAATGATTTTATTATATGTATTGATGTATTGATTAAATAATGGTGCTTTTAATATTTTTTTTGTTTTTGTATGGCCATCCTGGACTTTTTTTTAAAACTAAAAGCCCATTTCATAACATTTCCTTTCAACGATCTCTTCTTCAAAAGTTAGGTGACAGCGACAATGACAGTATTGCCAGATTAGTAAACAACTATTAGGCCACTCATATACACGTGAATCTAGATTGTGATAATGTGGGGGGGGGGGGAATCGATACAAATCTTTTATGAATAAAGGTGATATGGTTTAAATAAATTTTGTTTACATTAATAGGTAAGTGATACGAAGTTCACCGGGTCATCTAGTATGTATATAATAGTAAACTCACTGCCTGATATCAACGTGTTTGTTAATATATAACAATAACTAACTAAATACATTAAACTTGGAGGGTTTATTCTTTGTGAAGAATATAAAAAATAGCCCTAAAGGGTTAAAATAGTAGGTAGAAGTTCGACATCCACGCGGGCGAAGCCGCGGGCGAAGGCTAGTAAATATTTTAAATCTAGATATTTTTTTTATCTTAATATTATTTTTGTACGTTGGAAATAAGAAAAGCTGTTACAGTATTATTTTTTACAGCATATTACACGCCTTTTTGTTATTTCAAACAAATGGCTTTTATTTGCATGATTTGGATTTATGAAAATGATTCCATTCGTATTTTGAAAACAATTAAACATTACTTATTTGTGTCAGGTTTGACGGGTTGTAACCTCTATGGTTGTAACTGTTTTGACACTTGATTTGCCGGTTACTATGACAACGACATCCAACAGAACATGGACAACTTTTATATGGGAAAATGGAATTGTTGTTTTACTCTATCTTTCTCGCAATTTTAGAGACAAAAAGTAGCCTATGTTACTCTCCATCCCTTCAACTATCTCCATTTAAAAAATCACGTCTATCCGTCGCTCCGTTTTGCCGTGAAAGAAAGACAAACAGACAGACAGACAGACAGACAGACACACTTTCCCATTTATAATATTAGTATGGATGTATGTGGTAATATAAATAGTTGGATGTTTTGTGAATTAGGAATCTGTGAATATTAAATTGAATCGCTTAATGTGTTGCTAAGCGCAAAACTTGGACTTAATGGAACTAATTTGTACTTTTTACAAAATCTCTCTTCATACAAACTTGACCATACAAACTTGACTTGGACTAAGTCAAGTTTGTATAAAGAGAAAAAAATTTAAAAGTTAAATAAATAAACAAATATCCTGGGACATCTTACACACAGCCATCTGATCCCAAGCTAAGCAGAGCTTGTGTTATGGTAATCAGACAACTGATATACATATTTATTTATATAATTGTTAAATACATACATATTATAGATAAATAACACCCAACACAGAACAAACAATTATGCTCATTACACAAAGTTTGTCCTGGGTGGGAATCGAACCCACGACCTCTGGCTTAGCAGTCAGGGTCGCTGAACACTAGACCAACAGGCCCTTCAGTTGTCCAGATAATTTAAAGGTTTAGGGTTTTTTGATCCTTCCATTTTACACTTGGAACTCAACAATGAAATGAACAAACAATGTACCTTTTTGAGAGAAATAAACAAATATTATTATTATTACTTTAAAATTATTATTTAGTTTTATCTTGACATGGATCACAACTTGGTCCAAGTTGTGATTTTATTTGGATCATGGCCTTATAAGTTTTTCCCATGTTGTAGCCATACGCCACAGGCTATGAATTCATATAAGTAGTACCATTAATACATTTTTATCCTTAAATCTATACTAGGTGTATTTTTGGTCTTGCTCAACCCGCTAGGAGACGATTCTACCCATGAAAACAAACAACTTTTATTATGGAACCAACTCTGAAATCGCGAAAAAAATATCAGCTGTTTCTAAGAAAAGTTCAATGCCCTCCCGACCATAATGTACGAAGCAGCTGATATTTTTTTCGCGATTTCAGTGTTGTTTCTATAATAAAAGTTGTTTGTTTTTATGAGTAGAATCATCTCCTAGCGGGTTGAGCAAGACCAAAAATACACCTAGTATAAATTCGAATATATAGTAAGTAAAACATAATGGTTACATAGTTACATCATTCACTGAGAGGAATATCCGGGAACGTTAACACAAACCTTATGCCCGAAGTATATTATAAACGTCTTGTTTCTGAGAATCATGCGTATATACGTTTACAGAGAAACCTTTGCTACTGCATGTTGCTATGAATTTCATATTTACACATGCGTATTACTTACCTACCTATTCTGTTTATTAACCGATATAAAAATAGGGGTTATATATTCGTCTTCTTTATGTTCCGTTTTCTCTGCCAAATGTCCATCTATTGTTATTCGAAAGAGACTCCCGAAGTGGTTTCAGATTTGCAAAGGTCTGACATAGATCTTCGGAGATACACAATGCAGACACCTTATAAGCTACATATTGCTTACAAACATATTTTAAGTATCTGTTGTCCGGCGGTTTCACTTATGTAAAGTTGCGTCTTAGTTTACCGTGGTCCATGTATAATGATGTAGCTTTCTACCATTTAAATTTTCTTTAGAATTGGATCATTTGTTCCGGAAATTGCCTTCTTTAGGTCTTTCTTACAATACCTACCTTTGAGAAAGACCTTAAACTAGGTAAAAAGGTTATAAATAAAGTCCTGGGGGCGTACCACAAGCCCTTATAGCAGTATTACTTTGATATTACTTTCAGTGGGAAAGAGACGGCGCTAGACAACGTGTCTAACGCTGTCACTTGCTCACTCCTGCAACAGGACTAAAACAATTTTACTTTAAACGTCATGGTGAGGGGGCTGGTTTCACCCACACCTCACAGTTCTTAATTTTCGCAATATCCGCCATAACGCCTGATATAAAGCGAATTAACTGCGAAACAGACCTGATTTTTACATTGGAACTCACGTACAATGAATAAAACATGAAACTACAGTGCTCGCAAATGTACCCACATATAATTTATAGCGATATTTTTATAGGGAAAAAATTGGGAACACGAAAAGCAAATCTTTTGTGGAGTGGCTGTGTATTTTTTATGTTTTATTGCACTGTGTTCCACAATTGTTGTGTTGAAATGAGAATTGTGTTGTCTCACTTGAGATCGTAATAAAACAAGGAATAGTAAATAGTTAAATTTTACCGCTGTTGCGGTTGGGGCTGTGGTTGAGTGGATTGTCGAGTGGGTTCGATTCGCGGACGGGGCAAATGTGTGGTTTGCGTTTATTATATGTTTAGAGTCTGGATGTTACAATACTGGGGAAATTCCTACTGTGAAATAATGTAAAGGAAACTAAGTACTAATCTTCCGTTTTGGCATAATTTACTTCTTGTACAGCCTGCTGATAGTCAAGTTATTACATATTTCCATTATACTATTAAAACTTACTTTAAAAGTTTAACCAAAAACGTTATTCAACTAAACCTTACAAAAACTACATTCAAAACGTTAACCACACTAAAAGGATTTTAGGATCACAGCTCAAAACAAAAAACTTTTAAACGTAACAAATTTTGTTCAATTTAATTGACACCCTTTTGCAATCCTAAGGCCCGAGTCACACCGGAATGGCAGCGGCCGGCAGCGGCCGCCCGCGGCGCCGCGAGGCCGCCCCAGCGGCCGCCAGCGTCGCTAGAAACGAAAGGCGCGCGGCCGCTGGCAGCCGCTGGCGGCCTCGCGACCTTTTCAAGCTTTTCAAGCGATACTAGTCTTTTAAGTATGTAGTTAAAGTTTAAAATTATTTCACACTGAAGGTGCTCGCCGCGCCGCTGCCGGTCGCTGCCATTCCGGTGTGACTCGGGCCTTATAAACACTTAACGGGAAAGTTTTCAGAATAAAGTAATCCGAATAACTTAAAAAAACTCATACACTGAGTTTTTTCCTTCGGGAAAGCTGTAAGCGAAACATTTCTGCACAAAACCAACAGAATCCCGCTAAAAGGGTAACAGTTAGTTCTTTTGAGAAAGATAAAAGATGAAAGATTCTTTGAAAGGCCAACAACAAACTAAATGATTATTCTTTCAACGGCTAAGAGCTTTTTGCAACTTACGAAAATGGGGCAACCATGTACTCCTCGAGAGTTGAAAGGAATTTAAACTTGTAATCCGATTTTTTTTTATATATTTTCGCATATAGCGTTACTAATTTTATTAGAACTACTATTCGGAATATTTTCAGGTGGTTGTGCATTGGTTAACCTAACGACCTAGCGACAGCCGGCTGTCGCGCTGCTATGGTCTTTCTATTGTGTCTCAAATCACGTGTGCTCGATGGTTTAAATAAAGGGTACATATAATTTAAGTTAAATAAATTTTCTGTTAGGTTTATAAGTATATTGTGATTGTGATCATAGAATAACGATAGTTGCTTGAAAAAAATCAAAAGTTGTAACAGTTTGCTTTTGATAAAAAAGTTATATACCTATTAAAAATAGAAGTTTTGACAAAAATAGCCTTTAGCAAAACGATGCCCGCTATATAGAGTATATACGTAAGGGACGTAGGGCTGTATACAGAAAGAAAGCTGGAAACTTATAAGCGCTTGCCGGCTTGTCAGCGCTGGTAATCCGCGCAGGAAAATATATGAACACGCGCCGATAAGCACTGAACGGTGCCGACAAGCTTCAACACGCGCTTGTCAGCGCTGGGCGTTGCCATAACAACTGCAAGCAAATCATTTCGACATTTTGCTTAGTCTGCTTCAACCTGCTTACTTTGTGTAGAACGGACCAGCGCTGACAAGCGCCGGTAAGCGCTTATAAGATTCCAGCTTTCTTTCTGTAAGCAAAACTTATTTTTTGTTTATTTAGGATTATTTGTTTGTGAGATTGATTGATTGATAGGAGAGACTACCAGTCATAGGAGACAAAGCGACTTGTGTACTCTTTGTATGTACTGAAATATTTTTCGTATTTTACTTGCATTTACTTAGAAAAGCTGTGGGCACATTTGCCCACACATTGCCGAATGGTAAAATGTGGCTGAGCTGTATTATATATTCTAAGACCTATTGTTTACCCATATTTGCAAAAAATAAAATATTCTATTCTATTTTATTCTATTCATCCACTAGATGTGTTCAGAGCTTTTCTCATTTGGTGTAAGAAGTGATAAATAACAACTTTCAACAATACTAATTTCTCACAGCAAATAACTTGAGAATGTCCTGAAGCTTATCTATACCAGTAAGAAATATTAATGCAAAACTAGCTGTTTGTCGCGGTTTCACCTGTGTTGAGTTAGGTCCTTAGTCACTGTTATCATAGTAGCCTATATGTTTATTTATTTAACCATATTTAAACTATCTTTACAGGTAACCCAAGACGATAGTTAAACATACACACACACATATAATATTCTACATTTTACTAGGTGCATACACTATTAACACATAGGTACACATATTACACACTTCTGTAGGAAATTATAAACATTGCCAACTTTGTGAATTCATTCAGAGTACAGCTGAATAGATCTATGTCCCCTGCTATAAGGTTGAGAGTGCGCAGTGCGCGCGTCAGAGGCGCCTCGCGCCGACGTCGCCACACATACCTATCCGGTACACACAAACCCATCAACCCTAATATATCTGCGTTATGTTATTCTAATGTATAAGCATTCTCACTCGAAAGTTTATTTAAAATCCATTTACAGTTTTTTTGTGAAACAGTAAGAAACATCCGTCCATCCTCGCAAACTTATATGTATTTTTTTGAAGTGAAAACTTCTTTAGCGGCGTTGAGCACTTTTTCTGTAATGGGTATAAAATCTTAAACTCGCGTCAGGACACGTGACCTGATCGAAAAAGCGTAGGACGGATGGATAGTAGACAGCTGTCACCATCCATGGATGCGCGTGGCACGCTGTTAATAATCAAGTTTTCACTTCTGCCGGCACTCCCGGAGTGCAACCCGTCTTTTTTTTTTTAACACACTTCTATCTCTTCTTTCTGTTTATTTTTTTATTAACAAGACAAGATTGGAATATAATCTTTCAGGAAGTATTTAACGTACATTAGTACATTACCATTATATTATACATATATGTTTAATCCTTCGAACAAATGTGATTCGAGACACAATAGAAAGACAGTAGCAGCACGACAGCCGGCTGTCGCTGAGTCGTCGAAAGGTTAATATATATTTATGCTTTAGGTACTCGCACGTGTAAGGCTCTTTATGTTTGAATACCTCATAAATGAGAATAGCTTTATATTTGGTTTGAAAACGTAAGGAAAACTTTTTTTGTAGAGATTGATACAAAAGAGTCTGAAATGTTACCTTTGTATAAATATATATTTTTACGTCTTTCATCTTTTACTTAAGTTTTCTAAGCACTATCAATTTATCGTTGTGATATACATATATCTGAGAGGGTGGCGATAAATCTGGGCAATAGCCTGTACTAAATAATACTTAATAGGACATCACTAACATCGGTGATTCCTGGACTTATAAAGAATCATCATCGCATCTCCCTAGCCTTTCTCCAATTTAATGGGGGCTTAACAGTCTAATCGGATTAAGCTGTGTACCACCATTTTATCTGCCTATCAGACCTCCACAACCCAGTAACTGGGCGACACGATTTACCATGGTAAGACTCGAACTGGACGAAACGACTGTCAAAGTTCTACGAATGACAACTGGGACCAACGGCTTGCTTTCCGAGGCACACGATGTTGGTGTCCAAAATAATGTTTAACTAATAATAATTCCAGCCTATTACTGTCCCACTGCAGGGCAAAGGCCTCTTCTCATACAGAGAAGGCACGAGCATTGATCACCACGCTTGCTCAAGGCGGATTGGCGATTTCGGACTTGTATTTACTACAAGTCCAGGTTTCCTCACGATGTTTTCCTTCACCGATGTCAGTGATGTCCAAGATAAACTTTTAGAAAGTACATATGAATTGAAAAAGTCACATTGGTAATTGCCCGGATTCGAACCCACATCCTCTTACATGAGAGGCGGGCGCCTTAACCACTAGGCCATCACGACATTGTAATGAATGTTTAACTATATAAAGTAAATATGAATTGAAAAAGTCACATTGGCACTTGCCCGGATTAGAACCTAGAATCGAATACATCACGACATCATCGGAAATGAGTCTTATGAAGGGTATCAATCTGAAATCGGTTCCTCTGTGTATTCCGGATTTTTTATCGACATTTATCGAATGTCTTCTTTCTATCAGCTATTTTTTTCGCCGATTTCAAACACATCCCAACTTTCAATTTCTTTTTAAATCAATTTGCATCCTATATTTGGCGCAATATTCCGACATTTTTCTGTGTAGCAACCCTATTTGGCCTACTTGCATCGAGAGCACGATGCACCCAATTTTGGAATATTGGAAACAATATCCGTTGCGCAATGAAGCGAATAACCGTTTTACTGGCCAACTTAAAGACTTCTGCTTATGCCTTTTTCGTAAGAAAACTGCTTCAAGATATTAGATACAGTATTGGAACTAGAAGTATCTAATATTTGGGACAGAAATTGAAACTGTAATGTGTGCCATTTTATTTAACCAATTGTTTTTGTCGAATTCGAGTAAAAGGAATGGAATCTTTTTAATAACATAAACACAATAGATATTTTTATAGGCGTTTTTTACGGTGCTGAAAAGTATGTAGTAGTATGGAAGTAGTGGTATGGAAATACAACGAATAGTTCCAATAAGATGCTTTGTCCGTACGTCTGTTCACCCGTCTGTATGAGTTGGTGTTTTCATAAGTGTGGTAACAAAATGTGTCTAACTCTAACGTTTTTTTTTCTTTTTACAGGTAAGGCCACATAAATACTTAATATGGAACATCATACGATATTGTTTTCTGCAAACTGGTAAGCCACATTCTGTGTTTATTGCCAAAAATAGTGCCTAACGTATGGAATTCGTGCCAATATTTATTTATTAAACTTTATGTACGAACATCGTACAGAGGCGGACTTAATGCCTTAGGCATTTTCTGCCAGTCTACCTTACGGTGATGCTGAAACAAAACATAGTAGGTAGGTGCAAAAAAAACAGAAATTTGCAGGAATGAAATGTAACAATATATAAATACATACATAATTAAATAAAGTGGAATTTTTATGGGTTCGTCAACCTGTAGTACCAAAACGTTAAGTATTATGCTAGCAATTATTTTGACCAATAGAGTTCTAATTTGTGCAATCGGTTGTCTAGTATTATCGCAGTGTCACTAGAGTGGCTTTTTTACCCTTTTAGGGGTTAAATGTCCAGAAATCGTTTTTTGCGCACTAAGAAACAATTTCCCTTTATCTATTTTTTTATCTCTTTCTCTCATTTTCATTCTCTCTACGTCAATAAACGAAATTTCCTTTTATGACGTAGAGAGGAATAAAAGGATTTTTCTTTTGTTTTCAGCTTCAGTAGTTTTGCATGTGCGTTGAAGACAAAAATAAAAAAATATAAAAAAAATGCCATCGTACACACGCCATATTTTTAGCGTATAACTGACGTACACGCAGACAAAGTCGCGGGCCAGATTTAACGTTACAAAATACTATTTATGAAAACAACATTTCACTATGATGGACGTGTAAATTAACTTTGTTCTGACGGAATATCAAAGTCTGGTATTGTAATCCTGAAATATATTTAGGCTTTATGTTATGTAAACATTGAGATAATCCTGTTGTGGTCTGATGTAACTATCTCGAAGTTTTATCAAGCTCTTCACTAACTAAATAGATAAAACAAAATCGCTTCCCTACTGTCTGTCTTTAAAACTACGCAACGGATTTTGTTGCAGTTCTTTTATTAGATAGAGTGATTCAAGAAAACCACTTTACACTCGCACACACCCCACACTCAAATACACCTCACACACTCACTCACATCACAAACACACCGCACACACACCTTACACAAACACCATCAAACCTGGCGTTTTATTTCCAAAATGTTCTCAGGTTTATTATTCCTCTTCTTTTATTATTATTTTTATATTTTATTTTTGTTGCTTTATGTAATTAAATTGTTTAAGGACAAACCTTCCGTACTGGTACCCAAGATACAGGCTTGCCTAGTTTGGGGCCAGTGTTAAAAACTGTATGTTTCTCTACTGCAATAAAAAAAAATATTTATTTATTTAAAACGATTTATATGTATAATACGTGCATAGTAAAGAAAAGCCAAGATTTACAAAGATCTGTCACACCCGTGTGAAGCTGGGGCGGGTCGCTAGTTTCACTAGAAATACTCCTTTCTCTATCCTATATTAACCTAGCTCAACGATATGAGTGATTCATCATCATCCCCGTAACCTTTTCCCAACTATATGAGGGTCTACATTCAGTCTAACCGGATCCAGCTGAATACTAATGTCTTGGCATGGTGATGCTAAATAGATGTTCGGCTTACCCAAAATGTCCTTACTTTGGCACTGTTCGTCAAGACGTTTGACTCCTTAGAGCTTTGATTGAGCAAAACGATTACTTATTAATGCCTGCACTGTCTGGACAGGTCCACTGAAATCGGTGTGCATCTCTCATTAAGAGAGAACCTTAGATATTAACCCTCATGGTTGTCGCACATCTTTGACCAAAACGATAGTATTTACTTTAAAAAGAGACTTTGACCTCTGAGCTTATTCCGCATGTTTCTTCTCAGAGTAGTCAGCTAGGAAACACCATCGTACTTTTGCTAAACACTACACCTGTCACTGTTACACAACTGTCAAACGTCAAGTGCACGATAAAGACGGAACCTAGCTAAGCCAAAGTACGTACTAAGTTTATTTACGACGCTTTAGAAATTTTAAATAAATGATTATAGTATATCAAGTAACATTATAAGGCATAATGCTCAAGTTCTGATACACCAGTACTGTTGGTATTCTCAGCTAATGCATTAGGTTCGAGATGCAGCTGATCAAATATGTATGACTCTTGGCCCACTTTACAAAGCGTGTTAATACGAGTCCCGGCTGAACTCACACTCACTGGGTCAAGTTGGGATGATATTACTGTCCTACAGCCAAAACTTAAGGAGAATATGACTGTAATAAACAATAGTGTGGAGATAAAAATGTTGTCTATTTATATATCTGTAACAATACAACGGTAAACTGACTTAATAATTGACTAAAATCCTGACTAATTAATATTTACACGCATAGCCAAAACCCCTAGTTCTAGAGACATGAAACTTTAAGGCTTATGTTCTTTGTGAAGAGTAAGTATACAGGATTTTTCATGAGACTTCTGGGTTATGTTCTTTGTAAAAAAACCACTAAGAAAGGGTTTTTGGAACTTGAAAGAGTTAAAATAGTAGATGGAAATTTTACATCCACGCGGGTGATGCCGCGGACGAAAGCTAGTAAATAATAAAATTGTAACTATGCGCAATTCATGGAAAGGGGAGAGAGGAGTTCACAGGGCATCATCCGCTCAGTCATGGTATGATATTGTGAGCACTGGGACCCAATGGTTCTAGTGTTCCAAATCCCAAAATTTTCAATATTATAGCCCAAGAGCTGGTGAACCCTCCTACTAACGGTCGTCCTGTAAGGCTAGAAATTTGTGGAGTGATGAGTCATAGTACACCAAGGCCAACAACAATGACCTGGCAGGCAACAACCCTGCACGTCATCAGTCTTTTTATTTTTTTAAATGTAAAATAAATAATAAAAAAAACATTCTTCTGTAAGCTTCAAAATTTAATATAATTTAGTTTATTGATTAATAATTATGGAAAAAAATTGACAGGCGATTTGGGTAAGCAGAAGTATCTGCCAGGCGAATCGAAAGGTGCATAGTTTAGGGGGAAAAATAAACTTTCTCCTGTAAAGTTGAAATTTAAGTATGTGTTTGAGCAAATCATTAAAAAGAAAGGTGTACAATGACAGGCGGTTCTGAGCAGCATAAGACCTTGACAGGCGAGGGGAAAGATGCTAAGAGCGTGCGAGTAAGAGGTGTAAAGTGAATGCGTATAGTGAAAATGACATTAAATAAAATTAAAAATTATAGATGCAATATTTTTTATTAATTGTAGTGTAATCTACATTATTTTTTACATTAATTATCATCATCATGTACGGATCAAAATGTCAAAGATTGGATAACGCACGCTATGAGAAGTTTCTTGCCACATATGACACGAAAATTATTAACTTATACATATTATACTAACTATTTTGTATACACATATAAGTATAATATAGATTTCAGTGTGTTTAAAATTGATTTACTTTTCAAAAAGTCAAATCTACATTTCATTCACGTACAAATATAAAAATATATTTCAAATCTATTTATTATCCAGGGTGGAACGTTTTAATGGGCCCTGGAAGAAAACTACTACTACTACTTTTTCTTTCAGGGCTTATTGAAATATTCCATCCTGTATATATATAAAAGAAAGTCGTGTTAGTTACACATTTTATAACTCAACAACAGCAGAACCGATTTGATTGAAATTTGGTGGGGAGGTAGCTTAGGACCAGGGGACGGACATACTTAGAATACTTTTTATATTCTTTTTTTGTTTTTATCCTATTTCCTTAGGACAATCTGATGTAAAGCTTTTTAAACTATGTTTTGACGTCTGGGCCTGTTGGTCTAGTGGTGAGTGACCCTGACTGCTAAGCCGGAGGTCTTGGGTTCGATTCCTACCCAGGACAAACTTTGTGTGATGAACATGATTGTTTTTTCTGTGTCTGGGTGTAATTTATCTATAATATGTATATATTTATAAACTATATAAGTATGTATATCAGTTGTCTGGTTACCATAACACAAGCTCTGCTTAGCTTGGGATCAGATGACCGTGTGTGAATTGTCCTAAGATATTATACTATTATTATGTTTCCATTTATTCAGTATACATAATTACATACATATAAATTACATTTTTAAATAGGTATTAATATAAAAAATAACATTTAAAAATATAAAAAATAGTAGCCCACTGGCATCGGAACAGGGTCCAAGCTACCGATGGTCAGGGCACCAGAGAGAGGAACCTCCGGACAATGCGCGCCGTGCCCAGGAGTACCGCCTTCTGCATCAGGCCCTTGATCCAGCTGCCTAGCGAGAGCCTCCTTAGGTGTTGGTCGAGGCTCTTAGCTATTATGCCATTGGCCGTCACCACTATCGGTACAATGACTGCTGAATCTACGTCCCACATGTCGACAACCCCGCGAGCCAAGTCAAGGTATTTAGACTGCTTATCCTTCTTGGCTTTCACGAGGTTCTCATCATGTGGAACGGCTATGTCAACAATCATTGCCCGACGCTCTAATCGATCTATTACCACAATGTCAGGCTTATTGGCAACAATAGTTTTGTCTGTGATAATAGATCGATCCCAGTATAATGTGATATGGCTATTCTCAAGAACTGGGTTAAGCACATACCTGTAATACGGTACTCCCGATTCCAAAATATTGTATTTCAGAGCAAGTTGCTGATGAATAATCCTGGCTATTATTATTATTTAATTCCTATAACAGCTTTTGTCGTCTTTTTATCCACTTTTTATTGTTTTTAATGTTTTAACTTATGTTAATAGGTACAAGTGATGTGCACTCCTATACATGACCACTATCATAAAAAAATATGTCATAAAACCTATTATTGTAACTAAGTGTATTAGTGAGTAAGTCGTTAGAGAGCCATAAAATAAATAAATAAAGCTGCGATAATCACTACGATTTCAATTGGTTTGAAGGAGATGCTGCCGAAGCAGCATCTCCTCGATTATGACGAAAGCAGTAGTAGTGAAGAAGTGTCGGATGATAATGATAATTAATGTAAAAAATAATGTAGATTACACTACAATTAATAAAAAATATTGCATCTATAATTTTTAATTTTATTTAATGTCATTCACACTATACGCATTCACGTTACGCCTCTTACTCGCCCGCTCTTAGCATCTTTCCCCTCGCCTGTCAAGGTCTTATGCTGCTCAGAACCGCCTGTCATTGTACACATTTCTTTTTAATGATTTGCTCAAACACATACTTGAATTTCAACTTTACAGGAGAAAGTTTATTTTTCCCCCTAAACTATGCACCTTTCGATTCGCCTGGCAGATACTTCTGCTTACCCAAATCGCCTGTCAATTTTTTTCCATAATTATTAATCAATAAACTAAATTATATTAAATTTTGAAGCTTACAGAAGAACGTTTTTTTTTATTATTTATTTTACATTTAAAAAAATAAAAAGACTGATGACGTGCAGGGTTGTTGCCTGCCAGGTCATTGTTGTTGGCCTTGGTGTACTATGACTCATCACTCCACAAATTTCTAGCCTTACAGGACGACCGTTAGTAGGAGGGTTCACCAGCTCTCCGGCTATTATTATGGATAACAGTTATTAATTGCCTTAAAATAAAAAGAGTATTGTTAACACAAACAGAAAAAAGGTTTATGTGACAACTGAATGAAAACAAACTTCATCTAAAGAGTTTGTTGTCTAAGTTCGTTTAAGTTCGTCTAAGTGAAGTGTCCTCAACTTCCAAACTATCCAAGTAACTCCAAAATGTCCTCACAACTTCGAAACTTAGTTAAAATCAGTAATAAAATCTGTAATACAGTCTCAATACCGTTTTCACCTTGTCTTTGCGGGACCCTAATAAAATAAGACGGCCTAAATATTCGTTAGGACAATATTGCGTCCCCCTTTGTTCGGTAGTATGCTTTCAAAGCAAATTACTTTGTACGGGACCCGGAACTTTTAAAATATGCGGAGTATATGGTATTCTTAGCGTTATATTAATGTAGAAATATGTCGGTGGGTGGAACGGTCTGTAATCTTGAAGGCGCTGCTTCTCCGCAAGCGTTTACCTGAAATGTAAATGGTATAGATTTGATGTTGGGCATTACTTACATTTTATTCATCTTACATGTCATAAATGTTAAGTGTGCTACAATATCGCATTCGGTTTAGCCTGCAAGGATAATGTACTTACATTAAATAAATAAAATTTTGGCTTTACAGGCAAATGTTCGTATCTTGAAATTATGGGATTAGTACGTGTTTCAGCTGCCGGTTCGGTCTAAACAGGATTTCCATTATTTTTTAGAGTGGCCTTTCGGACGACATTTTTTAAACTAATATTGTGTGAGACAACAGTGAGTTTGAAAAGATTTTTTATAATGACTAAGTCAAATTATGAACGGTACAATACTTCTTACTATAGGTATAACATATTATTTTATAGTAGTTAGTTTTATTAATCTATTTAAAATCGTTATCGCATCACGCAGCTCGGCTGTTTAACGTAAAAAAAATGCATGGCGTTTACGTTCGTCGATTTAACTGATCTAACCAAGTTTTCATAATATTCTATTACTAGCTTTTGCCCGCGACTTCGTTCGCGTAGATTTATAGTTCCCGTTCCCGGGGGATTACCGGGATGGAAATTATCCTATGTCCTTTCTAAAGTCCCAGACTATATCTGTACCAAATTTTATTCAAATCGGTTCAGTAGTTTAGACGTGAAGAAAAGACAGAGTTACTTTCGCATTTATAATATTGAGTACGAAAAAGTACGGATTTTAAAATTTTAGGTTCCAAACTTAAGTTACGATAACTCATAATAGTAAACTGTAGTATAAATAAAATAACGCTTTCTCTCTTCCACAATAACCCCTTTGTTAGTTAATACCGCATTTAATACGTTTAAGCGGGTTACCGCAGGTAAGTTATTAAAATTCAGCTTATATTATCGTTGGAACGACACTGTAATGTAAACTGTCTGTACGACGTCTAGACGATAACAATGTAGACTAGGGTTAGCTCAACTTTGTAGGTATATGTCGATGTTCGGGAAAGTATGGAGTTTCTTGCCAATTATAATGTTTCGTTCTTAGCATGAAAGTTGAAAAAGTGTAGTCTCTAACTCTAGGGACCTGTGTTTTAGGAGTCACCTAAATCAGAATCAGAACTAGAATCATTTATTTGCTAATAATGTAGGTATACAGATAAGATGTTTAATGCTAGTAGTCCCGATACATTTTACCTTTCGGCATGCAAAATGCTCACAATTGATATAATAATAATATATGAATCATAGATGACTGAGATTACAAAGTAAGCAATATTTATACTAGGTGTATTTTTGATCTTGCACAACCCGCGAGGAGATGATTCTACCCATGAAAACAAACAACTTTTATTAAGGAACCAACACTAAAATCGCGAAAAAAATATCAGCTGTTTCTAACAAAAGTTCAATGCCCTCCCGATTATAATGTATGCAACAGCTGATATTTTTTAGAGATTTCATAGTTCCATAATAAAAGTTGTTTGTTTTTATGAGTAGAATCATCTCCTAGCGGGTTGTGCAAGACAAATACACCTAGTATAATAACTAACGACCCGCCCCAGCTTCACTTTTTTTTTTAAATCTCGGCATTTCTATACTATAATATCCACGTATTATACATATAACCTTCCAGAAGAAATACTCTCTTTGAAAAAACGCATGAAAATCAGCGTCGCACTTTTAAGATCTAATAGGGACAGACAGCGACAGCGACTTGGTTTTAAACTATGTAGTGAAGAAGGCACGGCTTGTTGCTAGTTGGGTCCGATTACCAACGAGATTTATATTTTTATTAGCTTTTGCCCGCGACTTCGTCCGCGTGGAATAATACTTCCCGTTCGCGGGGGATTACCGGGATGAGATCTATCCTATGTCCTTTCTCGGGTCCCAGACTAGTCCCAGTTCAGTGGTTTACACGTGAAGAAGAGACAGACGGACATACAGACAGAGTTACTTTCGCATTTATAATATTAATAAGGATATTGCCTACAGGTTTAGATTCGGTTGTTTGTATTTAGTTAAATATTATGTTTGCACACCACAGGAGAAATTCCCAGCTTGGAGCACATGTTTTATAGTAAAAGATTTTTTATTTAAGTTCATGTTTCGTCCGCTCTGGTCTAAACAAAAATTTCATTTCATTTTATTAGGACGGACAGAAAGAAAAACCTTCTTACTCTCACCATACAAAATGACACCTATTTAATAACTTTTGTACAGTGAAAATGAAGTTTTTTTAAATTGTGATGGTTCAAAATTCACTTAATTAAAAATAATTAAATTCCAGTTTCGCCCGTAGTGGACGAATTTTAGCTGATTCGCCTACTAAGCCCATAAATCCCCACCTATGAAAATAAAAAAAAGACAGGTTGCACTCCGGGAGTGCCGGCAGAAGTGAAAACTTGATTAATCGTCCTACGCTTTTTCGATCAGGTCACGTGTCCTGACGCGAGTTTAAGATTTTATACCCATTACAGAAAAAGTGCTCAACGCCTCTAAAGAAGTTTTCACTTCAAAAACATCAGGAAACAGGCGAATTAACCACTGAACCATCGCGACATTTTACTATCCGATCTTTATTAATTAAAAATTCTTAGCGCTCAATAACTCTCAACTACTTTGATATCTTTTAATCTTTTGTTTAATAAAATGAGTAGCAGCCGTTATAATGGATATTACGAGCACTTGAATACGCAAGGCACTTCAGTTAATTCCTTTGCCTTCGCTTTAAAAAAGTAAATTAATAAAAATATTAATAGATAATACACTTTCTTCTATAAGCTGTCGAGTGAAAGGTATGTTTTAAGTGAGAATAAGAGAATACTTCTCTCCGACTTCACGTACAGAAATCAAGTCCATGTTAACCTAATAATATTTCCTAAATTCCCCAGTAATAGTGCAGTAATAGTCCTCATCTCATCATCTCGGGTTAATAAGTTGGGTGATTGGTAGTGGTCTTCAATGAGCGCCAGCCCTCCTGATCCAGGCATCCGCTGTCCGTCATCTTTAAATCGATCTACCTTGCTGCAGGGCGTTTCACTACTTGTACCTAAACGTGGTCTCCTCTCTAAGCTCCATGGACCGTCTATCCGTCTGCTAACATGACCAACCTACTTCCACTAGATATCCAGACATTGTCACTTTTGAATCTTGGGTCTTGCCTCCAGAAGAGGTGCAGGTACTAGCTTCCTCAGTTACCCCATGCGACGCCCTTGCTTATAAAAACAGTTTAGATTGCATTTTCACAATATTAAAATAACTGACAGATTACTGCATTTTTCTTGCAGCTAACTTACATCACAACTACACTATACCTTATAACATTTTCTTGAACAAAAGCTAAACGCTGGTGAACGCTTGCTATCTCTTTAAGCAAAGATCACGTTCGCGCTAAGCAAAGAATTTTTAATATTTCCGCCCTTGTCTGATTTACCGGTACAGGATGTTTCTTTTCTGTTCCGTGCCTTACGGTTTAAATGCGCGCCGCGAATCGTAACTTTTTATACGACTCTTTGTCATGAAAATGGTCTAAATACTTTATTTTCTCGTTTAAGAGCTTGTTGCTAAAAGTATGTTCTGTTTACGCTGTTTTTCAGAAAGTAAAGGGAGTAAATTGTGTGTGAAAATGATGATATTGAATTGGTTGAATGTTTTGATGTAAAAGAACTAGGGTATGTATATCTCGTATATGTTTTGCTTTATATTTAGTAGAATAGCGAAAAGTAACGAACAGATTCGTTTCCATTAACATGATAATGTGGTATCATCTTTTACAAAAAGATAGTTAGTTGATGGTTCAAGCCATAGCTATTATGACTTCATCATTATTTTAATATAAAAAATGATTTTATCACGTTCGTATCTTCCTACGTTAGTATAATTATCGCATCTACACTAGTATAAAAAAGAGGTAAAGTTATTTTTCCCTAATTTTGAGTGTGGGGGATATTCCTAAGAATTTAATTTAGGGTCTTTTTCTCGAGTGCCATAAAAAGCTAGTAATTATTTACGGTTGTTTATTAATTTATTGTTTTACACTTAAGTTAATCCATCTGTCATATGTCCTAAGGAATGGTTCAAAAGACTAGTATACTCTTCCCAAGACCGAGAAAAAGGCCTACCTTGTCCTTAGGTTAGGCATTGCCAATAAACATGGCACCGCTGCCAGCCTTTTGAGCACCTTTCATAATTGGCTAACGGCAAGCTATATCTCCAATCTCCTTTACCGCATGCTTCATAGTATACTTTACTTTAATGCGGACTAAGCCAAAAGCAGAATCTGGATGTTTAATAACTATTTTGAGCATCAACATTCTGGTCGCAGCACAGATACCACTCAACAATAAAACTGAAACGGTGAACGTACAGGATTACACTGTAATGGAATTATGTAATGGACGGTAGATTAATTAAGTTTTATGGCAATTTGGCGGTGTTGGGACAGTCATTTTGTATTGTTTTAATATTATATCGGCCATTTTAAATACGTCAGCTTTTTGTCACGGGAGACAATGGTGTTAAATGTATGTACATTAAATTAAGAGGTATCAAGAGAATTACCTAGTTTACTTATTTATTATACTACTACATGTATCCTGCGGCTTTACTCGGTCAGTCATATATACTTTTGTTACAAAACATTGTCTTTAAGATTTGATTGTTTTACATTAATTTTAACTTAACTCCTCTACACGTTCCCAAGAAAAAAGGACCTTACCAGACCAGCAGAGAGCTTTGATAACTTTACAAATATACAACACATTGCAACTAAACAAGGCTAAACAATAAACCAATTAGCCACAAACAAACGCAAGAAGAACTATTCCAATACATTCAACTGCAGATCGCAAAAAAGCATTAAAACATGAAACCGAACTTTTACTTTGACACTCGTCGTAACCGAAAGCTATCAGCGTATCTGAAGACCACGAACTCGTCAAAGGAAAGTCGTTAGACTGATAAACAAAATATTTTCTGATCAGACGTCCGTATCGTCAGATGCACGAACTAGATACACTACAGAAGCACAACAGAAGGATAGCTATGCATAGTAGAAGTAAGACTTATGGTTCCCTTGTTCACAAACCAAACTAAATTCAAGATCAGTGCATCTTTTTTTTACATTTAATTAGGAAAAGGACAGAAAATAAATATTAGTTCAGTCTTGTCATCGTAGACGAATAATACTTTTAGTGGAACAACAACACATGTTGCAAAGGCTCATGCGCAAAACGTCTCTTTCGCAAAATGTCACCTGGTCGCAAAACGTCTCTTTCGCAGAATGTCTCTTTCGTAAAATGTCTCTTTCGCAGAATGTCTCTTTCGCAGAATGTCTCTTTCGCAAAATGTCGCGCCAGGGACTTAAGAATAAAATTTAGAATTTAGAAAAACAAAAAATCGTTTATTAAAATTGTAGTGCAATACGGTAGTTTACACCATTATTAATTGACGAATTTTTTATGATCTGTCAAAACGCAATTCTCCAATAGATTTTGTATGGCAATGCAACTAATGACGTCACTAAAATAAAAACTCAGTGGAGTATTTTTTTTTAATTTTTTTTTTTTGGTAAATGGGAAATTATCCAATAACTGCTCCCGTCCTGGGTGCGGCGGGAGGGCGTGTCAGACTCTTACTGACTAAAACCCACTCATGTTCCTTCGATTGCCCTTTATGTTCCAGGGTCACGGTAACTGTTATAAACATTCCGCAACCCCGGCAGGCGTTGGCCCTGTTGGGCCCCTTCCTGTGCTGACTCCTTCTCTTTGAGGCGCGCGTGGAACACTAACGCGCCGTATCTTTTTATTGATTTCAAAGCCACTAAAAATCAAATTTTCAAGCAAATTGAAAATTAACCGAATTTATTGGACTGAAATTAAAAGAGGTTTTATAGATATTGTGTATAACATCTATTGGTTAATGGTGTAAACTACCCAATTATGTTGTTAAAATTTTGATACTTAAATTTACTTAAAAATGTCTTGACTTCTCTTTGAGGCGCGCGTGGAACACTAACGCGCCGTCGACGCGGGCCTGGTCCTAGCCGAAAGGCGAGCTACCCATCGCTCGCCGTCCACAGACCCGCGCCTACGGTCGCCGGTAGTCGTCTTCGACTCTCGACGTCTACGCCTGGGTCCCTGTCCGGGGCGAGAGGCTCGTCGTTGCCTCTCGCGCGCCGCCGCCTCCATCACTAGCATAACTGCTTCGCAGAAGGAGGTGACGGCTTCCCGTTCCGTCTCCCCCGGAGCATGGCCTGGACCAGTGCCAGTGACACCCAGGCGTCGCTTCCGCCTGGGTGTCACCACATCCGACACAGGAACCTCCCGAATTGACCATGTCCGGTGAGGACCTGTGTTAAGCGAAACGTGAGAGAGCCGTGGCGCCTCTCCAGCCATTCCTTAAAGAGGGGTCTTACCGCCGCTATTACGGCGTGCCCAACCCTAGGCTGCGACAGTCGCTGTCTCCATTACGCCCTGAGATCTCGCCGGAACTCCGTGTGCCGCGCCGCGATAACCCGCGGCAGCAGGACTTCGCCCCGGCGTTGCACTTCCACGCGCCACTGATATGTGTGTGCAAGGACTGTTGCCTCCAGATCCCACGGCGATATGCTGGTAAGGAGGCTCGCCGCCTCGCAAGAGCCCGTGCGGCTTGCCATGACCCTCTGGGAATTCTAAAGTCCCTAGCGCGACATTTTACGAAAGAGACATTCTGCGAAAGAGACATTCTGCGAAAGAGACATTTTACGAAAGGGACATTCTGCGAAAGAGACGTTTTGCGACCGGGTGACATTTTGCGAAAGAGACGTTTTGCGCATGAGCCGTTGCAAATCACGCAAAATTAAATATGTCAGTCTTACACAGATTTAAATATACGTTACTTTAGCTATTTTTCGTAAATTAGTTTGACAGCTGTGCAAAAGTAATATTTCTTACTTGAAACACTTGCAAAGCAACTTTTATTTATATCTTGTATTAAACACATTAGTACGTAAACTTGTCAATATTTTGCATTTATTTTCAATTACATGAAAGTGACCTTCTGTAACCAATCTACTCTATGTCAACTGTGTATCACGGTATCCAAATCTGTCTAAGTTACAAAGGATGTGAAAGGTTTCCTACCCTTTGATGTGCTGCCCTCGGCGCAGTCGATTTCACGTTGAGAACCTTCTAGAAAAGTGCTGTTTGTCGTTCAGTATTGTTGCTGAAATTTTAAGGAATTTGTGGAGAGTGTGAATATAACTTTAGTTGATTAGTTTTTCGTAGTAGTCTAGTTTTCGGGTCGTAATGGATATTTTATTGCTAGTAGGCATATTTCCTTTAAGATAGGTGTTGTATGGTTGTACCCAAAGTATGTAGCTAAATATTTTGGGCTCACAGTTTATTACATTCCAATTAAGATCCCTTAAAATTGTACAGCTCCCACCACACAACCACTTAAAAAAAACTATTTCAATTTAAAATTGGAATGGAATTCAAATGAAATTATTTACTTAAACAACGGATTTGGTAGATTTTGTTTGTAATCTTTTGGGTTTTACTTTATTCTCGCTAATAGTTTTAGTTTACCATCTCCTTAGCCTTTTCCCAAACACTACAAAAGAAAATTACATTCATTAAATACTTAATCTTATTATCGGCAAAAAATGGCAAAAAAAAAACACGTATTACCTGTTGTGTACGAAACTCTAAAAACTTCACTCACCTTACTCACCGATACCGTTAATTTACATTACATAACAGACAATGATGATAAGAAATACGCGTTGGCCTGCAATCAGCAGTCCAATTATTCAGGAGTGAAGAGACGCAAACTAGTAGTCTGTAAGTTCACGTAAACTTTGAAGTTTACGTGAACTCCTATTTCGAGACTCCTCACGGATTCTGTGCGCCTTGTACCAGAGGGCTATTTTTGTGCCCATTCAAGTTAGTTCTTAGACTGAATATATTTACTAAAAAGTTCGCCTGAGAGCAAGCCTGTTGATCTAGTGGTAAGAACCTGACTGCAAAGCCGGTTGTTAATTCGATTTCCACCCAGGACAAACTTACATATTCAACTAATAAAATAAAAAATACTCGAAACAAATACCTGTTGGTCATACAAATATTCGTCCCACACGGGAATCGAACCCGCAACACAGCGTAGCAGCTAAGAGCTCATTTGTTGCGCCAACCGTAGTCATATAATTCAATAAAAATACATTTATTAACAGTTCCAACAAAAATAAGAATTTAAATCCTGCCGCCTGTATTAAAGTAATAACTTATCAAAAACCAGCCAAAAGAGTTGTATGTTAACTTAATTAACAATCATTATAAAAGATTAAAGCGAATGATAATTAATTTAACAAATTGAAGGAGCTTTTTATTTCAGGCATACTTAAATAAGTTGTATCCAAGGAAATATTCAGTAATATTTCCCTCTAATTTTGATCAAGTGAGTTTGTAGTGAGTTGTTTATAGAATCTGCTTTTCTTTCTTTCAGTCTTATTAAAAGATCTAAATGAATTTTAAAAAGCCATCATTAGTTTCATAATATAAAAGACATCCATTTTAAGATACAAATATTTACTAGGAGATTTAACCAGAAGTTATTTGATAAATTTGAAATTTAAGTCCACAAGGGCTAAAATTGACCAACTTAAAGTCCAAACTCAATCCTCAATCTGCAGTCCGTCGGTATGTAAACATTAAGTAGAAGATGTTTACACAGTGCCCGCATTTAATCGCTCCCTGTAAACTGTGCTCGACCCTGCCTGTGTGTTGTGACCACGGCTTGTGTACTGTGTTGAGAACCCACGGCTTGTGTATTTGTGTACTTGTGTATTGTTGGTTGGCGTTGCTGTGGGTGGTATTGTTTTGATGTAGTGTTTAATACTGATTACAGTTCAATTATTTGTAACTATAGTAATGTCTTACAAACTATGTTGGCTATGTTTTACGCACATAATATTATTAAAATCATAAAGAACTTTTTTGTTACCACGGTTTCTTACGAAAGAATATGTAATTTATTATTTATAATTGTTTTTTCATGATTCAATCAACTAACAATAGCAACATTAACTTTGCAAGGAATTGGATAAGAAACTACGGACAAAACCGCCCAGGAATTGAGCATTTTTACTTGTATAAGCAATACAGAATATGTATTTTCACTCTATACAATTTTAAAGTGTTTGTTCATTTTTAAATCAAATATTTGAAAACTTAAAGGAAACTGACTTTTTCTAAAAAGATAAGAAAAGAAAATAGTCGTAGATAAGGAAATTTCTCGAGCGAATTATTGAAACAATTTGTAATAAGTTTTTAAAATAATTAAAATTTGCGTTTCAAATATTTTAATTAAACCACTACGGTTATCTAGTTCATTGCACTATAAATCCTAATTTAAATTGTAACTATTTAAGTGTACCTACAAAACAATAATTGGGACTTGTTTACACCCACCTAGAATTTATGAGACCGCAGTACAGTACAACGCTGTACAAAAGGCTATAAAAGGACCAATTGGTAAATTCGGATATCAGGACCAAAATAGTTGGAATTGGTAAATTCAGGCCTTATCTGCAGTATTGGGCCGAATTCGTAGCTACATCGTAGCGGGTTGCGTAGACCCGCTACGATTTAGCTACGAAATACGCTACGCTTTACACACACAATTTTTCGTAGCTGGCTCGTAGAACTGTCTCATAGTGTTCTTGCGAATTCGTTTACGAAAATGTTGAAATTTATTTATGAGTTGTGAGATTATTATATTATGTAATGATATCAGCTGATTATTGTCCAACTGCTGGACAAACACAGGGATTCTCCTCATACAGAGAAAATTATTGATTGCCATCACAAGCAGCATTGTTAGTTTTTTCTCAGAATTTCGTCGGTCCAGATCTTCAAGTACATTATCAGTTGACATTCAACATGAAATAAAAAGTTCATTAAACTCCTGTAAAAGAAAAATTGTAGCTAGCAAGCTTTTATACCTGAAGCGCCCTAGATACAGAAAGTAACTTAATAAACAGTGGGAACATTCCCTCATTTCCGTACTTCCCCTCAATTTTCCATTCTGGAGCGCAAATATTTTATTACGAATACTTTCGTGTTCTAAATATAAAAAAAAACAATAAGCGGAGTTTTTTCTAGTGGCCAGAACAATGGGATGTGTTGTTTCGGCACCAAGATTGCTTTCTTCCAAGCCATTGTGTTGTCCGATCGGGATTGGATGGGAATGAGCCCTGGGGTTGTGTTACAAATACTTTTCATGTTTAATGGTTTTTTCATTTTATTCGTATGATGGTTATGAAAACAGGTTTTGATGAGAAATCTTCCTCTTGGTAGAGTGGTCCTAGTTTTCGATACTAATGAGGCACAATGTAACTAAAAAGGCATTAAATACTGAGTTAATAAAAGTTAAACATCAGTCGAAAATATGCTTCAGTACAATGAAATTAAAAGTCTACGCCTTTGAATGGTGCGCTTCGAAAACTTTTACACCATTAACCAATAAATGTTAGACACAATTTCCATAAAAACTCTTTTAATTTTAGCCCAATAAATTCGGTTCATTTTCAGTTTGTATAAAATTTGATTTTTAGTTACTTTGAAATCAATAAATCAACTGAGTTGTTATTTTAGTGACGTCATAAATTGCCATTGCCATACAAAATCTATAGAAGAATTGCGTTTTGACAGCTCATAAAAAGTACGTCAATTGATAATAGTGGAAACTACCGTATTCAATCAATCAATTAGTTTATTTGTGAAACATAGGTGTTTACATAGACCAATTTAGAATTTTTGTATTGTAGACCAATTTTAAAAATCATTATAACATTTGGAGAAAATCAAGAGATTGCGTATTATAGGAGATTGCGTATGTGATCCCATATTATAGGTGATACCACACTACTTATGTAAAAATCCGATGTAAGCCTTCGAAGATAGACTCCAAAAAAATCTTCTTAATGTCATAAAGACTTCGTAACCGGAAGCTTTTGCGACGCAGAAACTGAAACGAAAAATGCCAATAAAAGAAAACAATAGAAAAATTATTACAGATGAAACTTTTCATTAGCAGTCAAGCGTAAAAACCCGCAAACCAACATGTTTAAATATGTACTACTTGACAAGTCATTTGGTGTACAGGTTAAACTTATAACAAGTTTATATTTATTTAATTAAACTGTTAAGTCAAAACACTTATATTACTGTTTCTACTATTTTATAATAATAGGCATTTAGGCTGAAAACTTATATTATATATTTGAATTTGAAAGAAAAAAAATTGTTTACGCAATTACGATCAAAGGACTTAAAAAATCTTGTAAAAAAGACTATTTTCGCTGTAGATGGACATGTGAGGCTTAAACGAAACTGTGTGCTTACATTTATCTAAACACTTTATGATTATTTGGCCTGACTGATTATAAATTTCGTGGTAGTAATTTATGTAAACCTCCTTAAAGACAGGTACCGAAGAAGAAATTTTCGAATTTTTTTCACTAATAGTGTAAAATATGTACAGTCACGTGTATAAACATGTAAACACCACGCTAACATTAAAGAACAATGAGCGGTTTCGTCCCAAGTGCTGTAACATTTTCCTACCTATATCGTTTGAAAGATCTCAATCAGTGTTATGTTTTTTTGTATGGGCGTAACTCTGTATCTCGTGCAGGGAAACTGTTATAGTGGTTTAATTTATTTGATAAAAATATTGAATAAAACTTAATTAATTAGTATTTCAATGACAAAAGGTCTAAAACAAGTGGAAAAAACCACACTGTCGACCGAGCGCCTACTCTAACCCAACAATATAATTCAAGTTTTAAATGAGAGGATATTGGAAACATTGAAAATAATATAAATCGACAGCGAGCTTCTTTTTGCACCATAACCTCGGATGACAATCAATTATTGCAGTTTCCTATACTAACAGAAGAAGACCTTTTATTAATTTCATTAGGTAGTTACCCAATAAAACTCGCCCGGTCTTATTCGAGTGAACACTTAAGAAATGTCATGTACACAATCGTAATATGCATAGGAGCTATTCCTAACCTTGTGCGGTACAAGATAAATATTTCCGAAGGTATTCTGTAAAGGGGGCGGATAAAATCGTGACATGTATCGGGTAGGATTTATTATTCGTATATTTTGATAAAAAATAGAGCAGAAACGGGGAGAGATACAATTGCTCATTATTATTGCTCATGTTTAACAGGAAAAAGAACAGTAGGTACTTGTGCTCACATAATGAGTATCATTTGGTACCTTGGCTGGGCAAGACATCAGCCAAGCATATTGTTACCCGCGACCTTTTTGGATGATATTATCATAGATAATAACCACAATTAAAAGTACCAGTAAACAATTTGCATAACTATGTTTAAGCCACTCTCTTACTGTAAGGGTATTATTTCTTTGTTATTTATGTATTTTAAAATATAAATAAAAAAGGAAATAATACAATTATCAAAATTGAATTATTTTCTTTGTAATTTATACATTATCAACTGTGCGTTTATTAATAACTGTCAAAAAATAACTATTACTGCCTGTGATTACTGTACAATTATTATAAATGTAATAATTATGTTTACATGTAACACAAAATGTAATAAAGTATGATTAAAGCGTTATTTAAAACAGAAAACCTTTTTTTACTTGAAGTCTAATAACTTTTGACCTGCATGCAATTACTATAAAAACTTGGTATATTAATCATAAAAAAGCTTAAATGATTATGTTTAAACTAGTCGCAACTTGTTACAAGGGTTGGGACGCATCTCATACAATAATGCCCATTGTCCTTTAATTTTCTCTTATAATAACTATAAAAAATATTAGTTTTAGGGCACATTTTATAGTAGTATATATTATAATTATTATAAAATAAATTTTAACTGAAAATTGTGGCTCATATAAGAAAAAAAATATTCAAATCTTTGCGTAGTGTATACATGTTTATGCTCATGACTGTACTTAGCGAAACCGTGGTCACCAGCTAATCTAAAAAAAGAGTGGCACACCATTCCCTTCTTTTTTACACACCTATATGTGATGAATTTATGGCTTGGCGTAACCGACACCGCGATACGTTAGCCCTTTGCCGGTCAAGGGGTTATTGCACGTAAAATAAAATTTGACATTGGCAGTAGCCGTATAATATTTTTAACTGTGTGTGTACCTGACATCTCGGTGACGCCGAAGAATATTTTAAGGTTCCCACCAAATAATTGAGTCGACAGTACTTTTACGAAAAAAATATTCGATTCCAAAAATCATAAACTCTCTTTTGTTAAAGTTTCGCGAATTCGTCTCTAGAGCTCGCCGGAAAATATTTATTTAACGCAAATTCTCGAAGTTACGACATTTTTTCTGATCGGCCGTCTTTCTTTGTTAACGAAATTGAATTCTCATTGCTTTATAGAGGTTATTCCTTCTATTATTTGATTATATTACTTTCAGCCTTTTTTATTGGGACCCTGTGTTTCAGTTTACGTGTTTTTTATTGACTGTATCGACACTTTGCCCACATGAATCCGTTTGAAAGGGTTCTTCTTTTGTTATTAAACGGATGTTGATTGTGTGCATTCCTTTTTATGACAATTGCTAAGTAATTGGTTTTATAACTGGATTTAGATTGAATCAATTACTTATTTTTGCTGCGACTTTGTCCTTTTGTATCTCTATTAACGCAGATGCTTACGAATAAACAGATTAAAAACTAGTTATATCGTTCTTTGGGATTCAAGTTACGTTTTAAATTTTCATTACAACTGGTTTAGTTGTCTAGCCGTGAAAGCGTCACATACAAACTTGCTTTTGCATTTTTTTTATATTAAGTAGTTCAGTCATATTTTAGCTCAAAGTAAGTGCTAAGTAACATATATATATATTCTTAGCCTTAATATTTACTTGCAAGAGTATTTGCGCGCCACCTGGTGTCCAGTGTGCGAAGCTAAGGAATAATAATGAGAAACAAATAGGGTTTCCCACGGGAATCCCGGCTTTGAAGGAAACTTATGGATCGTTAGGAGGGGAATCGACGAGTGTTTGAAGATTGTTAGGCTGTTGGCTTTTTTGTGCTTATTTTTGGAAGGAAAGAAATAGTAAGATATTGTTAGTACTTTCTGAAAGTGCTCTGATGTAAGAACTTTCTGCAGGCCATAAAAAAGTTTAATAAAATAGATTTAGTGGTTTTCAAGTTATGGCTTTATCAAAGGTATAAAAAGGTGTAAGGTGTGGATATAGATTTATCATCGCTCATTAGCGTTTAATTTTAGTATACATTATTGTAAATGTAATGTCAGTCAACGTTAACAGAATAACGGCTAACATTGAAGTGCTCTCAAGGAAACCATTTTAATTATTCTATGTAATCATCATAAGACTTCACTTAAAACTAAATAATATAATTTTCATTTAAACCTAGTAGCAGAAAGAAAAATCTTAAGAATGGCTCCTATTTTCTAGCAATTTTCTTCGAAATTAAACCCTGAAGCTTAGAAGCGACAATGTCACCGACCCTTTAAATGTATACTGCTGTATTTTCTTGTATTTAAACGAGCAACGTTAAGATTTCAAAGGCTAGTATAAGGCTGGGGTCATGAAGACAGCGGTGCGGCGTGACGGCCGCGAGGGAAGCGGTGCTATTTAGGAACTACACACATTTGTCCAGCTCTATTCAGCTTATGTCTATAGAAATCAACGATTTTGTAAGAAAAAAGCATCCGTTCTGCTTTCCGTGTCTGATTAGCTTGTATATAAAATCGTGGTTTTTCTATAAATATAATCTGCTTAAGGCTCAATAAATAGGCGTAGTCCCTTTGAATTGACGGGTCTTCTCATTCTTACTACACCGAACGCGGCTGATAGAAGTAGAACTGTATAAGAGTGACCAAAATCGTTTAGCGAATGGAGCTGAATAAGTGAGCCCTAGAGTTCGTTTACTCAGACTGTCTTGAAGAACATCGGTCGGCGCTTTTTTTCACACAGAACGGAGAGTTATATATGAGAACATACAAACGGAGCCTTTTGGCTACGCGAGCGCGGAAGAGTACATCAACAGAAGCAGCCGTCAGCTCATGTTATTTGTTTAGGTTAGGTTAGGTGAATATTCAATATCAAATAGGGTGATTGAAAAACAAACCTTATTATAGTGATTGGAAACTTCGTTGTAAAGGTAATAATAAATCTGCTCTTTTCTCTGAGCCAATCTGTGTTGGCCTCGAAGCTTCATACGAAAGTCTAGCAGTCTAGTCTCCCCGCGCCCGCTTTCTTCGTGACCGCAACCTAAATGTTAAATTCAAAACAAGACAAACATTTCTAGGGCAAAGTGGAAGCCTTTGAGAACCTTCCATGAACCCTTGGATTTTATTATGATTTTATTTAGCATAATTAAAGTTACATTAACATCTTATGTAAATGATAGTGTTTGAAATTCTGTACTTTATTTGTATCTGTTTTCTCAGAATTATGGAGTGTAAAACGTAAATCAGCTTTTAAGTGGGTTTCCATACTCTTTGTTGTCGTGAATTTAGTTAGTAATTTTTATGAGATATAACGAGTGCGGGTAAAAAACTTTTTCAAATTATAATGTACTTTCTTAGTTATGTTAGAAAACTGTGCGGCTTCAGCCGCATCTTTGGTTACTACCTACCGTAAGTCTGTCTTAGCGCGACGGTATATAACGTATAGCCTTCTTCGATAAATGGGCTATCTAACACAATTTTTTTGCCACAATTTTCCTGACATTAGTGCGTTCAGTTTTATAATGAAGGAAACCTGGACTTATAATTATTATTAACATCCGGAATCGCCAATCCACTTTGAGCAAACGTGGTGATCAAGGTTCGTGCCTTGTTTGTATGGAATGATGCCCTTTGTCCTGCAGTAAGATGGGATAGGCTGATTTAATCAAATTATCCAAAACAGTTTATCTTGTCAAAATAAACATAAAATATGCATTTTACCTATATAAATACACAATCTCCCAACAAACAGTAGTTATTATTTGCACTGCGTATAAACTGGTAAAACTGTTTCAAACCACATAAAAACTTCGTAAAACATCACAAGTTAGTTGTTTACTGAACACAGTGAAGTTATTTTAACTCCACACTCCGTTGACCCCGAGGAACATTACCTTTTAACAATTCATTTGGAAATAATATGAAAACGTCTTAATACTTACATGAGTAAGTAATAAGTAAAGTACCCGGGCTTCTTTGTCTTAACTGAGCTGGTCCTTACGTACTTGTTACATTGAATTTGGTTTTTATTTAATTGGGTTAGTTATACATGTCAATATCTATTAAAATTTTCTTTCTATTTGATATTTATTTTCTACTTTTGAATACTTTTTCTTATTGTGTGCTAACTATATCATAGCAAAATATCTGCAAAATCATTTTTGCCTGAAACGGTAACAAATATCCCCCATTCTCAGTTTTTTTTTGTGTTAAAATAGCATAGCTATTGTATCTAAATTAATTATGTACAAAAAGAAATAATTTGAAACATGAATTTCTTCCAAAAATCAACCGATGTCTCCATTTATTTCTCATCTATGACGTCATTCCCCAATATTCCGTTTACTGTCCCACTTTTGTCCTTTCCATGGTGCCAGTAACATATAGTGGAATCCAATTTAAAGTGCTGGCCGAACTCCCATGGGCGGCCATGGGGGCTCTTTTTGAAATGTAAATCGAAAGCTGAAAAGCCTTCAGATTTCCCTTTGACGTGTTAATTTTATATTCAGAGGGCCAGAATCTCTTATCAGTTTTACATTTATTAAGACACTAGCTTTTGCTCGCGGCTTCGCTCGCGTTAAAAAGAGACAAAAAGTAGCCTATGTTACTCTCCATCCCTTCAACTATCTCCACTTAAAAAATTACGTCAAATCGTCGCTCCGTTTTGCCGTGAAAGAAAGACAAACATACAGACAGACACACTTTCCCATTTATAATATTAGTATGGATACAATCCTGGTTAAAGAATAAAAGATTTTATATGACGTGGTATTTATAAATTGGATGAAACCCATATAACACTGTTACATATTTTTGGTAAAACAAAAATAACTCAAGAATTAGCGTAAGGGAAGTGTTTGAATTTCGGGTTTTGTACCTAAAGTTTCGAAAACAAATTCTTATTTTATATTATCTATATGAGTATTATAAAGCGAGCAAGAGAGTTCATTTCTTTGTTTGGTTGAACGAGTTTACATCAGGAATACTGATTGTAATTGAAAAAATACTTTAGTGTTAAAAATCATTAATCGGGAAATGCTACAGGTTTTATAACAATTTTGAAGTGAAAACTTCTTTAGCGGCGTTGAGCACTTTTTCTGTAATGGGTATAAAAATCTTAAACTCGCGTCAGGACACGTGACCTGATCGAAAAAGCGTAGGACGAATCAGGACGATTAATCAAGTTTTCACTTCTGCCGGCACTCCCGGAGTGCAACCCGTCTTTTTTTTTTTTGGTGTGTGGGAAATCATCAAATGACTGCTCCCGTCCTGGGTGCGGCGGGAGGGCGTGTCAGACTTTTACTGACTAAAACCCACTCATGTTCCTTCGATTGCCCTTTATGTTCCAGGGTCACGGTAACTATTATAAACATTCAGGTTTTATAACATCACACTACGAACAATGACATGGGTAAAACCTCGGGTACGACTAGTCTAATATACAAATTGATATATTTTTTAATTTTTTATGGGCTTGCTATTGGTCCCATACTAGCCCTACTAGACTAGTATTTTATATAATTCGTGCCTGCTCTCTCGTACTTAAAAGCCTGAGTAAATAAAACACGATAAAACGAAATTACAGCAATGGGTGGTAACCTTCCAAAGGCATCGTTGTACCATAAAATAAATACATCCATAAATATTAGCAAGCTGTGCAATAGGCAACAGGGCTACATAATGTCCGATTAAACGATTGTCCGTATATAAAATATAAGGCGGCGGGTCCCATAAATTAGGGTCGAGATCGGTGTACGAAAAGATTACGCTCCTTATCCTTAGAAACCACAGCCTATCTGGGACCAGGGTTGTAGTAGGGTGAAAGAGAGAACAGATTCGGAAGGAGATTTCAACAAAACTGGTGTGTTGATGTGGGTAGTTGTGAAAAGTTCGCCGCCATTACGGTTAACTTATTAGTCAACTTTGGTTTCGAATAGCATGATGTTGCTTAGTGCAAAGTTTTTCTTTTTTTTTTGTCGTTTACTACTTGTAGAAACTCCCGTAATTCTCAGTACATAATATTTTTTTTTTTGGAAAAGGCAACTAGATTAATTTTATTGTATTTATTGCATTTTCTCAATAAAGAGGAAAACTTTGTATGTTTGTTTGTTTGATTGTAATGAATAGGCTCAAAAACTACTGGACCGATTTTGAAAATTCTTTCACAATTCGAAAGTTACATTGTCAACTAGTAACATAGGCTATATTATATCACGCTAAGTCCCACGGGAGCGAAGCAGTAACCAAAAACCTAATGTAACGTGGGTGAAACCGCGATAGCTCATTATGGGTTCAGTTTATCTGCAACCATCCAGAGACATTTTCACAAAACTGCTAAAATCTAGAAAACCAAATGAAGTAAACACCAAACATTTTTTCACCAAAGAATATAGACGACAAAAAAGCCAGACAAATCTGCACAACGTTGATTAATAGCCTTACATAAATAAATACTGAAGTGAGTTTGTAACGTAAGATAGTCTCATCCGCCGTTCTTTGTGGCAGGCCCCTGATATAGATAAGGCTTTGGCCACGCAAGATCGGATAACATCGGGGAGGCGACGTCCAAGTAATGGTGGATTTATTTTCTATCCCATTACTGTGTTAACAACGGACTAAAGGGTCTTGTACTACATAAGAAAGGGGATGTAAGCTGTAAGAAAATTATATTATATATTTAGTCGCCCATCTTGTCTCTTCGAAATATTTTTCGCATTCTAAAAGTGCGCCAGCAAAACCCGAACGCGCCACTCAACCTAGCCACTTTAAAACATCTAGACCAAAAAAATATTACAACTATATTACGTAGTTTCTCGTATTTCAATTAACAAACGGTATGCTTATTAGCACTCGACCTCGTTACTTTAGAACGTATGTGTGTGAAGAAATAAAGTTGAAATATAAAATATTGCTGGGAAGTTTGTTGGCGCCCAGCGTGGGCCCCGCTACCAATTGCAAATGTACCCACGCATCAGTGGTTTTATAGCTTTGAGAATTTACGAAATTCAAAAGTTCAGTTTCAAAACAATCTTCGTTAAATTCATGAGTTTTCAGCCACATTTTATGGCTCAAACGAAAATGTAGTGCTGAGTATATGGTGACGTTGCAGTTTTAAAGCCAAAAACACATTTATTTAAAGTTATATGTAAAATGGCTTTGTCCGGTTCTATTAACAGCTTTAGGACATAATTGCCATGTCAACCAGTTCATTCATTGTTCATGATAATATCTCTACCATTTCATTACCTATTTTGCAAAATCAACGCAATCATTGTTGGGTTCAAGTTTAATTATAATTTGCAATATTATGAAAATGGTTGTGCTTGTAGAATAGTGTACATAATTAGGTTGTCATAATTAGGGCATAACGCTAATTACATTGATCGTTTTGGCACGTTTTGGTAACATAGGTCACTTGATTGTTAGCTGGGTATGTGTGGTCGACTTATTTACGTTGAAATAGCAATTTGGAATGTTACAACGTACGCCAGACAAATCAAGCTGTATAATGGCTTAAAGTAAACGTTGTCATAGATATCGTTCTATTTGGTAAGTTAGGACCAGGCAAAGGCTGTATGTAACTAGATGACCTAGATACCTGTTCAAATATCTCCAATTAAGATGACATCGTAACTTCGTGGTCCACAAGTCTACACTCGAGACAGAGTTTGATTAATCTAAAGGGGATGCTGTTAGCTAATACATCTTCAACATTTACACGGCAAGTTTCAATGGATTCAAGATGGCGGGTGTCATGTCAGTTTGATCTGTCAATGGGTACTTTCTGTTATTAAAACTGGATGTGTTGTTGGTTTAGTTTTTTATATTGTTGTTGTTTATAGTTGATTGTAATCGTATTTACACGGCAAGTTTCAATGGATTCAAGATGGCGGGTTGTCATGTCAGTTTGATCTGTCAATGGGTACTTTCTGTTTTTAAAACTGGATGTGTTGTTGGTAGTTATTTATATTGTTGGTGTCTATTGTTGATTGTAATTAAATTGAAGGTTTTCTATTAGTTGAATCTCAGCACAAGTTATCAATTAGAGAAGAAAGTATCTAATCTATACTAATATTTAAAGCTGAAGAGTTTGTATGTTTGGTTGAACACGCTAATCTCTTTAACTATTCATTCGATTAGATTCTTTTTTGTTCTATTTATGCCTATTTATCGAAGAAGGCTTTGCATAAGCATCATGCTACTACCTACAGTGTAGTAACCAATAATGTGGGTAGAACCACGGGGGCAGTTAGTGTAAATAATATAAACTAAGATTTTTGTGAAGCAGCCCTGAGTTTACAAGATGGTGGTATAACAACCCCGTGCTTCGGAAGTCACGTAAAGCCGTGGCTGGCCATCTTATCCCAGTCGCGTCGGTTTGCTATCCCAGCGGACTATAAAACTAAGGGGAAAGACAGTGCACCTGTGCACAAACGTATTTTAAATTGTTTGAAGTTATCGTCTATGGTTGCAGTACCTGTTGTAATAATGTAAGCACGATATTTTATTTCCTATAATTAATTTAGATGTTATTGCTGAGGTTGCACGTATGCTTTAAATTGTATTTGGGTATTACTTAACTCTGTCTGTCTCGCTTTCATGGCAAAACTACTGAACTGATTAAAATGAAATTTGGGTTCCATAGCTTGAAAAAGGACGTATGATAGTTCTTATCCCAAAAAATCCCACTGAAGCAAGAATTATGCGGTTAAAACCGCGGGGGCAGCTAGTTCTTGATTCAAGTTCCGGTTAGATATGACGTGAATACACGACAAGCCAAATCTAAATTAATGCAAGTGCCGCGGAAAAACAACTTCTATGACAGGCGTACCGCTTCTTTCACAATACCTAGTTTATTAAACCATATACCTGTAGACATTAGAGACTCCATAAATAGTAAAAACATAAAGCGCAAGCTAAAAGAACATTACATCAACTCGATTGTAGTATAAATGTTAACAGCGCTTTGACCAAATTGCGTGCCTTGTTTTAAAAATAGGAATCGGTAATTTAAAAAAAAATAGATAGTAATTATGAAGAATATATGTCTTGCTTCTTGGCAAATATGGCTAATAATGTGACTAACTAATACATTATAACTAATTTTACAGAATACGTCAGTTTTCTTGTCAGGCATGAATCAAGAAATTGCCAAGAAAATCCCAAACCTTTTAACAAAGATTAAAACCCACAAGAGCGACCTTACGAATTATAAGCTCCACAAGACCATCTTCAAAGTGAACTGAAGCAGGTAATAGTGAAGCTGGTACCTTCTGAATTCCGGGATTAATCTACAAATTCAGTGTACCCTTAATAATACTGGCATTTGTAAGGTTTTACGATTTCGCCTCTCCTAGGCTAGGCATTGAAGGAAACTAACAAAGGAAAGGTTTCCGAGTAATCTTTTTGATGTTATGTCCTATATGTTGTTATAGTTTGCTATGATGATTCATGAGATACTATTGTGAATTTTACGTTCAATATGTTGCTGTACTTGCTATGATTTTAGTGATACTAGCTTGTGAATGTGACTTCGTCCATCTTTAGTTTCGTTGCCTTATAACACTTGGTATAATGTGTTGATGAGAAAAGTAAAAGTAACTATGTCTGTCTGTGTATTTGTTACGCTTTACGGCTAAACCACTGAACCTATGTTGAAGAAAGGTATGGTGTCAGCTTAATTTATTCCTTAAAGTACAAAATTTTAGTCAGATTAAATGTAGTTATAACCGTACATAGATTATCTCTTTCCAACTTCGGCTACATAACACGTGTATTATGTAGTCATGATTTACATGTTCGTCTTTTATTTTTCTTTTTTTTACCACATCACGCAAAATTAAGCAAAAAATTGCAAAATTTATAATATTGTGTATTATTTGAATTTCAGCTCAAACGTTATGCTCCAACAAATCTCATGCAAGATGCACATCCCCTCTTCAATAAAACCATAACCGTACAATAAAACAACTCAAAAAGTACAGTTAGCAACACGTGCAACGTGACACCTGGTACAATCACGCACACTCGTCACGTCCTCAGCCCTGTAATACCGCGCTTAAATAACACCTGAAACTTCACACGTACGCGAAAACGACCGACGTATATCTACAAGCTTTTAATTTAAATCCCCTAAGTGATGCAGCAATGGTTGTGACTAAAGTTATTTGAACGTATAGTCGTATCGTTCTGTGAGAGTGAACGTTTTCTTGTTATTAGGAATTTTGAGGAGGTTTAAATGTGAAATGTGAGGAGGTAGTGCAAATATTAGTCTACAATTGTGAAATGTAACGTACCTTTGAATTATTCAAGACCGGACTATTTTATGTAGTTAATCTAAACTGACTGTTGATATATCAACGCACAGCCCAAACCGCTAGTCCTAGAGACATGAAACTTGGAGGGTATGTTCTTTGTGAAAAGTAAGTGTGCATTGACAAAAGGGTTTTTTTTCGATCCCTAAAAGAGTAAAATAGTGGATGGGAGTTCTACATCCACGCAGGCGGAACCGTGGGTGGAAGCTAGTATTTTACAAACCTACAATATTAAGCAATTTGTGAATCCGCGGAATGTTTATAATAGTTACCGTGACCCCGGAACATAAAGGGCAACTGAAGGAACATGAGTGGGTTTTAGTCAGTAAAAGTCTGACACGCCTTCCCGCCGCACTCAAGACGGGAGCAGCCATTTGATGATTTCCCACTCCCCAAAAAAAAAAAAATGTTCGGATTTAGATGTGGAATTCGCAGTAAATGATCTGGAACATTATATTAAGCACGGATACGCCAGGATTACGAATTGATATTGCAGAACTACGAAACATGTATTAAGTATTCATACGATATTTCATAACGGTCTCAGTCTATAAAATCAGTCATCTTTGGGTTGAAAAAAAACAAGTAACATTTTATGTAGAACCATCTACGCACCTTTAAACGTTTTTGTTACCTACAATATCATATTTATCTAGAGATATCACATTTTTCCTAGTTACTTGGTTGTGGAGGTCTAACGTAAACCACTTGTATTTAACTGAATATCGGTTAGACAGAAAGCAAGCCCTGTTAAAGTCAGGAAAGGGATAGAGAGATGATGAATTATTATAATGTTCATAGCCAATCTGTAAACCCGGTTAGTCAGAATGTATATCCAAGTATGTATAACACGAAAAATTGCACACGTAAAGACGAAATGTCCTGGTAGTACAACAAACGCAATGTGGACACAACTAAGGTCACAATTGACACTACAAAAGTATGTAACAAATAAAAATAAAACTCTCATTTACTACAAGGACAAGAGCAAATAATCTCCTCGCATCCCCCGCATAAATACTTGCGAATGGTCCATTGTCCTTACTATCTGACCATAGGCCCTTTGGCATAAAAATCCGTGCAATCAAAGTTTACTTCCACTTAGTACCCCGGTCACATCAATATTATATAGCATGAATTCCAGTCTTTATGTCCCACTCAACCGGAATGTAGCAAACGAGACATTGTAAGTAACGACTAGTATTGCCAGGTTGGTCTAAATGTCGGGACTTCGTGGAAAATAATCGAGAAAGAAATCGGGAACTTAATAACTTTAATGGGCAGAAGAAATTATATGCTCTTCCTTCACAAAAATCCGTTACTTTACTCCCAATTTTAAACTATCAACCCGCAAATTATACGCTTATTAATAGTTTTAAAATTACTTGTAGACTTTCGCTACCTAATTATTTAAACATGTGATGAAAGATGAATGAGAGACATGTTTGCCAAAAAAAAATGTGTTGAAGAAGCCTAAGTGTAGCTAGAGACTGATGAGTAATGAACAAGCGGGACTTTAGGCTCCCAAGGTTTCCAAGGGTTGCGAATTGTTCAAAAAAGTTATTGTGGCGCCGGAACATAAGGGGCAACAGAAGAAGTGGATTTTTGTTAGTTAAAGTCATTTGATGATTTCCCATCCACAAAAGACTCCCAAGGTCATAAGACTAAGAGAGCTGAAAAACGAGACATCCCGCCCAAAGCGGTACATCTGACAACACTAGTAACGACTCTTTTGCTATTCGGCCCACGCAGCCCGGCAATGTGGACACAGCCTAAACTATTATATTATTCAAATATGGCCGTATCGCAGGCCCTTTTGAAGTTTTAAGAGAAGGAAGATTGTGTACAGTTTGGGACAGATTCAAGAAAGAATTTCTTTAGAAATGGCTTGTTATTTTATCTCCGAAGTGACGCAGATATTTTGAGTTGTATTTTTTAGGAGGTACCTTTTAGATTGAGTTTAATTTCCTACCTAAAGGTTGTATAATATTCAGTACCGTAGATGTATTTCTTGTAAGAATACTGTCTTCATTTATTCTATTCTTGTTTCAACTTTGTACCTTAGTTATTATTCTGTCTTCTGTCAATCTGTTAACCTTTCGGAGCGGACTTGTATGCCCGGGGGCGGTTTCGTGATAGGCCGCCGTTGTCACAGAGGCTAGTAGGGCTCTCAACATTTTTAAAATTGTGCGTACCTTTGCAAAACATATTTCTGCCAACGCCCATCTTAAAAAAGAAATTTGTTTTTAGCTTTATGAGACATTTTAAGGGCCCCGACCTCCGTATGAATATTGATTGTCACGACTTACAAATCATATATTTCCTAGAAATTGGTTAAGAAAAACTTCGTAAGACCTTGACTTATTTTTACATTGAATGTAAGTCCGAAACTGCCAATCCGCCTTGAGCTTTGATTACGAGATCAAAGCTCCGCCGATGTGCAGTGTGATTATAATAAACTAGCGGTTTTAAAGAAAACTCCAAAGATTACAATTAACATAATGTATTAGAAAATGTAACAGAACAGTAACAGTTTGGGAACCGCTTGGCTCCGTTTTATGTTTTAAATGTACATATTTGCTCCTCAGATATATATCAAGTTCTTTATAATTTTTTAAAAGAAATCTTAATTAAACAGTTGTGTTTTCCCTGGGAAAAGAAAATGCTCGGAAAAAATATTTCTGAAAAAGAGCCCGGGCAATCATTATTAGTCTTTACATTAATAATGTTTACTTATCTTGTCCAATCTAGTTAATTAACTTTTTTCAGATCATGTCAGCCTTAGAATTGTCTCTGGTTGGAATTATTTTTTCGTTTTGATACTTTTTGGGCAATTTCTTTTCTTATTTCTTACGCAAGGAGCTCGTGTCACAGAAAGACACTGAAGTAGATTTAAAGTACTTATAGTAGATTTAAAGGCCTATTCTGATTGCTTATTAACGTTTAAAGTTAAATTAAGTGCATTTTTTTTCCATTTCATACAGAAAAAGACAGAAGATACATTTTAGTTTAGTGTTGTTAAATTAGACAGCGCCTAAAGTAATTTGACGTATTTTAGCAGCCATATTTAAATTGTATCTAAATTATCTATGGTGTTTCTTAAATTGACAGGACTAAGATAATATTTTATCTTCCTTAGCCCTTTTTTTAATAAAATGGAAAAAGAAAATTTCACTTAAATTTAATTAAGTTTGTGAACAAAAGCTCAGCTCCATCATATATTTTTTTATTCTCAATTTATTTTCGAGTTTCGCAGTGTACAATTTACGTTGGTAAACTCTCTTTACTGCCCCACATCTAGTCTCAGAAAACCCAGTAGTCATCAGCCACAAACAGTCAGTGTTGCCACAGAAGCCTGTATAAACAATGATCGTGTATATTAATTAACACGTCAGTGCTTGCGCCGCGTATTTGTCAGCCGCGCACAGGTGTATATCATTTGTTCCCGTGATTACTGCTGGTCTCTTCGCGGTGAACAGGTTAGGAGCTGTAGCGACGATGTGAGCGATTTAAATGAAACTCGTAATAGAAACAATATTTCGCAGAAAGACAAAGGAATTTTGGAAAAAAATCGTTTTAGTAGTCGCTTTAGTTTTATTATTTGTTGTATCGATTTCCGAAATTTAAGTCCTTTCAATAATATTAAATAACAATCATCCAAACTATTTAAGATTGTTTATCGTTTTAATTTTGGGTAAATAGCCAGCTTAGTTTAATATTTTTTTTAGTAAAATGAGTGATTACTCAGATAATTAAATGCAAAAAACAACGAACGAAAAAAAAATTGTTCGTGAAGTATTTTAACGGCTAAATCGTGTGGCCTGCATGATATTATCCCAGGTTAGGTTGTTTGTTTATATCAATGTATACTTATAGAAAGGTATCCACAATTTAAGAGAAATACCAAAAATGGGTTTAGTGTTTAATATATTTGCATCTCCAATTAAAATGTACCTAATAACCTCACCTTAAGTCGCAATTCCTCTAACTTGGACCACAAACAAGTTATCCCGGTAATTTACTTTCCGTCTTACATGTAAGCTTTATTGTAAGTTATTACTTACGTGGATATAACGAATCGTGAAATTAAAATCTTGATTTATTTAATGAGATCAAAGGATTTGTTTGGCATTCGAACAAAGGTATTTGCTCAGAAGCGGGGATATTATATAACTTACTGTCTCCCGCGGTTTTACTCCCAGACTGTTGGATTCTTTCTAACAGTAATGGGCGTAAACTTTATTATATTACTGGGACAGTATTACAAGGGACATTTATTCAGCTCGCCGAACGATTTTTGTCACACTTATTCAGTTAGGCTTCTGTCAGCCTCTGTCATCATCGTAAGAATGAGAAAAGTCGTCAATCTAAATAGACTTGAACGAACGCATACGTGTCTTACAAAATCGTTTTTTTATGGACATAAACTTAAAAGAGCTGAATACGTGTCCTTATTCCCTAAAACAGACACACATGCCAAGGATATTAAATCCACTTCCAAATCCAAATTTCTCTGCAGGCTGCAAGGCTATATTCATACAGAACCCATCAAATAATACGCCCTTTCGCAGTTATAGCTCAACTTAGCTTTAAAACCCCCATTGTCCGGAACCCTTTCATTCCCTCATACAGGGACGTAGCGGCCGCCGTATCGGGGCCCCATAGCAACACCATTTGCGACGGTCCGTTAGGTTCAGTTAGTTTGTTCTGTGTCCAAGAGCCTCATCGGTAGCACACCGGGGGGCACATGGACACTGACCGAACTAACTGAACATGCAATCTTTTTTAGGATTTCGTATTCAACGCGTAACAATGGGACCCTATTACCAAGACTTGACTGTCTTTCTGTCTGTCCCATGAGTCGCGATAGCTAGTTAGTTAAAAACAGAATAAAATAAAAACTTAAGTAGGGCTCCCATACAAAAAACATGTTTTTATTTTGCCGTTAATGGTGCTTTTGCGCGCAGGTAGTTAAACCCGCACTTGGCCGGTTTTTTTAGACAATTTGTGAGTTAGGGGCCCCCCCATAAACGTGTTACAACGGGACCAGTGGCAACCTAGCTCCGCCCCTGCCCCTCATACCATGTGCCGGACAGTTCTCAACTATTATTTTATTCAAATTCCCACTATTGTCACCAAAATCGCTTACCCCATGAAAGGATGAGGAAACGAGACGACAATATACCTTTCTTCTTTTCACACGGGCAATTTATGCTTATAAAAACTTTGCGGAAATGGAAAAGTAATGTAAAGAAAATATCCTTGTTACGTTCAGGAAATTTTTGCGTCTGTTAAGAATTTTCTTTGTAATATGTATGAGGTTTTGTATTTATACACTTTGAGCTTTTTTATTTATCATAGTCGATTTTAGCACGGTGGCATTTTCATAACTTTTTTTAAACGTACACTTACTTTTAAGCATCCCTTGAAAACATCTCATGTTCGGGATAAACGTCTCCTATTATTTATTCTGAACTACTAATATAAACTTCAAAAAAATTGTGAAACCGCTTTAAAAGAAAAGAAAGAAAATACATTTATTTCACATAGCAGTATGAAGGTTTTGTTATGTAACAATGTTACATAACATGGACTTTTTAGAAAGATATCAGCTTAAAACTAGTTACTTAATATTTGTGCCCCCGGCAGCTGTGTCAAAAAGTCTTCAGTAGTTAAAGTTCGAAAGTGGAACACACAAACTCGCTTTTACATATAACATTAGTAAGTACTTACAAATGCTATTTAAAAACAAATCGTAAAAGGCACACGAAAATGACATCTTCAATCTAAATCGTGTCGTATTTTTCTTTGATCCCTCTCTTTATCCCACTTCTGAAGCAAAGAAAAAAATCTTAAAATAAAATTCAGTACACCTACGTAACACGATGAATAATAAATAAAGGTTAGAAAATATAACACGTGTGTGAAGGGGGAATGGAAGGGGGACGGGGGGATTCCTTGGAGGCCTAGCCTTCCTCGACGATGGTTTTATTTGACCCAGAGGCCTCTGACACGGGGTACAACTTGTGTGAATATCGATGTTTAGAACTACCTTTAGGCTTCGTTCTTGTACATTTAGTTGTAACGAAAGTACGGCCTAAATCAATAGACGTAACTTACTATGTACTGTGTAGCTATATAACTGTTTCTATCTTGGCGTCGTAGTTTGATAGGCGTGCGATAGTGACAGAAATATTGCTTAGCTAGTATTTGCTAAGTGAGTTTTTTTTTTTCTTTGCCTAAATAAGAAGCCTTTAAAATGGCCCGTGATTCAAATAGCCTGTAACAGTTAGGTACTCAACGGTTACTGAGTTAGATTTTATAATTCGTACCAAAAACCCTTTTGAAAATATTGTATTTTTATCCTCCTCCTCACTTGCTTGCAGTAACTTAAATAAATTCCTATTCTAACCACAAAACTCCCATAAAAACTCTGGAATCGTTAACCATTTTTCACTTGCACTTCTGATCCATATCAGAACGTCGACCAGTCAATAAATCGCCACAAAGGTCCCAAGAGGGGAGGGGGGGTTGAAGGGAGATCAAGATAATCACCATACTTCCCAAATAGACGGAGAAAATGTTGCTAACTCCAGTTTATGCCGCATGGTTCCGTGTGGAAGTCAAGTTTTTTTAGACCTTTAATGCACTTTTGAACCTTGTTACAAAGCTTCGAAAGTCGATGGCAATACAAAATATTACACTGAACCTAAGCAATCATTACCCTAAACTTACCTTTTCAAATATAAACTGGGAACTTTTAAAATCTCTCCATAATTTACTGCGTATAGCAGAAATACCAAAAGAAGAACATAAAACCTCCTCCTTTTTGTAGCTACAATATTTGTTAATTAAATTAAGTAGCTTTTATAAACCAGTCATACAAATGAAGCAAAACAAAGTATTTTTCTAATCACCACGTACTCGTAATCCGACTCAAGACTCCAATCCATTACTTTACTTCAACCCGAGACGCGTATCAAAGATTCTTTTAACGCAGCAATGGACATCCCACATGTAAAGGGTGACATCGCTTCGTTGACTTCAAAAACAGTCCTAGTTTCTGTGTCCGTTACTATTGAACAGCGTGGCTATCCTATTCAGAACTGTTCGGTTTGTCCAACAATCCGCTTTGCTCGCTCTCAAAGGATAAGTATTTCTAGCCAGTCCCATCCACTTATATTTAATCTTTTTCGACTTTTTAACGGTTTTCCGAAGTCGGAAGTCACGCTTTAGGAGAGAAGTTGGTGTTGTTTGTTTATCTAGTTTTTTTTTTAATGTTGTCACTCTCTTGTTTTCGTCCCTTTGTGCCTGTTGGCCTGTCCGTAGTTTAGTTCTGTCTCCTGCTTAAAATGGAGGGAAGTGGAAATTATGTTTATTCTTATTCTTGTGTAGATCTTTCTTGATGATAAATATTTTTAGACTCGTTGAGCTCCAACGCTTTGCGTTTCTGTATTCCCTTGAGATAACATCAGCTTTAGAGCATATGAAGCCGCGGGTGAAAGCCTGTTTAACACTATAAAGAGATTGAATTCGAATTTAAGTAATTAATAGTTTTATTAACCAGTAAATATATACATTTAATTAAAATGTGGCCACGTACCAAACCGTAGAGTTTTAATCTAGTCAGCTCGGTATGTACTACCGTTATTTCATACCCATTATGTGGGGTAAAATTCAATTACCCTGTACAATATAGAGTTAATTAAATACTCGTACATTTAATAGGCACCTAGGTATGTATAAACTTGATATATTGTCATTTTCACCACACCTCAATTTGCATACCTATGGCATCATGGTATCTAAGATTATTATGTGTGTGTTATTAAAGTAACGTTTGCGATGTGATTTATCAACAATTTAGGTACTAATTAACTGTTTAGAATTATTTGGGCTTAAACACATATGTAAATTCATTTTAGGTAATTTTACTAATACAAAAAATATGGCAAATATAAATGTATATAGCTCCGTATAAAAAATAAAAATCGTTTCATTACCAAAAAAAAAATTGGAAAAGAAATCAGATTCAATTAAATTACGTGATGTAATAACTGTCTTAAACATCATAGTCACGAAGCATATCTCGAGACGCATTAACGCCCTAGCTAAGTTCACAGCCTACCCTCATTTATACCGCCTCCATTTTAATACTTCTAAGGAGGCCATTACCAAAAAACACAGCAATTTATCAACAAAGACATCTACAGAATGTCGCCGAAATTCCCTTAAATCCAAGCCCCATTATTATTCCGCTTTGCCCACCACAAGGGTAATTTGCGTAATCCCCGGGTGATTTTTTAAACTTTTGGAAAAATTGTATCATTTGAATTTTTATTACTGCATATTTTTATAATTGTATAAGTAAACTTAAAACAAAAAGCAAGGCTTGATTATTATTATCTACGTTCTCACTTACATACCCATGGCCCTAAAAACAAGATTATTGTATAAGATATATCACAGTACTCTAATTTCTACATATATGTATGTACAATCACAAAAGACAAGGTTCCAGCAAAATCAAAATATAGTATTGATTTCCATCCTATCCAATTATCAAGGCCATTTCACGACCGTAAATTTAATTAAGAACGCTTGCACAATAGAGCACTGAGTTTGTCATTCTGTCCTGTAGGTGTGCCAAGGTTTGCCTCAACTGACACCAAGTTGCAAATACCGCACTAATAGGGACCTTTGCAAGACAAACAAGTCGGGTAGTGTGTGAAACAGCCGGTATGTTCGGTGTTTGCCCGGAGGTGTCTGTTTGCTTGTTTTGCTCATGAGTTCAGAAGTTTGAAGGTCTGTCATAGGGGTTGACAGATACAAAGGTTTGCTTGATACTGTTAATTGTAGGTATCCTGGTTTTTCCGTTTTCTATTAAAGTCTATAGTATATGTAACTATGTAATTGCACTACTAAATAATGACCAAATGTTTTAAACCCTAAAAATATATGTCATTTTAGAATAAAATTGCCATTTGCAAGCTATTTAAAATCCACTCTTTTTCACTAATACTTATAATTTATCAAAACACTCGTATCTCATTTATTCAGTCTTGTTCGTAGTAAATCCAAATTCAGTATAAATAGAAAAGTGTTCAAGTCTGAGGATTCGTATGAAATATGGCGAAAAGTCACTTAAACGTGATGCTAATTGTACCCTTTCTCGTATCTCTCGCCGTTTCGCAGAAATAATGAATGGCAATTTCTCTTTGGTTCTCTGCATGCGTGGCTTTGCTTTCTTTTTTTCGATTTATACGAGGAATTGTTAACACGAAGTGCACTTTAAATGTGTGAGGACTTCATTTAGCTGCAATGCTAACAGCTCTTTCCGATGCTGATGGGTTTTTATTTCATTATTAGATTCCTTTTACAATGTTTTTTCTGTGTTAATATTTTACTAGCATGTTTTGTTTCCTTGTGTTTCATTAATAGTATTATACTTCAATTGTGAATCTGTTATTTTAAAGTTCAGTAATCTATCGTCACTAAAAACGTCCACTGCTTGACATAAACCTCGTCTAAATAACATCTTTCTAATGCCACCAAAATACTATTTTGTCACAAAACTACTCACATCAAAATCTCAATCATATCCTGCTACAATGTCCAATAACATTTTAGATGATATCGCCATAAACATGGCCATGAAGGGCTACCCCTAACAGCAGTATAATGTTATTAATGTGAACTAATAAGGGGATTCCACTGACCCTCCCCTAGTATAATAACTTAGGCGCTTCTTACGACCCCCATGGGGTGCCAGTAGGTATTGTCTCCTATTTATAAAAGCGAATTAAGAAAGACCACAGATGGCAAACGGAACAAAACATTTTAATGTTTTTGAGCTCGCATCCACCATCATTCATAGTTTGTTATTATTTCCTTCACAAATTTGTGTAGATGAAGGGGGATTGGATAAAAAGCTGTAATGACTTTTCACGAAATCTAAGCTTTCTCGCTACTAAATGTCGTCAATCTCAGTGTAATAAGTTAAGCCATGAAAGTGTCTGACAATGTTCCTCTTATGATCAAAGAAACTTTTAGTTGAAGCTAAATTTCAGGATGTTTTATTAAATAAAGTATAAGAAGTATTAGAATTTTAGACCACGGAGTACTATCTGCTTCTACCGCATTAATATCATATGTCTTCCCGCAAATCGCAATAGAGAAACTACTCAAAGTCGTCCTAAGATAGCAAAAAATATTCCCAATGCACTACAACGAACAAATACATTTGACCCAGTGACACGATTCTATTGGCGAGGCAAGGAATCCCTTTATTGCTTATACGGAGCATATCCGACGCGAGCGTACGTGTACTCGTCTAAATAAAATTCCAAGGGATTTTTCACGCTCCACTGTCGTTTATTAAGAACATTCAATTTGTGGAATTACGAATACATTTCAAGTGGTTTTAGAGGAAGGTAGAAAGGTGAGGTGAAGCCGGAGCTTTTAAAAAATTGAAAATTTTCGCAGGAAAAGTATCATTCCAGGATGAGTTCAAACCATTTCCTTATTGGTTGTTTCGCCTTCTACATTCTAAGAAAAACACCACCGCCGTAAAATAATTTAAACAAAGAAATACGAGTTTTGTTCTTATCTGGAAAATATATTAAAACAACAAAGTTCCACATCACCTGAGAGCTTGGACCGTTAAAAAAATCATCTTCATAAAAGTCTGAAAGTAAATTCCGACGGGAATTGTATTCCGAAGTTTTTGGCGTCTCTTTATTGTTTGTAAAGTTGGAAGTCGGAATGGAAAGGCAAGGAAGCATAGTCGATTCAAAGTAGTTGTTATGGCGCCCAACGTGGGGCCTGTTTTCTTTAAAATATTTTCCCTATTTTCAGTTGTTTGCCCTTCCGTTGAAATGCCTGTCATCGTTTGAAGTAAGCTAAACAAAACTTTGTCTACTAAGTATTGAATAAAACGCTTTTAATCTGCCCTACTTTCGCTCCACAGCAAATTGTTCTAATGGCGCCACCTAAAGCAGTTCCTACCTTAAACCAAATCCTCTAATCCGCTAATTCCTTAAACAATACCTCATTTGCATTCGCACGAACCTCTCCGTTTTGCATTCAATTACCTGCATCTGAAGAATGATTGTCATTGCGAAGACAAGATTCGTCTCGTTTCGCTATGGCGTCCTTTTCTGGTTCGTTTAACGCGATGGGCCCGGAATTATTCTCATTAGTCGTAATTTGTTTCTCTTGGTAAGCTTCTCGCTTGACAGTTATGACGAACATCTATTTCAGTAATGGCACTAAAATTGGACGACTGTGTCGGAATTGGGAATGTCAAATGAAATGTCGGGGCGTGGCGATGTAGATTGATGATAAATAATTACTGGAAATTCTATTAGTAAATAGTTTTATCGACACAAGGATTTAGTTTGTAAGGAACATCACTTATTTAACTTTATGGTATGGTATAAGCTAAAAGATGAATCATTTTATAGGTAAATATTACAAATAGATCGATTTTTTTTTATAATCGTAAACGATACAAATACTTTAAAAATGTATTTTTTTAACAAATTTGATTACAAATTACCAACCATCTAATCAAAATTTTCGTCCGTGCAAACAGCCTCAAAATCCTTAAGTTTATTTATTACGTTCTCTGTTTCAATTAAACTAATTTCGTAATTCTGATTTGTTTCAGGTAACTCGGCGTTCTACTTCGATCAAACGGTCCTTTTTTCAAAGGAATGGAGTAATTAAAATCTTTATAAGAAGTATTTTACGAGTAGCTTTAATTTAAATAATATAATTAGGTGTTACTATTAATTTATTAGGTGAATGGGAATAATTAAAATTCACTGTTACGGTTAACTTTCAATTTAGACTTTTATTTTAACCTTAATATTATATTTGGAAGTAATGTGACTAGTTCCTAGCACACGAACGGGACGAATGAAAAACTGAACGGAGGGCAGGCGCGTACTCATGAATAGGTTCTTTGTCTCAGAAATATAAACAAATTAATTTTTGCTGATAAGTAATTTCTAAGAAACTCAACACGCCCCCTCAAAAATTAATCGGTAGTTATACAAACAAAAATCGAAATAAATTGACTACCTAACTAAATCACATTAACTTCCAAATACTTGCTGGGGATTACAATTTGGTCCAACATTCGTTCGAGGGTTGAGGAAAACCCAGTAAAACCTTCAACCAGACCAATTCAAATCATAATGAATACTTAAGATCAATATAAGTACTTAAGTTCTAAAGTCGACATAACATGTAGTTTATTTAAATTAAATATGTACACTATACACTTATTTACACTACTATCACTGTAAACCCATTTGACATCTCAGCTTTTGGAAACTGATTGCAGGTAGAGCTTTTGTCAAAGCATCAGCCAACTGTTCACCTGTGGGAATGTAATTTAATGTTATTACATTTTTCTCAACTTGTTCCCGAGAAAAGTGATACTTTATGTCAATATGTTTTGACCGTTTGTGACATGTCGGGTTATTGGCTATACTTATACAGCCATTATTATCTTCATAAATGACAATTGGTACAGTGATTAGTATATTTATACTGGCCGCTAGAGACTTAAGCCACAATGCTTCTCTAACTGCCTCAAACAATGCCATATACTCGGCTTCAGTTGAAGAAGCCGCAACTAATGATTGTTTTCGTGTATTCCATGAAATTGTGCACTGATTAAAAAGTTTAAACAAATACCCAGTTGTACTCTTTCTGTCATGTGTATCATTGCCACCCCAATCTGAGTCTACGTAACCACACAAAATGTCATTGTATTTACACCTCTTGTAACACAATTTTAGATTAGTTGTGCCTTTTAAGTACCTCAGTACCCTTTTAATACATTGCCACAACTCTTTATTATTTTTGTTTGTGTACCTACTCAGGATGTTTACACTGACGCTTAAATCGGGCCTTGTACAAAGCATAATATACATAAGGCATCCTATGACGTTTCGACAGGGTGCGTCATATTTCTCCTCAGAGTTCAATGCGTCATAATTTAACTTATTTTCTAAGGGGGTCGACACAGGTTTAGACTCATGCATATTAAACTTAGTTAAGACTGTTTTGATGTATGCACTTTGGTCCAACAGCATTTGATCACTTTTTCTAGTGATTTTTATGCCAAGAAACAGTTTTATTTCATTTAAATCTGTCATTTCGAATTTGCTCATTAAATATCTTTTGAAATCAGTCATCGTATTTAGGTCATGGCATACTACTACTAAATCATCAACGTAAAGCACTACGTATATATTTTTACATATATCCCCTCTATCTAGTATGTATATGCATCTGTCAACTGATGAATTCTTAAATCCTTTTTCTTTTAAAGCGTGTTCGAATACTTCGAACCAGCATCTAGCCGCTTGTTTAAGCCCATATAACGCCTTTTGTAATTTACAAACATAGCCTTCTTTACATGTTATACCTTCAGGAACCCTTAAATAGATTTCCTCTTTTAATTTGCCATTGAGGAAGGCAGTTTTAACGTCCAAATGATGAACTAATAAATTAAACTGATTTGCAAAGCTAATAATGAATCTAAAACTGGCTATTCTGGCAACAGGTGCAAATGTTTCATTGTAGTCTGTCAGATACTCTTGACTGAAACCTCGCGCAACTAAACGGGCCTTATATCGTTGAGGATATCCAAATTCATCATTTTTGACAGTAAAAATCCATTTACAATCTACGATGTTTTTGTTTGGCGGTCGTGGTACTAAAGTCCACGTTTCATTTTTAAGTAATGAATTAATTTCCTCCCTAATTGCGCTTTCCCATTTACATCTATCATTTCTAAATTTAATCTCTGCAAATGATTTTGGTAAACTGTATAAAGCAGACTGAGCGCACATCAAATAGTCTTTGTGATCAATTTCATTATAAGACACAGGGGTTTTGTCTTTAATCCTGTCACTCCTCCTTAATCCAGTATTTTTGTTTATACTTTCAATAGAACTACTCATTGAATTATCAAAACGTACCTCGCTTAACGTATCATGGTTCGATTTGCGAATTTTAGCAGGATTTTCATCTTGCCCACTAGATTTTAAACTATCTAGTTTTTTTACAACATGGTCTGACCCACTACATTTTGAACTATGTAGTTTCTTTACAACATGGTCTGACCCACTACATTTTGAACTATGTAGTTTCTTTACAACATGGTCTGACCCACTAGATTTTAAACTATCTAGTTTCTTCACAACATGGTCTGACCCACTAGATTTTAAACTATCTAGTTTCTTCACAACATGGTCCGACCCACTAGATTTTGAACTATCTAGTTTCATTTCAACATGGTCACGGGACTTACTTGACACTGATTTAGACGACACAATGTCATTATCAGTTTTGTCATGAGAACTTCCAATATTCTCTTCAGGCTTCCAAGAAGGCCTGGACCTCAAAAAGGTAGTTTCGTCCACGATAACATCCCTGACCACTACAAACTTTTCGCAATCTGGGTTCCAAACTTTATAACCGTTTGGTTCATAACCCATCAGAATACCTTTCCATGATTTATCATCAAATTTAGCTTTGGTCGTTTTGTTATGCACATAAACAGTTGATCCAAAAACCTTTAAAAATTTTAATTCAGGTTTCTTATCATGCCACATCTCATATGGTGTTTTTAAAATTTTGAGAGCTTTAGTGGGTGTTAAATTTATTAAGTAAACAGCAGTCAAAACTGCTTGACCCCAAAATACTTTATCTAATCGCGCGCCACTTAAGATTGAACGAGCTTTCTCAGTAATGGTTCTCACCATTCTTTCAGACACACCATTTTGCTGTGGAGTTCTAGGAACTGTTAAATGGAATGAAATTCCCTTTTCAGCACAGTAGTTCTTCATATCGGCGGATAAATACTCACCACCGTTATCGCAAAACAAGTTAGCTACCTTTAAATTAAATTTAGCTTCACTTTTTGCAACAAAATCTTTGAATGCTGTATATACGTCTGATTTGTATGTTATCAGATACGTAACGCAATAATGAGTATACTGGTCAACAAACATTACGAAATAGTTTTTATTATCAACTGTTGTTGGAGTGATAGGACCACAGACATCAGAACTGACAGCAAATAGAGGTCGATTTATGTGACTTTTGTCCTTGGTGCGATTAAACGGAAGTCGGCTTTGCTTTCCATTAATGCATGCTTCACACAATTTATCATCCGGTACTACAGTGCTTAATTCACTTACGTCTTTAAACAACTCATGTCGTTTTATTTCTATAAATTTGTTTTTACTTAAGTGACCGAGGCGTTGATGCCATAGTTTATAATTATTTTTGTCATTTATGCATGCTTGGGAAACAAGACGACTCACGTTTACACACACCACAAAATCTACAGTAATTAAATTGTAAAAAGGCATACCTTTCATTACTGTTTTACCATTTTTGCATATGATTGCGCCATCACTGCTGAATATGATAGTGTAGCCAGCACGCTGCATTTTGGATACCGACAGCAAATTGTACGGTACCTCAGGGCAGTACAGAACACCATCCAAACATCCCTGGACACCCATGTTGCTAGTAACCTGCTTTTCGTAGCTGAAATAAATTCACCATTTTTAGCAACTGATAGTTTTAGTGGTGTATCTAAAACAACAAAGTTGGTAAACAAGTCTTCTCTATTAATGATGTGATTCGAGGCGCCAGAATCCAGAATAAAAGTAACTTTGTTATCATCATCTTGCGTTACATGTTCGCCGGTCATGAAAGCAAAACCTGAGAACTCATTCGATGCTGATTGTTTATTTTCGGCTTATCTTGACTGACTGTACTGTTCTTGGTCGGTCATTGTTTTTATTATTGCCCTTTAGCTGATTCCTTTGTTTTAAATGGTAACAATCATTCCGTTTATGTCCTTTACGCCCACAGTGATGACATTTTACGAACTTAGCGTTCTCTCTCCTGCGTTTTATATATTTATTTGACTGAAAGTTATCAAATTTTCTTTTCTTCGACTTGTCATTGTTATGCATTTCTATTTGCAATACTTTTTCGCTCACTTCACCTGACTCATTTTTCAACTTTACTTCATGGTCCAATAGCCGTGTTTTAACGAAAGCTAACGTTATGTTATCTTCTGATAACGTCTCGATCGCTGTAATGACTCCGTCATAAGTTGAGGGTAAACTCAGCAGTAAATGAGCAACTTTATCGGTCTCTTCTAACTTCGCACCAGCAGCTAGTAGTTCAGTGATGAGATCATTGAACGTTGTAAAGTGTTGTAAGAGCGGCACTTCACTTTTTAATTTCAACGATAACAACCTTTTTCTTAGTGCCAACTGCGTCGCGATGCTCTTACGTTCGTACAACGTATCTAAGTTTTTTAAAATATCTTTTGCTGAAACATCCTCCTTAGCGAAACCTAGATAGGAATCGGAAAGATATTGTATGATTACACTCTTTGCAATTTTATTATTTTTCTCCCAAGTTTCGTTGCCAGGTAACGGGTCTTCGTCGATAACTTTTATCACATCTATTTCACTTAGCAACGCACGAATACGAAACTTCCATACACTGTACTTCTCACCGTCGAATGGCTTGATATTTCTTTTTACCATGGAATAGTCCATTTTTATTTTTTATTGTCCAACGGTGGATTTTCAAAACTATTGTCCAACACCGTGAATATTTCACTCGCGCGCACCTGGGCCCATAACCTATTAATTTATTAGGTGAATGGGAATAATTAAAATTCACTGTTACGGTTAACTTTCAATTTAGACTTTTATTTTAACCTTAATATTATATTTGGAAGTAATGTGACTAGTTCCTAGCACACGAACGGGACGAATGAAAAACTGAACGGAGGGCAGGCGCGTACTCATGAATAGGTTCTTTGTCTCAGAAATATAAACAAATTAATTTTTGCTGATAAGTAATTTCTAAGAAACTCAACAGTTACGTCTACTAAAAAAAAATTAGATCTGGTTTCGTCGTTCAGGAAAATATTAGCAGAAATGTGTAGAAAATCAGATTGTCTTAAGCCAACCGGTTTAATAAAAGCCTACAAAGCTTATTTCGCTCTTGTGCCTTTCATTGTTCCCTTGGACATCGTTATCGATGGAACTTTACCTCTAGCCGTGAGGGCTTTTCGAATTCGCAATAGCCTTTGTTACTTGTATGTTGTGTAAAAGAGACGGATCTATTTTTCTAACTTATTTAATTTCGAAAACTTAAGCCTTACCAAACGTTTGGCCCTGTAATTGGCACGATCAAATCCTTTAACTGCCATCTTAGTTTTTTCAAAGTTCTTTTGAGCGTGTCATTAAAAAAATTAAATTCATTGACTGCACATAAAGACGGCTCCTAAATCCGGAGTCTGCCTCACCGACTGTCTCCCTTCCAATCTTACAATTACGTGATAAAATTGAAGGCTTTTTTACTCAGTCAAATTCGTTTCACTTAAGCTTTAAAATCTCTCGGGAGATGGTCGAGGCACGAGGCTGCCTTGATTAGGTACAAGAATATATCTTAGAGAATCAGTTCTTCTGTCTCATTCAAGCTAATTCAATGTGTTCAATGGATTTGTTATTTGAAATCCAGACTTGTAAAGGAATTTATCGATACCTATTTATTATGTTAGATGTTATGCAGAAGACCGATGGGAAAACAATATTGTCTTTGTACAAACAAGAATTTCCCATTATTTCACATACAAATGCACTGACATTTATTTGTATTCGTGATAAATACACCCACGGGAATCAACTTCTGACATCGTGACTATGGGGTCGTCAATATAAACTCAATGTTTATTTAAGTAAAAGCACGTAGCTGTCACAACTGTACTGCGTATTCATCATTCGTTATGATATATTGCACTGAGTGTGTATGTGTGTAAATGCTATATTTAGCGGCCTGGGTGATTTTAGCGGTTGTGAAGTAAAGAGATTCAAAAATAAACCTGATGAATCCAAGCGTGAAGTCTAGTTTCGTAAAAAAGTGATTTATAGAACTATTGCAGAATAACAATGCACGTTTTGATTTTGAAATCTCTGCACTGGTAATAAAATCTAAATTTCTCTTAGAAGAAGAGGCACGTAACCTATTGTTTATCAAACAGAGCACGCTGCTTATTAATAATTCAAATTCAATCCAGTACCCATATATCTCTGACAATACATTTGACGTATTACTGACACCTAATAGTGTTGCAATAATTTATGCAATTTGTCAAAATAGATGCCATTAGAGACTAATTCCGTCGCTGGAATACATAAGTTCGGGTTGATAGATAGCACAGTTTAGCCCCAAATCCATAAGATTAATGTGCAGTAATTTTGAGTAATAGTTTCATGAATTAATCTCGATATCGTCAATAGTTCAGCGTGATGTTTAGTCGTATTATTATGCGAGATAATTCTGATTAAAGAAGTTACGGTACAAGCATCAATTAATTATAATAAATAGAGCTACACGGATATACGACTTTAGACTTATTTTAGTTTCTTTGCGTTATTTTTCTTTACTGAAGTCTATTACAACTTGGATTTGATAAATAAACATTAGTACTTGGTCCTGATCGGTACATTAATACAATTTCGTGCATAATATGCAGACGCCTAAGTCACTGAACTAGCTCAACCTAAATATCAGGTAACCAAAGAAAAAAATAATTAAAAGTTTTAGCGTTCTGATTAATAAAAGAATGAATAATAAGAAAACCAATCTTTTGATTAGTCAGCGTTACTTGATACCAGAATTCCGAATCTCCGTTTCGCAAGAAAGGGGAAACTTAAGAACTTTGAAAGCTTAAAACGCCTTGGTTAATAAAGCCAATTTATTTGTTTAATTTGATTAAGTTTATTCTATTTGTGGTTCATAATGGTATTAAAGTAATCAAATTTAATAAAATGTGATAGCAAACTAGGTATGTATGAAAGTGTGAATACCAAAATTTAAGTATCGTGTTGGTCTAGTGCTAAATACATAATTACGTGCTTTCTTAGTTTATCTTGAACATAATTGAGATTTCGTTTCTAAAAAAACACGTATAGTTATTGGTACCAAATTGTTATTCTTTGTTTCTTTGTCAATCGTTACGGGTAGTAAAAAGCTAGAAAGTATGATATTCAGTCAAACCAAGGTGCATAACCGTATCGTGTTATTCCGTTACTGGGTCGTGGAGGTCTGATATGCAATGGCTCCATGTTAAACACTGATAATAGGATCCGTTGATACTAGAAATCAATATCAACATAGAGAAAAGGCTAGGGAGGTGTCGTTTGTATATATGAAGAAATAAGAACATATAATTAAAATGAATAATAATAAATGTTATGGACCAAGTGATAAATTAATCAGTATACATAATGCCCGGTCATTATGAAAAATGCCCAATATGAGAGTCCAATTTGATAATAATTATTCAAATAATCAAATTGACCGGGCACTATACATATTGCCTATCACCCTTTGGGCAGAGTAATACAAACATATTTAATTAGTATTTTTTTATTGTTATTGTCATTTAACTTAAAATAAACTAAATATTCAAATACATTCAGAAAAGTACAATTATCTTTCAAAAAGAACTTGAATAAAAAAAACACTTGAAACTAAACCATAACATGAAATACTGAAAAAAAAACAAAAAAAAAACGCGATTGTTTCAAAGTTACGTTGTTCCCAGCCATACAGTGAAAGCGTTCCGTTTCTGATTTACGACTAAAAGATTGCATCATAAATCATTGTATACACCCTCCCTGACGGGCCGCGTCGGAAAAATTATAGAAGAAGAAAAAATTAAACGCTTTCAAAACAGACATTTAAGAAAGAACACGTTATTAATTAATCCTTACAATGAAAATATATTTAAAGGAAAAGTTTCCTTTAAATATGGGCGTGGCTAATTCATTTCTCATTCTGTTTAAGAACGTTGAATTTGGAATATCGCTAATTACTTCGAAGAAAATTTAAATTAAAAGATACAATTGTTGACTTTTTAAAGAAGTTAAAAGAAAATTAATGTTTGGTTTTAATCCGGGGGCCGTGTTGCGGACCACAGGTGTTCCTGGTGATTAGATAAGTTTGTAAAGATTCTTTTTTTATTATTATTACATCTATAGGTAAGTACTATTGTTAAGAGGCAATGTTTATTGGTTTTTGTAAGGTGTTTTGGTACCTTTACTTTGGAAGGTTAGGCTATATATCTTCACGCTTCTACCTATGGAAGTAGAGCACTAACTAAGCGCGCGGTTAAAACCGCGGGGTACAGCTAGTAAAACATAATAACAGATTTTTTATTTTACTTCCTCGTTGTAAAGTAAAAATAATCTTTATATTAATTTGTTTTTGTCGTGATGGCCTAGTGGTTAAGGCGCCCGCCTCTCATGCAAGAGGTTGCGGGTTCGAATCCGGGCAAGTACCAATGTGACTTTTTCAATTCATATGTACTTTAAAAAGTTTATCTTAGACATCACAGACATCGGTGAAGGAAAACATCGTGAGGAAACCTGGACTTGTAGTTAATATAAGTCCGAAATCGCCAACCCGTCTTGAGCAAGCGTGGTGATCAATGCTCGTGCCTTCTCTGTATGAGAAGAGGCCTTTGCCCAGCAGTGGGACAGTTATAGGCTGGTATTATTATTATTTTACTATAAACTTTAAGTTTCTCGGGACCCTGGGGTCCCGGTCCTTTGAAAGGCGTACGAGGGGCCGAAGCCAACTCGCAGAGGCCCCTTAAGTAAAGCTTTATAATATGAAGTTATTAATTTGTTACAACAAACTACATTATATAAAATATTTTAGTTTTCAGAACATAGCACTGGATATTTTCAAATATTTTTTCTGCACTGGGCTAGTTTGGCTCTTTCATATTTTAACCGCATCTGGACTCTTTCCAATTTCTGTGTATGAAAGTGCACAATTTATAATAGCAGACGATTGCACAAATACCTACTTTTCCGCTCTTCCAAATATTGCGGAAAAATACAAAATATGAGAGCTCTAATGTCCACATCGACCAAACTTGGGTTCGTTTGAATATAAACAAATAGTATGTACTAAAAATATAATATACAACTACACAAACAAACACTAACTGTCGGATTGAGGGATGAACCAGTACAAAGCCTAACAATATTTTTAATTTAATTAGGTTTTTACTTAGAACGAAGCAATTCGTGAAAGTCTTTTTTTATAAAATGCTAGGATACATTTTAGAAGTACTTTTGGCTTTATTTGTTTTATTAATAAATCAAGAAAATATTGAATTGTACTTAAAGCAAACACTAAAATATAAAACTGGACTTGAGTGTATTTTGATTAACAGAAAAAGAAAAATCGCCAACTACCAACAAACACCATGTAAGTCCTAATAATAATTTACAATCAACTCACTACAAACAAATATTACATGAAGATACACATGAACAGTACAAGAATTTCCCCAATTTTAATTTTCCCAACCGAAGGTAGAATAAATAATTTTTCCGGTCGCTCGGCATCCCCGAGAGACGGGTTTCCAAATACAATTTTATCCTTTAACGACGCTCTTAATAATATTTTATTGCGTTGGCGTATCTTTTAATGTTATTTCATAAAGTATCCGCCCTTAGCCGTCAAACCTAATTAGCTATTGAAGCGCAAAATTTTTCGAACCAATCGATGTCCGTGCAATTCAATTGTCGGAGTAAAAATCGAATCAAATTCGGTATAATTTTCTAAACGCGTCGCGTCGCCACGTCTTGACCTAATTTGGGTCGTGTTAGCCAGAGGCCGACCAGCCATTTCCCGGGCTATTGGGCCCAAATGCTACCCCGAGCTTTGCTATACTCCGCAACGGCTTACGACATCTAATTCCGCTGACAAAAAGGGGAATTTTATGGCCGTTACTAAATCTGCATTCTGAGAGCCCTCATTTTCACGAATTCTGTGATATAATGATACTTTTGGCTGTATTTTGATGTGTTTTTAAAAAGAGTTACGTGACCCAGAAAAGTATTGGCAAAGGGCAAGTGAAATCAAGCACACGTCATGCGTCGCCGGAGTCGAGTTGTTTAATGAACCGTGATCGCATGTTACTGATCTCCTGAATAGTCTTATGTATTCACGCAGTTCAGGTAGTTCGGATATCTTTCATAGTCTCATTTATTTTCCGATTCAAACAATTGAAAGTTGGTAACGACTTTTTAAACTTTTAAGTTGTAAAACACTGCGGGAGACATTGAAATGAGTAATGATAAGTTTTATCTATGTCGGGAAACAAATAAAGTGGCCCCACGTTGGGCGCCAGTAAGACCGGAACGGCTGGGAGCTTCGACGCGTTTATTGTTATTGTGACTCTTCTGTTAGTCTTTTCTTGGTCGGGCGTCCCGACAACGAGTTGAATAGAATTGTTCTCATGTACTTTTCTGCCGTCTTTCAAAGAGTCGGCGAACCTCGAAGAAAAATTCTGCTGAATTGTAATATGTAGGAAACACGAAATCGGTTTTAAGTCAAACATAAACCGTCTTATTACGAAAAGAGCTCTGGCTTTAGTGCAAGCGAAAACCGTTAAGCATGTTTTTGTATTTTGAACTTTATTCTATAAAGATTTTCTTAATCAACAGCTGTCATTAAATTCGAGTACTCGAATAAATGTTGAATTATTAGAGCCTTTGTAATTTTTACTTCTATATTGTAATTACTTTTTTTTTTAAAGAATTTACATATTTTTTAATGAATTAAATTAGTATTCATTTATTTATTTATTTATTTATTTATTGGAAAAACAAACAGTAGCATATTAAAAATATACATTGAGTTCTTAAAAAATAGACTTAATGAATACGCTACCCACTACATTTTTCACAGATTACATGCAAAATTTATCTGTAAGCAAACACTGATAGACTACGGGATACAGCTTTATATTAAAAAGGGAATATAAGTTAAACACAGGCTCCAGCAGTAAGAGTTAACTGATTACTAAAATTATACATGAATATATACCTACTTAAATATACTTATTAATACAGCGCCTACTGTTGATCCTTTAATATTTTAATGATACTATTTTTAAATCTTAATTTATTTAAATGTAATATGTCAAAATCACCAAATTTCTTATTGTAAGTGTCCACTAGTCGGTGTAACGGAGAGCGCTCACCTTTTCCAACCATTCGTGTTGTTATGAGACGAAACGACAAAAGACAATATGCTAAAGTAATATTCCAATAGTCAATAATAAATTGTCGGCTGCTGTGATTGACCGTTGATAATTAGATCAACCAACCAGCATTAGTCGGGATTGACAATTAGTCACATACATTTTAGTTTCGACCCAGAAGCTGACACAAATTCGAATTAGCAAAATGGTAATGAGAATCCTTGCTTCCTCACTGATATGTGTCTGTTTGTTTGTTGTAAGTACTGAACCGATCGGAATAGATAGACTGAATTTATTATACTGAATTAATTATTATTAATTAATATACTGAATTCATTTTATATGTACAATACAGCACATATAGAATAAAATAGATTGAATAAATAATAGACCACCTTTTATTCCGAAAAAAAAATAGCTGTTCCCAAAAGATCCCGAAAGTAAGAACAAGTTTAAATACCCCAACAACGCTTACTAACAACATAATCTGAATGTATTAATCGAAAACTCCTGTACACTAAATTAATTGCCAATATTCATTCGTAAATCATTTCGGAAATTAATTTTATACCCAGGAACGGCTGTCGGGACCACGTGCCCTTTGTTCCAAAATATCGGTGTACTATTAAATTGAGCGTCGTAAATTATAAATAAATCATATTGTGTTACGTTTTCATGAGAAACGTGTTGGGAACGGATTTGTACTAGCTATACCTTCTGCTTCCCTCAATTATGTATATGTCTAGGATATTTGGTGGAAAGCCCCTCATCTCCCATTGAAAGTGGAGGATCCTTCGATCAGATAAGGGTTCTGTCTGGTTAGCCTAATGGGTCTTTTTTATTTTTGGTCAGTGGGAAATCGTCAAATGACTTCTCCCGCCCATCGTGTCAGACTTTTACCAACTAAAACCCACGCAAGTTCCTTCGGTTGCCCTTTATGTTCCGGGGCCACGGTAACTATAAACACTATTCCGCAACCCTTCACGTACGGACTGCTCTTTGAGGCGCGCGTGGAACAAAGCGCGCCGTCGACACGGGCCAGGTCCTATTCGGGCGGCGAGCTACCCATCGCCCAAATGGGTCTTGTCGGCAATCTAGAGCCATGTCAAAAATTTAATTGTGCGTTGTCTTACATGTGGTGTCATAGATAGATGTCGCGAATCAAGGAAAATACTTGTGTTAGTCACGATAATGAAAAACATTCGGTCTAACTTCACCTTTAATTTTCATTAAAGAAACATTCTGACTAAAACAAACTAAACAAAGCAACGAATAATTCAATCAAAAACAATTTTACCTAAAACTAAACTGTATTGGACATCAAACAGAGATTAGTTCATTCATTCCATTCGTTCACAACCGAACTGAACAATATTCGACGCCCGAAGCAAATGATTATCCAATAGCACCCGATCATCCGCGATTTGCAGTTCAACCGAATATCATCCGTGATCCGGAAAAATGCAAATCTCCCTTTAACATTTGTTTTAAATGCAAATTGTCAGTTTACATGAATTTGAAATGGCTTTTGACAATCGGAATTGATATTTTTTTCGACCATAAAGCTTTGATTGACAGGAAGTGAATTATGTTGATGAAACTTTTTTGTGTGAATTATTAAGCTTTTTGTTGAGTTCTTAAAAAGTTTTTTACAAAAAGGAAAAACTTTCTTCAAAAACTTAATAGAAAAAAAAATATTTTGGAAGACTGGCTTCGGTTATTTTTGGTGTTTTGCATGGCCACCAAGTTTCGAAATTAGGAATTAGGAAGCCTTAGGAAACCTTCCCTGGTTTTGATAAGGTTCTTAATTTTGTCCCCCGATCTTAATATTGCATAGTGAACGTTTCATTTGCGAATAAGTCGCACAACTGGCCGTGTAAATAGAAGTTGTGTCTTAGAATTATTGGCCGAAAACAGAAAAAAGAGTTAATGAGATTGAAACCATTAACTCTGAGACGACCAACTGCCCAACCCTCATCAATCAACATAAATTCACACACAAACAACTTCACTTTAAAATTCATAACAAAATTGAACTCGACCTATAAATCCCAAGTCCCACACTGAACACATCACTCAGCGCCGGTTATGATCCCATAAACAAGTCGGAATAGTCCCTGATAACGCTAAAAATGTATTTTTGAGCCGTCACGAAGACGTTACGTGGGCTAATTGTCGTGAGGGGGCAATTACTGAGCCTAACTGCGCGCCCGAACGCTCGCCATTTTGTTTCAACGACCAACAGCGGGATTTTTTATACTCGAGCTAGGGTTGTCAAGGAAATGTTCGAAACGTAGTAGTTTTGAAAATAATGTTAGGTAAAATATAGTCAGCTTTAAAAATAGAGTATCAAAGATGTTTTTTTTATTTATCTATACTAATATTATAAAGCTAAAAGTTTAATTTAACGCAGTGATTTCAGATGCTACTGATCCGGTATTAGTGTTAGATAGCCCATTTTTTGAGGTAGGCTGTTACTGCTCTGCTCTTGTAAGTAAAAGCGTAATCACCTAGAGTATAAGCTAAATTACTGTGAAGTTTACAAAATCCATTCAGTAGTTTTAGCATGGAAGAATAACAAACATCTATCCACACAAAATTTCACGTCTAAAATACTAGCGGGGTAACACGGTGGGCAACCCTAATTCGTACGTACCTTTGCCTAATGAACAGCGTTTTGTTTTTTTCACTTTAAGCGGTTATTAGGTAACGATTTTATGGTTGTTGTCATTGCTCTGGTGCCGTATGGTGTCTGGATGTTTGGTACAAAGTTAAATGTGGTTGGTGTTTTGGGCTGTTTTCGGAAATGAGTTTGGGTTAATGTTGATTGTTTCGTCCACTGTAATTTTTAGAGAATAGGTTATGGGGGGGGGGGGATAATAATTGGAAGTAGGTTTTCTAGCGATGGTTCTTAAACGTGTGTCATCAAAACCGGCTCAGCCGTTTCAAAGTTGTCAACTATTTTGTTAGCTACTGGGGGGGAGGATTTTAATCTTGTGTGAGTGCTCCTTTAAATTACTATCATGTATAGAAACATTTTTTGCAATCATAATTTTTGCTAAATAGTTTCAGAAACGCATTTAGAGCAGAATACAACATTTCAGCTTTATTATTCATAAGTATAATAAAACATTTCTAGCAATATCGCTGAAATAACAAGTCTACATTTTGAAATGTCAAAGGTTAGTTCTACAAAAGCAAGCCTCCATGTTCACATTATGAATGAAATTAATTATTAAAACTAACTCAAATAAGAAATGTTTAACAACACTCCAATGTTCAACATTTAAAGACGAAAATGAGAAAGTGGAAGAACAAAATTCATGTATATTCTTAAAATATCGATCACCCACGCCTTTGGTTACTGCCCCGTTCCTTTGGTCTTAGCTTGATGTTATATAGCCTACAATCTGATTCAGCACTTCCTGAGATTAACCGCGTTCAACCAGAAAAACAAACTCTAGCTTATAATAAACTAGCTTTCGCCCGCGACTTCGTCCGCGTGGAATAGTTCCCGTTCCCAGGGGATCTCCGGAATGAAAACTATCCTATGGCCTTTGTCGGGTCCCAGACTATATCTGCACCATCGGTTCAGTGGTTTAGGCGTGAAGAAGAGACAGACAGAGTTACTATCGCATTTATAATATTAGTACGGATTATTACAGACGAACTGTCCTCTATAGTTTCATCTACAACTTTGGTTACTACTCCTCTTCCGTAGGTCTTTGCTGTTGCTGTTACATAACTTAAAGGCTTTCTAGATAGTTAAGCTATCAGACATTAAAACATGTTTTCAGTTCTGACCACCAACCATTTTCTGAAATTAGCACGTTCAATTAACCAAACACAAACTCTTTAGCTGTATAATACTAGTAGGTACAGATTAACCTCATTAACATGGACAGTAATACCAAGTCCATACATTATTGACAACCCCAAATTATTCACCCTCCCTCAAAAGAGTGAGTCTTTCATAACTCATGCAAAATAAATTAACAAGTGCTCTTAATAAAAAACATGTATCTACCAAAAGCACCGACCAGCTTTTAAGCCAATTAAAAAGGCCTGCACAAAAAATATTCGTACAAAGCTTTTACTGAATAAAAGTGTATTTTGAACACGTTCAGCCGACCATGAAGATATTGGACGTACAATATACATGGATGTATGAGTAATATACAGGGCGTCCCCGGACATGCCACATGGAGAGAAAGTACCATAAATATTGTAGATGGATCACTTTATTGAATAAAGACATTATTTGAATTTAAAAAACAATTTAACCTGCATTCAAAAAAAATATTACATGGTTGAACCGAGAACCGATCCCGTTACATGAGAAAAATAATCATCCTGTAGCTTTGTCATACCGATCGAGAGGTTTCATCATAAGAATTATTTTTGGTAAATGACATAGTGTCACAAATAAAAGGAACGCCATGAATTTTAACATTGTAATCTATAACATGTCTTCTTTCAGTAAAATGTTCCATCTATAATATTTAAAGTACTTTCCCTCCATGTGGTTTTTCCGTGGGACGCCCTGTATAGTATAGATCCCTCCGCCAATCAGAGTGCCCCGGCACTGGACATGCAAAATAAAACAGATGCTGCAAACATTATTGATTGTTATTAAAGTCGAATATAAAGAAGCATGGGAAGATGTTTGTACGGAGAAGAAAGATATTGGTTTCGATGTTCATGGGAAATTGGTACTTAGTGATTTTATTTCATATTTTTCAATTTTTGGTATTCTTTTAAGGAGGCTATCTATTTGTATGTTATTGTTGTGTGTTTGTTTCGTGCTTTCGTGTATCGATTCGAATGCTTTTTTATTAAAAACTCCCGATCCCAAAGTCTTTGTCAAGATTGGACTTTTGGAGAAAAAAATGAAACACCTTAAGACTATATTATAATAATAATAATTTGTTTTTAGACTACAAAAGGTCCATTGTGTTAATAACAATCTAACTTGAACTATGTTAGTACTTAATAACTTAAACAGATTTAGAACGCTCGGCTAACGCCCATACAAGCGGCTTTCTGTATGCTATTAAGTGCAGAATGGTAAATAGATTATACATTATTAACTAGTAAATGAAAAAAGGCTTTAGAGACAATTTTTTAGAAAGAAATGTCTTCAGAGAAATTAAATGGAGAAATTACTTTTACAATTTCGAAACCTTTTTTTTTTTTTTTTTGGTTAGTGGGAAATCATCCAATGACTGCTCCCGTCCTGGGTGCGGCGGGAGGGTGTGTCAGACTCTTACTGACTAAAACCCACTCATGTTCCTTCGATTGCCTTTTATGTTCCAGGGTCACGGTAACTGTTATAAACATAACATTCCGCAACCACAATTTCGAAACCTGTGGCTAAATTAAGTTAGTACCTTTAAAATCAATAACGCTAAATTTAGAACACTAACAGCCTAACTAAAGGTAAAAGTTTCGCTTCAAAAAGATCAAAACCCTTTACAATCAACCATTAACAAGTTTACCAAAACCATTTCACTATAACTTAATTCATAAAGTACTTACAAGTACATGAAACAAAAAGGTAAGTGCTCAAAGTTAGGTGGACCCTTAAACTTAGTTGAAGAGCCCCGGAGCGAACTAGAAAGGTTTTTCCTCATTTGTTACTCGTCATTATATTAGGAAAGGATAAAATAGTTACATCATAAAGAGCTGTCGTATTCTTCAATCTGTTTGTCTGTCAGTTATGTTTTCCCAAGTAAACCATTGAACCAATTTTAATGAATATTTGTGCAGTAGATATATTTAACGACATTGGGTTTTAGTCGGCAAGAGTTCAGTGTTGCCCAGAGTTCTCCTTAAAAGATTTCTTATCAGAACTATTAGAGACTATGTAAAATATTGAAGGTCTTTATGGTTCAGATAACATGTTTCTGATACCTACTAATAGTGTTTGCCAAAGAACCAAAAATATTACGTTTTTCTTTTATTCTAAGCGAACTTCGAACTTTTTTCATTATTTAACTCTTACTCAAAAAAATTCCTTCTTACAAACTTCTCTCCTCTTTATTTTTAGTTTAGACTTAACACGAATAGGTTAAAGTATGTACAAACATTTTGTAACCCAGATTCTCCACCACAATATCAGCTTATTACTGTCCCACTACTGGGCAAAGCTTTTTCCACAGAGCAGAGAAAGCATGAGCATTGATCATCACGTTTACTAAAACGATTTCGGACTTGTTAACAGTTCAGATTTCCTCACTATGTTTTTCTTCACCTGTCAGTGTTGTTTAATTAAGATAAACTTCAGAAAGGACACATGAATTGAAAAAGTACGTTGGCACTTGCCCAAATTCTTACTTAAAAGGCACGACCTATCGCTGGGCAATCTCGACAATATTACAGCTAAGTGTATACTCCTTGGTACGATACGACTTAATTTGACGTCTTTTGACCGTGATCACCCCAAGGGCTCAAAGTTAACAAGCATTTGGACAAGCTAACCCTCAGTTATGCATGCTTAAGCAAACAATTACAATCAATGCGAACCACAGACGAAACTAACAACGCAAACTTGGAAGTAACCCGACTGCCCACGTTTATTCAAAGAAAAACGGATTAAGGAAAAAAGTATCTTATCCTTAAAGCAGTAAACTTCAATTCAGCCTAGATTGTGTATCTAAGGGTCTTGGAACTTGTCAATTGTTTGTAGCGAATAAATACGAAACAGTAGTTGGTCGACATGGCCTGGTTCAATAGATTCCGATTCTGTTTGCTTACATGTAGGTCAGAGCTAACGAGGGATCATATAATATGGACGGAAACCTAAGTTTAGGTTAGGGACGCTAAGCGGGAAGTTATTGTGTGTCGGGTCATTATGACCCCAAAAGGGCTCAAGTGATTAGGCCTTCTTTAGGTTAATCCTGTTTACCTTCAATGGGAACCCAGTTAGTGAGATGGACTTTATAATGTCTATTATGATTGTCTCTTATTTGGCAAACAAGCGAAGTAGGACCAATGCTAGTTGCCCGACACTGTAACACATGTTTTTAGTCATAGTAAATAACAATTCCCTATGATTACTTTTTGTAAATAAAGTCGTTCATTGACGAGCGTACAGAATGCGAAGGCTTTCGTCTTTGTAAGGTTTTCGACTTCTGCATCAAAATTTACAATTTGCACGTAGTCTTTTGTCAACAAGTTGAACAAATTAAGTGACATTGTTCTTTGAGAATGTTGTTTGTTATCATAGGATAAGGTATCGGTTACTAAGTAACTACCACTCAGATGTTAATTCCTTAATAGCTGCTCAAGATTTAGCTTTAGTCAATATCAAAGAATCAGCTTTACCATTCAAAGTAGCATTGCCGCCAGCGTTCCATACACTTGTCCCATTATTTCAGCTATTTTATTATTAAACTGTGTTTGTTTGTAACTTACGGATAAAATAAATACTTTTATCAAATAATGTGTACCTTTGAGAACATGAAAAGAGGACAAATGTCGGGTTTCCTCAACCCAAACTAAAAATAGTTCAACCCATTTCATGTCAACCTGTGTTGCTAGTTACCCGTATCTTTAAAGGGGGACAAGGTTATAAATGAGAAAGTATCTCTGTCTGTTCATGGCTAAACCATTGAAGCGATGATGATTTGATGTAGGTAATTTGGTTTGGTATAGATTGAATTATAGTGAAGGACTACTTTTACACCGCAATAAAAGCTACGTGAGCAAATCCGCAGGCGTGAGCTAGTTAATTAGTAAAAGATAAATATGCAGTTGAACGTATCTAAAAGGATTCTCTTTGATTTGATAAGCCTTATAAGAATTAATGATTCCTGTCTTCACAATCTTGTTGGTTTTTAGGGTTCCGTACCTCAAAAGGTAAAAACGGAACCCTTATAGGATCACTTTGTTGTCCGTCTGTCCGTCCGTCCGTCTGTCAAGACCCTTTTTCTCAGAAACGCGTCGAGATATCAAGCTGAAATTAATATCACATACTCGGGTCTGCTATCTCTTAAAGCAGTGAAAAAATCAAGTTTTTAAATCAACGCAATAAAAAGATACGGCGGTTTATATTGCATATTTGGACATTTGCAAGGAAATCAAAACCTATAGGGTACTTCCCATTGACCTAGAATCATGAAATTTGGCAAAAAGCAAGGTCATGTAGCACAAGTAAAGGGAAAACTCCGATAACCGTAAATTTGTAGTTAGTTCACACCAGGCGTCCGTCTGTCCGTCTGTCTGTCAAGAACCTTTTTCTCAGAAACGCGTCGAGATATCAAGCTGAAATTAATATCACATACTCAGGTCTGCTATCTCTCACAGCAGTGAAAAAATCAAGTTTCTAAATCAACGCAATAAAAAGATGCGGCGGTTTATATGGCATATTTAGATATTTTCAGAAGAATCAAAACTCAAAACCTATAGGGTACTTCCCATTGACCTAGAATCATGAAATTTGGCAAAAGGCAAGGTCATGTAGCACAAGTAAAGGGAAAACTCCGAAAACCGTAAATTTATAGTTAGTTGACATCAGGCGTCCGTCTGTCCGTCTGTCTGACAAGAATCTTTTTCTCAGGAACGCGTCAAGATATCAAGCTGAAATTAATATCACACACTCAAGTCTGCTATCTCTTAAAGCAGTGAAAAAATCAAGTTTCTAAATCAACGCAATAAAAAGATACGGCGGTTTATACTGCATATTTAGACATTTTCAAGGGAATCAAAACTCAAAACCTATAGGCTACTTCCCATTGACCTAGAATCGTGAAATTTGGCAAGAAGCAAGGTCATGTAGCACAAGTAAAGAGAAAACTCCAAAACCCGTAAATTTGTATTTATTTCACTAAAAACCAAATTAACGGAACCCTCGTTGCGCGAGTCCAACTCGCACTTGACCGGTTTTTTTTTTTATTTGCATATTATGTATTGTACTATGTATAAATGCACAATGAGATGTTGACAACTATTTGCAATTCTCTTAACTTTGCACTTTTTCAACGATTTGTCTTCATTTATCTTTGCCATCCATTATTCTTTTCAAACTTTCCATTTCTTGAGTTGCTTGTAGGTTTTTTCTAATTACTCTGTTCTGTTCTAGAATATTCTGTATAAAATGTCTTAGAATATTAAGTTTGGTTCATTAATTTTGTGCGACGTCTTAAGTGGTGTCAATGTTAGTAGCTTCAAGTTTGACTTTGCCTTCATTATTATTTTAGTCTTTTTCCAGTCGTTACTCAGTAAGTACCACTTCTCTCTTTTGTATTGTTTCCAATTCAGCGTCATGCATATTAATAAATTCACTGACAAAGTTTGCCATAGTTACGTTTCAATTGAATTAAGTAAAATGAAAACCCGCTGTAGCTGCGAGCTACAATTTGTTTAATAGACCATTTTGCTCTCGAAACATAGACTGAACTCAAAAGATAAAAGTCAATCTCAAGTCTATCTCTTGAATTTATATATTTACTTAAGAGTGATCACTATGCATAGTGATAACTACGTTGCCAAAGCAATGGCTGCCAGTAACTCCTATAACTTAAACCACGCCATAGTTACATGCACGTAACACGGCGGCTGACCCAATATAACCTCCAACTTACCCTGACCTTCTCCACCCCTCGCCTCCATCCACAAATGAACCACATAAAGGAAACGTTGTCCACTGCGGTAGGTCAAGTCTACCTGGTCTAACACGGTGCCATCTAACTGAAACCAATCGAATGACGCTTGAAACGTTTTCATTTGATCTCGTTGGGGATTTAAATTGGACTGCAGAACATTCTGATAGGGCAGATAACCATTTGTGCTCCGATAAAAATAAAAATACGGCTGACCAGCCGTATGTTCAAAGGGTTAAAGTTGAAAATCCCTTAAACCTCTTTCTGTTATTTCCTTTTTCCTTAGTGATTGTCCTTTCTGTTCACTTTGGATAAGCTTCTTTGTTTTCGTGCAAAGCAAAAAGAAAAGCATGTACTAAAGTAGAGGCGGAGATGGTTTTAACTCATGTGCCTGTAATTACAAATCGTAATACAGTTTATCTTGTTTTAAGGAATCAAAATATTGACAACGCACCACCTAATTAATACAAGAAGTGCACTTCAAGAAAAAAAAACAATGAGTTAACTCAAGTAAAAATCAAAAGTAGCTCTAATTGTGAAGCTCAACAAATAAAACAGTCATGAACATTACAATATATAACTCACTTAAAATAACTTCTCACATAGACACAGTATGAATAATAAACTTAAAGGCAAGCAAATCCTCAATAAAGTATTACAAAACTTTCGCATTTGACATATTGGAGTTTAGAAGAAATAGAGACAAAGAAAAGTTCTCGCCAAGTTTCTTGACAACTGGTATGAACTAGTTTATTCCGGACTATCGGTTCTTTACTGACATGTTTGAAATGCCTTGCAAACCTAGAAGTTTATTTCTTGAAAATAAAAGTTGAAACTAAACTTTTAACTTTATGACGCTGTAAGATTGTTGTTTACATAAAAAAGGACGACCAATCCTAGTAGAACCACAATATCATCTTAGTGACAATAAATGCAAAAAAAAATATATAAAAACAGATTTGACGCGGACAAGTTACATATTACGAACATTGCAAATTAAATAAAAGCTTGTAAAAAAAACAAATGTGAACAAACACTTATGCAATCTTATAACTAGAAAGCTGGTCTAGAGAATATAGCAAAAAACAAGCAATGGCGACCAAAACCGTCAAATTCATGCCACTTAACCGCCCTACAAGGTTTTAATGTTAAAACCTTGTAGGGCGCTTAAGGGGCAGTTAAGTTGCCCTGAACTATTTGTTTTAATAATTTCCTTTTTAGACAGAATTTATCTCTTACTATTAAACGTAAAAATAGGCCATCTGTCATTTTTTAATATGTCAGCTTTATCTCCTGACGATAACTACCTATTTATAGCGATACTGACCTCATATAACCCATCACTTCCAGGACAAAAATAACTAGAGATTAATAAAGAGGTCTATGTTTCCTGACACTCTTGTTTAATCTGGTGTAAACTAGAGTAAACCGGTTATATGCAGCCCATCGATCCTCGACTCGCAAGTTAGTAGAGGACTTTATTCCTAGTTTGTAACATTAAAACTGCGTGTTTTGCACTTTGTGGAAGTTAGACTGTTATATTTTTTATGCATTGTAGAGCTATGGGATTAAATTTAATGTATTTTTGGTTCGGGTCCTAAAATATATTGTATGTCAGAAATCGTTTAGCATAAAAGAACATTACTTAAGTTTTAACGGCCTTCAAAAACTGAATACATTTCGGAAGCCGTTGAAACTGAAGACCCAGATTTAATTGCTGAACAATCTTGTAAACCAATTCCTGCACAGGTAACTTCCAAGCTACCTTCGCGTGTACACGACCAACATAACAGTCATATAAACAAGGGTTATCAACAGAGGAACTAGAACTTAACCGATTAGCCCCCACATCCCCTGATAAGAGAGCTTGACGTCAACCAGCCCATTATCCCTTAATATTCCCTTAGCGCAACGATTTTCCATTAAACTTCGTACATTCTAAACAGTAGCCTTTTGCGCCCACTTTCAAATTCAGCGCATATTTAAAGGGCTCTCTCAAAGTGGTGTTGTTTAACTTTTTAAGCCCGTTTTAGGGCGCCACTGGCATCGAAGTATTTAATGAAAGGACCGGCGACAGTTTCACACTTCGGTAGCGTGTGTAGTTCTGTAGGGATTTGTCGATGGCGTGAGCTTTGGTTCCCTCACGATTATTGGTCTCTATTTCAGTTTGATTTTAGTCTGTAATTGGTCTTTGGACAATAACTAGTTTGCCGTTTTTTTATAATTAATTACACACACATTGTTAACAATGTGACACTAAACACTACCACATACACACTTTTAACACTTTTTTCCAACTAGAACAGCTATAGGCATTGCTACTATTATAATAGTATGAGTTTTATTGGCCTCATCTGACGTTATTTATTCTTAAAATTTCTTGACGTAGATGTCAAACTAAACATTTTAGTTTGCCAGTTGCCAGACTTGAGTGCAAACTTGTCAGCACAAAAGTCTATCTGACCGTTCTGTTGTATATTTACATGAACTTTAATAGGTATACAGGGTAGAACCTAGTTAAAATTGCCACAGTGTACATTTCCACCTGCCATTATAACAACAACAAAAAAATCGATACCTTCCGTCTGCGAATCCTGCTCACACTTAAAGTTATTTTTTAACTCCTAACCTAAATGAAAAATAGTGCTTTAAAGACTTACTTTAGAAACCACCAAAATATTTTAAACCTAACGATGTTCCCGCCGCCGTAATCCTTCGGGAAAGCCGGATGTCCTGAAAAGTGACCATCTTTTGAGCGATGAAGATAGTATGTAATGACACCTATTATCATCACCATCAACGTAATGGCTGTATTATTACACCCCCTCTTCGCAAGGTCATAGAGAATGATGTAAGAGCTAAGTTGCGTGCCAGAGAGATTATCTGGTGCCTTATGTGCGTTATGTGAAGTTTACCGAGTTTGTAATGTGAACACGTGCGTATAATTACTTAACTTACTTGTTTTTCTTCACATTTCCTTGCCTCCGTATTGTTTGTTATATTTTGTGAAAATTGTTTAAATTGTTGGTAAATCTTGGGAACGATTCGTAGAATTTCGTAGTGCATAAATGAGAATTTTAAATGTACATTATTTGCTTTACTTTTTTTATCTGGCTTATTGCCAGCATTAAAAACCCTGCTTTAATGAAATGGCAACATCCGTTTTACTTTGTTTTAATGTTAGTGCTAATTTGGTTTTCTTGGATTTGTTTAATGATTTAACCTTTTGACGACCAACCGACAGCCGGCGGCTGCTATTGTCTTTCTATTGTGTCTCAAATCCCAAATCACATGTGTTCGAAGGAAAAAGCAACCTTATACTTAAAATCTCTAACACACTACTAGTTTCTGCTCGTGACTTTTCCATCTGGAAGTTAAATATAAACCAGAGCAGCCTTATGGCACTCGACAATGAAGAACTACTCCATCAGCACTTCAGACCAGTACTTCTAAATGTTGTCTTTTAGATCGCGTCTTTCAATCATCAAATAATCATCTCATAGACAAGAATCTGACAGTCAGTTAGACCTAAAAAAGTCATGTTTCCCTATACACATTTTCAATTCTCCACTACAGCCGCAAATCCAGGTGCGTATGGCCTTCATGGCGTTGATCCCGGAACGACGGTAAACGCGAACTTGCCAGTCATTAGGGCTAATGTCGGGTCGCGGGATTTCCGACTGTACCCTGTCCCTATCGGGCCTAACGAACAGGGAGAAGGGAGGGTGTCTTTATAAAATGTCGTCCTGTATTCATTATGATTAATCTATATAGTCTCTTTAGGAAAGTGACGGTTTTTTAGATATGGTAGTTTTTACATATTTTCTTGTAAAATGACTTTTATTTTTGATGTTTTTTTTGGTATATAATGTCGCAGTCACCACCAGGTATTATACCTAAGGCCGAACTTGTGATGGCGACGGGATTCCAAGAACTTAGCAAATATTTGGCTATTGCTTAACCTTTCAACGACCAAGCGACAGCCGGCTGCCGGTCTGCTTGTCTTTCTATTGTGTCTTGAGTCACGTGTTTTCGAAGGTTTAAATACACAAAACATTTGGAAAATGTCGACTCCATTATGTCCTGGGCGTTTTCTCTTGGGCTACGAATTGAAAAAGTCACTTTGGTAATTAACTTGCTTGAGTTAACTTAAGTTTACTGATATCTGAAGCCAATTCAGACAGCAGTATTATAATATAATATGTCTCTCAAATAACTTAAATTTTAACCAATATTAGAAAGCTACCTAATCACTGCTACCTCTGCATACCAAGTACCCTCAGAAGTTAATTCTAAGCATGTCTAAACGCGTCCTACCCCGCTCTTGGAGTTCAGCCAGAGATAATACCAACTTACTACGCCCAAGTACACCTTTTAAACTCATTTGCATTCATATTCGTTATCGTCATTTTGCGATCATGACCCGGTGGGGGACAAAGATGGAAATATACGAATGGGTGTGTGCTAGAGAGGGAAGGAGGAGTTATCTGTAGGAAGTATACGCTGTTATCATTTTTATGTACCGCGTAATGTTGCAGAGTTATTCCTGGTTTGATAGTGTCATTTGTTGAGGGGTTTTTAGGATGTTTTTGCAATCAGGTTTTTCCAATGATATGTGGATGACTCGGGTAATCTAGGACATCCCCCTGGAGTGTGCTTCGGCTGTTATTCGAAGACCTTTATCGACAATCAGAAGCTAGAAAATCTGAAAAGTCTAACCAAGGGATGTTGTGGTATCCAGTATCTGGGTTGAGGAGGTCCGATTGACAGTCGCTGCATGTAAATATAGAATCCGGTTAGATCCGGTTAATTCCAGTTAGGCTGGAAGCTAAAACTCACATAGAAGACACGGTATAGCAGTTTGTTGAGCGCTTAGTTTCTGCTTTGCTTGCAGAGTTTGAATGTAGATCATATATTTTTTTGATTCCAAATCTTATGGATGTTAGTGTATCACAGATTTTAGGACTTAATGACATTGTAACAACGATTGGTACGCAATTTGCCATTATGGCCTCATTGCTTAAACTTTAAATTTTCGCGTATACTAAATCACCGTATAAGTCAGCACTTTGAACCGCACGCCGTTAAATCATTGGTTCTGATAGCAACTTTATTTCTTAGCAGTAAGGTTCATTTTCCTGGGGAAAATATTACTAATGATGAGCGATTTACCTGTATATTCCTAATATTTGATGTTACAAAAGCCTTTTAGTACTTTAAAATGGTTTGCGGTGGATGTATAACAATGCTTTGTGTTTAATTAACGCTTTGTTTACAAATTGAAGTTCTAATATGATTTTCGTATTTCAGTCTGGGTATAGTTTTATCGATTTCTTAGGTAGAACTAGATAGCTGAGATCGTCGAATATCGAACCCTGGAGGTATTGCCGCGTATATCGTACAAATAAGCAGTGCTTTAGGCATCAGGCATTTTAGTAAAAAAAAAAACCGGTCAAGTGCGAGTTGGACTCACGCAACGAGGGTTCCGTTAATGGAAAGTACCCTATAGGTATTGAATCCCTCGCAAATATCTAAATGCAATATAAACCGCCTATCTTTTTATTGCGTTGATTTAGAAACTTGAGTTTTTCACTGCTTTAAGAGATAGCAGACCTAAGTATGTGATATTAATTTCAGCTTGATATCTCGACGCGTTTCTGAGAAAAAGAGTCTTGACAGGCGGCCTAACGGGAGGATGGACGGATGTGAACTAACTACAATCTTATGGTTTTTAGAGTTTTTCCTTTACTTGTGCTACATGACCTTGCTTCTTGCCAAATTTCATGATTCTAGATCAATGGGAAGTACCCTGTAGGTTTTGAGTTTTGGTTCCCTTGAAAATGTCTAAATATGCAATATAAACTGCCGTATCTTTTTATTGCGTTGATTTAGAAACTTGAGTTTTTTACTGCTTTAAGAGATAACAGACCTGAGTATGTGATATTAATTTCAGCTTGATATCTCGACGCGTTCCTGAGAAAAACGTTCTTGACAGACGGACGAACAGACGGATGCCTGATGTGAACAAACTACAAATTTACGGTTTTCGGAGTTTTCCCTTTACTTGTGCTACATGACCTTGCTTCTTGCCAAATTTCATGATTCTAGGTCAATGGAAAGTACCCTGTAGGTTTTGAGTTTTGGTTCCCTTGAAAATGTCTTAATATGCAATATAAACCGCCGTATTTTTTTATTGCGTTGATTTAGAAACTTGAGTTTTTCACTACTTTAAGAGATAGCAGACCTGAGTATGTGATATTAATTTCAGCTTGAAATCTCGACGCGTTCCTGAGAAAAAGGTTCTTGACCGACGGACGAACAGACGGACGCCTGATGTAAACAAACAATTTACGGTTTTCGGAGTTTTCTCTTTACTTGTGCTACATGAACTTGCTTCTTGCCAAATTTCATGATTCTAGGTCAATTAGAAATACCCTATAGGTTTTGAGTTTTGATTCCCTTGAAAATGTCTAAATATGCAATATAAACCGCTGTATCTTTTTATTGCGTTGATTTAGAAACTTGATTTTTTCATTGCTTTTAGAGATAGCAGACTTGAGTATGTGATATTAATTTCAGCTTGATATCTCGACGCGTTCCTGAGAAAAAAGATCTTGACAGACAGACGGACAGACGGACGCCTGATGTGAACAAACTACAAATTTACGGTTTTTGGAGTTTTTCCTTTACTTGTGTTACATGACCTTGCTTCTTGCCAAATTTCATAATTCTTGGTCAAATGGGAAGTACCCTATAGGTTTTGATTCTCTTGCAAATTTCTAAATATGCAATATAAACCGCCGTATCTTTTTTTTGCGTTGAATTAGAAACTTGATTTTTTTACGGCTTTGAGTGATAGCAGACTTGAGTATGTGATATTAATTTCAGCTTGATATCTCGACGCGTTTCTGAGAAAAAGGGTCTTGACAGACGGACGGACGGACGGACAGACGGACAACAAAGTGATCCTATAAGGGTTCCGTTTTTACCTTTTGAGGTACGGAACCCTAAAAAACGGTTTTTGGACAGAACTCAGCTCTTTCTTCCGTCAAAGCCATCGAATTAATAGGCGAAGTATGTTAAGATATAATTCGCACAAAGGATATTGTTCCCAATGCTTCAATTTCCAGTTATCTTTTATTAAAGGCGTGACCATTACGAATATTCATTGAACCACACTTTTCCTGTAAGAAGTGTATATAGGGTTTAAGCAAAAGGGTTATTATAGGGGTTCAAAATTAATAGAGGCAGGTAGTGCCCTTGCTTCGCTTGGCTCGTCTTGGCGGGGGCATTACCAACCCCCATTCATAAATTATTAGTACCTGAATTACCAAGCTAAGAACATTATTTTTTTCGAAGTTTTCTAAAAAAATAAACTTAGCAAGATTGGTTTATCGTCCCCGAAACCCGGTGCATACTAAATTTCATGAATATCGTCGAAACAGATTCCGAGTTTCAGATTTCAGAACACACCCTCCATGTTTCATGTCTCTAGGACCAGCGATTTGGATTGTACGTTTATGTATCAACAATCAGTCAGTCAGTTTACCATTACATTTGAGAATCAATTCATGTAACTGTAACAGTTCAAGAATCTATTGTTGAAATAAGAACTAAAACATTTATGAAAAATATCTCCGAAGTGTTTTTGTGGACTGTTCCAATCCCGTTAAAATGAACCAACTTTAAAGAATACTTACATTGCCTACATGCCAGTAATTTATATATAAAATTCATCCATAAATCTGCTACCGCAAACAATAATTTCCGTACACATGAAACTAAACCCCTCTATAAAATATCGTAAACGAAATTTTCCTAACCGTTCACTTTGACTTATGAAGCAAACCTGGTACATTAGCGGGTGCCAGGATACCGTAGTAATAAACCTTCGCAAAATACGGAAGGTTAGGAATATAATACAAGGATAGGGTTGCCATGGCTTTGGGTAAAAGGGTACTTTGGGGTACCAATCTTTGATAACCAAGAGCATTAGAGCTTCACTAGAGCCAAACTTCCCTCGCGGTATGCTGCCCTGGTACCCCCCATGTAAACCCGGCTATGTTTCTGGGTTTTCATTGGCTATTATTCTATCTATCTTTTAAAACACTGTTCTCATATGTTGCGGTCGGATATCATCTATTAGGAATGAACTAACCCGACCAATTACACAAGTTTATTTTAAAAACTATAATCGCTGACAACATGCACAAAACTTTAATTCTAAGGGCCTGTTTCCCAACCTCGGAAAAGTCCTTATCTATACAAGATAAAATCAATTTAAAAATTGAACAGATTTTGTATGAATTGCGAGATATTTTAATCAGAACTTATCAGAAGAATGTGAAACAGGCGGCTCAGACTTCTAATTTGTTAAACATGCCTGCAAATTTATCTAATGTTTTAAGTAAGATAGGATCTATCATGTTCAAACCGACGCCCACGGTCAAACCTAACTGAGTGACGTGACCCCGTACATAAGTCACCTGTGAAATGTCTAGTGATTTTTAATCAAATCCAAAAAAAAATCCACTATCAGACAACAATACTTAACTAATAAACCAATATTTCAAGTAAAAACTCGTAAATATACACAGCTATTTATTTTTAACCATATTTATTCAGAACCTTAATATATCGTCACTTGCTAATCTATGTTGATTCCCGATAGTATGTAGTTACAATATATTATTAATGGGTGTGTGTGCGTAGGTGTACAGTTTTCTATTTAATTAAATGGTAAACTGACTGACTGTTGATAAATCAACGCACAGCCTTAATGCCCATTTCACACGAGAGCAGTTCTGCCCTCGTGTGAAATGGGCATAACCGCTGGTCCAAGAAACATGAAACTTGAAGGATGTGTTGTTTGTGAAGACTACGTATCCACTTAAATTTTTTTTTTTTTAATTTATCCCCTAAAGGGGTAAAGCAAAGGATGGAAGTTAGGCATCCGCGCGTGAGTTGAGTTTAAAATCTTATAATAGTAACGTATCTTCGGCAATTTCTCCCAATAAAATTGCTAGAAAACATGTACCTACTCAAACATTTTCTTAAAAAACATACTCCAGTTCTTTAATGCAGCCATCCATACTAATATTATAAATGGGAAAGTGTGTCTGTCTGTCTGTTTGTCTTTCTTTCACGGCAAAACGGAGCGACGAATTTACGTGATTTTTTACGTGGAGATAGTTGAAGGGATGGAGAGTAACATAGGCTACTTTTTGTCTCTTTCTAACGCGAGCGAAGCCGCGGGCAAAAGCTAGTTAAGATATAAAAACCCCAACAATACGCCATGCAGTTAATTCGGAGCGAACAAAGGTGGTAACTCCAAACATATCCGAGAGGCAGCCCTACAGCTGTACAATAAATAATATTTCTCATTATACCCGGATGGGATTTACGATAAAACTCCGGTAATCACACAGAATACTTGAATACGGGATAGTCGTTTATTTTAAATAGTAATGATGGCCGGAGTAACTGGACTCGTTACGTGTTTTTGTTGCAAGATTTAAAAAAAGTGTATTGGTTAAAGGGGCGCGTTCGAAATTTGCTTTCTTTATTTTGTTTCAAGATTTAAATATAGATTGTAATAAGTTTGACCGCTATGTGTGTGTGTCTTTTTATTTGTTTGTTTGTCTGTCTGTGGCACCTTAACTCTTAAACGACTCTTCAATACGGTTTCTTTATTTAAAGGTAGGTTATCTAGCGATGGTTTTTAGACGGACGGGTACTTTTAAATGTTTAATTTTTGTGGAGAAAAGTCTTTTGCCCATCAGTGGGACAGTTAATAAATAATAATTAATTAACCTTTTAACGACAGTTTTAATTCATTCTAGAAAATCAAAATCCGTACCTTTTAATAAGCGAGATGACAAAAAAAAGTAATTAGTCCGTCAGTTAGATAATCAAAAAATTTGGGACACGTATTTTTTCTTTTTTTTCGTAAACAGAAAATGACGACAATAAAGTGCGTTGAAGTATCGTGAAACGTCACATCTTTGTAAAATTTTTACTGAGGAGTGACGTCACAAGCCCCCTCTCCGAAACTTTGATGCTCTTTATCTTTGTATTTTGTTATTAATTTGATCAAGCAAAAAATATGTGTCCAGTATTTTTGGACTGTCTAACAGACGGACTAAATAGAATGTCATTCTTTTGATGTAGTCAACATCCCTATTAAAAAGCTGGTCTTCCAAACATGTTACTTATCCATTAACAAAGTGTTACAAACAAGTCACTTCACACATTAAGCACAGGCTCCAAGTTTCTCCAAGACTGACAAGGAGAGAAATTACTTGTGTCATCTACCACATCTGACGAACATCACATGTTGCCAAGGCATTTATTTTGACAGCATCCCGGCACTCGTGGCTTACGGGCTGGGGGAATCTCTGATACTTTTATATTCTTCTACTTTTCTTGATGTATATCTCTAGAACTTCAAGTTTAAGTACATTAAGTTACGCATAATTTAATGGCGTATTTTGTTTTTTGTTGTAATACTTTAATCACTGTATCAATACGAGTAATCACTGTATCAAATACATACCGCTAACAATTTAACGGACGATTAGTAATAAGGAATTAAGAACCTGGTTTTAACAAGTAAGTTGTTATTAAGTAGCTTACATATAATTTAATAGGGGTTATTATTTTCTGATATTTAATTTTTTTATAGTATATGTTATATGTATATGTGTCTGGACGTAAACCTGTTCATGAGAAATAATTGCCCGTGAAATATCAGCTGTTTCATACATTATGGTCGGGAGGGCATTGAACTTTTGTTAGAAACAGCTGATATTTATTCCGCGATTTCAGAGTTGGTTCCATAATAAAAGTTGTTTGTTTTCATGGGTAGAATCATCTCCTAGCGGGTTGAGCACGACCAAAAATACACCGAGTATTATTCGTTCGTTTGGCAGAAAACTTGCTATATAGAATATAATTTCCAAATCTCTGATATTAATTTAATACTTACACAATTTTATGTTAGTAAAAACAAAATATTAATACAAAAAAAAACCACCTTTCCAATGTTCGAAAACACGACAGAATGACATCTAGCGTACAAAACCGAAACTTCTAGCTCGGCTATCCTGAAAGCGTTCTAAATTCACCCCTGAACGAAAGCCTCGAACCATCTACCGGCGGGCGCGCGAACCCGAATGTTCCTGCTCCCCCCTACCCCCCTGCACCCTCCAAAATGCCTATCGATCGCCCTCCCTGCAGCCACAATTCACGCTCACAGTGCAAAGCAGACAATCTGCTATCAAAATTATCAATAAAATTGTAATCAGGCCTAAAATTAGATTTTGATACTCCTGTAGGAATATTTTCAGGTAAGCCAGTGTTTGTTTGTGTTATCAAAATACACCATAAAACGGATCATTAGTCGTGACGTAGACAGCAGTGATTTTTTGTTATTGTGCTGAATCTTATCGTTCCATTATCTTTAAAGACTCTTTCTTTATTCTAGAATAAATAAGATACGGTGTTTTCTTCTCTTTTGTGGTTATCAAGGGCTAATGGTATTTGTAAATTAGGTCAGTGTAGAAAACTGTACGTCAATGGGAGTTTTTTTTTCTGTAAATAGGTCGCTGGTCACGTCATCTGATCTGTGCAACTTGATCAATATGATGTAGTTTTCGTACTTTTAGCTCTTCAGTTCTTAAAATAAATGTCAAAATAAGTAGAATGATTGTGTGTTGTATTCACTGCTGTTATTTCGTCTGAATGACACGACATATTTTTACGATGTAAAGCGGTGTTCTTCATTACGACGCAACAGATTTCATTGCGTAGTATCTTTTACCGTAACGATTGCTTTTTGATAGTTTAATGTAACATTATTAGTAGTTTAGAAACTATTGCATAACACACATTGGGTTATTAAAACATGAGTATGAGTTTTTATGTGCTGAATTCTTTCAATATATTTTTCAATAACACAATATAAGCCCTAAGCTGACCAAAGCACATATTTGCATACGAGTTGACAGTGCGATTTCCAAACGAAATTCTAAAACAAACCATTTCTCTAAATTCCAGGACGCAGCCGTAGAGAAACCGACAGAAGACACAGTAGTTCAAATACAAAACGACGTCCACTCGCCTCCGGACCACGAGCTGTTCGTGGACCCCGACGCTGCGGATGATGGCTCGGGCCTAGACACCGACGAGAGCTCAGGCTCCGGCTGGGGAGCCGGCCCCGGGCCCGACGACGAGGACGGACGAGGATCAGGTGACGAGATCAACGGACCCCCTGATGACGAAGACTATGGCACCACTACCACCAGCAGAGACGACACCGGACGCACCTTTATCGACACTCCCATTACGCCCGAAAATACCGTCACAGACGACATAGACATCCCCGAACAACCGGAGATTCCCATCGTACCCAAAGTGGAAACCCCGGTCCAAATACCACCAGATCCCAGGCAGATCGATGTGCTCATTTGTGAGTAGTGGCTGAAGCATGCCAGTTTTTATTTGCGTTGTTTTTATTTTTGTTTTTGTACAAGAAATTGTCATTCGTAAGAAAATTTTAATCATAGATGACACAAATTTCTTTCTTAATTTTAGATTTTATCATCTGTGAAGATGATTTGAATATGACGTGGATACTGAATATGTTGTGATGATTTCTCGTACTACAGTTTTAGATGTATTTCTCAATAACCTGATTTAAGGTTTAAAACTACTACATGTCAATTAACAGGATAAATACGTAGTTAAATTAACACATCAGAAATAATTGTCACTAACGGTGCTAATCTTATGCGGATTCATCTCTTTACAATAACTGACGTAACCTTGAATTTACAGTTTATTGTTATCTGCAGTTATTTCTAATTGTTGTTGGAACCGCACGCCAGTTACTGTTGAAACAGCCGAACTATCGTGCGCATGTGTAATTATCCTTGTTCCAATTAAATTATTAATAATAATCCATAATATATGCCAATCACTAACTGTCTGAGGATTTCGGTAAGTCTTTCGTAGTATTTTTTTAAAATTCTATAAAAAATTACTGGCCATTATTTTTTACTTATTCGCATGACTCCGATTCTATCATGCAGCCATTAGAAACCATTTTATAGCGTTCGTACCTTAAATAGTTCTAGTTAGCATGTGGAAGGTAATATAGCCCTGAAATATTTCATCTCATGGAACCATTAGCTTAGCGATATTGTCCATATCATTGGTATTTTTGATGTTTTTTTAGATGTTTACTTTTGATTCTACCTCTGCTTTTGTTCATGCCGTATCATGTATGATCCCTTTCCAATTTCCTATCTTTGATGTTCTTCCCTTATTTCGCTTTTGGTATAAGCGATGTTTACAATTTCTTTCTTGATCCAAATCGATTGAGAATCCCCCTTCCCGAAATGAAATCTATAACTTTTGGATTTACCAAATCTTTTGATCTCATAGTTTGTCTTTTGACCCTAAGGGCAAACCTGACTCTACCCGATCCTTAAATCTTTCTAGAAAAATAGGAAGCTAATCGTCTGATAGTCTTCGTCACGTACCAACTTTGTAAATATAGTCATAAGATTACTAATCTAAATCAAGGGCGTTAACAACAGCTTTAATTTCACAGTTCTTTTAACACCGAATCTAAATAATGACATCAGAATCACATACGTACTAACCTATCATTGTCTTACTGTTTTCATGTTGTGGATTCCAAACTATATGTGTAATTAGTTCATTAATGAGACCTCTGGTTGACAGAAAATTAATGAAAATAATCTTACTATTAAACACATATTGAATTAAGGAAATATCAGAGATGAATAATAACACGTCTAACCACAATGATTTAAATAGAACAATACATCCAATCATTGAAAGGATGACTAAAACAAAGAGCATAAACTTCCTGGAAATAATTGTGACACGTTCATGAACTAACTAGCATTGTCGTGACATTCCAGCCAACACAAGGAACAGGCCGGGTGAAGGTACCTCGGAGGAGGCTCGAGGCGCGGGGGAGGAGCAACCCTCGCGCCCAGACCAGACCGACATTAGCATCTCCGGAGAAGACAACGTGCCTTCAGTCGTACGTATCGCTTTTTTATATTATTTTTTGTGGGATCCAATAAAGTTCAATTGATTCGTGGGGTTCGTTGAGCTTAATGTCTCTGCTTTCTGGGAGTGATTCCGACTTTCCAGAGTTGAAGGTGTGATGAAAAAAGTTTTACGGTAAACTTTTATTGTTTTACAAGAAGAAAGTATGTTTTACTAGAAGTAAGAATAAAAAAGGTAGAATTGCAAGACTAAACTCCTATGCTGTATGAGTCGAAATTGAGACTCCAAACTGATTCAATACGCCAAATGTGTTATATTACTCAGAGATTCATGCATGTAAATGGTGTGAAATAAATTATTTTAATTTCAAATTCCCGTACAGTTTTATCAAAATCGTTTTTGTATTTTTTACGAACTTTAATACAGCCTTACTAACTTTTACGATTGCAGTTATTAAATAAAATTTTCTTTTATGAAATGGGGATTAAAGGATTTTTTTTTATCAAAGCATTTATTTGATACACTCCAGACAGCCATGGTCAGTCGGGATTTTAATTTGTTGTTGATAATAAAAATCCCAGTTGTCCGGAACTGCTACTGATATGGCAAATATAACTCGATGACCTAATTTCATTTTGGCAAGTATATAAGTGTAGTGGTATGATAGTGTTGTAAAACGCCGTTTATCTTGCTATGATTAGAGCTTTAAATTATTAAAAAACTATAAATAATATATGAATTAAGTAGGTACCAACCAGCCAGCCAGTAGCTATATGGGACGTACCTGCGTATCATACAGTCATTAGTTGCATATCATTTGACAATATGATTATATTCTCATTACCCCTAATGCAACCATTTACTAATTGAATGGCACCTAAATAATCGATTTATCATTGCTGGATTACAGACCTGACTAAACATTGCTTTGCTAAATATACACATGGCGTATTCTCTATTTTGTCACGTAAATACACAGCTCTGAAAATAGACGGGAAAAACAAACTCCGTCAAGGCTATTGACTTCAAAATTCTATGTCAAATGGAACTAGCGAGTATTGAACTATGGGAGAATCTATTCAGATACATGTGATCGTCGCCTTGTGGGTGCCGAATAACGTGAAATCTAGAGAAAAATCTTAGTTTCTAGATTTTTTTAACATCAGCGAAATTTGCAGGCAAATTCGGAGTGCTTTGGTATATTTTATCACCAGCGAAATCCTAGACATACTATCTATTCAAATTGTATAAAGAAGTGCTATAACGTTTCAGGATCAGGAGCCTTCCGGCAGCAACGTGAACCAAGAGTCGAGGGCTCCCGACAAAGTGGTCATCATGAACGCCAAGCCCGAAGACCGTGCCACCAGCTTCTTCGCACAGCCAGGCATCCTTGCCGGTTCGTATTATTTTATTATAACTAATTACCGTGTTAGAGCGTAGTCAGTGCGTAAATAACAGGTCTTAGATATTTATATTTATACTTAACTGTTAAACGGGATTTAATGTGCACGTATCTTTTTTTGTTTATTACTTTACGTGTCGGCAGGGTTACACCTGTCATGGTCACAAGCAGACCGAAATACTTTACTGTTAAATCCCGTTTAACAGTAAAGTATAAATATGCAACGTGAAAGTTTAAAGTACACACATCAAAAGTGTCTAGGGATATTTCAATTAAACCTAAACCTAAAATTCTATTAACTTTTTGTTAAGACACCTACACATTAAAATAAACCTTGTTTAATAGCCTATCTAATCTGATAATAAACATTTAGATAAAGTTAAATTTAAAAAAAACTTAGAAGAAGAGGAAAAACTCAGACAAAATTTCAATCTTAACTTTATTTTTGAAACATCACATCCTAAACAAAAAAACTATTTTTTTTACAAAAATTGTTGAAAACATAAAATTAATAATCCGTGGATCCACTTAAGACTCTCCTGACACATCTGCAGCGGTTCTGCATACTCAAAACAAGGTGTCAATATCCTGTTGTGGAATACTGTCCCAAATTGCGATTTCTGAAGCCATGAGGACCAGTCAGAGCGTTATATCCAGACTTTGGTCACGATATCGTGTCACAGGGGAAGTGGTGGAACGGCACCGAGGACCTCAACGCATTAAAACACATGTACAGGACCGATTCATAGTAAATGCTGCATGAAGTCAACCAAACGTAACGGCAATGCAATTGGTTCAAAGGCTACAGAGAGAGTATGGTTTGCTGGTAAGCGGTCAATCTTTGAGAAGACAATTGCATGAAGTCAACCTACGTACTCGTAGGCCACCTCGGGTACCAGCGCTAATGAGAGGCAATCGATGAAGAAGATTACAATGGGCTATTGCACACGAAAACTGGAACCATTCTCAATGGTCACTTGTGCTTTTCACTAATGAATCCAGGTTTGGATTTCATCCTGATTCGCGAAGAGTACGCGTTTGGAGAGAACCTGGACGTTGGAATCGACTGCAGCACCTACAACAAGTTCATGCATATCAAGGTGGCACGATTATGGTTTGGGCAGGAATTCGTCTTGGCGGTAGAACGGACCTCGTTTGGGTACAAGGCAATATGACTGGTCTAAAATACCGAGATGAGGTGCTAGAGCCTGTAATCTTGCTCCACAGACAACAAATGGGACAAAATTTCCAGCTAATGCACGACAATGCCCGTCCACACAAGTTGGTTACAACAGCATGATATCCAAGCTTTAGACTGGCCTGCACAATCCCCTAAATTAAATCCTATGAGCATGCCTGGGATATGCTTCTGAGAAGAGCTCTTAGGAATTTCCCTGAAGATATTGAGGATGAAAACCAGCTTTTCTTGCATCTTAAAAGGACTTGGGACAGTATTCCACAACAGGATATTGACACCTTGTTTTGAGTATGCAGAACCGCTGCAGATGTGTCAGGAGAGTCTTAAGTGGATCCACGGATTATTAATTTTATGTTTTCAACAATTTATGTAAAAAAATAGTTTTTTTGTTTAGGATGTGATGTTTCAAAAATAAAGTTAAGATTGAAATTTTGTCTGAGTTTTTCCTCTTCTTCTAATTTTTTTATTAAATTTAACTTTATCTAATTGTTTATTATCAGAATAGATAGGCTATTAAACAAGGTTTATTTTAATGTGTTGGTGTCTTAACAAAAAGTTAATAGAATTTTAGGTTTAGGTTTAATTGAAATATCCCTAGACACTTTTGATGTGTGTATAATATAGGTCTTAGGTATCAGGCTAACCTGCAAGCCTGCCGGGGCAGCGGGTTATTCGAAAGAGATACCCTGACCCCCGACACAAAGGGCTAATAAGGAACATGGATGGGTTTAAGTCAGTAGAAGTCTGACACTCCTCCATTTAATGATTTCCCATCTCAAAAAAAAGGCTAACCTTCAAACCTGTTGGAGTAGTGGTTACTGACCCTGACTGCTAAGTCGATGGTCGATGTGGCTATGCCCATTCCAACCTTGGACAGATCTTTATGTGATGAGCATGATTGTTTGTTATGTGTCTGGGTGTAATTTATAAATTAGATAAGTATGAACAGTTGTCTGGTTGCCAGACCTGTCTAGATTTATATGAAATGGCCGTGTGTGAGTTACCCCAAATTTATTTTCATTTTTATATATTTTAAGGTGATCCCAGAGTGCTAATAAATACTTAGACTCTAAACTGGCCCTCATTTTTAGTGCTATTGATTTAACTATAGGTACAGTTATTACCAATCGACTTCTCTCACTGCATGCATACTTCAAATGCTGATCAAATTACACACAAACTTTAAATGCTGATCAAATTACACGCAAACTTTAAATTTGCAGCTGGCATTCAGTAATGTGATTCATCTGTTCTTTCACTATAAACATATTCCACAAGCAAAATATGTGTCAATATTAATATTTATTTGTTTGAATAATGACTAAAAATTTCTTTTTCTTCTCTTTTCAGCCGTGATCGGCGGCGCAGTAGTAGGCCTCTTATGCGCAATCCTGGTGGTGATGTTTATAGTATATCGCATGCGCAAGAAGGACGAAGGTTCCTACGCGCTCGACGAGCCCAAGAGAAGCCCTGCCGCAGCATCATATGGCAAGGGCCACAACAACCGCGAGTTCTACGCGTGAGACGACACAGAGCAACCAACGCCACGTATTTACTAGTCGGCGGTCATGCCCTGACTGACCTATCAACAGGCCAAGTCACCGGACCTGCCATTCCATTTTTAAATTTTGACAGTTACAATTTACCCGCGAAATGCGAGGCAAACAAAAAAAAAGTAATTTATTAATTTGTCAACGTGGCTAGAATTGTTCTGTGATTTATTTGATCGATAAAACTATTTATTGTCTTATAAATGTTTGACATGGATTAAATAATAATGTACGGATTGTACAGGAATGTACAAGCTAGGTACAAAAAATACATCGTACGTACGGCCTGTTCGAAAAGGCAGTAAAAATAAATTTAAAATGTTAATAAATTATCATCTTTGAGACCAAGTTTTTTAATCATTTGTGTGATGATTTTAAATGGTGTTTATCAGAGGTTTCAATGTTGATGTATCTAATGAAAGACCAATGTGGTTCGCATGTTCTGAATGATCGATCTTGTATGTTTTCTGTATAAAAATGAATTTGTGCCATCCGCTTTCTTCAACTGTATATTGCCAAGTATCTTCGCGTAGACTAAAGTCGTCACGATAATAATTTGTGGACACGTCCATCACTTCGACTATTACGTGTAAAATAATTATGTATGTGTGTATGTATTTAGATCGAACTCTCTAAAACGATAAGTATGGTAGATTTTGTAATATTTTGCTTCAAATTTGTCATCGAAATTTTTATTTTTTTACTGAACAAATGTTGTATCTATGCCTATTCACTACCTTTACCAGCTATGGTTTAATATAACATAGTTTTCTATATAACAGTAACAACAATTTGGGTTTTATTTTAATGTTACACTAATTTAATTTAACATTTTTTGTTGTTGTCAACTTGGGGTTTTTATTTTTAGGAATTGACGTATCTCTATTATTTAGATTGTTTTTAATGTAGTTGTAGATACTTTAATCTCATTTTATTTGGTAACTTCTGGATATAGGTTGTGCAACGATTATTTCTACTTTTTCGCCTGTGTGCCATCTTCGATTCCCAATTATCTTCTTAATTCGTGTACATTAGTAAAGTAGGTGTAGAATATCAAACTGCATCTAAGAAAGTCAGTCTATACTTCAGCCAAGTTCTGGAGTAACTTTATAACCACATTTTGCAAGATGTAGAAGTTTACTTTCTACAGTACGAAACCTTGCATTTTAGATAAATGATGGTAACGTTATTAATAAATATAATGTCATTAAAATGCAGTGATGAATATCTGATGCTATTTTACCGTTATTTTTTGGAATGCAAACGTAAGCATCACAAACAAAAAAAGGAAGAAATAATAATAATCCTCATGTTTATCTTATTTTACAATACTTACTAATGTACACGCAATCAAACACCAGTGTTATCTAATTAATTAATTTAATTTAAGTAACACGTTGTCAATTAATTTATTGAAATAGAGATTTAGATCACTGTTATTAACGAACGTTAATAGCCAACAATTTCCTTTAATAGTTCACTGAAATATTTACCTACATGCGTAGCCGATATGAAGTAAAAGAGCCATTGAGTGTATAAATTATATGAAAGGAAGTCGAAATTTGAACATTTCATTAGTAACTTAGTTATTGGGATGCACTCCTATCGTAGATTTTTCTAGAAAAGAACTGCTTGCGTAGAAGTTTTTAACGGTTTGGGTACAAATGTTCTAGGTAGTCCAATAAAAAAGAAATAAACATTACCTTTTTATTACATTCGGTCATGACATCTAGTAATCAAAAACCAGTTAATAGCTAATAACGCGTTAACAGCTTTTGACATCACTGTTTTAACAAACAAAATAGAAATGAAATACAAAAATAAGCTTACAATTTTTAAGCATAAAAGCAGCTATCATTTGTACCATTTTGGAACAAGTACTGTACTATCAAATAACATCGGTGCTTCCAATACGGCTCTAAATTTTTATACTCAAATAACGCAGTTTATTTCTAGAAAATTCTAGATTAATATCCAAAACATTCCTGTCGGATTGGTATATTTTAAGCTGTAGAGAGCTCACTGCTCATTAGAATAAGAAATTTGTACATTGTAATTGTAAATTCTTTTAGAATTTAAAAACTGAGTAATTTATACGGTAATAATATTATTGTGTAACCAAATATAAGTAGTTTATACTGTGTGTTTTGTTGCAGATCTAATTTATAATTATCATTGGTTGCTTTTGATGCATTGAATAATTTATATCACGCGTTGAACAAAAATTCTAATAAATAATGTTCTTAAGTAGACAACGTACTTTGTAGTCCTAATTGTATGAAAATATCACTTCACCCGAATCGAATTTCTAGAATAAATATTTTTTTCATCCAAATTGTTTTCTAACAGTTTTAGTAGGGAAACCTGTCAAGAGATCACACAGAGCAAGTAAAGACATTCGTTGTTAATAAAATTTTAGTTTGTTAAAAATAATCGACGAAATAGAAATAGTTACAATCGGACTGCTCAGTGCGTTGTTTACCAAAACTGCTTTTTTAACAGTAAAAAATGACATTGTAATAATAATTCAATTATATCACAGTAATAGTAGTAATTCGACTATATTTTGCGAGCACGCAAACATGTTTATATTTCTTTAACGATATAATTTTTAATTAACGGAATCCAATATTTTTCTTTAAGTATGGATATTTTTTTTCTTAGTATAAATTTTTTTAACGATGTCATTTTTTATTGAAAAGAACGCATTGTTTTATATAAGCGTATATTTTGCTTGACATACATATCTGATCGTATATAGGCGCTAGTCGCAATATTGACAACGAAAGCGTTGAAATGTAATTTTTAAATGCAATTGTTAAAATATCTATTATTATTTGTATTTTTATTTCAGGTTTTGAAATTAATTGCACCCTTAGTGAGTGTTATTTAACATTTTTACAGTTTTTGGTTAAAAATTACTCAAATCATTTTATTCTGAAACGCCTAAATAAATTAAATAGCAAAATGCTTACATGTAATCCGTATAAATAAAAGGTGCTGAAATGTACACTATAATCCTAAGCTGTTTATGAAAATTCATCAATTAATTTGTTAACTCATTATTTAATTCAATAATCGTTAAATTAAAGTACAGAACGCATTTTGCGTTCAAATTATTGCAAAAGTTTCCAGTGTTGAAATCCAAAAGTAAGATCAAATAAAAAATTCTAAATTTAAACTTGCCCATTTCTAACTGTAATGGCATTTACTTTTCCTACTGGCCAATATTAACTAGTCTTAAAAAATAAATCGTTTTCGTTCAAAAAGTTTTTATGCATTTTGTTTCATAGACACCTTCGTTTCGGTTTTAACAAAAAGAGGCTAATTTTAAGAAATTATTGTATAAATGCCAGTAAGTTGATGATTCAATTTATGCTTTTAATTCTTTTGTTTTCTTATTTTAAAATCTCATGTTTTTTTATCTTGTAAGGAGGTAGGATAGGATAAGCGTATACATAACATAACTATCGATGTCCACCTTGTAAATAATTCTCCTTTACACTTAGGTAAATATACAGGATATTATGAACAATTGTTGTGTTTTTATTCGTTTACCTTTTGTCATTTTCCTTGATTTATTTGTCCCTTTGGTTTTTCTATTTTGAACACCGTTTAGGCACTTTTAAAAATGTTTTTTTTTTTTAAGAATACGGACTTTCAACTAAATGACCTTGACAAACAATCTTTTTTTAGGTGGCCATCTGTTTTTGTATTATACTTATTTACTACAAACATACAATGTTCTTTTAAATATGAACTTACTTTTTCTGTTAAATATATAAATTAACTGCAAACGCACACCATACAAAGTGACAAACAATCATCAATATCATCCTGAATTACTGTAAAATATCAATGAATTATTGAATTGCCACTTGAAAGTCATAGAGAGATAAATATAAATTAGACTTTATTTCTTATCTTGCATTGTGCATATTGGTATGTCACTAAAAACCTGAGCTATCCACAAAAGCTTAGAAACTCCGTGCCCTAGTTAGTACGTACATAACAAGTATTAGTTCATCTATCACATAAGAGATGGCGCTAGTAACGCCAGTTACGGCAATATTACAGGATTTTGTCTGCTTGATTTCTGAACACAGACAGACAGCTCATACTATTACTTAATTCTACAGCTTTTATGCAGAATAAAAGAAGCATTAATGAAATAAGATTAAAAACAAACTTCCTAATAATAAACGTTACATGTCATGCAATGCATTTCGTATTGCATTGTGTGAGGAGTATTAATAAATTTTGGCACTGCATACGGCCAGTAAAATCCCTAGCTGATGACTGACGGATAGTGAAATTAATGCTTGTGACACACGTATTTTTATAATATTCTTACATCAATAATTTTTATAGGAATAAGTACCCACCAGCAATTAGTTTAAGATAGGTACAATTAAGATACAATACAGTTTTCAAAAATGTATTGTATCTACTGTGACTTTTAATTAATTTACTTAATTCTACCGATGGGTAGAATTACATAATGTAAGTAGGTACAGAGAAAGTATGCTAAGAATGAATTTAATAAAGATAACCACGAAAACTGCACTATAGAAGAAAAAAATTCTGCTAAGAGGTTTTATCTAAATAAGACACATTCTTTCAAATGAGCACCAAACTTAATTCACAACGTCGGTCGTAATACAATCAAGGTCATTGACGTCGGTTTAGCTACACAATAGATAAGCAACGATAATTTCGACACACTTGTATAAGGCAGCGTGGCCGAGTGGTCTAAGGCGCTGGTTTTAGGCACCAGTCCGAAAGGGCGTGGGTTCGAATCCCACCGCTGTCAAAAACCTTTTTACTGTTTTTGTTTGTTGAATTATTTATTGAGTGTTATAATTGTAAAACCAAGTATTTAAACTTCATTATATTGTTGTGGTCTTATTATCATACAACTTGTTTATTTAACTGGTGTAGTATCAGATCCAAATATGTTTTGCTACTTTCAACTTTTAAAATGATTTTTTTTATTAACATTTAACTGTCCATGATTTAAAAAAATGACACCACTCGAAGAATCACCACCTTAACATATATTAATGAACGGTAAAACATAAAAATCCTTAATTAATTACGGGGTTATGAGCTTTAATAATTAAGTAACAGACATTTACGAAAACATAATTAAGACAGTTCTTGTAAAAAATCCTTCGTTTCTTGTCATCTACTTTAAATTAATTGCTTAATTAAAACAAATTTGGAAATTCTACACTGTTTTATTTATTTTCTGTAAATAAGAAGATCTCATAAACGGGCAATATTATTTTTGCAATTATGTTGTTGTAACATTTTAGTATTGCCTGCCACATATATTATAAATGCGATAGTAACTCTGACTGTTTGTCACTTCTACACACATAAACCACTGAACCAATTTGAATGAAATTTGGTACAGACATAGTCTGGGACCCGAGAAAAGACATAGGATAGTTTTCATCCCGGAAATCCCCCGGAAACGGGAACTATTATTCCACGCGGACGAAGTCGCGGGCAAAAGCTAGTAATATTATAAAGAGGTAGTTTGTAGGTTTGTAACTTTGTATGTAGAGGGTAATCTCTGGAACTACTGGTCCGATTTGAAAAATTCTTTCAGTGTTAGATAGCCCATTTATCGAGGAATGCTATAGGCTATATACCATCACGCTACGACCTACGGGAGCGGAGCAGTAACGAAAAATGCGGGTGAAACCGCAGGGGACAGCTAGTTTATATTATAAATGCGCAAGTCTTCTTCTCCCTAGCCTTTTTCCCAACTATATTGGGCGGCTTCCAGCCGTACCGGATTCAGCTGGATACATGTGTTTTACGCGAAGCGACTGCCTAGCTTATCAGACCTCCACAACCCAGTAACATGGGCGACACGATATATAAATGATTATAAATGCGCAAGTAACTCTGTTTTTCTGTTAATAACATGTCAATCTACATAAGACGGGTGAAATCGGGGTAGACCAGTTATAGTGACTGTATTAAATTGTTTTTCTTCATAGCTACTATCATATGCATTTTCACATTTAAACCTTCAAACACACGTGATTCGAGACACAATAGAAAGACAATAGCATCGCGACAGCCGGCTGTCGGTTGGTCGTCGAATGGAAGGGGAAACTGTACTGAAAAGGTTTGAAACCACTGTAGAGGATGTCACAAAATTCAATTTCGTTCGAATTATACAGTTAATTATCTACCTGATACTAATGCAATCAATTTAATATTCGTTTTCTATAAAATCTTGTCTCTTAACTTATTTCATGAAGTTTAAACGGTGAATCTATAAGCCACTGTTTCGAAGAATTTTGTGGTTATTTTATATAATTCTGACACCAAACATCATATTTTAGTTTAATTTCATTTAAGTTATTGGCTTCTACAAATTAACTGCTTAATGCTGTGCATATGCTTTATAAATAAAAACTAATCGCCGAAATGTTTATACGCGAATAACTTTCGAACTACTGCATCAAAATGAATGATTCTTCCTTTTTTGTGTCTGTTATAAGATTCATCATAAGATTTTATATAAAATAATATTATATATTGTTTGATATTCTGTTTTTGATAGAGGCGATGGCCACTATTTCTATAGACAAATAAAAACAATAAAGAAACACAAATAGGATTCGTAATTTTTATCTCGTTACAAATCGCCAGCATCTGTAACACAGACACACTATTTATTAGGCAATAATAAGGTCATATTTTGTAGAAGTTCTAAAATGTACTATTTTGAATACAACCTCGTTTTCAAATAAGTGCTGCTGGCCTTCTTCCGTGGAAAAAAAATAGAAACGCCATTTGTATTTCTTTTTCATTTCTTATTTTTCTCAACAAATAATGGCCGTCGCCAATTTTTTGGATATGACGGCCAGATTTGAACGCAATTTAAAGAATGCAAACTCTTTCGTGAGTTTTATTAATTGATAAAACCTATTTATTTATTATACGACTAAAATTAATAAATGACACACCTTGCGAAGATGTTTGTTACTTTTTACGAAAAACTTATGGAAGTGTTTTGTTAAAATTTTACTGTAATATAACTTATACTTACATCAGATTTTTTTGTGCCATTTTGGCACTTTATTGGTTTTTGTTATGCTTTTTTTTTGGCTTGGACATAATATAATTGTAAGTATTGCGAGTTTAATTTAATAACGAATTTAATTTATGACATTTATAGTTTGGTCAAATAAAAAGTGTCTTTCTTACTGTCTATAATCTATCTACATCTTTTTTCTTATATTACCATTGGTTTAGGGAACACGCATGTTCCTCGATTGCAAAATGGCGGGCCTGTTGAATGGTTGAGCCTGACTGCTAGGCCGTGAGTTGTAGGTTCGATTCTCATGGTCTCATGGTAATCAGACAGATGATTCTGTCTGATTACCATAACACAGGCTCGGTCTAGCTTGGTATCAAACAAAAAAAAAACTTAGAAAATATACTTCAATAGTTCTTCAACAAAAATAAATGAATGAAGCAGTCACTATTATTCTCAAATTAAAAGTTCTCGCTATACAATAAAGCCCTAAAACAACAAAAGGTTAAAACCAAACAAAACAGTTAAAAGCTATGTTTGCCTTCCTGCTAAAAGAATCCATTTTATAACCGTAAGAAACCTTGACCTACGGCATCGAAACATAATTCGTGACTTACCACACCTTATTATTAGAAATTGACAACTGTCGTATAAACCCAAAAACATTTATTACCCGTACTAAACTGCCAATTTTGCAGATAAAAGATTTAACTCACCTTTAAAAAAAATTTTTCAAACGCTTGTTTTTGCGATTTCAAATAGTCAAGTGCGAGTGTAGAAATATTATAAAGTTATTTTAATTTTATTTTGTGATATCGTTACTTTACTGTTTCTTGATTTCATGATTCTAGTTCATTTTTTATTTAAAGATTGAAGTAGAAGTAGAAAAAAGAACTATTTCTTTAAATAGTTATTTATTTAAATATAAATAAATTGACATAAACGGCCGTATCTTCATACATAAAGTCATTTGAAGTTTCATACATATTTTCACGGCTTCAAAAAATTACACTTGAGCAATAATATTTAAACCATTTATTTTGCTACACATACATAAACTGAACACAAAAAAAAAGCGTAGCAAGGGGTTCAGTCTCAGTATATGCTGTGGTAATGCTAATTCTCTTTGGCTAATGCACAGCATTGATTTTCAGTTGGCCCCTGACTGTTGAGGTAACATGTTAATACAGCTTGATACTTTCACCCGTGTCTGAAAAAAGAGTCTTGTAAGACGGGAACAAAGTGCTCCTATAAAGGTTCCATTTTTCTTCTTTTGACGAACGGGCCTCTAAAAATAATCGGCAAATCGATTGTAGCGATAAATCAAGTTCATGGTGAAGTAGTGCGGTGTAACCGGCACGCGGACTCGATCTCGATACTAGAGCCGATTTGAGACTGTAATTAATCGATGTCACGGCGTACATGAATTTGGAGATCCTGACCGTATTATTTACATATTTATAGTGTAGTTTAGAGCAGAGGTTTGGAGAACTGAGGCCTACGATTTTCCCATTGTTGGATTGACGACTCGCTGAGCTGAAGGTTGAAATTCAACACTAGTAAAACGAATCAAAACAAAAACAATGATATTACAAGTACAAAAGACAAGACATTACCTATACATAATATTTAAACATCAAAAACAGTACACTATAGGCAACACATGTACGAAATAATATTGCAATGATGTTGATGATGTAGCTCCGTACAGTGAAATTCGTACGTGCGAAAACGAACTCGCAACAGGCGGGGAAACCCATCTGTGTTGCCGAATATACTACCCACATTACTGTTGAAAACTCTTTACTGAATTTAGCTGAAGTATACCCCTACTCGAGGTTCTATCAAATAAACTTTTTTAAACCTCACACAAGTACATATCATAACGATATTAATGACAACAGACATTAATACTCTACAGCAAAAACCATAGGTAAGTACCTACTCAATTATATTCAATAAGCACGCACTAAACATGACTAATTCGTAATTACAGGCCACACCGTTTAATATTTAGGTACTTAAAATAAAACCTCTGTGGTAACGGACTCTATCAATCATTCGCAACATCTGATTCCGTTCATTGCTCTGTGGTTATTTGCAGCGCTTTTTTACCTGTATTGTTTATTCACTTAGTTGCAGAATTAGCATAATCAAAATAAATAAGTGGACATGCTCTTGGTGACAGCGAAAGTTCTGATAAGAAATGACAGGTTACTAGAGTTGAGTTAAAAATAAAATGTAATTAATTATAGGTATTGGCGAAAGTGTTAAGAAGAAATCAGCTCTTGTTGTTTTTAGACTAGTGTTAGCTTTCAATAGGAAAATAGAGAGGCAAAGTTTTTAGGACAATAGCTAGTGTTCATCAGAAACTTGTGGTTCCTCCAGAAGTTTTTGATGAACAAGCTACAAATATTTCAAGTTGATGTTTTGTGACCACATCTAAACAAACAATTGAGATTTTAAATTACTAACTTGACATGCAAAGTGTAGTACTTAGGTGTTTCAAGAAGCGCGGTTTATTTAACTGAAAAATGTTCGAAAAAATAAAGTCCCAAACTTCTTCCAGACGTATAGACTCTTCAGATATTGTTTTTGCTCCTAACATATTACACCCTAAAACTGACATTGGCATAGATGATATACGTTGGTATGTAAATATTAACCGAAGTACGTTTATTTTCTGTTTGTTTCAGTCCCGGGCTAATCCACCAAGATTTTCATAGGTATAGAACTAACTGCGTCTATCAAGCACTGACTATTCATGTTAATTTTCTATTTCTTTACAATTGCGTAGCCAAAGCACTTTTGACAACGACTCTGCTTACAAAGGATAACCTTTCGACGACCAAACGACAGCAGGCTGTCGCGCTGCTATTGTTTTTCTGTTGTGTCGTGTTCGAAGGTCTAAAATGACATAGAAACAAACTCTTTTCCTTTTCTGAACTATTTTAGGCGTTGATGTCTTTTACTCGCTAGAATAACGTAAAATTAATCGTGTTTTTTCATGAAAATAATGTCTTTGTACATACAAACTATGCATTCACTCTTTACTTTATAGTTTGTTTAAAAATGTAGATTTTAAAGATAGACTAACGGCTATAAATATCACGTCACTCTTTTAATAGGTTTTAAGAAGCGTGAGTTTCTAATAATTTATACAGATGAGCTTTTAGAAAAATAAATTTAATTAGTGTCTTTAATTATAGACTATGAATCATTATTAAATTTATAATGAAATAGCTGGCAGTGCTATCAAGAGGAAGTGACAGGTCACTCATGTCTGTCGAAGAACTGGTGGCTTTTGAAGTAGACGATTCCTCAAGATCAGATACGATCATGATATAGCAAGGTGAATAACTAAAATCCCCCCTATGGAAAACAGAGAAACGGACTGTGTCGCTAAACTTAAAAGTAAAAGTGAAAATAAATATTTCAATTAGACCATTAAACCTTCGAACACACGTGATTCGAGAAACAATAGAAAGACAATAGCAGCGAGACAGCCAGCTGTCGGTTGGTCGTCGAAAGGTTCAAGGGTACTCGATGGAAAAATAATTGTATAAGAAAGGGAAGAATACTTCACACACTTGAAAAAATGTTTTGTCATTATATTATTTGATACTAGCTGCTTAATCGACCCTTTCGCGACACCTGGCCTCTGTCTCTGTGCCTTTGTGCAACAAAACGTAAAAACAAATGCAACTCAACTTGAGCATCATACCAAGCAGTGAACAACACACATGACTAATTCAATATGACTGCTTTGCAAACTATTGAACTCAACAAACCGCTTTATAACACCGCCTCAAGCTACACAACGTAACGACTACAACAAACCTGCGGTCAAGTTCAGGTTTGAAGGCTGAGTGCAATAATTCTTCGAGAACAGTTGCTTCATCACAGTACGTTGCACTGTGATGTCATAGCCACGCCAAGGTTTACTACTTATAGTAATTTATAATAAAGTCTTAGGAAGAATTTGATTTTAGGGACTACGCACACTTTCAGCTTATGTGCAAAGAAAACAATGATTTTGTAAGAAAACTTCCAATCAGCTGTATTCTATTGGACATAAGCTGAATAGGGCTGAATAGATGTGCGGAGTTCCTAAGAGCTGTAGGTATTACGGTATGGTTATCCATACCGTGTTTGTGAACGAAACGATAGGATTATTCCTATCGTTTCGTTCACAAACACTCAGTTGCATGGCAAACAGGCAAACGGGTCACCTGATGTTTACTAGTCACCACTGCTGAAATACCAGTGGTCTCGGAGATGCGTTGCCATCCCAGATATGCACTGAACTCCTCAAACCAGCACATAGCTAAAATGGTAGTACTTCCCCGAACGAACTTGCTCATTGTCTACTAACCACTCATAAAATTATTCAGCAATAACAGTTCAATTGTATAATCCCGAAGATATTTTACTGGAGTGTATCTCAGCGTCTCTGAAACAAAGTAAATCCGTTTCTAGCAGTCCTTACGGACGGCAAAAATCTCGGCAACCGGGTTGACGTCTGATAGGCCCTCGCTTCATCTAAAATACTTACTAGGTGAATAATCTCTACATCTCCGCCGTGACCGACATTCAGCCAGAAAAGTATTATCCACTAGACTAACATTAATATCCTCAGCAGGAACTAAGCTACAACAATTTATTTCAATTACAAAGTGTTTTATTAAAAACATATCATTAATCTAATAATACGGTCTTAATAGTTTGTAGCCAAAAATAGCTTGTTTAACCAGTGTGGTCTAAAAATTAATGGGCATTTATTTAATGTTATTTGTCATGTTCGGTAGCACTATTAATGAGAGAAGTTAGATATGCACTATTAAATGTGCCAATATACAATTAAAGGGAAGTAGTTAACCACCTATGAAATAAATAGCTGAAAAAGTCGCCCAATAAATGACCATGCACAAATACATGGAAGACAAAATTGTCTTTACTTTTTTTTAAATTGTTATTAAGAAATCTTGTTTCACAAAATAAGAACTTCTCATGTAATCAAAATGGGTATGCTATTAAATGACCACTTTACTTCCGCTTCCAAAATACTTTTAAAGTTTATTAACTCAAAAAAGTCGTAAAAAATATATACAGCAAGACTTTAGCGATAGAATCTATGGATCTGGAAATCCCACAAGATGACTTTTGAATTTGTGTAGGCGACGCAGTTCTAAGTTATTGTTATTTTATTATCTGGGTTCATCTAACTCGCTGATACATAACTATACGAGCTTAGTATGACAGATCAGCTGGTGTAAAGCTATTATGATTCATCTATCTACCTTATTACCGTATCATGCAGCTGAAATAAACAAAAACCTAACTAAAAGCTCGCATGTTGCAGTCAACTTCATGTCATTGAACGATATATTTGTCGATTTCATCAACTTCAACTTCATCACTCCACTGCAAAGATGCCTCACTAATAGAGCCATGGGCTACCCTGCATAGACCTTCGACTCTACCTAACAAGACAACATCCAACATCAACTCAAGATCACGTCTACTAAGGCCGCTTGTCCACCGCTGCCGTCACAGTCATTTTAACGAGAACGAGATGTTATATAATTACTATAGCCGCGTGTCCACCGCACGTCACGTCACCTCATACTATACTCGGCTTGCCGTCATCTCGTTCTCGTTGTCGTGACGGTGACGGCGGCAGTGGACAAACGGCCTTTTTGCTCTATTTCATTAGAACTCCCCGGTTGCGCCGTCAACAAAATGTTAACAAAAAAGACTTCATTTGATAATAATGATTCAAATTGGGATACCCTCCTTAAGAGGGTCCTGTTGCGGAATGTTTATAAGTTGCGGAATGTTTATAATACACACATCAAAAGTGTCTAGGGATATTTTAATTAAACCTAAATAACTAAAATTCTATTAACTTTTTGTTAAGACACCTACACTTTAAAATAAACCTTGTTTAATTGCCTATCTAATCTGATAATAAACTTTTAGATAAAGTTAAATTAAAAAAAAAACTTAGAAGAAGAGGAAAAACTCAACAAAATTTCAATTTAACTTTATTTTTGAAATTTCAAAACCTAAACAACAAAACATTTTTTTTTTATAAAAATTGTTGAAAACTTAAAATTTAAGACTCTCCTGACACATCTGGAGCGGTTCTGCATACTCAAAACAAGGGTGTCAATATCCTGTTGTGGAGTACTGTCCCAAATCCTGCTAAGATGCAAGAAAAGCTGGTTTTGATGCACAATATCAACAGGGAAATTCCTACGAGCTCTTCTCTGAAGCATATTCCAGGCATGCTCAATAGGATTTAAGTCAGGGGATTGTGCAGGCCGGTCTAAAGCTTGGATAACATGCTGTTGTAACCAACTTGTAACGATACGCGCCGTATGTGGACGGGCATTGTCGTGCATTAGCTGGAAATTTTGTCCCATTTGCTGTTTGTGGGGCAAGATTACAAGCTCTAGCACCTCATCTCGGTATTTTCGAGCAGTCATATTGCCTTGTATCCAAACGAGGTCCGTTCTACCGCCGAGACGAATTCCTGCCCAAACCATAATCGTGCCACCTTAATATGCATGAACTTGTTGTGGGTGCTGCAGTCGATTCCAACGTCCAGGTTTTCTCCAAACGCGTACTCTTCGCGAATCAGGATGAAATCCAAACCTAGATTCATCAGTGAAAAGCACAAGTGACCATTGAGAATGGTTCCAGTTTTCGTGTGCAATAGCCCATTGTAATCTTCTTCCTCGATTACCTCTCCTTAGTGCTGATACCCAAAATGGCCTACGAGCACGTAGATTGACTTCATGCAGTCGCCTTCTCAAAGTTTGACCGCTTACCAGCAAACCATACTCTCTCTGTAGCCTTTGAACCAATTGCATCGCCGCTGCATTTAGTTGACTTCGTGCAGCATTTACTATGAATCGGTCCTGTACATGTGTTGTAATGCGTTGAGGTCCTCGGTGCCGTTCCACCACTTCCTCCGTGACACGATAACATGACCAAAGCCTGGATATAACGCTCTGACTGGTCTTCATGGCTTCAGAAACGGCAATTATGGGACAGTATTCCACAACAGGATATTGACACCCTTGTTTTGAGTATGCAGAACCGCTGCAGATGTGTCAGGAGAGTCTTAGGTGGATCCACGGAATATTAATTTTAAGTTTTCAAGAATTTTTATTAAAAAAAATGTTGTTTTGTTTAAGTTTTGATGTTTAAAAAATAAAGTTAAGATTGAAATTTTGTTTGAGTTTTTCCTCTTCGTCTAAGTTTTTTTTAAATACAACTTTATCTAAAAGTTTATTATCAGATTAAATAGTCTATTAAACAAGGTTTATTTTAATGTGTACATGTTTTAACAAAAAGTTAATAGAATTTTAGTAATTTAGGTTTAATTGAAATATCCCTAGACACTTTTGATGTGTGTAGTTACCGTGACCCTGGAACATAAAGGGCAATCGAAGGAACATGAGTGGGTTTTAGTCAGTAAGAGTCTGACACGCCCTCCCGCCGCACCGCCGCACCCAGGACGGGAGCAGTCATTGGATGATTTCCCACTCACCAAAAAAAAAAAAGAGGGTCATAACAGTCTTCGGTGCTGTATCTATTTAACAAGCAATCGTACACAGACAGCCACTAAAATACAGCATCATTACTATTACAGCTATCTTCGGCACCAAAATCCAAAAAAAATTAAACGCCATATAAGAGAATGAAGACAACAATACCATCTGCGGTCGTGATGTTTATCTCAATTTATCATCGAAAGTACTAGTAACTAGAGTGGGCTAACTAGTAACAAGATATGGCTTCCTTTCTCCTGATCTTGTACAGTAATAAAATAATAAACATTGGCTTAGATACTGTTATTATTTTATTTTGATAATCAGTTCAGATTGGAATCTAGGATTGTGGAAATTCGTTATGAGATCCTTTGGATCGGCGTTGTAAGTAACGACGCTTGACGAAGGTCCTCAAGATCAGATAATGTAGCGAAGCTTGTGGGAAACCTCAGGACCTCAGGGCTGCCTTGATCAGCCCTGGGGTTTGTAGTCGTTAGGTTTCAGGATCGATCAAAGTCCGAATGTTTGGGAATGGTCTCAGAAATTGTTGTAAAGTGACCACACTAGAAAGAAGACCAAATTAAAATTTTAAATTGACTCCTGGATTTGAACCCCATACGAGTGCAAAGAAAAACTATGTACCATTTGCCGTAGTAATAACTTATATTGTAGGTACTTTTATAACATAGTGTCAATCAGTCAAAACAAACAAGGGAAGTTAACAAATTATTGAGATTTAATATTTTAGATTGGTCCGATTGATAGATCCTCAAAGAGCACACTATCATTGGCACGAAAGGAAGAAAACTAATGCGAATAAATTAATTATCATAATTGATTGAAGATCAGCATAACCATAAATATGCAGTTATTTAAGTCGTAAACCGAAATCAAAGTAAAGTAGTTTATAAGTATGCAAGGATCATAAACCACTTGAGATATTTTTTACAACACTCAGTAATGTCAACAAACTTGGACTAGCTTCCACAGAAATTAAAGAAAGAAATTAAACAGTTTAATTCTTGATTTCTGACAACGCCTTTTTTGCTGTGGTTGAGAGTTTGGCTGATGCGCTGAGTGTCGGGATCAATGCTTTTGTTCTGAGCAGGTTGTAAACTTATTCACGATTTTTTTTTACTTTCTTATTTGGGATAAAGTTTTATAAAAAAAAAACAAATGGGTTTTACAAACACAAAGTACCTTAAAGAGATTTTGGCCTCTGAGTTTGTTTGGAATGTTTCTTCTTAGAACACACCAGTTTCATCCTTCGCTAATAATAAATAAATAAATTACCTAATATCATTTATCATTTACAACAACTAACTGGATGATACAAAAAACCGGCCAAGAGCGTGTCGGGCCACGCTCAATGTAGGGTTCCATAGTTTCCCGTCCGTCACCATAAGTGTTCCCACTTATAAGTTAAAAAAAAGGCTATTTGTTACGTTGACATACTAAGTACGCAGAAAACAACCTTTTTGTGTTTTTTGTACCAAAACTGTTGTTTATATCAAGTTCAAAATAATTTTCCTAGAAAGTCCTTATATAAAGTTCTACTTTCTAGGTTTTTTTCATATTTTTTAAACCTAAGGGTCAAAAGTTAGAGGGGGGGGGGGACGCTTTGATTTTTCCTTTTGGAGCGATTATTTCCGAAATTATTGACATTTTTTTCCAATTTTTATTTTACCACTTTGTCAGCGTGGTTGATATACATTTTGGTACCAAATTTCAGCTTTCTAGTGCTAACGGTCACAGAGATTAAGCGAGGACGGACAGACGGACCGACGGACGGACGGACAGACAGACATGGCGAAACTATAAGGGTTCCTAGTTTACTACGGAACCCTAAAAAGGTTGGTAGGTTTCTAACAGAAGAATGAGCTGTATGTATTGGGTATATGTCCGGTATGTAATTAGTGTAGTGATGGCCCAAATGCAAAAGGCTCTTAACGAGTACCAATGTGAACTTTCAATTCATATGTATTTTGTATGTTCACCTGAGATTTCATAGAAATACATTGCTCACAAACGCGAGGACAACATATCAGGCATACATTCGCATCTCGTTAAATGTGGCGCCACAATTTTAACGCTACACATTTATCGTTCTCGTATACCTAACTGTTCGTGGGCCCACACAGCAAAGACACATTTCTTGCTGGTAATACAATTGTAGCAAGCGATTGCGGCGCAAGAATTGTGTCGAGGAAATTTTTAGATGTATGTAGCACGTTTAATTTGGCTTGAGTTGTCATTCGTAGACCTTTGAAAGTCAGTACGGGTATCCTGCCTACCCGTGAAAACTTCCATAAAATCGGAAATCCACTTACCAAGTTACCTAGTAACTGGTTGTTGGAAGATAGGCGATTGCTCCACATAAACACTGATATTTAGCTGGCTAATACATATCAGAGAATGAATTATATGACTTATAAACGATGCCTACTGAGCTGTTGTATAGAATAGAATAGAATAGAATCATTTATTTGCCATAAACATGATGATATAATAATTATAAAGCGCTTAAAAACATGTTTGCCACTTGACATGGCATGCAAATATTTATGAAACAATAATTATCTAGAGTCTACTAAATAGAAAATGGACACAATATTATTTACTTAAAATCAAATACTTTTTCTTTTAAGAACTCTTTAACATTATAGTATGCTCTCTGTACTAAAAACAATTTGAGCCGACATTTCAGAGCTTCGGTATTAAGTTCTCTCCAGATCTTAGGCAGTTTGTTAAACACAGTTTGTTTGTTTGTATAATCCTTTACGTTCGAAAAGTACCAATTACTTTTCATGTGACAAGTGATTAGACTTTCTGTACTGCAGCAAAGTGATTTTGATACTTAAAGGAGAACAATGCTATGTAAATTAATTATTAACTATATAGATTATCATCTATAACAAGTAATATGTCTGTGTCCTTTCTCTCTTTGGATACTTCTTTGCTTCCTAAGGTCATTTCGTGATGGCCTATAGATACTCTCATAAATCAGTAACTCATACTCAGAAACTTAAAGCACAAACCCACACCAGTTGCAAGCAATTTAATGAAATGTTTTTGAAGATGATCCTTGTTACAATAATCATTGCCATATTCAATCGTCATCGATTTCGCACGTTTTAGTCCTCCAACACATTACGCATACACATAAAACTGAATTATTGTCCATGCCAATTATTACTGTAAATACAACTAACTCTAGAAAGTGACATTTGATGACAGCAATCAAAACTAGATCCTGTTCGTCTCGTCACACGAGTTTTATTAACGACACTCGGACGTAAAAAAAAAACATTAATTATAAACGAAACTTTGTGAATCGATTGGAGAAGAATGATTTCATTATCGATACAATTTTATAGGCTTGGTAATTGAAAACGGACATTTTTCTTCGGATTATCAATGATTATTGTATTAAATGAGGTTTTGAATTCGATCGACCTTGGCAATGAATGGGACCACGTCGTTACTGGTGATAGATGTCGTTGTGATGAATTTATGGGTCATCCTTAATTTCCGCTCAAAATAATTGGCAGGATATTGACGACTGATGGCGTTTTATTAATGGATTCAGAGCGGCAAATTGTTTTAGCAAATGTTTTGAGTGGTGATGCAATTATAAAGTTTTTTTTTTTGTGTGAAGACTAAAAACTGTTCCGAATATTGAAATAACCACCCAACACACTCTGTATCTATGTTATAGGCAAACTCCGAAGTTCCGGCGCTCCTAGGTTGGACTGGTCAATCCTCAGGTCAGACTGAATGACTTAGTCAAAGCCCAAACAAATGTAAATTTTCGGCCTTTGACTAAACAATTTTCGTCAAACCTGGGAGAGACTAATTTGGTCAGGCAAACGTCAAAACTCAATTTTATTAAATCGGGGTTTGACGAGTCAAACTCCGATATAGATATGAAGTGTCTTATCTTCGTATATTTGGAAGCATTTTATCATTTAAGCAGCTTTCAAGTCTTAAGAACCGCTTAACTCTGCCAGTTCTGACACCTGATTGGTCAGCTTACGTGATTTTCACTTTTATATTTGAGATGCTTTGAGAGAATGGCATTAGGCCCGCCTTTTGTACGATGTGCAATAAAGTATAAAATAAATAAATAAATGCTTTGGAATATACGGAGGTTAGTTTGTAAGATTAGGTATAAAAAAAATAACATTTTTAAAATTTTGATGTTTATTGTTTTAATAATTTCTTAAGTAATCAAAATGGAAAATTAGTCATTTTTCTGGCATAGTGAGGCATTAACTTTAATGTTAATTCTTTTGACCGAGTTTTGCAGTCGCTTCTAGGATTGACTAGGCCAAAACCGAAACAGAATAATTTACTTTCGACGTTTGACTGAAAAGTTAGGAGCTCCTGGGTTTGACTAAAATACTTCAGGCAAAGGGCGAAATTGAAATGTATTTCGGGGATTGCCTGATGGCTTTGGCCAAACCTAGGATAAACCAGTCCTTCCGCGAAGAGACTGTGTATCGGACTTTGACTATAACATCTATACTTAACATATCTTATAGTTCTAAATCTTTTGCAGGAATCGGGGGGCACGGTCGTGCCCCCGGCCAAGACAAGCAAGCGAAGCGCAGGGGCACTACCTACCTTTTCTCGAAGTGTTTCGTCGTTTTTTCGAACCCTCATAGAGTTGGTATCTGATGTACCAGACACTTCATATTCACAAGAAATAATGTCAATAACAGACTCAATAAACATACAAAGTTTCAATTGAATAGCTTTTATACTTTAGATTTTATTGATATCTAAAATACACCGATTTCGTCACTGATTCACTGACACACTGACACACTGATGATCATCAAAATGTTTGGCTACTTCCTGAAGTGCTAGAATGCTGAAATTTGGTATGTAGCCTAAGTTTAGTACACAACCAACAGAAAAATTCATAAACTTATAGATTTCGACCTCCATCCCCTAAAATGGGGGTGTAGAAGTTTGTTTGAACAAATCAAGTAAAAATGCAAAGAGAAAGATTGGGCTATTGGGCTATGGGCTATGAAAGCCGACACTGCTACTTCCTGTAGTGCTAGAAAGCTGACATTTGGTATAAGAAGTTTGGTAAGTTTGGTATCAACCACCTAAGAAAATTATAAACTTGTGTCGTTGGCGGTCGTGTTGCGATTGCAATATTTTTCGTATTCGTATAAATAAGTTTGGCGGCTTATTTCAGTGGGCATAATTTTATGTATTGGTAATTGGTTAATATACATACATACCTAAATTGTTACCGTGTTGAACGGAATCGTAGCGCGATCCTCGATGACAAAAAGTTTAAGTCTTACTTCCCTAGATGGCGTTGGGATCGAAATAGATCGCGCTATGGTTTCGTTACATCGGAAAGTATAAGTACTATTTGAATTTTATGTATCTGAAAATAATATTGTTTGCACGTTTGCACGAAAACTCGTTTATGTTGTGGAGTCTTATACTACAGTTATTCGGGAGCGCAATACAGCCTTTAATAATTTCTCCTAGATCGAAAGATCACCGTTGTACGATCAAGTATTTTAAGAATAAAAAGTGTGGGACTTTCAGGTCAATTTAGTCAAAAAAATCTGTGAACGAAAAGAAAAAAAAAACACTGAAAATACTGCCTAGCAACTTACAAAAAGAACTGAAATCCCACTAAAAACATTTCATATAAATGTAGCCAAGACAACCACATAAGGTATACCCTGTGAAAAATATATTAGATCTCATGTATGTAGAGCCAAGCTTCTGAATCTACACGGCCTAACTCTACAGACCCTAACTTCACAAACTCTACATATCAGTAAAAATGTATGGCTTGGCTGTTTCGGTACTTACTTCAAAAACTTAATTTTCGCATCACCTCCACGACGGTAGCGAAACGGCGAAGCCATACATTTTTACTGATATGTAGAGTTTGTGAAGTTAGGGTCTGTAGAGTTAGGCCGTGTAGATTCAGAAGCTTGGCTCTACATGAGATCTAATATATTTTTCACAGGGTATACCTTATGTGGTTGTCTTGGCTACATTTATATGAAATGTTTTTAGTGGGATCAGTTTTAGAAAAAATAAAGATAGCGATGGCACTATTTCTAAAAGTGATTATTTATTTTCATGGACTGCTGAAAATATATTTTTATCTATCTGACACTAAATGCTTCAGCATTTTTATTTACAACCACTTAGAATCAGTCATTTTTTAATTTTAGAAAAGGAAAATCATCAAAAATTTTTCTTTTAAAAAACCCATCCAAACTGAATGATTTTGAATTGAACCGCTATATCAATATCCAATCTTATGGATTAACTTTTTTTTACAACTTAACATACATCATCCGCCTCTTTTGTTATTTCATGCTCTAATCCTATAATTTTCACTTATCGAACGCTTTAGTATCTAGTAACAAAAGGACAACATCCATCTAATCTCCTCGAACAATAAAAGTTATTTTTTACACCTAATTTTCGTATCCTGAGACAAGAATGAGTTCGTTGCACTGCGACAAATAAAGTTAATGTACCAATAAAATGTTCCATAATTAATAAGATCACAGTCGATATCCGCGCGTCACATCCATCGCTAGCCATCTCATAATTTACGAGTGTGAGTTAGTAGGTGAAGTTCGTAGGTATGGCTTACTTGCGCAGGAGTGGTGGTACTCGCGTATATAAGCGCAGAGAAATTCTCTCACTGCATCCACTCAGCAGTGATCTGAACATTAGTAAACATGGCATCTAAATTTGTGGTAGCTGTGGCGTTGTTTGCGTTGTGCCACGCCAATCCCGTCCTTATAAACGGTGAGTGTGACACAACAAAAATATAATAAAAGCTAACTTGGAAAATAGCAAAAAATAATTAGACTAAGTATTTTTAAAAATGTTAATGCCTAAAGTTTCAGTTTTAAAATTGAATAATCCACAATTAATCAAAACATAAAATCCTTCTTATCTTGCAGGTGTTCTATACCGTGATGGACGTGCCTATTCCGTCGGCCAGGCGAGCAGCTACGGCGGCGGAGTGAGCACAGCACAAGCCAACGTCAACGGCGGCGCGGCGCAGGCGTTCGGTAGCTCCAGCGGCGGCGCACAGTTTGCGCGCGACGGGCTTTTCTACCCCGGACAGGCCATCGCGCAGGCGCAGACCTACGACGTGCCGCCCTTCCCCGACACCCCCTACGGCGCCGCCAAAGCGGTCGCCCAGGCGCACAACGGCGCGTACTACCCCGTGCCGGCGCCGGCCACCGTCATCACGTACGAACAGAACTTCGCGCCCGTGTCCTCTGTGTCGCACGCCGACTCGCAAGGTGACGGCGTCGCCGAGTCCTCAGCCAACACGCGCGGCGTGGGTGGCTTCGGCCTGACCTCGTCCAACGCTAAGAGCCACGGTTCCGGCTCCGCCGACTCCAACGCCAACTCCGGCTACGGCTCCGCCAGCAGCTCCGCCAAGACCCGCGGCGACGCCTCCGCCGCGTCAACCGCGCAAACCGACGGCGTCGCCGGCGTCGTGTACCCCGTCGGCCCCGCCGTGCTGCCCGACCAGCCCGCGCCCGCCGTCATCGATGCCAAGTCTCCCATCTACTACACATCGTACGTCCCGGCTGCCGCCCAGGGCGTCGCCTCCTCCAACGCGAACGTGGTCGGCTCCGGACACGCTGCCTCCACCGCTAAGGTCGGTCACGGCCAGGGCAGGACCATCTCTTGGAGGTTTGGGACCTTCTACGACTCTCCCGCCTCCGCCCAAGCTCAGGCCAACTCTCACGGCTACGGCTCTGCAAACGCTAACGCTAACGTCAACGGGTTTGGCTCCGCTAAGTCTGCCGCCGACTCGCTCTCAGCCGCACGCGGCGTGGCGCAGTCGTCCGCTAACTCGCACGGCGCCGGCTCTGCGAACGCTAACGCTAACGTGAGCCCCGCCGCGTACGGCGCCCGCTCCCCCGCCGGCCAGTACTACGGCGGCTCCCGCAGCTCCGCTAACGCGCAGTCTCATGGCGCCGGCAGCGCGGCCTCCTCCGCCCGGACTCAGGGCGTGAACACCGCCTTTAGGGTGACCAACTCTCAGGCGAACTCCTCCGGCTTCGGCTCCGCGCAGGCCAACGCTCTCTCAGCGTGAACCATCAGCTCGGTTCACCCGCACCACTGAGCAACCACATCACGACGACTTCTACCTTCATGAAAACTTGTCTTGATGTTTTTGCGAAGTGCGCGACTGCATTAAGTTATTTAATTTAACTTATTTATTTATTTAACTTATCAATTGAACAATATGTTGTAAGTCTGATGCAAATTGAATGCCATAAATAAATATTATATCATAAAAGAATCTTACTTGTCGATTATTTACCACCCCCCCCAGTAACTTAAGAAAAACTAGCTTCAAAATTTATAATGACATTACACTTTTGTCGTTTTGATAAAATCAACCTCTGAAAAATAATCAAAAAAATTAGATCTATCAATTAGGACAACAATCATGAAAGCCTGCGTAGTACCTTCTAATGATCAGTGTTTATAGCAATCAAACAATCAAAAAGGTTCTTAAATGTATTAAACAAAAATCAGTGCAAGTATAGCCATACGCCATATAGATTAGTCTCCGGAATTCCTGAAATCTTCACCAATTTATATTGAAAGAAATTAAATAGACCTATGGGACAGACAAAACGGGTTATATTTTGAGTTTATATTTTTAACAAAAAAGATTTGTATTTCAACTTAAAAAAACATTCACCAATTTCGCTTGAGGTTGTAGGGCCAAAACCGGGCAAGTGTGATTCTATTAATTCATACGTCATTTCTCAATAGGACACATTACTAAAATCCCATTCCTCATAAACTACGTGAAGTCGTTGGTCCCGGTTGTCATTTGTCAAGCTTTGACAGTAGTCACGGGACCTCAAAAATTCAAAACTCTGACAACCAGTCTAGAGTAGCCAAGGGATATCGTGTTACCATGTGTGACCCAGTAACTGGGTTATGGAGGTCTACAGCTATCTGACCTGCACAACCCGGTTACTAGATAACATATGACACCCCTGGTTAAATGCATTTAAAACACAAGTATATTCAATAAGGATGAAGACAACATAAAAAATTGGCATTCTGTTTAGTCCGGCTGATGACCGGCCAAAAATACGGGACACGAAAGTTTGTAACACCCGTGCGAAGCTGGGGCGGGTTGCTAGTTAAACATAACACTTCCATCATAATTATGATATACAATGTGTAACTGAATTAATGCACTTTGAGAAAATAGTTTGTTCAGAATCGTTTACTGAATCGATTTTTGTAATCTATATATATAAAACAAAGACGGGTTTGTTACAACACTTATAACTCGAGATCGGCTAGACCAATTTTCATGGTTTTTGGTTCGTTGGATTTGTCCCCGCCCCGAATAGCAGAATCTATGTACTAATATTATAAAGAGGTAAAATTTGTAAGTTTGTAAGTTTGTATGTTTGTAAGTTTGTAAGTTTGTATGTTTGGGGTAATCTCTGGAACTAATGAACCAATTCCAAAATTTTTTTCACTGGCAGAAAGCTACATTATTCCTGAGTGCTATAGGCTATAAATTATTTTTATAACATGTATATTAACCGAGCTATCGCAACTTTTGTCTAGCAAGTCGGAAAAAATTACCTCATAAAACAGAATTATTTGCGTGCGCTGCCTAAACAGTTGCTTAAAATTAAAAACAATGTATGGCAACTTGGTTTGTTTTAATTATTTCTACAAAAAAGTCCGCGATACCATATCTCTATCTTTTATATTTTATCTTTTATACTTCTTTTATTGCATTAAAAAAATGATTTTTCGGCATACTTACGTTTGGTTGATTATTAGAGCAACAAAATATTAATTCTTATGGCAATAAATTCTTTCAGTAACACAAGGACATCATACAGATAAGATTTGCCATTTACTGTATGTCAATTGGTCATTTAGTTCCGGAGATAATATAAAATAACTAAAACGCAAAATGCCCCTAGCGTAATTTTCATTGTGCGGAAGTCATTCATAATTTCAAAAAATACCTTTGAAGATATTCACAGTTTTAAAATTACTCCGCAGCAAGCAATATAAATGATAGTATGTAATAGAAACTGCTTTTTAGCGAAAAAAGGCCGCCTATTGTACTCTTGCATATTTGTTTGTATTGTCCTTTACTGTTTTTGTCCTATTGGTGTACAATAAAGAATATTGGCCGATGGCTTTGCAAGATATTCGTAGCTTTTACATCAGAATAACACATCTGGGTCGTCATAAAGGCGCGTGTAAGAGGTTACGGGTTCGAATCCGAGCAAGTACCAATGTGACTTTTTCAATTCATATGTACTTTCTATAGTTTATCTTGGACATCACTGACATCCCGTGCCTCGGAAAGCATGTTAGGCCCCGGTTGTCATTCGTAGAACTTTGACGCTAAGGGTATTCAGAAGACAGAAAGTCTGACCAGTCGAACTAAAGGGTATCGTCGCCCAGTTACTGGGTTGTGGAGGTCTGATAGGCAGACGCTTCACGTAAAACACTGTTATCCAGCTGAGTCTGGTTCGGCTGTAAGCCGACCCCAACATAGTTGGGAAAAGGCTAGGGAGATGATGATCCTCCTCACCGCACACGGACATTTCGGGAGGTTCCTATGTCGGATTCGGGCGGAAGTGACACCTGCGTGACACGGTGTAGCATACGGTGGAGGTTGGCCCCGCTTGGGCGAACCACCACCGTGTCGTTGCAGAGGCGATCGGCGCTGGTTCAGGCCATGTTTCGGGGCGAGACTGAATAGGAAGCCGTCGCCTCTTGCGAAGCAGACACGCTGGAGACGAAAGCGGCGGGGCGCGTGAGGCAGCGTCAAGCTTCACGCCCCGGACAGAGACCCAGGCTTAGTTAGTAGTCGCTAGCAGCCACTGGAGGCGTGGGCCTGCGGAAGGCGAGCGGTAGGTAGCTCGCCGCCCGACTAGGACCAGACCCGTGTCGACGGCGTGTCGATGCTTCTAATAGTTACCGCGGCCCCGGAATATATAAGGGTAACCGAAGGGACATTATTGGATTTTAGTCAGTAAAAGTCTGACCCTCCTTCCCTCTTCAGGGGCGGGAAAGTCGTTTGATGATTTCCTATCCATCAAAAAAAAAACGCCATTGGATATGTTTTGGATGCTTTTACCATGGTGAATGTAGCTCTTTCACGCTTATACAACCCCAATAATCTTTTTGTGTACGCTCAAGATAGTTCCACAGTTAATCCGTACTGATATTATAAATGCGAAAGTAACTCTGCCAGTATGTCTGTCTCTTCTTCACGCCTTTTGAATGAAATTTGGTACAGACATAGTCTGGGACCCGAGAAAGGCCGGAAACGGGAACTATTATTCCACGCGGACGAAGTCGCGGGCAAAAGCTAGTACATCTATATATATAAAACAAAGACGGGTTTGTTACAACACTTATAACTCGAGATCGGCTAGACCAATTTTCATGGTTTTTGGTTCGTTGGGTTTGTCCCCGCCCCGAATAGCAGAATACATCTTAAAATAATAAAAACTCGACGAGAACATAATTAGTTACTTTGTTTCGTACCTGTCAAACATTTGTTGTTCATCCTGTCAAATACTTTATGTAATGGTTGACATGCGTTCAGAAATAATGACAAAATGCATTCTTTCCCACCAACTATCCAATTGAATTTTTAAACTCCTTGGATGTGCCTGGCTTACCACCGCACAATTTACGACTAAAGATTGATTCCTTAGTAATCATGCTTCGAAACTTAAACCAACCAAAACTGTGCAACGGAACACGTTTGGTGGTAAGTAAATTAATGAACAATTTGATTTACGCCACAATACGTGGAAAATTCAAAGGTGAGGAAGTTCTCATTCCGAGAATCCCCATGATCCCAACCGACATGCCATTCGAGTTTAAGCGACTTCAATTTCCAATTCGTTTTGCATTCGTCATGACTGTAAATAAATCACAAGGCCAGTCCTTGTGGTCATTACAGCCACCTGGCAGCCACTCCGCACCGACTCGCCTTATAACCGAGGCGATCCGGGTGACGCTACGGAGTTGATATAGTGAGTGCATGTCCATACAAGTCCATATAAAGAATACTAGCCGCAGGAGGCGAGTCGGTGCGGAGAGGCTGCCGGGTGGCTGTAATGAGCTATGACCTTAAAGGGCAACCGAAGGAACATGAGTGGGTTTTAGTTAGTAAGAGTCTGACACGCCCTCCCGCCGCACCTAGGACGGGAGACGTCATTTAATAAAAAAAGGGTGCTACACTGAAAAGTGCAATCCATGTAAAAAAATAAATAGCAAATAAAGTATCATTGAATTATTAGTCTATTTTTTAAAATTATCCTAATTTAAAAAGTAAAAAATGTGATCATTTGTTGCCTATAGGGCGAAACAAAGTTCGCGGGGTCAGCTAGTTTTTAATATAGGTAATATTTTATCCCAAAAATAATTAAAACTACGTAAACTGCTGTCACACTTCCGCTGTACAGTCAAAACAAACTAAAATGGATGAAATACCTACTACGCTAGACCCTTATGCTAGTGCGACTGTGTGCATACGTAGATTTGTAATGTGACTATAATTTTCTCCCACAATCTGTACAACTAATTTATAAAAAAAACGGTGTTTTAAAAATGATAATAAAAATTCAGTGTACCTATGTATTATGATTATAACATAATATTCTAATTGGGGTGTCTGGTGGTGTGCGTTTATACCGGGACATGTTTTATATAAATCTATCTATATATATAAAACGCTTCCGTTACTGAGTGACTGACAGACAACGCACAGCCGAAACTACTGGTCGTAGAGAGCTGAAATTTGGCATGTGTGTTTGTTGGGGGGTGTAGGCGCGTACTAAGAGAGGATTTTTGGAAATTCCCCTCCAAAGGGGAGAAAAGAGGGATAAACAGATTTTTTTTATATCTCAATGGATTCACTTAAAACTTTGCATGTAGGTTCCACCAGTGAAGCAACTGAGCAATGCGAGAGGATTTTTGGAAATTCCTCCCGATGGGGGAGAAAAGCGGGGTAAACTGTTTTTTTTATTTCTTTATGGATTCACTTAGAACTTTGCATGTAGGTTCCACCAGTGATGTAACTGAGCACTGCGAGAGGATTTTTGTAAATTCTCCCCATGGGGGAGTAAAGGAGGGGAAATTGTTTTTTTTTTTATGGATTCACTTAAAACTTTGTATGTAGGTTCTACCAGTGATGCAACTGAGCACGGCGAGAGGATTTTTGGAAAATCTCCTTATGGGGGAGGAAAGGGGGGGAAATTTAATGTCTTTGTATCTTTATAGATTCACTTAAAACTTTGTAATTAGGTTCCACCAGTGATGCAACTGAGCACTAAGAGAGTATTTTTGGATATTTTTTCTGTCACCAGGCTGTATCTCATGCACCATGATAGTCGGATAGTTATCTGTTGCCGCTTTAACAACATCTTTAGCCTATAAGTGCCCATTACTGGGCAAAGGCTTCTTCTCACGTAGAGAAGGTTAGAGCATTAAAAATCACATGCTTGCTCAAGGCGGATACCTGAACAAACTTATAATTTGAAATTTAGGTTTCCTTACGATGCCTTCATCGCCTGTCAGTGGTGTCGAAATACTATTAAAAAGTACATAAAACTCGGAAAAAGTCACATTGGTACTTGCTAGGAGAGGCGGGCCTTAACCCACCATGGCGCGTACATAACAACAAATACTAAAAAACAGAATAAAGCAAAAAAATAGGGGGCTACCATACAAAAAAACATACTGTCATTACATACATTTATCATTGTTTGCCACACAGATTATAGCAACAACATCTAGGTAACTCAGACAGCACATCAAGTTACCCATCATTCTCATCATCTCCCTAGCCTATTTCCAACTATGTTGGGGTTGACTTCCAACCTAACCGGATTTAGATAGGTATCAGTGTTTTACGTGGAGCTACTGCCTATCAGACCTCCACAACTCCAAGTTACGAAGAAACTTGATATACATCGTGACTACGACATAGGTATTTTAAGATGCGATAAAGTATTCTCACATTTTTCAAAAAAAAAAATATCATCATCATCTCCCTAGCCTTTTTTCCAGCTGTGTTGGCTATCCAACACAGCTGGATGCCGTGGAGCGACTGCCTGTCAGAACTCCACAACCCAATAACTAGGCGACACGATACCCCTTGGTTAGACTGGTCAGACGTAACGACTGTCAAAGTTCCACGAACGATAACCGGGACCAACGGCTTTACGTGCTTTCCGAGGCACGGGGATTCAGTGAAGTCCAAGATAGACTTTAGAAAGTATACCTATATAAATTGAAAAACTTACATTGGTACTTGCCCGGATTCGAACCCACAACCTCTTACACAAGAGGCGGGCATCTTATCCACAGGACCATCATGGCCCTCATCCTTTATCAGATAATAATTAATAATATGCTACTGTCTGTTCACATTTCTCTAATACCAAATGATCTTCCATTTGAATTTAAGCGCCTTTTATTTAATCTAAAGTTTGCTATGCGATGACGATAAATAAATCACAAGGGCAATCTTTCAAAGTCACAGGTGTTGATTTAATCGAAGATTGCTTTCTCACTCGCTTGCTCACGTGTCAGCTCTCCCTCTAACCTCTTCAACTGCAAAATATTGTATACAAGGAATCCTGTAAGGCCTCTTCCATCTATCTCTCAGCTAATAAACAGTCAGTGCTGGACGTAGGCCTGCCCAAAGACATCTCCACGATAGTTAGTCCTGTGCTAAATGGTGTCAGCAACGATAGAGGACCGTCTAAGCGTCGCGTCGTGTCGTTTACATCCTGTATAATTATTATTATTATTTTGGCCTGTGATTTTGTTCTTTTTACCTTTTCTAAATCTGTTTGTGTACATTATAAAGAGTATATTATATTTATATTATAAAGAGAGATTGTATATTATAAAGAGAGACAATTTGATGTTTTAAACGTTTATCAACGTGATAACTAAGTGAAAAACCCAAATGCCCAGGCCCGTATTACCCCCTAGGCAAACAAGGCACAAGCCTAGGGGCCCAGCTATCACAGGGGCCCCTCACACCCACCCAACTGGTGGTAGTTGGGTGGGTGTGTGGGTGATTGTCAATAGGCAGGGAATCTCTTCCTCATCTGCTTTGATTCCCTGCCTCATCTGTGTGTGTGTCTGTCTGTGTGTGTGTAAAATTATTTCACTAAATAATGCAAAACGTAAAGAGAGGCATTCTTTATTTATAGTTAATAGTACTTGTCTTGGAACGAGGGTCCTATTAGTAAGTTATAATTTGTTTGTTGTATGGGATCCCCATTTAATATTTGCTTGATTGTTATTTAAAAGTAAATATTCTGGGACAATTTTTAATATTGAGTAAAAATATACGAAAAGAACACGTTTATTGTATGGGGCCCTTAATATTTTATTTGTGTTGATTTTTAGTATTTGTTGTTATAGCGGCAACGAAAATACATCATTTGTGAAAGTTTTGGCTTTCTAGCTATCACGGTTTATGAGATACAGCCTGGAGACAGACAGGCAGACAGACAGGGGAGGCTTAGTAATAGGGTCCCGTTTTACCCTTTGGGTACGGAACCCAAAAAAGAGCTTCGTTGTAATGTTCCCAAATTAAAAAAAAAGTTTCGTCTCGTCTAGACCCAGTCCTAGTTATTAAGTGCAGTGGCTATTGTAGTGATATCCGTTAACTCACAACTCCAGGAAGCATGTCTGAATGTGATGATCTACCAAGAATTTAACTAAAACTTTCTTATAATTTCAATTTTCCGAACGTTTAGCAAAAAAAAACCAAAATGGCTTCAGGATGGGGGCCCTTATGTAGTAGTGCCTAGGGGCCCCTGGGGCCCTTAGTCCGGCCCTGCAAATGCCAGCAGTCATTATTTCACGCGGACGAAGTCGCGGGCAAAAGCTAGTAAATATAATAAAATCATAACGAAGTCGAAACTATACATAGAATATTTTTAAAAAAGAATATTTGGTACATGATCTACAAACGATGAATTTTTGTTTGTCAGTATGTTTGTCCGGGATATACTCAAAAAGTATTGCATAGATTTCATAAAAAATTTGCACGAATCTTGCGAAAAGGTCGGACCAACCCAAAATCTATATAATATTACGCTATCACCTTTCTGGGATAATCAACTCTTAATTTATCTAACCGTAACATCATTTTCTGTCAATATCGTCTACATAAAATATGTGTAGATGAATGAAATCTACGCGGAAGTCGTTACGGGCAACAGCAATGCTATTCTGTAACATCTCACTTCAGTGCTCACTTCTGATTCCGCGGTGAAACTGTAACCCAATGAAAACTACGCTAGCGCCACTCAATGAGAACGTAGTTGAAGGGAACTATTTTTAGTGAAAAATTGTCTAATTTGACATTAAATATCAAATACTTTTCACTTCAGGTGAGTTAAGAAATTAATTCGGGAATGAGATCAAAATCGAATTCGCACGCGATTTCTTACGAAATCGCACTGCAGCTATTAAATCTTAGATGTCCGTAAGGATTGAGGAGCCACCCTTATGTACGTATATAAATATTACTATTATACTACAAATTCGAGGATTGATCCTACAATGTTTTTAAACATTGACCTTTCGACGACCTAGCGACAGCCGGCTGCCTCGCTGCTATTGTATTTCTATTGTGTCTCGAATCACGTGTGTTCGAAGAATTAAACAAGTAAATTAATTTTATTAAGATACGAAAAGAGAGAAGAGGGAGGTGTCTCCTCAATCCTTAGGGACATAATATTTGGACAACTCACACACGGCTATCTAGTCCCAAACTAAGCAGAGCTTCTGTATTATGTTACTATAAATAGCTTTGAATTAGACACTAAACAAACAATCAAGCCCTTCATACTAAGTTTGGTCCTGGATAGGAATCGAACCCAGTATATTTTCAAATTTCGAGGAACCATCAGTTAGTGGCAAAAATTTAGTAAATAATAATGGTTCCGACAAACAAATTAATCTCCAGCGATCTGTGGCCGACTATTATTGTAATTACCCAGCGTTATAATGAATTACCGACAAGAAATCCTAATTTCCGAATAGAAAACTAAATATCCGACCAAATTACTAAGTTACCGACAACAGAGGTTTCGTCAAAATAATCATATTTTTACAACTTGCATGAACTGTTTTAATTTCTATTGTTGGTTACCAAAATTTATTTTTTAACTCTTAATAATGATGAAAACTGGTTGCAATCTAGACTTTAAGGCACCCCGACTCGGATAGGTTAGATTAGAAGGGGATGGCGGGGTCGTGTGAGCGAGCGAAGTGAGCGAATAGACTATATTTATATATAATAGAATGTTTATTTTTCGGAGATTTCAGTATCTCATTCGGTCGTTTCGTCATTTTAATTCAGAAAAAAGTAGTCGGAAAGTTAGTATTTTAGGCAGTAAATTTAATATTTTGAGACAGTACAATTCTTCTTTATTTGTCGGAACTTTTATTACTACCCCAAAAATTTGACCTTCTAAAATATTCCGCAAATGCATCCTTATCGCCGCAATATTTAAAAGGTTAAACGCTACGAATGCGCGTAGCACACTCACTCGTAGCATATTTCGTAGCGGTGCCTACGACTATATAAATAGTGATCTAGTATTGTATTTAAAACCTCATTATATAGTGGTAAAAGTTGATATTATTCTATTTAAGCACTGAAATCAAGACTGTTTATAAATAATTCGAAGTTTGAGGTCACTCACAACTTATGCCTAGTAATTAAAAGCAACGGTCGTTATGAGGTCGATGCACTGTGTCTTAGGTGCCCTAAAGAACGCTAATGTACTAATAAAATGTTCCTTATTTAACCTTTCGACGACCAAGCGACAGCCGGCTGTCGCGCTGCTATTGGCTTTCTATTGTATCTCGAATCACGTGTGTCCGAAGGATTAATAAATTACAGTCGATATCCGCGCGGCACATCCATCGCTAGCCATACGAGTATCATAATTTACGAGTGTGAGTTAGTAGGTGAAGTTCGTAGGTATGGCTTACTTGCGCAGGAGTGGTGGTACTCGTTTCTTTAGTATATAAGCGCGGAGAAATTCTTTCACTGCATCCATTCAGCCGTGTCCTCTGTAGTGATCTGAACATTCTGTACACTAGTGAACATGGCGGCTAAGTTTGTAGCAGCAGTAGCGCTATTTGCGTTGTGCCACGCCAATCCTGTCCTTGTTAATGGTAAGCGCTACGAATTATAAATAAAAATAAATGAATAAATTTTAAATAATAAGAAATGACTTACCAAAATATTGATTCTATCCAGTGCAGTAAAAAATGTTGCTCTCTGTCCTATTTACAAAAGTGCATAGCACGGTTATCTCGCCGGTACAGCGTGCAGCCGCTTTTATTTTTATGGTTTTTCTTTTGCCAGGTTTTGTATACCGTGATGGACGTGCCTATTCCATCGGCCAGGCGAGCAGCTACGGCGGTGGAGTGAGCACAGCACAAGCCAACGTCAACGGCGGCGCGGCGCAGGCGTTCGGTAGCTCCAATGGCGGCGCGCAGTTCGCGCGCGACGGGCTCTTCTACCCCGGACAGGCCATCGCGCAGGCGCAGACCTACGACGTGCCGCCCTTCCCAGACACCCCCTACGGCGCCGCCAAAGCGGTCGCCCAGGCGCAAAACGGCGCGTACTACCCCGTGCCGGCGCCGGCCACCGTCATCACGTACGAGCAGAACTTCGCGCCCGTGTCCTCTGTGTCGCACGCCGACTCGCAAGGTGACGGCGTGGCCGAGTCCTCGGCCAACACGCGCGGCGTAGGTGGCTTCGGCCTGACCTCGTCCAACGCTAAGAGCCACGGCTCCGGCACCGCAGACTCTAACGCCAACTCCGGCTACGGCTCCGCCAGCAGCTCCGCCAAGACCCGCGGTGACGCCTCCGCCGCGTCGTCCGCGCAGACCGACGGCGTCGCCGGCGTCGTGTACCCCGCCGGCCCCGCCGTGCTGCCCGACCAGCCGGCGCCCGCCGTCATCGACGCCAAGTCTCCCATCTACTACACATCGTACGTCCCTGCTGCCGCCCAGGGCGTCGCCTCCTCCAACGCGAACGTGATCGGCTCCGGACACGCTGCCTCCACCGCTAAGGTCGGTCACGGCCAGGGCAGGACCATCTCCTGGAGGTTCGGCACCTTCTACGACTCTCCCGCCTCCGCCCAAGCTCAGGCCAACTCTCACGGCTTCGGCTCCGCCAACGCTAACGCTAACGTAAACGGCTACGGCTCCGCTAAGTCTGCCGCCGACTCGCTCTCCGCCGCACGCGGCGTGGCGCAGTCGTCCGCTAACTCGCACGGCGCCGGCTCCGCAAACGCCAACGCTAACGTGAGCCCCGCCGCGTATGGCGCCCGCTCCCCCGCCGGCCAGTACTACGGCGGCTCCCGCAGCTCTGCTAACGCGCAGTCTCACGGCGTCGGAAGCGCGGCCTCCTCCGCCAGGACTCAGGGCGTGAACACCGCCTTCAGGGTGACCAACTCTCAGGACAACTCCTCCGGCTTCGGCTCCGCGCAGGCCAACGCTCTCTCCGCGTGAACCGTCAGCTCGGTTCACCCGCACCACTAAGCAACCACATCACGACGACTTCTACCTTCATGAAAACTTGTCTTGATGTATTTGCAAAGTGCGCGACTGCATTAACTAATTATTTTTAAATTATTTATTTATTTAATGTATCAACGCAATGTTGTAGTACAAAAATATGAGCAACCCCACACGACTCACAGAAATAAATATCAACTTTAAAATTATTTACTGAATTATTTATTTACAACACCACCATTCATGAAACTTAATGCCTATCAATCTTTATACCTAAAAAAGTGAAAAATAACAAACACGATATTTATTTTTTGTAACAGAAGCATTTAACGTTCAATAATCACAGTTTCCCCTGCATGAACGGTTTAAGATATTTGTGGAAGCTCTGGTTGACGGGCTCGGCGTTGAGGGGGCTCTTCAGCGCTTCCTCCATCAGGCGCTCGTACACGCGACCGTCATACGCGCCCAGAGTTGAATTTAAGATCTAGGAATAACAACATTTTTATTTAATATTCGGCAACGTACAAAAAGGTGACAAGACTGAAAGCACACTATGAGACTTGTCCGAAGTGGAGCTAACAGATATAGCCTAGATATAGATTTGGGGAAAGTCTTTGACCAACTATTACTTTATTTTTTTTTAAAGGCAATGCTTTTTTAAACTGCTGAATTAATTGTCAAAGTAAACTTATAGCACTCTCGTAGAAACACATCAAATCCAAGTAGTTAATAAAGTTTTATTAGAGGCCTCACAAATAACAATTGTGTCGCAATCCCAGAGACAAAGACAAAGTTTTATATGCTTGTACACTTTAAACTGGAACACTCCATCGCTTCATTGCGGTAGAAATTAAAAGGTAGTAGTACTCCCCTGGAAGACCAGCTTCTTCAGTCACACAGAGAGCTCTCCTTTTCAAAATTTTTACAACTTTCTCTTTATTAGATTTTGTCCAAACGACCTCCTTTATAAAAACTCTACCACAACCAAAAGTACTGACTAAAATATTCTATACCTGATCCCTGAAGTCAAAGCCATCCACCAGCCCTACGGCGTTGGGTCTGATCCTCCCGAGGAGTTCCTCGTACGTCTCCTGCAGCTCCCGCACATCTTTTTCAGATATTGACGTGTACTGCAAAACATATTGAAATTATTGCCTTGAAAATGGTGGTACATACGTTATGTGATGCAGAAAATCATTTAATACTAGTTATTACTGCATCAACTACAACGTGGATTTTCTAGTCGCAAACCCGAATTCAAGAGGGATCCGGGTTTAAACCAGGTTGGGAACAATGATACTCATTGTATAAATATTTTAGCAAGTTCTACTATGTTCTATACGTCAGGATTTTGGGAAGTGGTGGTGTAACACCCTGTCTCGAAAAGCAATTAAGATTGCGACCAAAATTCAATCAGGAGAATATGATTAACTACGAACTAATTATCATGATCATACTTAATAGCGATAACATCATAAAAGAGGACTAATTTCCACTTTGGTAGAATAGAATAGAATAGAATTTATTTCTTAGTATACGGTATTACAGATGTTATAACGTTACACAGTATTGTTCTCATACACTACCGTTTCCGGCGTAGAAATGTTACAAGTACATTTAACATTACTATAAATAATGATTAATTTAAAAATTTGCAATTAGGACTATCATTAAAACATTAAAACATTAAAATTCAAATTAAATATACAATGTCAATCTTAAGATCTAAATCAAATTTAACATTTTATATTAATATATTTAGACGTATACATATAAAACATTAAAATTCAAATTAAATATACAATGTCAATCTTAAGATCTAAATCAAATTTAACATTTTATATTAATATATTTAGACGTATACATATATATAGCTACTTAATATTATGAACATAAATATAACTATAGTTAAAATTTAGGTTTATAATTTAGAAAATCGTTAATACAATAAAAACATTTTTCCAAAAGCCAACAAAATATTGCACGTTTAAATTTATTTATAGGCAGCTGTCTGAACTGTGGTGGCAGTTTGTTGAAAATGTTTATTGCCATGCAGTGGGAATTTCGACTATATAGTTGGATTCTTTGGCTTGGTGCTATTAGTTGATTCGGGTTTCTATCTTGAATTCTTTTGGAGACATGTTCTTTTATTGGAAATAGATCGGAATGTCTCTTAACAAATAGACAAATTTCAAAAATATATCTTGTCCAGGTATGTCTTGTCCAGGAGTGTTTTAAGTGAGTACTACTCTGAAGAAGAGACCGATGAAAATACTTCGTTACATATTTTAATCAAAGAAAGAATATTATGAGTCTAGTATTATCCCACTACAGGGCAAAGACCTCTTCTCATACAGAGAAGGCACGAGCATTACTCATCAAGCTTGTAAAGCGGATGGGCGATTCTTGACTATTGTCACTATTAATTGTCCAGGAGATATTGTCCTCAAGATGTATTCTGTAGCCGAGATCAATGATGTTAAAGTTTTTTTTTTACAAGCCTAAACTTTTTCACTGCAGGGCAAAAGCCTATCTACTCTCCTTTCATCGCTTTTATTGGTGTTATTTGGGACCAGTTTTCTTCGAAATAGTATAGTTCGTCCCGCTAAGTAAAGCTTAAAAAAAGAACAAAGTTTGGTCAAAAACAATCTTAAATAAATTAAAAATATAGCATTGTATTCAAATCAACGGATTTCCTAAATAACAACAAAAAGCTTTAACCACACACCTGTTTGTTAGCAAAAAGCTGAACTCGTTGATCTCGACAAAAAGTTTTATGATGTCATGAACTTGTGACCCAATAAATATGCTAATGTGACGTGACACTGACATAAGGTCAAGTCATTGAGTGACGTCATGACTAACTGTTAGTTGTGGCGGTGGTACATAGGCACTCAAGATAATATTTTTTATAAGTGGGTAAGCAAAAGCAGCCAACTCTTCTTTTTTAACAGTACTAACATTTCGTTCGTTTAGCTTTTTGTAAATCGTGATTTTTTTTTACTTTTTTTTAACATTTTTTTTTTTATTGTTGGAAAATGAGAGCGTAAATCAATAAGCTGGCATATTTTTTTTTGTTGCAATGCGGGGTTCAGTATTTTTATCACAGACTAAAAACTTAAAAAAAAAAACGGCTGGCGTTCTTCTTTTGAGGTAGGCACGCACCGAATAACAAAAGAGTCGAGATATTCTCAGTAAAATAGCAAGAAAAAACGGTTTGGTTGAGGTTGAGACCAGCAAAATTAGTGAAATATTTTCTTCCCCCTTCATCTGAATATTCTCTTAAGAATATCTAGTTAAGATTTAGCAGACAATTTTTTGCCCACGTTGTCACCAGCAAAAACTATAACAAATTACTTTCTCCTATCACTTTTTGCTCCGTAACTGAGTCAATAACAACTGTTTATTTGTAGAGTCAGTTGATCAAAATGATCGATATTGATCTATTGACATTCGGTCAGATGATCGTAAGTTTTTGTGGCGAGTTGTGTCTCAGTCTGTTGACCCCGAATAAGTAACTGTTTGCGAGACCTTGGCCATGTTAAGGTTATCTGTATGTTGAAAGTTGTTAGTGTGTTTGTTTGTTTATTTTGATTATAAAACTAATTTAAACCTTCGAACACACGTGATTAGAGACACAATAGAAATACAACAGCAGCGTGATAGCCGGCTATCGCTTGGTCGTCGAAAGGTTTTTAACTTTTTTTCTTTCTTAGAGGCATAGAGATGGATGAGATATTTTACTCCCTATTATCTAGAAATAAGTACCAGTTATATTTTATCATACGATAGCCGTTTTAGAAATAGTATAGAAAGGCTGTATAACCAAGGGCCCCGTAGTACCAAATAATCTATTTAATCTTACTCGGTTAATTAACCCTAGCGAGAAATATTAAACGAAAGTAATGTACAAGCGGTTTCAATTTCACTAAAAATAAAAAATAAAAAAAAACTATGCGAAATCCCCGAGTACTGCCGCGGCACACAACATGTTTGATCATCATCATAAACGGGTAATCAATGTCTTATTATTATTATACCCACTATTGTTGATAGGTAAGCATACCATTTACTGGTGCGCGCAAAAAATCGCACTCTTCTGTCAGTTTTGGAAATTAACCTGACTTTTATGTGTTAAGTGCTTATTAAATTTTGACGTTGAATTTAATAAATACACCTATAGTTTTTTTGTGTCGTTGACGCATCATGTTGGGTGATAAAAGTTTTAGATAACTACATATTAAAAAACAAACTTCCTTTCCACTGACTGTCCGCTTAGTTCTTGGAAACTCAATGGATTTAATAGATACTTAAAGTGATTAAAAATAAGTGTTTATTTTTTTAAAATCATGCATATTATAGTAAAGAATAGCCAGGACTTACAAAGTTTTGTTACACCCATGCAGAGCTGGGACGACCAATAAAAAATATAAATTCAGAGTTGTGAATATTAAAAAAAACAATAGAGTTGTGTGCTTAGATGTGTGCCCTTCAATTCAAAAAAAAAAACAAGTGGCGGCCATTATTTGTACAGACAAATAAAGGATTTATATTATATATTCATTTAACAAAAAAAGTTGATATTCGGTGGTCATTATTTGTTCAGAAAAACCAAAAGGGTTAAAAGGTCACAAAAATCAAAGAAAATTATTTTTTCGCAAATATCTCGGGATCTTTTTTAGCCGGCACGAATCGGCACGATATCAATGTCGATTTTTCACGTCTTCTTTACAACGCCATAATAAAGGTGTATGCAAAAATTCAGCCCACTGGGAATTTTTCCGTCGATAAAATGTAAAATGACTAGATATATAACGGCTATAATTATTTTGTAAAAGTTCTAATACTCTTAAATAGAACCTCATTGGGGCTTCTTTGATTTATTTTTGTTGCTGGCCTTTTTGCGTCAAAATAATTGGCAAACGCCATTTGCGTTTAATTTTTTTTTTTCTCAACTATTAATGGCGGTCGCCTTTTTTTTGGATATAACAGCCAGTTTTGAACTCAAGTTTGAGAGATGTGAAAACTCTTTATTGAATTTAATGAAATTGGTAAAACCTCCTTGATTATCCTACATATTAATATACATATTTTATATGTCAAAATTTGTACGGATCGATGGATAAACTCACGCGCATTAAACGCGGGTGAAACCGCGAGAGCCCGCTAGAATAATATTAATAAAAAAAATTACTTATATCGAATTTAATCAATGCTCGTAAAATAACTTAGGACTCGAACATTTAATAGTTCATTAGCGAACATGCATTTCATGTAAACAAAGATAACATCTACTGCAAATATTTAAATTAAGTAAATTAACAATTTACATAATTAATTCTGTTTAAATCTCAATATTTACAATAAACTACCTATTTCCTGCGGCTTCGCCCACGCATTTTCGTCACCTATTTTACTCCGTTAGAGCTTAATTTTTCAAAATGCGCTTTGAAAAAAACACTTTTTATGAGGTAGAGCCTAGTGGCTCTACCTCATAAAAAGTGTTTTAATACTACTAAAAAATCTGTCCATTTATATGTACCTACTTAAATATTAGTCGTTGCTTTATTAGCGTTTTTTTGTTTTTCTTTTATGACGTGTAATAGTATAAGTAGATATTTAACCATACAATAAAATAAAATATGTTTTTGAATAAGGAAACATTGGGCAAAAAAAACATTTTTTCTTTAAAAAAAATCAAATAGTTATGACGAAAATTAACAAAACGATTCCGAATGACGTACATAGCTAGTCCTACATACCTACTAATGATACATACACATCAATAAAACCAGAAATTTAAACTACATCCTATAATTATGTGTATCATGGTTTTATTAGGCGTCATAAAGAAGGACATAAATTATGACCATAAACGAACAAAGTAACGTAACAACATCGGATCATTGGTCTTTAGCTTTAGGTGTTTCTTTAGGATGACCAGTGGCGGATTAAGAGTATCCGAGGCCCTAAGCACAGAGCCTGTGTAGGCCCTCTATTGCTTAAATGGAAATGGAAGAAATGGAATGGAAGGTAGAAAGTATAAAATTAAGTTGGTCCAAGGCCGCGCCGCCCCTGTGTGCGAAGTGTGCGGCGCACACAGGCGCCAAGACAATAGGGGCGCCAAGCCCTGCGCCATCGAAATTATTTGCTGATGCTATACTCTCTCATCTGCAGGCCCTCACATACGGTGGCCAGTAGTCGTATTATGACTCTAGACGATGCCTGGGTCTCTGTCCAAATCGTGAGGATTGACGCTGCCTCACGCTTCCCGTCCTATCCTTCTCTAGCTTGAACGCTTTGCAAAAGGAGGCAACGGCTTATTATTCATTGCATTGCCCGCCGCCGTTCGCTGCAGGGACACAGCGGTGGTCTGCCCACGGCGAAGCACACCTCCATCGTGTTCTCTAAGCGACCATTACAGTGGCGACATCCAGTCGTTTCTTCCACCCAAATCCGACACAAGAACCTGCCAAAACACCCGTATCCGGTGAGGACCCGAGTCCGGCGAAAGCGAAAGGTGAGGGCGCCAATGAGACTCCTCTCCTTACCCCCGCTATTATGGCGTGCCCAGTACTGGTTTGCGACAGTCGCAATTCTTTATTCTACCATAAGATTCCGCCTGACCCTAGTTGATATTCACGTTTTTGGTTTGATTTACATTTTCTTTTACATTTAATTACAAACGCAGCATTTGAACGAACTTTAGCCGGTGAGATAAGTGCGACACAAGTGGAGTGGGGTCGTACACTAATACCAGTCATCCTGGATGACTGGTATTAGTGTACGACTTAAACACATGATTCTGCTAATGATAACAAACAATTTTTATTATGGGCAAGATAAGGCTCGATAGTTGGCTAAAGACACTTACATATGATGCAACTGAAAAGCTTGTGGTAGTGTAACACACTCACACTAACACCCCCGCATACAAATACACCCTCCCACACACACACACTCCCTCCCACACACACACACTCCCTCACACACACACACACACCCTCACACTCTCACACAAACACACACAAACACACACACACACAGTAACACTACTTCTTATCACACTGCACAAAATTTTCTCATTTTATTATAATACTTAAACTATAGTTTAAAATGTTACCATTTATTTTTGGAGCGAACTACCCTCTCATTCGAAGCCGGGCGTTGATGGCTGCGCCACAGTTATTAACTTTTGCAGTTATCATCGTTTTTCACTTTTTCATGACCGTATTGTTTTTGTTCCTAAATAAATGATTTTTATTTATTATTTTATTTTATTATGGTAGCAAAGCCGAAATCGCGAAAAAAAATGTCATCTGTTCAGTACATCAGGCAAACATAAATGTATTGAACAGTTGATTTTTGTTTTTGTAATTACTCCCTCATTCTCTTTGTAATGTTTCTCATGATAATTTTTGACGGGCCTGTTGGTCTAGTGGTTAGTGACCCTGATTGCTAAGTCGTAGGTCGTGGGCACGGAGCAAGTCGTGGGTTCGATTCCCACCCAGGACAAACGTTGTGTGATGAGCACGATTGTTGGTTCTATGTCTGGGTGTAATTTATCTATAATATGTATGTATTTATAAATTATTTAAGTATGTTTATCAGTTGTCTGGTTATCATAGTACAAGCTCTGCTTAGTTTGGGATCAGATGACCATGTGTGAGTTGTCCCAGGATATATTTATTATTATTATTAATTGAAATAATTTAAAAAGGTAATTCTGCAAATGTTCAATGAAACTGCACCTAACTGTTATTCTACACCCAAAGCTGACACGAGTTCGTGACCCACAATACATAAATAATTCACTCTGATTCTAGACTATATTTTATTATCTCCAATATCGATAAATTTCACCAAACCTATAAATTATAACAAAACTTAGACTATTCAACAGAGACACCTGTTTTTTAAACTGTTGTCAGGCGATATAGAGATCAATTTACGAATTCACATCAAAATTGAGCGAAATTTCAATTAATTTTGCATGGAAATGATGCAGGAATTTAGAGCGATTTTTAGATAAAATATGGTCATCATTAAAGGAAATACTATCATGTTAGCGAAATGTAATTTGGGCTATTTTAAGAGAATCTATAAATCAAGATGCAGACATCGAAAAAACTTAGTCAAACTTGCACTCAGCGGGATATTTATTACTAATAAATGATTAACTGCATATGTTTATTAAAAACACATTCATTTAAATTATTTAAAGCGCATTTCATTCAAATAGCAGTAAATATAATTTTCCTATCAATCAATTCATTATCGAATTTTGTTAATTAAAATCAAATAAAATGTTCAATTAGCAAATTCTTAGTTTATAACAAGAGTATAGAATTTAAAATCAATTTGAAATGTCAGCTGCAGTTAAAATTCTTAAAATTATAACGTAGTTTACATATTATAGGTAATGTATCAAAACCAAACCCCGTTACGTAGACAAAAACATGATGACTAATTTTTTTTTTTGAGGATTTTTGGCCTGGTATCAAAGACCTTAAAAGCCAACATGATGACTAACATTTCTGCATACCATAGACAACACAGTGCATCATCCTTGCTAATTCACCTGCCAATCGTAGTCATTACGGCAATCTATTCAATAATTATATGCATCGGTTTAGGCATTATAGCTATGCTAAAATAATTTGTACAATAAAAAGCTTTTTAAAAAAAAAGATAACCGACTTCAAAAACTAAAAGCTCAAAAATAACTATTTCGGAAGTCGGTGGCAACACAAATCGACCGGCAGAAGAGAAGCCACCGACTTCCGAAATAGTTATTTTTGAGCTTTTAGTTTTTGAAGTCGGTTATCTTTTTTTTTAAAAAGCTTTTTATTTTTTACGTTTTAGTTAGAGTCTCAGTGTCTGACTACGTTTTAGGGTAGCTCTCAAAATAAACTTATAATCTTATAAAATGAAAACGGCACTATGCGCGCTACGTCACAGGATATCCATTAGTGTTATATACTAAAACCTTCCACAGAATGTTACAAAGACTTTTCTGAAAACCGCATCGAAATCGGTATAGCTAAACGCGAGATAATCGCGGTCAAACATACAATCGTCTTTGAAAATCTACAATCCAAGAAAGCAAAACGCGATCTATGCGGGCAACGTCACGGGATATCTATTAGTGTTATATACTAAAACCTTCCCCAGAATGTAACAAACTCTTTGCTGAAAACCGCATCAAAATCGGTTCAGCCAAACGCGAGATAATCGCGGACAAACATACATACATACAGGTCGAACAGAGAACCTACTTTTTTTTTGAAGTCGGTTAAAAACGGACGGTGAGAGTACGAGAGACGCACTGTATACGTTTATATTAATTGTTATAATCAACTAACTAATATACTAGATGCTACAAATCCATACTAATATTATAAATGGGAAAGTGTGTCTGTCTGTCTGTATGTTTGTCTTTCTTTCACTGCAAAACGGAGCGACGAATTGACGTGATTAGTTTTATCATACGAAACCAAGTTATCTTACAGTTAGTAAGCCTGCGGTAAGTTCAAATGATAGGTACCGATATAGCGTGCGGTACTCCTAACAGTAGAACCTAATTTATGCTCAAGCTAGATTTAACGTAAGTATCTTTTTTATCTTCACCTATGAATAGCGTAAACTGACGTTTCCAATTATAATACAGATATTCCAAAATGGGCTATTCCTAAAAAGGATTTAAACTACAGACAGACCAAGTTATCTGTGAACTGAAGGACTCCGTCGATAAAACATTGCAAAGAGAAAGAAACACCTAGCACATCGGCGTAAAGTTGCCTGTCTGGCGGTGTTTTACAGATTGCACTTCGGTGAGTGTGCTCATGAGCTACACGAGCTCATTCCCCCGTCTCCGTTTTTCCACCGGACATCTAGACGTACGGCGGGATACCACCCTTTCTTGGTCAATATTCCTCGTATCCGCACGCAGCGTTTCTCGAATTCCTTTATTATGCGCACCGCAAAAGAATGGAATTCCCTGCCGGCGTCTGTGTTCCCAAATGCATACAACCCGGATGTATTCAAGAGACGAGTGCATAGGCATCTTTTGGGTGAGCTCGCTCCATCGTAGGCCCCGTCTATGCCCTCGGGCTAGTCTGGGACCAAGAGCAAGCCGATATGTAATAATAAAAAAAAAAAACAGAGAACACTCAAATGAAATCTAATGTATGACTGAAATGTCATGTCAGCCGTAGTTCCAATTTTAGCCATTTCACAAATAAACTGCTCAAAACACAACGGAACACAGACGTTACCGTCATGACAATGCGGATTCGCATTAAAATTCTGACTAGTCACACCTCATATGACGTAATTATAGGGTAATAATTTTAAACGTTTTCCCTTATTTGGGAAACCACACTAAACTGCATAGCGGTTATGTCGACAAGACAGATCACGGTGATCACACTGACACAACCGAACGTCTTTACAAGAAACACAAAAAATAACGTGTTGAGAACTCCGGGATACGGGGCACTGAAACTTACTTAATCATTTCTTTTATACAAAGTGCCATATAAAAAATATTTAAATAAATCCCCTGTATGGAAAAAATGTGGGCAAGGGGTATTTCCGCATCTAATAAAAAATATAAATTCAAAATGGCTGATTCGCTGAGGCACATAAAATGTTTTTGATCTCAACCACGGCGTGCAGTGAGTTTTTACAACGTATTATTTAACTGTACATGTGCAGATAATCAAAGCTATTATTGTGGGACGCCATTATTTTTGCATGATCCAGTTATTTGAGATTTATCTATATTATCTAACAGTACGGAATAATTGCTACCATGTTCTACAGAGATATTTGTGTCAAAGGTAGATGTCGAGATATTGAATGGGATCAGTTGATGTAGACTGAAGATAAAATTATACTTTATACTTTTTACTTGTTTGCTTTCGTTACCATTTAAGAAAGTATTGTAGTTACTTACGGTATCAGTCATTGATAGAGAGATTGATCTTTATGGTCTTTCTTACCAATTTTCTTACTGTCTACAGCGACCATAGAGGTAACTGTCATAGAAAAATCGCAAACATTGCGGAAAATCCTTAAACTTCCTAATTAAAGTTTTTCTTTTCAATTAAAAGTCGTTTGACTTCAATATTATCTACGATCTACGTAAAACATCATATTGTGCTAAAACACCATTTTTTTCGTTATGGATGGGAAATAATCAAATCTTCTCCTGTCTAGTGTCACACTTTTACTGACTAAAACCTACCCTTGTTCCTTTGGGTGCCTTTTATATTCCTGGCCCGAGGTAACTATTCCCCGACAAACATCTCTTTCAAGGCCTCCTCTCAAGGATTCCTCTTTAAATAAAACTTACCAGCAGCAGATCTCCAAGTTTCTCCAGGGTCCAGTAGACAGCATACAGCTGTACCAGGTTGTTCAACACCCTCTTCAAAGGTTCCGATAAGGTTAAGGACGCACGTTTCACTTCTGTCCTGTAAGTCGACAAGATGAACGCACGGCAATGGGCCTGGGGACAAACATTTATTTGATTAGAATGTTATCGAGATCATGTTCTATTTGTTTTTTTATTTGCACAGATGATTATATTTTTTTAAAAAATTGTACACATTGTTATTTATGGTCGGATTTTAGGATTGTCAACATTTATTTTTAAAATAAATGTTGATAATTCGGTTCTGTGGTTACTCTTATCATTTTTATTTAATAATAACGTTATAGCAACAGTAAATAGTTAGGTAATTCAGGCGCGATGAGTTTCTATAATTAAGAATTTGTTTGTTAGTTTTTGATGTTAAATATGATATTCTTGAGTAATTTATAATATGATAGTACGCTTGGCAACCCTAAATGATTATAAACTTTTTCCCGCCAAAATTTTGACAGCTTTAAATAAAAAAAATACCGTAATAATTATAGTTATTAGTACAAAAGCCATATTTTATCCACGCCTTCGCCGTAATTTAGCGGAAAGAATGTCTTAATTATAATACTAACAAATGCGAATATAAAGACATTAATATTTAATAGTTCAAATACCCAATAGTTTTAACTGCACACTCATTGATTGATGAAGACAATTTAATTGAAGGAGCAACACGACGTACGACTTTTTTAATCTATATTTTTATTATTTTTAATTTAGAAACCGTTAGGCACATAAAATACGGAAACAGCCTATAAACCAAGGAAACCAATTAGGAGCGACACAATAAAATTGATCTAGTAATACATAATTAAAATATAATAATGGCGTTTTATAACTTTTTTGTCTAACACTATTAGTTTTAATTAGTTGAATGATTTCTTTTCGTTCCTGATTTAGGCTGTTGACATGGTTTTGTATACAGATCGTAAATTGTCTGTCACTGTCACGGCTTTCCGGCCGGAGGTCGAGATTAATTGGCAACACTCTAATCGGTATTCGGTAGCTGTCAGTCGCTTAGGTATACAGTTAACCATAATAAAAATAAATAGGTAGACCTCCCAGGTTTTCTTTTACCTATAACATCGTTATTTCAATATACATAGTTGCCACTTCAATGTAATGAAACGAATAAATGCATATAGAAATTTTAGAAAGGTTGTATTTCTTTTTTTCCTGGTAAAAACTGTAAATAAATATTAAGTTTGTCCAATTTATGCGAAACATTTATGTTAAGAAATACGTGAATTCACCAAGTATTTTCTTCAGGTTATAGGTTATTTTTATTATTTAACTTCGCCATAGCAACTAACTCTGGCAACATTTTTGGGACAAGCAGGCTTTAAACCTTCGAACATACGTGATTCGAGACACAATAGAAAGACAATAGCAGCGCGACAGCCGGCTGTCGGTTGGTCGTAGAAAGATTACGAGCTATGTGGATAGTAGAATGTTTTTCATTGTCGATTTTAAAGTAAAAATCCTTCAATAGTCTTTAAGATAGGCTACATATTCCAACCCCGAATTTTTCAATATATTTGTTTATATAAAAATAGTTTCCCCATCGCAGAATTTTCTCATAGCAGCAGACGAACCCAGAAATACTGTATAAAGGTCATACAAATATAAGTGCTGTGTGCAACAAGAACTTGTAACACGCAATGAAATGGGTTCCTTACTTCAAAACGAATGACGTGAGTTCGAATAACACTTGCTCGAAAACGTTTGCTCGATAGTTCTTGATATCGATAAATCATGAGCTCGAAAGTTCACTCCCTCGATGCATCAAAATCTCGAATCATCGGCAGCGCGAAGGCTCATTGTTTGATGTATCAACATCTCGAAACGTCATTTCTCGATCGACCATCTAATCGAATAGTCAATCACTTAACCCATGCGCCAAACGTTAACGTAAATTCTAAATTTACGTTACGACGCGACGCCCAAGCGACAGCCGGCTGTCGCGCTGCTATGTCTTTCTATTGTGTCTCAAATCATGTGTGTTTGTGGGTTTAAATGTTAATTCCTTTTTACTCAATAGGACTTTTTTATTATAAAGTAACTCAGAACACAACGGCAAAGACATAACATCGGCATCGTTTTTCTAAAGTGATCATTTAAAATCAATTTGAAATCGTCTAATGTTACAAAAAAAATAGATACAATATTAATATCACCATTAGTAAGACAAATAGTTTTGTGTCTGCTTTTGATCTTCGTGTGTTTTATGATAGGTATGATTAATCATATTATAAGGAAGCAGTTTTTTTGTCCTACTAATCCTACTAATACATAAATGTGAAAGGTTGTATTTGTGTGTGTCTTTCACGTAAATTAAAGGACTGAACGGATTTTGATAAAACTTTACAGTAAGATATCTTTCACATCAGAATAACACAGGCTACATAACATCAAGCTATGACCCAAGGCAGCGGAGCAGTAAAAACCTTACATAACACGGGTGAAACCGCAGGAAACTAATATTGTCTGTACTCTTTAGGGTTTGTATAGTACCTACTGACGGTATAGTGAGTAAAACTTACGTAGTAACTATTTAGTAATCTGTGGTAAAACGCCTACTTCTCAAGAGGTTGCGGGTTCGAAACCAAATAAGCACAAATGTAACATTTGTTCTTATAAAACACTTGTATTTAGCTGTAGGTACCAAATTAGAGTGGACGCCGACCCTAACCTGCAAACGTGCAGATTTTTTCCTACTGGGAGATGATAGTGAAGTACACACATCAAAAGTATCTAGGGATATTTTAATTAAACCTAAATAACTAAAATTCTATTAACTTTTTGTTAAGACACCTACACTTTAAAATAAACCTTGTTTAATTGCCTATCTAATCTGATATTAAACTTTTAGATAAAGTTAAATTAAAAAAAAAAACTTAGAAGAAGAGGAAAAACTCAACAAAATTTCAATTTAACTTTATTTTTGAAATTTCAAAACCTAAACAACAAAACAATTTTTTTTTTATAAAATTTGTTGAAAACTTAAAATTAATAATTCGTGGATCCACCTAAGACTCTCCTGACACATCTGGAGCGGTTCTGCATACTCAAAACAAGGGGGTCAATATCCTGTTGTGGAGTACTGTCCCAAATCCTGCTAAGATGCAAGAAAAGCTGGTTTTGATGCACAATATCAACAGGGAAATTCCTACGAGCTCTTCTCTGAAGCATATTCCAGGCATGCTCAATAGGATTTAAGTCAGGGGATTGTGCAGGCCGGTCTAAAGCTTGGATAACATGCTGTTGTAACCAACTTGTAACGATACGCGCCGTATGTGGACGGGCATTGTCGTGCATTAGCTGGAAATTTTGTCCCATTTGCTGTTTGTGGGGCAAGATTACAGGCTCTAGCACCTCATCTCGGTATTTTCGAGCAGTCATATTGCCTTGTATCCAAACGAGGTCCGTTCTACCGCCGAGACGAATTCCTGCCCAAACCATAATCGTGCCACCTTAATATGCATGAACTTGTTGTGGGTGCTGCAGTCGATTCCAACGTCCAGGTTTTCTCCAAACGCGTACACTTCGCGAATCAGGATGAAATCCAAACCTAGATTCATCAGTGAAAAGCACAAGTGACCATTGAGAATGGTTCCAGTTTTCGTGTGCAATAGCCCATTGTAATCTTCTTCCTCGATTACCTCTCCTTAGTGCTGATACCCAAAATGGCCTACGAGCACGTAGATTGACTTCATGCAGTCGCCTTCTCAAAGTTTGTCCGCTTACCAGCAAACCATACTCTCTCTGTAGCCTTTGAACAGATTGCATCGCCGCTGCGTTTAGTTGACTTCGTGCAGCATTTACTATGAATCGGTCCTGTACATGTGTTGTAATGCGTTGAGGTCCTCGGTGCCGTTCCACCACTTCCTCCGTGACACGATAACATGACCAAAGCCTGGATATAACGCTCTGACTGGTCTTCATGGCTTCAGAAACGGCAATTATGGGACAGTATTCCACAACAGGATATTGACACCCTTGTTTTGAGTATGCAGAACCGCTGCAGATGTGTCAGGAGAGTCTTAGGTGGATCCACGGAATATTAAAAAAGTGAAAAAGTATGCAGTAAGTTGAATCAATACTCATATGCATTGAACATGTTAAAGAAAACTGTGGGTAAACCAACATTACTAACCGCATATCACGGACTAGTCGCGTCATGTTTAAGATATGGGATTATTTTTTGGGGAAACGCGACAGGAAAAGAGACTGCATTTATCGCACAAAAACGGTGTATTCGAGCCATCTGTAACCTAAGAAGGACTGACAGTTGTAAAGCGCACTTTAAAAGCCTAAAAATATTAACTTTACCATCCATGTACAGTCAGGAGACAAAAGTGCAGTGGCACTCTACCAATTCTAAAGTGTCTAAAATTTATCTGTAGAACCCGGGGATCAATGATTCATGACTGATTTAATTTGTAGCATAGAGTCTAAAGTATTAACCCGCGGACAGTCGCGCCTGGGTCGAAAAGACCCAGTACTCTTGTTATTGTGCCATAACTGTTTTTGTATTAGTTTATTCGTGTCGTCGCACTAAGTACCTTCAAATAGCTTCACTGGCTACCTGCACACTCCGTTTCAGCCAGTTCTTGTGTGGCATTAAGACAATACGGACGTTTCAAGTGAGTATGGGTCGTTTCGACCCTTGTGCGACGTTATGTGTTAGTGTATTTTTTATTGCAAAAATATTATTTTGATTTTATTTATTTGTATAAATATCGTCAAATCGTCTTAATATCCAGAGAATATCTAATATATTAGAAGAGCAAGACATTGAAGGCGAAAATTTGTCAAAAATTAAAGATCATTTGGATATTGACAATTACAATTCAGATTCGTTAGAGTGGTGAAGATGAACTTCATGAAAAGTAGAAAGTTTCTGAGTCTGAAAATTTATGTTCCAGTTTGCAGCAAACTTTTGTGATACTTATATTTGTACAGATCATGCTACATTTATATGTACTAATTGTAATCAAAAATTAAGCCAAAACTAAAATAAGACTGATATAGGGGAAAAAAATTTTACTATTTTATAGTAGATCTTTACGTGTAATTTGGAGACTGATTATAAAAATATGCTACGTGTTAAGTTTAATATTATGCCGCTATTTAAAAGAATGGTATTTTTTTTTTATTATAGAAGAGATATTATATGTTTCTAGATTAAACAAAGAAGGTTAAAGTTATTTTTTAATTCCTATATCGTAAAAAGTAAGATTTAGCAGTGATCTTTTGAATTTTGTGTTTTATACTACTTTTAATTCACTAAATAATAAAAATTAACTATTTTTAAGTTTGTCTTATTATCCTCTTTCTAAATAATTTAAAAATAATCCTCAAAGTTAATTAAGTTAATAAAAACAATACATTCAAAATCTGGGTCTTTTTGACCCGCGCGCGACCGTTCATGACTTAATACAAGACGCGAGTACTGGCGGGTTAAATAATCTAGTTGTGAACAATTGCACTTCTTACAACGAAATTTTAGACACTTCAGTATCGATATAGTGCTAATGCACTTTTGACCCCGACTGTACATCTACGAAATTGCTCTTTTTGTCAGATGCAATCTGTCTAAGTTTGCGCAAGTCAGCAGCCTGCGTAGAGCCGATAAATTACATACGGTTCCAAGCAAAACTGCTATGTTTCAGAAAAGCACGTTTGCAATGGCTCCAAAAGTATACAATAAAGTACCAAAATGTATTAAATCAGCAGAAAATTTTAATATTTTTAAAAAGAGGTTGTTTTTATTTCTGATAGAGAAGGCATATTACTCTGTTCAAGAATTCTTTAATGATAAAATGTAATTGACTGTTCCAAAATGACTGTTATAATTATGTTCTGTTAATATGTTAACTTTTTTTTATTATCTGAAGACAATACCCATATTTAATTAATGTAATTTTATGACATTATTTATGACTTTTAACTATTTGTACACCATCAAGTGGTAGGACGTAGAGATCAAAATGTATTTGTCTGTAACACCTATTGTAAACCTATGTTCACAAATAAATATATTGAATTGAATTGAATTGAATTAATTTTAAGTTTTCAAGAATTTTTATAAAAAAAATTGTTGTTTTGTTTAAGTTTTGATGTTTCAAAAATAAAGTTAAGATTGAAATTTTGTTTGAGTTTTTCCTCTTCTTCTAAGTTTTTTTTTTTAAATTTAACTTTACCTAAAAGTTTATTATCAGATTAAATAGTCTATTAAACAAGGTTTATTTTAATGTGTACATGTTTTAACAAAAAGTTAATAGAATTTTAGTAATTTAGGTTTAATTGAAATATCCCTAGACACTTTTGATGTGTGTAGTTACAAACGAGCATAAACATACCGTTTATAACAAAAATCCTTCCAATACTTCAATATATTATATTACTAGCTTTTGCCCGCGACTTCGTCCGCGTGGAATAATAGTTCCCGATCCCGAGGGATTTCCGGGATGAAAACTATACTATACTAACTATACAAATTTCATTAAAATCGGTTCAGTGGTTTAGGCATGAAGAAGAGACAGACAGGCAGACAGACAGAGTTACTTTCGCATTTATAATATTAGTAGGGATATTAAAATTTGAAAAACTGCTTTATATGTATATAAAAATATATGATAACTTTCTAACCTAAAATTATATGATCAGAAACTTATGTTTTAACCGAGTTAGTTGGTAACTGGCCTCTGCTCCGCGGTCCAAATTACACGGAGCAAAAACAGTAGTGGAAAAGTCGGCCGAATGACCATATACCATGGTTACCTACTAATACCAGCGTTTGATATAAGGCAAAGATAAATAAAAGTTGCATATGGCGTACTTTGACAGTTTGTACGAAGCACATCTGCTTAGCTTAAAAACTTGCAAAACGACATTTGTCTCCGTCTAAAGCCGCGTTTATATTTGTCTGACGTGTTGTGTCGTGACGCATCAGAACGGTATCGGTTTCATACAATTAATATAGGAGCGTTCACATTTGTCTGATGCTCTGTGTTGTGACGGCTTCTGATATTGTATGAAACCGATACCATACCGTTCTGATGCGTCACGACACAGCACGTCAGACAAATATAAACGCGGCATAAGACAGTATACTACTAAGTAAGTAAACTATTTGGAATTGTAAAAGAAAGAAAGCGATAATTTAATTTTTCATCACAAAAAGTAAAGAATGACTATCTTTGAGATAATATATCAACTTTTTTGTTATTATAAGATTGATACTGGCTCATTTGATTTATTCTTATTAGAATTTCGTTATTTTTTTAACATACAATAAAAAAAACCTTGATATAAGATCAATATTTTAACACCGCTGCGCCTTTTTAATTTATTAACATATAAATATAATAAATATTATTTTATTTAGTTGTAATCTGGTAGCGATAAAATGTTGACACTAAAATTGATTCTAAATCGACAGCAGTATAAATCTAAAAGCAACGGTAATTAATATGACTATGAGATGAGGGAAAAGCGGCGTATCAAATATTAATTTACTTTGAGTTTTTATTTCTTTGAAATGCATCGTTAATTAACGATAAAACGCAATTAGTCTTTTTCGGGCTCCGTACCAAAATGGTACAAAAAAAACCCTTATAGTTTTATCATATCCGTTCGTTCGTCCGTCCTCGGGTTACCGTCCAAACGATAAGAGCTAGAAAGGTGAAACTTTGCGTGGATACTTTGAATGATGATTTCTGCAAAAAAAAGCAACCGGACTAGCTTTGAATTACTGTATCAACAAAGTGCTAAAATAAAATTACCTTTATTTTATTACCCATAGTATGGGGTATCATTAGTTAGGTCTTGCAAAAAATCACCTGTAAAGCGCCTTTTTTATATAAAATAAGGATAAAATATACTAAAAATTAAAGAACTAGACACAGATATTTACCTCCGATGCGGCAACTAGTTGAACTGATGACATGTTCCACGCGTCTTCATGAGCGAGGCCGCGTTTGACATACTTTTTGATACTGGCCACTGCGGCTTCCACTTTTCTGTAAAATAATGTTATTTGAAAAAGGAATGGCACACTATCTTCATATTATGCATTGAGTTATAATGTACTTCGTACTAGAGGAGTCACCTCAACTAAATTTTTTGTAACACGAGTTAGAGTGCATGCACCCTAACTCACTTAGTCTATGTCGAGCGCTTGCAGCAGCTAGACGATTTCGAGTGCAAAGTTTTGTTCAAAAATATGCCTTCGTGTGCATTGAGATACTGTTCAAACAGCTTGAGAAATATAAATAAAATTCAAGGAGTGATTTTTTACCAGTAAGTACAAAATATTATCTTTAAAACATGCCTAATTTAATTTTATTATTTGTAATTTGGAAAGTATGACGAGCAGAGTTGCCACCCGTCCCGATTTTGCCGGGACAGTCCCGATTTCGAAGACATTGTCCCGCGTCCCGACGGCCTATCGATTTTGTCCCGATTTTTGACAATATGCGACAGGCTCAATCAATTTATTCACGGGTACCCAACCCAGTCACGCGCCACCGCGCCATCTACCGCGCGCCGCATGTATTGCGTTCGTTTTCTAATGACCATGAAATGGTCTAATATCAGAATCGTTGCTCGGTAGATTTGATAAAAGCAGAATTGCTAATTTCTTTGAATATGCACATGTCTTGTTCAGACTTCATAAATAAATACAAAAATGATATAGATTTAGTAAAAGCGGCTCGTAACAACAAGAAATACACATGGAAAAAATAATTATATAAAATAAATAAAAATAAAAACACAAAATAAAGCTTCATTTTCCTTTGACTGTCTCATGGGTATTTTTTTTTTTACCAAACTCCGAACGTCTCTTATGGATAAAAATCATAAAAATCATAAAATCATATTTATTTTGTAAATAGGTTATATCATAACACTTTTACACGTCAAATTTTTTGTTTTTTTTAAGCGAACGATGGGGCCGGTGTTTTGTAGCTGGACTACTCTGAGAAGAAACATCCGAAACAAACTCAGAGGTCAAAGTCTCTTTTAAGGTCCATACAATCGTATTGGTCAAAAATGTGCAAGAACCATGGAGGTTAATGTCTGAGGCACTCTCTTGATGAGAGAAGGACACAGATTTGAGTGGACCTGTCCAGACAGTGCAAGCATTTGTCAGTAATCGTTTAGCTCAACTAAAAACTAAGGAGCCCAACGTCTTGACGAACAGTACCAAAGTAAGGACATTTGGGTAGGCCGCATTAAATACTCAAACCGTCAGACCGAATATATTAAAAAAAGAAAAATGATGATGCCCGATCGTCCCGTTTTTTTTCCCCCTAAAGGTGGCAACCCTGATGACGAGTCACCTTGACGGCGGGCGGCCATGTTGATGTTAATATCAAAGAGTAAAATATTTGTTGCATGCGCAGAATGGACACTATCATCGGGTAACGTTAAACAATTACGAACAAGAAAATGTTATTAATAATCATGAGAAAAAATGTATTAAGTAATATTAATATTTTTTATTTATTAAATATATATATATTTTTTAAGGTTTCGTCGGCCGTGTCCTAGTACTAGAGAATTATGGATTAAATTTATTCAGAAGAATCGCAGCAAAGTCACGTGATTGCCAATAGAATATTCACGAATATAATAATAATAAATAATAATAATAATCTTTATTGGAACAAAAACACATATTACAAATTATTTGCGTACGTAAATAGCTACATTAGTTATAAAACTGTGTCGCAGCTATTAACGCCCACCTCCAGGAGAGACACAGCGTTCCAAATTTTAGATATGTAAAGCAAATATAAACATAAAGCAGGCTGTAATTAATTAAATAGTGCATGCGGGAGTGTTCTGTGTGAGTGTAGTGCGTGTCTGTAGGGTGTAAGTATAGGATGTGCTTGTGGGACCTCCCCACGAGCACACTCTACGCTACGTGTATTTGGTGTGCATATGTTCCGTTCATTTCAAGAAAAACGAGAAATACACCACAAAGTTAAGAAGAGTACTTATATTATCTCATTGGAATTAATTTTTTTACAGTTTAAATTCGTTTTATTTATATAATATCATACAATTACATACATACAAATTCATATTATTTTAAATATAACTATTTCTATAACGATACCCATAATGCACATAATATTAAAGAAGTCTATAGAAGTCGACTTCAAAAATATGTCGCATCTGCGTGCATTGGTGTTATCTATGGCACCCGCTTGCACTGCGCATGCTCCGCTGTCACCAAATTACGCGCCATATTTTGTTTGAGATAGCTCCTCTAGTACGTAGTACATTATAACTCAATGATATTATGTGGAAGTTAGAAATAAAAGGAATAGATAAATGGAATAGAAGACCTTTGGTTATGAAGGAAAGATGAATGAATGAATAAGCTGAGTTGGATATCAGTCCTGGTCCTGACTGACATCTATTAACTTAAAATAGTCAAAAGTCAATTTCTTCGTATTTCATTAAAATCTGGGTCTAAGTAGATTTAAATACGAAGATATTGGCTCGCCGACTAGCGATTTAATAAAAAAAAATAATAATAAATAAATTAATATCTTAGGACAACTCACACACGGTCATCTGATCCCAAGCTAAGCAGAGCTTGTGTTATGGTAACCAGACAACTGATATACATACTTATATACTTTATAAATACATACATATTATAGATAAATTACACCCAAACACAGAACAAACTATCATGCTCATCACACAAAGTTTGTCCTGGGTGGGAATCGAACCCACGACCTTCGGCTTAGCAGTCAGGGTCACTAACCACTAGACCAACTGGCCCGTCCGAATCCGTAATATTCCCCTCGTGTTAGCAACTCTGTAAGTTTTTGGCAAAAGAGAACCATAAACAACAAAGTATCTTTATAAAAGTTCTTACCCCGCAGCAACTTGACGGAAACCTTTAATAATTCCATCGACGGAGCTGTCCCATTTTGATCTTCCGCTGATCTTCTCTGCCAGGTAAGACATAGTTGGGACCAGAGGTTTGCCTGCCGATGCCTGCTCCCATGCCTTTACTAGAGACCTGAAACAATCAAATTGTTTAATAACCTAAAGACATTATTGGCCAAATAAGTTGATCATACAAAAAACACTAAGTTGAAAAACAAAAATCACAAATGTCTGAAGTGCTCTTTTGCCCTTTGATTGGGACCAGATAGGTCTAAATCACAGGTGCGCTTCTTCTCAAGAAAGTGCAAGCATTAATCAAAAATCGTTTAATGCAACTAAATCTCTAAGGAGCCCAATATCTCATCCAAAGTTGGAAAAGTTTAGAAAGATGATTATTGAAGAAGAACAGGTAAAATTCCAAAAACTCCGTACCTAGCAGTTTGCAACATGAGGACCGTGTTCTCTCCCTCATAAGTGACAGCAGCCGTCACCAGCCCATAGATCTGAGGCAGGTTGGAGGACAGCATGTAGCCGTGGCCACCGCAGGCGAGTCGACACCGCTCTGACATGGCTGACGCGTCCCATGACGTCACTGCTTTGAGGCAGCAGGCTATGGAGTGCAGCTAGAATAAATGGGTTTAATAAGTAACAGAAGAGAATAGAATAGAAGTGGTACAGTTTAGCTAAATATTAGCGTATGACTCGCTCTTCTCATACAGAGAAGGTGCTAGCGTTGAACAACACGCTTGCTTAAGGCTAATTTCCGACATTGAACTTTTATTCATTCATGAGGTTTTGCGCTTCGCTTTCTGATGGTATTTTTACTTCGCTGGTATCTGACTGTCCAAGATAACTTTTGGATCATTTTTATTAATTACACTGGATCACGTCCATATTCAACATTTATTGGATTACTAGAGAGCTTTTCCATGTGGCAATTTTTTTGTTTATTATTGCTCTGTCTTTCCCTGCACTGTTAATTGGATCTAGAAGTTTGAGAAATAAGAAAACTGACCTCTGGCAGTTCATCCATGTTTCCCTTCTCCAGATCAGAGGTGACTTTTTGGTACATCCTGGTGAGCCACTTAGCAGTCAGGCTGAAGGCGTGACTCGAAGCCAACGCGATGAAGAGCTTGTGCTGCTGCGTCACGTAGTCCAGGATCTGAGGCTCACCAGCACTTGAACATAAAAGAGGAAGTAATAAAACATATTCACTTGGCACTGTATGATTTTTGTAAACAAATCACAGAATAATTCTTCGACAATTCTTCGACAAATATTGAAGTTCTGTTTATAAAACTAGAACTAAGTGTAAGAGTGATTCTTTATCCGCAACCACTAATCATTCATCTCACATAGAAATCATTGAACTTCTTATCTTCTGCTTAAGCTATAGAATGACTGCTAAGGAGCGTTAGTGAAGTCTAGGGACTGAGTTCAATTTCGGTCCCACAACAAGAATTCACTTGGTGAATTGCTCATCAATCAACAAGAAAGACTAAGAACTATATTTTATTATTTCATCTTCTACTTACTCAGGTTTCAGTTCCGACTGCCTCCTGACAGCGGAATATCTAATAGCAATGGTGACAGCCCTGGCGAGCTGGTTGGCCATGCCGTTGACGATGACCACCCTCACGTAGACCATTGTGCCGTATGTCAGCTTGCTGTTCAACGATTTTCTGAATGTACCGTCCTGAAAACATAATAAAGAATCAACGTCTATTTGAAATAAAATGGTAAAATTATATGTATGTTATTAATTGGCCAACACCTTTACATGTCAATATTGTTTTGCTTATTTATAACACACATGTAACAAAGTACAAAAGTTGTTATCGTACCTTTAACACTTGAGCATTCTTCATCAGCATTCTGTCCCTCTTTATCCTATGGTTCTCAAAACCAAGAAATCCATTATTCACAGTGTTAAAGCCAAGCTTGGCTCCGATCTCGCCAAGTTTGATGCCTGGGAGAGGCATGTGGGTCTCTTCGTCACGTAGCTGGATCAGGAACGCCTGGATGCCGCAACTCTTGCCCTGGGTGTAGAGGTGGGCCATCACCACGCAGTAGTTAGCGGTGTGGGCCACTATAACGGAAGATAAGTTTGAGAAAACAGTAATATGACTGAATAGGGCTAATCTTAGTGATCAGTAGTAGTTATTTTAAATATGGTTCTATTTTTACATCATAAAATAACTTACAGCTTCCAGGCCACCATTTATAGGCGGTTAACGTGGGGCTGTGAAGGACGAACTCTTCAGTTTTCGGATCGTAAGTGGCTGTTGTTTCTAAGCCGCGAATGAAAGTTCCGTGGCCAAGCTCCGTCTGAAAAATGAAATACAGGGTGAGCTGTAAGGATGTTGTTTTCAAGACCACTATAAATAAATGTTGCTCAGCAAGTGGTCCAGCTAAGCATAATTTTGTCATCGTCTTACAACAGACTGTCAAACGACGTAGGCAAACCTGAGAAAGAAAATAGCTAATCCAAAGTATGTTCTGAGTAAAAGTGTTTATCTTGACCTAAACGAATTTTGACCTGAAGCCTACTGTACTGGAATAATGAATGTCAAAAAGAAGTTGACTGAGCTCTTAGGTGGTCTTTCGAAACTCCTAAAATTCTTTCCCTTTGCTTTATGCGAATTTTTGAGTCTCACTATTTTAATGTACTGTAAACTTTATCCCTATTTTTTACCTACCTGAGCATAAGTACCAATGATCTCCATGTTGCTGGCTCTCTTCATCCAGTATTTCCTCTGCTCCTCATCAGCCTGGCCCAATATGGCCGGGATGAACATAGCGACGTGAAGGGTAAACGGAGAGTTGTCTTTGAAAACTGCTAAGCTAACTAGACTGCGGTAACTGGCACTAAAAAAGGAAACAATAACTGCTAAATGAATTTGAGAAAAGATAGTATATAGAAATAGTTTGGATATGTCACCGGAAAATAACAAGATCCGTAAGTTTATCAATCTACTAGGAAGTTTATAAACTTCCGTAGGATTCTAAATGGGAGATAAATTGTAATATTTTACGTCCACATTTTCGTAAATTGATAAACTTACTGAACGAACTCACTCGTAAAACAATAAGTAAGCAGTAACCAAACGCTACGCGCAATCTGATTGGTTGACTGTCACGTGTCACTTCTCTTTCCTCGCGGCTTTTATATTATACAAACGTATGTATTACTGGTATTAATATATCTTATCGTCATTTTTATAGCAATAGGTACGTTTTAGAAAAATACTCTAAACTTACTTAGCTTTCTCCTGTTCTGTCTGGTTGGGATCCTCAGCCTCCTTCATGGCTTTGTAAAACAAAACAGCTTTACGGACGGCGTTTTCATACTTTTCTTTATGGCTGAGGTATTCTTCTGGCACTTCATCTAGCAGACCTTTAGTGCTGAGCACTTTCTTCTCTGTAATTGGACAAACCTTTCAAAACATTTTAGTATTCATAGTTAAAATGATATGATTCCCCTCGTGCTTTTCTATTAGCTTTACGAAAGAACTCACATTTGTTAAGAAGAGTTCTGTAAAATCTATTTCGCCGAATTCACGAGTAGTGAGATTAAGGGCCTGCGCAGACGAGAGACAATGGCGGAGAAAATGTCCGCGGTGCGCTCTTATTATTAATGTCATTAATTTCTTTTGTCCGCTAAAGTCCGTACGCAGACCGCCAGACGAGGTGCGGTATTGCACTAACCAAGTGCAACCTTATTGCAGTACTAATAAATGCGTACCGCGGACTTTTTGTACGCTGTTGTCCCTCGCCTGCGCAGGCTATAAGATGAGCTGTCGTTCCAATTGATAGTGTACCTATGGCAGTGTACACACCAAACGTAATTCTTGATGCTAGTCAGCCGTCACTATATAGGCTGACCCCAAGGTTTTACGCGCGTAGTTCCCGTTTTCGTGAATTTTTGGGATAAAAAGTATCCTATGTCCTTTCTCAGGCTATGGACTACCTCTTTACGAAATTTCATTTTATAAATCAGTTCATTAGTTTGGCGTAAAGGCGAGACTTTCGCATTCATAAAATATTGTGTGTGTTACTTGATATGAATAACACCTAAAGCTCATGTCCTAATTCATCAGCAATTTTTTTACATAAATACTTTTTTACGTGAGTTAACAAACAATATGCGTCTATGCGATGCTGTTGATAAGGTCATACGAACGCCTGACCAAAAACTTAAGATGACATTTCTTATACAAAAAGAACATTGCTATGTGATGTGCGTAGACGTTATGGCTCTGTATAATTAAGTTTTTTTGTCGATACAAATTGCCAAATGAAACCTGTACCATGTCATCTAACAGGTTTGTGAAATTGATGTTAGAAATTTGGACTTTGAGCTAAACAACAGTCTAATCATTAGATATCTACCTCCATACTACTTGGTAGGTTGATTGTTGATTATTATTATACTCACTATAAAGATAATGTTATCACATATTACGAAGTTATTACATATTTCTATACCCCTAGCAAAGTATAGAGATAAAATTGTTGAAAGTAATATTTTCCATCTCTTAAAATTTCTACATAATTGAATATTATGTAGACTGCATTAAAATACGATGTGAGTTCAGTGTCGTCAAGTCTGCTATGATCTGAAGTTATCAACACTCGGTTTCCTCATCTTGTCATTTCTGACATTACATTTACGCACACAGAAAACAACTCGCTTCACACACGTAAACGTTAACCTCATTCAACTCAAACAAGGTAAACAAGGTTATGCAACATAAACACACAACAGTAAATAAACAAATGAAGACTTACCCAACTCTCGTCTACTTCTAGTTGCTTTAACACCTCCATCTAAGTAATTAGTTAATTCTTCGACATTAAAATCACATTTTTTTCGCTCTTCGAGCAAATCCTGGTTCACTTTCGTACTCATTCTTGCAAGAAACGATTGCAATACTACGTGAGTTTCGCTTCGGTGGGGCAACGTGCTAGCTTCTCTGTATTCAACAGAATGACGCGTTATCAAGAACAAATGTACCGATAATAGTTGTTTTTATTCTTATCTAGTGCTAATAAAATGTTTGCAAGATATTTTGTATTACCTAATAAATGCTTCTGATAAGTTTATTGTTCCAACTGGTTATTAAACTTGTTTTGATGTCTTCTCTCTTGTTTTCTTAGCAGGTCCAAAGTGCAATTTCTGTACTTTGATCCATGGTTGTAAGATGTAATGTTATGTACACATTACGCAAGACTATTTACATCTTTTTAAGTATGGAAGTTTATCTAGGACATTCTAATATGGAGGTTTAAATTTTCTGTCAAAGTTTTTGACAGAAATTATAAACAGTTACAATAAGTTTAAGTAAAGACAAATAAAAGTCGAGGTTAAAAGAAGGTGAGTTCAATGGAAAATGAAATGAAAAAAGTCTTTCAGTAATAAAACATTTATTCGTAATCCTCAGCCTTAATTTAACAATATCATTGATTATGCTTATCAATACAATAAAAATATTACAAGTACCTATACAAAACGAAACAGATTAGATACCTAATAAAATATTACATAACACGACCTCAACTGCGAATTCAAGGATAGAAATTTCTCAAATCGTAGGTAAGGTTCCGTAAAATATTGGTAAAAAGATAATCCTTATTAGATCACTTTTTGTATATTTATGTCTATCATAGCATTTCTCAGATCTTAAATGTGAAGGTATCAAGTAAGACCAATTTGTTGCATTTTTTTTGTTCTTGTAATAAACGTACATAATTTATAAATAATAATTAAAAAAATAATAATAATAATAAAAATAACTTATATTTTTTTTGTGTTTGTAAATTTAAATTTTTAAATATTGTCTTTGCATACCCTTGAAGAGGGTGGAATATATGGTCACGTACTTATTATTTTATAACATCTTTTGTCTACCATATTTCACGCAAATAAATGATATTCTATTCTATTCTATTCTATAAGCTTAGGGTTTCAGATGCCACAACGTCTGATCAGTTTCACTAAGAGGTATCGTGTTACCCAGTCACTGGGTTGCGGAAATATGATAGGCAGTCGCCTACGTAAAACACTGATATCCACCTGAATGCGGTTAGGCTAGAAGCAGACCCCTATATGGTTCAGAAAATGTCTAGGGAGAAGGATGAATTTACAGGTTCGGAAGTCTCGTTCTAATCCAAATGTCCTAACCTAACCTAACATCTACATAACATAAAGCTATCACAGCTGGGCCTTAAGCATAGGCCTCAAGTACTTGTAGTAGGTCTGGTTGACGGGCTCCTTGTTCATGGGGCTGTTCAGCGCTTCCTCCATCAGTCGCTCGTACACACGACCGTCGTACGACCCCAGGACTGAGTGGAGAAGCTGAAAGATAACCAGAAGGATAGCTTGAAACGTCTAAAAGGTACTTATGACTATTTTCAATATGCCAGCTTATTATTATCTCATAGATGGCAATCTCATAGAGGGAAGGCAGGAGCATTGATCACCAAGCTTGTTGAAGGGGTTCAAGGAACCACATAGTGTTTTCCTTTACCAATGTCAGTGATTTTATATTATTGTTGGGCTTAGTTTGGTTGTTCCTTTTGCTAATTTAACCTGGTGATTTGATATTTACCTATTATCAATGTGACCTAATCTAAATTTATGTCTAACTAGCTCTTCCTCGCGGTTTCACCCGCGTTACGTTAGGTTTTTGGTTACTGCTTCGCTCCCGTGGGGCATAGCGTGATATTATATAGCCTATGTTACTCGTAGACAATGTAGCTTTCAAATGCTGTTTTTTTTTTTAAACGGTTCAGTAGTTTTTGAGCCTATTCATTACAATCAAACAAACAAAGTTTTCCTCTTTATAATATTAGTGTAGATCTAATACAGTTACACATCAAGGAAACTATTTCTGGGCTTCATTATAAATATAAGTCTGAGATCGCTAAATAGCATTGAGCTCAGTCCTCAATCCTCGTGCAATTAAAACCAACGAAGGTATAATATGGTGATATTGTTTTTAGCTCTCCTTAAAACGTCTTACTTCCATCATCGCTGTTATCTCCATTACCTATCTACGTAGTACTTCAGTGTGTTTATCTCAAGTCAAACCACTACGTTACTCACTTCATCTCTCAGGTCGAATGCATCAACAAGCCCAACTGCGTTCGGTCGTATCTTCACCAACTGCTCTTCGTATTTTATCTGCAGGTCCACTAGATCCTCCTCCGATATTGACGAGTACTGCAAATTAGGATTCACTTTAGTTCTGAACCATAATATTATCAGTTATGTTGTCATAATTTACTTTAAAACAAGTCATACTACCGGTGAGCCTGATTATAGGTTTAACATCGAATTTACTTTGCTCATTAAATGAACCAACCATTGTGGAATATAATAGAGTCATAGCATTTTGAATTATCGAATGATAAAAAAATCTCCTGCCGGGGTTGCGGAATAGTCCTGCCGATGCCGCGGTTGTTGCTAATAGTTACAGCGGTCCCGGAACATAAAAGACAACCGAAGAAACGGGTTTTAGTCAGTAAAAATATGACACTAAAGGCAGGAGACGTCATCTGATGATTACCAATCCATAAAAAAGAGATAAAAAATCTTGTTAACTATCTCATTGTGAATAACCTGGTAAAGTTATGATAAAATTAATACGCTAATTAGCAAAGTAACTAAAGCTTATAACCAAAGTGGCTCTAAAATACATGCATAGTATCCAAACCACCACTCCTATATAATCTACTAGCTTTTGCCCGCGACGTTGTCCGCGTGGAATAATTTTCGGGATGAAAACTATCCTATGTCCTTTTTCGGGTCCCAGGCTATACAAAATTTCATTTAAATCGGTTCAGTGGTTTAGGCGTGAAGAAGAGACAGACAGACAGAAAGACAGACAGAGTTACTTTCGCATTTATAATATTTGTATGGATGTTCTGATTGGGTTCTTACTAGAAGTAGGTCTCCGGTCCTCTCCAGGGCCCAGTAATATAGGTAGAGGGTAGACAGCTGTTCCATAACTAACTTCACGTTTGGACTTGAATTGGCAGTTAGTGATACGATCTCTTGTCTATAAGTGTATGCAATCACAGCTCTGCAGTGGGCCTGTGGGAAAGAAAGATGGGCATCATTATAGTTTCCAGACATTACCAGCATGTAATATAATAGCTTTGGCCCAAGTTATAAACTGTAATTCAGAACTAAAATACACACATCAAAAGTGTCTAGGGATATTTTAATTAAACCTAAATAACTAAAATTCTATTAACTTTTTGTTAAGACACCTACACTTTAAAATAAACCTTGTTTAATTGCCTATCTAATCTGATAATAAACTTTTAGATAAAGTTAAATTAAAAAAACTTAGAAGAAGAGGAAAAACTCAACAAAATTTCAATTTAACTTTATTTTTGAAATTTCAAAACCTAAAAAACAAAACAATTTTTTTTTATAAAAATTGTTGAAAACTTAAAATTAATAATTCGTGGATCCACCTAAGACTCTCCTGACACATCTGGAGCGGTTCTGCATACTCAAAACAAGGGTGTCAATATCCTGTTGTGGAGTACTGTCCCAAATCCTGCTAAGATGCAAGAAAATCTGGTTTTGATGCACAATATCAACAGGGAAATTCCTACGATCTCTTCTCTGAAGCATATTCCTGGCATGCTCAATAGGATTTAAGTCAGGGGATTGTGCAGGCCGGTCTAAAGCTTGGATAACATGCTGTTGTAACCAACTTGTAACGATACGCGCCGTATGTGGACGGGCATTGTCGTGCATTAGCTGGAAATTTTGTCCCATTTGCTGTCTGTGGGGCAAGATTACAGGCTCTAGCACCTCATCTCGGTATTTTCGAGCAGTCATATTGCCTTGTATCCAAACGAGGTCCGTTCTACCGCCGAGACGAATTCCTGCCCAAACCATAATCGTGCCACCTTAATATGCATGAACTTGTTGTGGGTGCTGCAGTCGATTCCAACGTCCAGGTTTTCTCCAAACGCGTACTCTTCGCGAATCAGGATGAAATCCAAACCTAGATTCATCAGTGAAAAGCACAAGTGACCATTGAGAATGGTTCCAGTTTTCGTGTGCAATATAGCCCATTGTAATCTTCTTCCTTGATTACCTCTCCTTAGTGCTGATACCCAAAATGGCCTACGAGCACGTAGATTGACTTCATGCAGTCGCCTTCTCAAAGTTTGACCGCTTACCAGCAAACCATACTCTCTCTGTAGCCTTTGAACCAATTGCATCGCCGCTGCATTTAGTTGACTTCGTGCAGCATTTACTATGAATCGGTCCTGTACATGTGTTGTAATGCGTTGAGGTCCTCGGTGCCGTTCCACCACTTCCTCCGTGACACGATAACATGACATAAGCCTGGATATAACGCTCTGACTGGTCTTCATGGCTTCAGAAACTATATTAATTTTAATTATAAGTTTTCAAGAATTTTTATAAAAAAAATTGTTGTTTTGTTTGAGTTTTGATGTTTCAAAAATAAAGTTAAGATTGAAATTTTGTTTGAGTTTTTCCGCTTCTTCTAAGTTTTTTTTTAATTTAACTTTATCTAAAAGTTTATTATCAATTAAATAGTCTATTAAACAAGGTTTATTTTAATGTGTACATGTTTTAACAAAAAGTTAATAGAATTTTAGTAATTTAGGTTTAATTGAAATATCCCTAGACACTTTTGATGTGTGTATTAATCTATATTTAACTACTAGATTAATTTTGTTTTGTTCTTAACGTTCTAAAGTGCCTTATTAATGGTCTATAACAAATAAATGATTTGAGTTTAAACCCTCGAACACACATGATTCGAGACACACTAGAAAAAAAAACGCGCGCGACAGCCGGCTGTCGCTTGGTCGTTCAATGTCATCAAAGTCACTAGGTCGAAGTCAGACAAAGAGAAACTGCAATGCTTTTCTGTAAGATCTCACTTTAGTGCTCACTTCTGAATCCGTGGTGAAAACTGTTAAGGTATTCTGTGACCCAATGAAAACTACGCTAGCGCCACTCAATGAGAACGTAGGTGAAGGGAAGTTGTCTAATTTGACATTAAATACCAAATACTTTTCACTTCAGGTGAGTTAGAAAATGAAATCGGGAATGAGATCGAAATCGTATTCGCAGGCGATTTCTTATACGGAATCGCACTGCAGACACTGTTAAGCACTGACATAAATATTACATACTAGCTTCTGCCCGCGGCTTCGCTCGCGTTAAAAAGAGACAAAAAGTAGCCTATGTTACTCTCCATCCCTTCAACTATCTCCACTTAAAAAATCACGTCAATCCGTCGCTCCGTTTTGCCGTGAAAGAAAGACAAACAGACAGACAGACAGACAGACAGACAGATACACTTTCCCATTTATAATATTAGTATGGATTCTGTAGCAATGGCCTGATGAATGCATTTACACAACTACTTGTACGTACCTCCGCTGCAGCAACCAGTTGGATGGTGGACACTTCCCACGCGTCGACTTGAGACAGACCCGCCTTCATGCGCTTCCGCATATTTTTCACAGCCGCAGATAGTTTTCTGAAGAATAATGATGAAGATACAAAATCAACTTAGACTAAGCTACAAATTATTCTTCTGTAGCGATATTTAATTGCCATCGATATGCAAATCGGTGACAATGTCGAAATCTCAGCAATAATCGTCAGGGCTCAAAGCAACACCACCACGGCAGCTAAATTTTGGCTTTTAAATGGAGGAACTCTTTACCTAGTTTACCATTAACTGGTGACCATAACAATGAAGGTACTCGTACCTTTGGTGCAAAGTGCAAACTCTTCAAAGTTCTGTTAAATGTATTATTTGATACTAACCCTGCTGCAAGAGCTTGGAAGGACCTGATGATGCCATCAGGACTGCTGTCCCAGGTCTCCCTACTGCCAGAGAAGGCGCGCGTCAAATATGCCACGGTTGGCGTAACTGGCTGCTTTGCTTCCGCCTGCTCGTATGCTTTTACCAAAAATCTGGAAATATCATAAAAATAACATACTAAATGTTTTTTTTTTCTCTATATCTTCTACTTGAATCTGGTAAACTTTTAAGTTGTTATAATGGAGTAAGTGTAAGTGTATGCTGGCTGAAATGGATAGGACAGAATTTTGTCGCAATTAATCGCACACTATGAGTGCAAAAGCTTCCAAGGCATTCGAACAGTTTAGATTATAATACGAAGACTCCCTCTATGTAATTTATAAATTAATTTTGTTAAGTAATAATAATATCGTGATGAGTTTTTCAAAAGCTATCGCATGTACAGCTGGTTCAGAAATCAAATTCCAGTCTTGCATACGGCGCGCATTGTGCATTGTGAGGAGGTTCCCCCTCTCTAGACCCCTAACCATGTTTAGCTTGTTTCAATACCTAGCGCCGGTGGAGCACTATTTTTAAACATATTTTTACGAAATTGCTTTTATATCATGTAGTTTTTTTTTTAAGTTTAATAAATAAAGAATACTGATAGTCGTGATGGCCCAGTGGATAAGGCGCCCGCCTCTCGTGTAAGAGGGTGCGGGTTCGAATCCGGACAAGTACCAATGTGACTTTTTGAATTCATATGTACTTTCTAAACTTTATCTTGGACATCACTGACATCCCGTGCCTCGGAAAGCACGTAAAGCCGTTGGTCCCGGTTGTCATTCGTAGAACTTTGGCAGTCGTTACGGGTAGTCAGAAGCCAGAAAGTCTGACCAGTCTAACCAAAGGGTATCGTGTCGCCCAGTTACTGGGTTGTGGAGGTCTGATAGGCAGTCGCTTCACATAAAACACTGGTATCCAGCTGAATCCGGTTAGGCTGGAAGCCGACCCCAACATAGTTGGGAAAAGGTTAGGGAGATGATGATGATAAATAAAGAATACTAAGAACTAACCTAGCTGTCTGCAAAAGCAGCACAGTATAATCTCCCTCATAGGTCCTGGTGGCTGACACGAAGTTGTAAAGGTTGGGGATACCAGAGGACATCATGTAGCCGTGCCCTCCGCACGCGTGACGACACTGCTCAATCAGGTACGCAGAGTCGGACGTGCTGATCGCCTTCAGACAACTTGAGAGGGCGTGGAACTGGAATTGAAGGAAGAAATTATTTTTATTAACCGTTCGTCGACCAAGCGACAGCCGGCTGTCGCGATGCTATTGTCTTTCTATTGCATCTCCAGAAGAAGTCCGCCAGAAAAGCGCCGAAGCAATGAAGCTCGGGACTCGTCGAGCTTCATTGCTTCGGCGCTTTTCTGGCGGACTCCACTGTTGATTCTGGCTTTCAGGAGTTGCAGTGGTGGGAAGTGTGGTGGGATTGTCCCAAAAAAAAAAATTCTATTGCATCTCGAATCACATATATATTCAAAGGATTAACAGACCAAGATATGTCTTGGTCGGTTAAAGTAGACCAAGATCTGTAAATTCTCACCTCAGGCAAAGAGTCAGTGTTCCCATGCTTTATGTCAGCAAGCACAGCGTTGAAGCTCTTCCACAGCCAGTTGCTGGACAGCTGCAGTGCATGCGCTGTGGCTATTGCGATGAACAGCTTGTGCTGCTGTGTCGCGTAGTCCAGGATCTGAGGCTCTGCTTCACTGGAAATTACAAACGTCACTTAGGACACTGATATGAGTAGGAATTGATGGAACTTTTACACCATATATGTCGAAATGAAAAGTATCATATAAGAACTTACTTTTTTGAAGTCGGTTAAAATACTAAAACCTGCTCCTAAATGTTACAAATACTTTACTTAAAGCCGCATTATAATTTAAATCGGTTTAGCCTAACGCGAGATATTCGCGAACAAATAGGTATACAATCAAACATACACGTTTATACAGGACAAACTAAGAACCTCTCTTCTTTGAAATCCCCCGTGATATCTACAAAATAATTGCGTCCTCTGACAAATGCAACCCCTAATGTAACTTTCAGTGTAATAAAGAGGTTTTATCAATTGCCAAATTAATAAAAATCACAAAAGTGTTTTCTCTTCTTCAAACTTACGTTCAAAACTGGCCGTTATACTCAAAAAACTGGTGACGTGACAGCCGTTATTTGTTGAGAAAAATAAGAAATAAAAAAGAAACACAAATGGCGTTTATAATTTTTTTCCACGAATGAAGACCAGCAACGCTTAAATAATAAATCAAAGAAGATCTAATGAGGTTCTATTCAAAAAAGTATACTTAAGAGCTTTTACAAAATATGACCTTCTTAGATGGCCGTAGTACTAGAGTTTTCTGTAAGGAGTCTAAAATCTTAAAACTATCTGTATTATGTGATGCTGACAAAATTTTTCTTAAAAAAATATTAGAATTGGGTAGTTTCCACCATTAACCAATAAATGTTAGACACTATTTCTATAAAACCTCTATTAATTTCAGTCCAATAAATTCGGTTCATTTTCAATCTGCTATACAATTTGATTTTTAGTTGCTTTGAAATCAATAAATAGATAATCAACTGCGTTGTAATTTTAGTGACGTCATAAGTTTCCATTGTCATACAAAATCTATTGGAGAATTGCGTTTTGACAGCTCATAAAAAGTACGTCAATTGATAATGGTGAAAACTACCGTATTGCCATTTGCGTTTATTTGGATATAACGGCCAGCTTTGAACATAAGTTAGGAAATGAAAATAACTCGTTCGTGAGTTTTATGGGAGACCTATAATTTAATTTTTGTAGTATTTCTTTAGTAAACAATATTTTGTGTTTTCTTTGATTATTAGAATCACCAGGCTACTTCTGTGAGCTTACTCTGGAGCATGCCATACACTACTAGTAGCAAATTGCTATTGCCATGCATAAAGGTTTGATTCCGAACTCGGCAACAAGCAGCAGTGCTGCCGCAGCAGTGCTGCCGCGACACTATTGGTCCCCATACAATTTCTATAAGTTTATATGAGATTACATTCCGAGCTAGGCAGCAATGTCGCGGCAGCAATGTAGCGGCAGCACTGCTGCGCATCAGTGTCACCCTACCGCCGCGACAGACCAGTAGTGACGCGTCTGCCGCTGCACTCAAAGTAAACTAACGAATACACAACAACGCATCACCGTAAACAGAACGACACTGCAGCCTTGGTCGGAATCAGCGCGGCAGGCAACACTGTTGGGCAGCACCTTAGTGGCAGCACTGCGAGAACAGCACTGCTGCTTGTTGCCGAGTTCGGAATCAAACCTTAATCTACCTTAAAATCGCCTTTTCACAGCTCATCAAACTCTTCTAACTTTATTCAACTTACTCAGGCTTAGGTCTTGACTGACGCCGTATAGCCGAGTACCGCACGGCAATGGTGCAGGCCTTCGCCAGGTTGAAGGCAGCCTCGTTGACCAGCATCACGCGAACGAATACCATTGTTCCGTACGTCAGTTTGCCGTGCCGCGCCACTTTCACGTAAGTGCCATCCTGCAAGAAATTACTGTCATTTATATAAGATTGGTAAGTGAGTTGCGTTTGTTTGACAATTTAAAGAGTTTATAGTCTTAATTAGAATTCTATCCTTTTTAATTTAGATTATTTTTGATTTGGACGAAACGGGAGTTCAATTAAAATCGCATAACTTTAGCAAACGCTCCAAAGACATCTCATACAATTTCTCACCTTCAAAACCTGAGCATTCTTCATCATCATATGATCCCTAGGGATCCTATAGTTATTAAATCCCAGGAAGCCATTGTCAGCTGTGTTGAATCCCATCTTAGGGCCGATCTCTCCGACCTTGATCCCTGGGCATGGCATGTGCGTGTCCTCATCTCGAATTTGAACGATGAACGGGTGTGTGCCATGGCATTCACCTTTAGTGTACAGCTGGGCTACTACGATGCAGTAGTTTACTGTTTTTCCAACTGCAAAAACACAAAGTTTGGGTTTTTGTTTCTAAAGCTAAGTTTTTTTTATAATTATTATGATTTTGAAGTCAATTAATTTTATAATTATTTTTGAATCAGTCAAAGAAATGACTGTGCTCGATTAAGCTTTAGGTTTTTCGTAGAAACTTGCATTTTAGACTCAGCGTGTATAAGACGCATAACCGTACGGACGCTGCTTAAGCAGCCGATGCAATAATAGTAAATACTACAAATAGCAGTAGGTATACTAAAAAAGTGTTACTTCAAAACCTGAATATTCAGGACCAATGGCAAAATGTTAGCATCTCCATAATACTCACGACCTCCAGCCCACCACTTGTAAGACGACAACGTAGGGCTGTTCAGGACAAACTCCTCAGTTTCAGGATCGTAGGTAGCGGTGGTCTCCAGGCCTCTAATAAACGTGCCATGACCTAGCTCCGTCTGTAATACAACCATTGCTAACTCATTCCCTTTATCCTTACTAAGCATGTTCTATATTTTACCTGACCTACATCGACAATTGACGTCTATAAAGCATTCATTTGCGTCATGCAGTGCCAATTAATTTGCTTTAAACTTAAATTAACGTTGTTGTTTTGTTATCGATAGTCAACAGAACAACACGCAAGTTCTAAATGTTTATATCTTAACATGCATTATGCTGAGCTTTTTAAGCTTTATAAGTATTAACATTGTAGTTCTCTAGTGCAATTTTTTTTTTAATTTTGGATAAATTGATCTTCCATTGCAATATGTATTTAATTAATTGATAACCTTATCCAACAACATTACAGATGGTAAAGAACTATCATCAACATTGTCATAAAATCTCACCTGGGCATATGTCCCAAGGATTTGCATGTCCAGCGCTCTGGGCAGCCAGTACGACTGTTGTTCTGGCGTGCACTGGCCTATGATGGTGGGCACGAACATGCCCAAATGAAGGAGGAAGGGAGACACCTCCTTGAAGAATGCGTCGGCTGTGCGACGGATGATTGGAGAGTTCAGGCTAAATTGAATTGAGAATGTGAAATTAGCGATAGTAAAGTTTACTCTTATAAGATGGTACGAAATGATGGCAATAATGTAATGTAATAATGTAATGGAACAGATAGAAAAATATTGTGTAATTGATGCTCGTATGGGCATCATGATATAGAATCATGATTCTGAAATATCTATTGGAGTGCTGTGCAAAAATAAAGTAATATACATTACATTTTATAAGCTTCTCTCTAAAAAACTACACAAAATAGGCAAATAAACTACAATACAAAAGTGATTGTATACATTGGAAAACCGACAAACAAATAAAAAGCGAGTCTTTCAATTCGTCATCTATTGATCATCCTGCTAGTTTATATATTTTTTGTTCCGTTTTCAAAATCAGGGCAAATACGAACATTTTATTTTTAGATTAGTCAAGGAATCGATCGTTTGCCACACACCCTGAATACATTAGAATTTAATCTAAATACATAATCCGTACAAATGCCTACAAAAACTTCTCAGATTTATGTTCATTATGCGTGACCTTTTGACATTTGAATAATTAAAGAAAGGAAATGAACTCTTCATTTTATATGTATTCCTGCTACGTTTTTGGATTGAGTTTTTATACGTATTTTTAATGGTCTTTACATAGTTATAAGTAATCTTAATTTCGCCCGCGGCTTCGCCTGGAATAGACGTCGAATTCCTATATAGCTTTTCTTAGTGGCTACCTACTCTTCACAAAGAATACACCCTCCAAGTTTCATGACTGTGCGTTGATATATCAACAGCCAGTCAATCAGTCAGCCTGTTTATAATTTTATATATAGATATATCCAATAGACGTAGCAGCATTTCCTCCCTTCTCAAATTGATTTTGCTTACAAACAAATTGTACAGTGTTACTTATCACAGCATCGTCATCTCAAGTTTCCGTGGTCTACCTAAGTCTCCTTGTTTTTCGCTTGTTTTTCGCAATTATGCCTTCTCCATGTTAAACGCATACATATTTGTAACTTTGCTTTTATTTACCCAAAAGACTCCAATCCACTGAGCCCAGCAAGTTCATTCTTCACGATGCCAGCGTAGACGCAAGATTTTCTCACTGCATTTTCATACTTCTCCTTGGGACTCATGTGTTCTTCTCCTACTGTGTCTTTTGACGCCCCACTGTTCAACGCTATATTTTCTGTAATAGCAAATGAATTGCTACAACTTAGGGTTTCATCATCAGCATCAGGTTAGAAATAAGTCCAATTGTCGAAAAAGATAGAGCTTTGTCGTACGATATTTTAATGAAAGGAAAGGTTGAAAATATTAAACCTGTTTATTTTATTAAACATATAATTATAGAAAAGATTCAACATGTGTAATTGGTACCTTATACCATACCATACCTACTACGGTTTGAAATTGTAAAAATGGGATTGTCTCTTCAACAAAGTCATTGGTGAAGTCTTGAAGTTACAATAAATCGCGAATGTTTCAAATATCATCACTGTAAGTATACAAAAGCAGATATTTTTTTCTAGATTTCAAAATTGGCTCCATAATAAAAGTTGTTTGTTTTTATTGAGTAGAATCATCCCCTAGCGGGTTTTTTAAGACCAAAAATACACCTAGTATTTTTTTTCAATTCTAAATACGTAAAATTTCGATTATAGTCATAAAGGATAGAAAATATATCAATAATTTAGTAGTTGTAGAACTCTTAGTGTGCTCTGAAATTCCACTGTTGCTGAGTCCCGGCTTGAAGAGATAATTATACTCATGTCACACAGACACTACATAATCTTTAAATGGTAATGCATTTGCGTGTTGTTCATGTCCTACAGAGCTTAACACCGGAGTGGTAGTTTGCGACTCAAACTCAATACACACTCAAAATTTATTAATGAAATGTATTTTTATTCAAAGTTCATCCACATTTATTTGCATTTACGTAGTTGTAACTGTTTTGTCCATGTTAAGTTGTGGTTATTTATAAACTGTGACAATACGACTTCTTTAAATAACGTCTGATTGTTATGTGTTTTTTTTTAAACTGAACACCATTGGGGGTATAATTATCAATTAAAGGTAAGCTGTGCCTGGTGTTAACCATTTATTGGCGTCATATTTTAACCCTCCCCTGTATACTCGCTCCCTTTTCCCACTTTTCTTTGGGATTTGTGCTGATACATCACACAAATAGTCAAATACCAAAGAAAAGTATAAATAACAAAAACTAATAAGACAACTTTTGGGCTTTCCATTATTTATAGGCTCGGTATTTCAATTGTATTTTGTTGCCAACTGATCACTGTAATTTTTTAAACGTTGTAAACTAACAAAAAAAATACCTACTATCTACTCTTCAATTTTTGCTTTACAGAGATTTTCTGTTATTCCAGGAAATTGTACAAATCTGCTTAACCTTGACCTCTCTGACCCACCATGCAGTATTTATTAGGCTAACAAGCAAACTTTACATAGCTTCAACTCACCTATTTTCTTCCTCTGCAAAGTATTCTGTTCACCACCATCAATAATATGCGTTACTTCCAACACATTAAAGTTGCATTTCGCTCGCTCCATCGCCAGATCAGGGTTGACCTCCATAGTAGTCCGACTCATTTTACAACATCAAAACTATTGTTTTTTTTTAATCACAGCGCGGTATACGTTAATTCGTCAAGTTATTCGAAATCAACTGAAAATAACTAGGGAGGTACCGTGAATCGACATTATCGGATCCTATTGTATTCACCTTATTTCCATATACTTAAATACTTAATGCTTATTAGTTGGCATTAATTCGTCACTGGTTAACGACCGTCGGTTTGTATATAACATGTAAGTTGCATTGTGCATTGCTATCCGGATATAATTAAATCAATCATAATATATGTCACTGATAAATGCAATTATGATTACAATTCACTTGCAAATTACCTATAGCTATTTTTTTCGCAAAGCATCGTTGCAACAAAAAAGCTACATATAATATACCTAAATTAGGAAATTAAGTTATATCTTGCTTTCATTTCCTAATTTTTGTGTAGCTCTGTGTTATATAGGTTTTTTGGCTTTGGATACATTTCTAATTTACATGTAATCATGCATGTACTTACTCACATAATAATTTTGTAACATTATTTTTTCCAAAGAGTTAGTATAACCATTATTCTCCATACGAAGCAACATTTTGAAATAGCAACTAGATTAATATTTTTCATTCACGTTCCTAAGTGCCTTTCAATGGCCAATGGAAATAAATGATTTGAGTTTGAGTTTTGGTTTAAGTTTCTTTTTATGGATGGGATATCATCAAATGATTTCTCGAGTGTCAGGTTTTTACTGACTAAAACCCACCCATGTTCCTTCGATTGCCCGTTCCGGTTTTCGATAAATCCGTTTTGCACATTATGCTCCTAGGTGTTATTATATCTACCGATTAATTACTGTAGTTGTAATCCAGTACGTACACTGTGTCTTGATAGGAAATTCGTGTAATGTTTCATCAGTTCTCTCTGCTAATGCAAAAGAGGAAGGGCGTTATGGGAAATAACAATTAAAATCTATGATAAAATTTTATACAAAAAAAATAAATCCAAATATAAATAAAAAATGTCAAAACTTAAAAAATAGTCTACTTACAAAATCTACTCCTTTCTCAACATGCATTTGGAATACGATCATGAATAATTCAAAGCTGGAAACACTAGATGGAGCACATTTAACCAACATGGACTGGTTACATTCATATATTAGGATTTTTGATATATCAATGGCTAGGTACCATAGAACATCACATTCTAAAGTATACATGCATTTCGTGTGGACCAGCCGTTACAATAATCCGAAACCATTTAAACAATATTTACTATTAGTATCACAGTCTAGACTTCATCATCAGGGGCTTAAGATATTTGTGGAAGCTCTGGTTGACGGGCTCGGCGTTGAGGGGGCTCTTCAGCGCTTCCTCCATCAGGCGCTCGTACACGCGACCGTCGTACGCGCCGAGAGTTGAGTTCAAGATCTGTGAAACACAAGACAATGTTATTGCGATGTCCTATAATATTTGCCGTTGCATAAAATTATGCTACATCATAAGCAATACCAATTTTTCCCTGTCGGTCGGTACCGACCAAGAAGAAAAAGAAAGGAAGATGATTATGGAAGGCTGATGGTACCGACCATCCATCAGAAAAAAAACTGGGCACCACAATACCGAAGGTCTGCTCAAGTGCGCTTGGATTTGCAACTTTCGCTTTTTGAAAATAATATAGATAGCCTAATATGTTATGCAAGCCGGATTTTACCAATATAATGATCATATAATTCGTGAAAAAAAAACAGACAATTGATGCTAACCTCATCCCTGACATCGAACCCATCGACGATGCCCACGGCGTTGGGACGCAACAAAGCCAGCAACTCTTCATATCTCGTCTGAAGCCTGGCGATATCGTCTTTAGTAATAGTTGAATACTGAAAAGAAACCACATTATTAGAAAATATTTAGGTAGAGATCCGATAGGCATCTGGTAAGGCTAGAAGAAATGGTAGTTAGGAGCACCGAACGAGCGAGCCTCATCCAACACAATCATCCTCCGTTTGTGCTCCGTCCGTACTTTTTTTTTTTTGTATATTTATTCAAAATCTGCATTAACAATACAATACATTGAAGTCTGCCAAACTGCATAACAGTTTGTCGGCAGTGTTCTCGTACAACAATTAGTTAACAAATTTTGTTTTAACAATAACTATTATAAGTGTGCGTGCAAACAATAGTAATCGTAACATGATTAACAAACAGAAGCAAACTATAACAATATCAGGATGCACAATGCAAATCCCGTTACAAAGCATCGATTATGGGCACAATGACAAGTAGTGTTTCTTTAATATTTTCTTAAGATCTCTTTTATTTTCGAAGACTCGGCTTGTCTATGCTAGAGAGCATAGACTAGCCGAGCTTTACGTGAATATCTCCACCAAAAAGCTTAATGCTTACCATCAAAAGATCTCCACGTTTTTCCAAAGCCCAATAAACGAGGTAGAGCTCAGCCAACTGCAGTAGTACTTTGGCCAAATTCGGAGATACGTTTGTAGAGAGACGCACCATCTCTTTCCAAGATACTTCGGCTATGATGGCACGGCAGTGAGCCTGTACAATGTAAAAAAAGTGTCATAAAACCAATAATAACAGTAAGTAATTAACTTACTGTTGACCTCTTGTACAGATATGACCTACCGGGGATTTATTACACGGTTCAAGGTAACAATATTATTCAATAGTGATTTAGTGCTCAGTACCGCGTGACAAAGTTGCAGTAACATGACACTTGACATTGATAATACCAGGTGGAAAAATTAAAATACTGGTATTACTTGTATTTACTGAAACATCTTATTTCTCGATTGCTCTACAAAGACGTTGTTACAATGTCCTCTCATTAATCTTGGTACATAATTTACCTGCCCCTACGATTTAAATGCGACCTCTTACCTCACTAGCATTAACAAGCTGAACCGAAGCATTGTTCGACGCGTCTTCGTGATCCAAACCGGTCTTCTCATAATTGTGTATACTGTCGCACGCAGCTTTTATCTTTCTGTACAAAAATGCAAAATTTGCACAAAAAACAGAAGTGTAGTATCAGCAATTGAATTTATGACTGACAGGACAGATTTCAAAGGTGTAATAGATCAAACTTTGTCACGTGCGATCTTGCAGTTCAAAGTTCCTGCTCAAAGTTAAAGACGACCTTACCCTGCAGCAATCGCTTGGAAGCCTCTGATGATGCCTGAAGGAGTGTTCTCCCATTGCACGCAGTCATTGTTGCGGAACTGCACCAAGTAGGACACGGTAGGGGTCATGGCGTTGCCCTGAGTAGCTTGCTTCCACGCTTTTACTAAGAATCTGAAAAGACATAATGTTTGAAGATCTGTTTGGCTGTATGTATTCAGAAGGTCAATGGAGAATAGATATTGAGATTGCAAGCTGAACATTTTAATTTTGATTATATTTCATTGGAAGTAGTTACAAGAAAAAATAGTGATTATGACACTATTAGTGTTACATTTGCTTCTATTGATTTTCTATTGAATTGGCATATACTTTTCTCAAGCTTTGCAAAAATTAAAAACTCAATAAAGTTGTTATTACCTGGCAGTCTGTAACATCAGCACAGTGTACTCTCCCTCATAAGTGATGGTTGCGGTCACAATGCCATTAATGATGGGCAGGTTGGAGGAAGCCATGTAGCCGTGCCCTCCGCACGCTAGTCTGCATTCCTCGATCCGGGCTGCTGCGTCGCGACTGCATACTGCCTTCAAACAGCATGCTAGAGCATGCAGCTGGAATAAATTAAGATGATTGTTACGTCACGGAGAAAGCAAGTTTGTTGCTGATAGAAACCAGCAGCGTCGGTCTTGTTAATGTAATTATTACAGAGATGTTCTAAATCGATTAAAGAAAAAATAGCTAAAGCGTAAAGTTTCTCATCCTCCATTAAAAAGGGAGGATCCTCTAAACAGTGTGATCAGTCTGAGTAATGATGTGTTGTATAATGCTTATGTCGTGTCAAATTCTGCAAGATGTGAGATGTTAGTTGTATTTCACATTGTAGCGATAGATGTAGTTACTACGGTTCAGAATGTTATTCCACTAACCTCGGCCATTTGATCCATATTGCCTTTAGCAACATTAGCGATGGTTTGGGCATAGGTGTCCCATAACCAGTTGCCGGAGATGCGGAAAATATGACTGGTAGCTACTCCGATGAATAACTTGTGCTGTTGAGTCACGTAGTCCAAAATCTGGGGCTCTGGTTGACTGCAAAAAGACAACTACACTTATAAATCCTTACAAAAAAAACTCGGGAAATATTACTACACCATTTGAAAAAATGTTTTTTTGAAATTAATACATGAGTGAAACAAAACACGGACAAAAATGAAATGGCATTTTGTGTTGTTTCGGTTGAACAGGACAAGGGCTGTAGGCATCATCTAGCAAGTAAATAAAAGCCTTGTAAACTTACTCTGGTTTTGGTTGCGACTGATGTCTAACCGCAGAATATCTGACCGCAATAGTAGCAGCCCTCGACAGTTCATACGCCACGTCAGTCACAATGAGAACCCTCACCAACACCATGGTGCCGTATGTTAGCTTATCATTCTTGGACTTTACGTAGGTTCCGTCCTGAAAACATTGCATCACATCGTTAGTATTTTGCTGAGAACAAAGACAAATCATTTCACTCTCAGAATTGACTACGGTTTTGATCTTGTTTTGATAGACCAATAAAAGTAACAACAGAGCAATGAAAAGTAAAAAGGGTTGTAAACATTTAAGAAGCTATAATCAACTCACCTTCAAAACTTGAGCATTCTTCATCAACATATTCCTCCTAGGAATCCTGAAATGATCGAATCCTAAGAAACCATTGTTCGCCGTCTGGAAACCCATCTTGGGTCCGATCTCGCCTACTTTAACACCAGGTAAGGGCATGTGGGTCTCTGTGTCACGAATCTGAACGAAGAATGGATGAACTCCATAGCATTCCCCTTTTGTGTACAGTTGGGCGACGACGATGCAGTGATTTGCTGTATGTGCCACTGAAAATAAATAAATAAAAAATATTTAATAGATAGTTTAAAACCATCGAAGATGCATTGATGCATGAACTTTTGCAATGCAGAAAGCACCACCTAAATGATTTTTATGATTTAAAAAAGTTGTGATGAAAACTGTGATAAGACACTTATACGTCCAATGACTTGTAACAAATTTAGGCAGCAAACTGATGCAGTTTATTTATAAAAACCGGCCAAGAGCGTGTCGGGCCACGCTCAATGTAGGGTTCCGTAGTTTCCCATCCGTCACAATAAGTGTTCCCACTTATAAGTTTTAAAAAGGCTTTTGTTACGTTGACATACTAAGTACGCAGAAATTATTTTGTACAACCTTTTTGTCTTTTTTGTACAAAAACTGTTCTTTCTATCAAGTTCAAAATAATTTTCCTAGAAAGTCCTTATAAAGTTCTACTTTCCAATTTTTTTTCATATTTTTGAAACCTACGGGTCAAAAGTTAGAGGGACGCTTTGATTTTTCCTTTTGGAGCGATTATTTCCGAAATTATTGACATTATCAAAAAATGATATTAGTAAACCCCTTTTCATTTTTCAATACCTATCTAACAATATATCACACGACATCGTTGAAATTAAAAAAAAAATCACTTCCCTCTTTACATATAGGGGGGCTACCCTAATAAAACATTTTTTTCCAATTTTTATTTTACCACTTTGTCGGCGTGATTGATATACATATTGGTATCAAATTTCAGCTTTCTAGTGCTAACGGTCACAGAGATTAAGCGAGGACGGACGGACAGACAGACAGACATGGCGAAACTATAAAAATTGGGTAATAAGTGGGTTCCTAGTTGACTACGGAACCCTAAAAAGGGCCTTTACATATGTACACTGCAGAGTACATCGTTTTTGGCAGTGAAAATACTAAATCAATTGATACTTTTTTGCTGTACACACCAAACTCATAATATGAAAATTATTGGGTTGGAAAACTCGAATGGTGCAGGTCAAGATAATGGTTAGGAACGAAGTATAGAATGCCCCTGTCAGTAACTGCTCAGGGTGGCTGGCAACAACTTGGTGACTGTAGCCGAAGAACGGGCAAAGTCGCCTTAGGACAAGAATACTGTTCTAAAGGTTTTAAGAAACACCAATCAAAATTATGATAAACCAATTTTTTTCTCCCTATTTTTTCAATACCTACACTGCCTGAAGATATGCCTGAATTTAGAACTGGCTTGTATTTAAATATCATCTCATACTCACATCCACCGGGCCACCATTTGTAAGCAGTGAGTTTAGGAGTGTTGATAATGAACTCTTCTGTATCAGGATCGTAAGTTGCTGTGGTTTCCAGTCCTCTAAGGAATGTTCCGTGACCGAGCTCAGTCTGCAAGAATAACATTATTCAACTTTTATTATTTTTATTACTTATATGTAATGTGAGTTAAAAATAAAAGCACATACACATTACAAAGAGGTCAAATAGGTTTCATAAAATTAATCAATAACTAGAATTTGACACTGGTAACCAAATGAATAGGCTTTACTTATAATTTTTTTTATAGTCATCATCCCTAACAGCTTTTGTTGTTATTAATAGGACATCTCTCTTGACTCTCGTGTGTCTTTTTGACTGGCGGAAATCGTGGAACGTTTGTTTAACTCTCGTTTAGCAAGGCAGGCAGAAAACGATTTAATGTTAATAAGTCCTGTACATATACAGTGTGATTCTCTGACAATATTTCATTATTTAAGAGAATCACAAACAAAACAAAAATTTCATATGCTCCAACAACCACCATCTGGAGTAACCTATAAGCCATAAGTATTTATCCCTTTACCAAATTCTGTCCATTCCTCACCTGAGCATAAGTTCCTAGGATGCCGAAGGTCATGGCCTTGGGCAGCCACTCTACCAGCTGCTCATCATCCGACTGGCTCAGAATGGTCGGCACAAACATTCCCATGTGTAACATTAGTGGTGATATGTCCTTCACCACTGCAAATGTTATGCGGTACTTGTTTGTAGGCCTGGTGGACAAAAATAGTGGTTTAGAGATCAGTGGCTTCTTTCGTAAAATTAACTCTTTTCTTTGTTAAATTTTGGTGAAGTGACCTTGAAACGAGCTGTGAATACATTGTCATTAGCATTGCCGTTGTATTAATAAAATAAATATTTTCTCGCTAGGAATTTCACTGCTCAATATTCACGTGATCTTTTCAGAATCCGTTACATTCTGACCAGAACATTGGATTAAATTAGAACAATGATCTTCCATAGGTTTATACAGAATGCTGCATTCAGCTGCAAAGATCCAGAAAGCCACCTATTGATCGTGCTTATTTTCTCCGTTTCTCCTGACAATATAGTGCACAATTATTGGAAACGTACAGTGTGAGTGAGTACAAAAATCAGCAGCACAGCAACGGAAAGACACGTGTACGCAATCGCGACATCGCCGCCCACAAGTTCGCAATTGTCTGGGAACATTGTGCAAACACATTCTGTAGGTCTTTACTTGAGTGAGCCTAGCTAAAGAAATACAACGTATTTTTTGGTCTTAAAAACCCGACTGGGGGATGATATTACCCATAAAAACAAACAACTTTTATTATGGAACGAAATCTGAAATCGCGACAAAAATATCAGCTGTTCGTAACAAAAGTTCAATGCCCTCCCGACCATGATATATGAAACAGCTGATATTTTTTTCGAGCTTTCCAAGGTGGTTTGATAACAAAAGTTGTTGGTTTTTATGAGTAGAATCGTCTCATAGAGCTGATTTTTCAAGACCGAAAATACACTACACTGTGACGGATAACGGTGGAATCTCCCCTTTTCTCTCTTTTTCTCATTTTCTCTCTTTATCTCATTCTCTTTTCCTCCCTGTTTACTCTAACTTACCTAAAAGCGTCCATAGAGTTATGTCGCTGTGCATACTCTTTTACGCACTCGGACATCAAGCAAGACTTCCTGATGGCATTCTCGTATCTCTCTTTATGACTCATATACTCTTCTGGCACTGCATTCTCTAAGTTAAAACCAGGTATACTGAGCACCTCGTTTTCTGAAACAAAGTTTAAGGTAATTAAACTATTCTTTATTTATTACTTGCTTTTGCCCTCGACTTCGTCCGCGTGGAGTAACAGTTCCCGTTCCCGGGGGATTTTCGGGATGAAAATTATCCTATGTCCTTTCTCGGGTCCCAGACTATATCTGTACCTTTCATTCAAATCAGTTCAGTGGTTTAGGCGTGAAGAAGAGACAGACAGACAGAGTTACTTTCGCATTTATAATATTAGTACGGACTATTCGTGGGATGTTTCATAATCTTCCAAGATAAATAAATTACTTATGTAACGTGCTTCAATTTGCGTATGTCATTAATTGATAAATGATAAAGTAATTAAAAGATACAAAATGGACTAGATACTTCAGTATCCTGTCAAATTCTATCTATTTGAGATTACGAGATTCGGCTCGAGATTTCGTACGTATAAAGTCATAAGTGGTGCCGATTCTCTTGTGCACAAACTATCGTAAATTTAAGTTAAGTGCATCTTTCTCTTTCCTTTTAATTAAGAAAAGGACAGAAGATCACATTTTAGTTAAGTCCTGTCAAATTTAGACACTCCATAGATAATTTAGACGCAATTTAAAAACATGGCGTCTAAATATACGTCAATTTTCATCAGGCGCTGTCTAATTTGACAGGATTAAACTAAAATGTATCTTCTGTCCTTTTCTTTAAGGCCCGTATTAATAGAAGTCCCTCAACTCCGAGACGCTCTCAAGTCTCTTGCTGTCATTGTCATTCTAAAGGGAAAAAATAAGGAAAGCAATAAACTTGAGAGCGTCTCAGAATTGAGTGACGTCTATTAATACGGGCCTAAGAAATGGAAAGCGAAAGATGCACATAACTTAAATTTACGATAGTTTGTGCACAAGAGAATCGGCACCACTGTTCTACTAATATCATAAATGAAAAGTTTGAGAGGATGGATGGAATATGGAGGGAGGTTCGTTACACTTTCAAGCAAAAACTACTGAACGGATTTTGACAAAACTTCAGAATAATAAAAATATAGCTGTAACACATAGGCTACATAACTTTTTTTGGAGAGTAGGAAATCATCAGGCAATTTTTATTTTACTTGTGCAGATTACGTTTAGTAATCACTGAGTAGCAACAAGAACAAATTAGGAATTATTTTTATCACTGAGAAATAAACTAATTTAGCATTTTGATGCTTTTTTTGCGATAATAAATAACAGATAATATAAGAATTTAATCAGCTTTTAAGGGTATTAAGAAAAAGGTTAACGTTTTACTTTTTTATCTTTTTTGCAGAGAAATAAATCAAAATATTAACCACCTGGCGTTAGGTGGTCACTTTTACCTACAGACGTGTGCAATACAGATCCCTGAGACAAAGATGACTTTACATCTACAAATCATGCTTTGCGGCATAAACAGATATGATGGTAGTACTTCCCCGGATAAACTACTTCACATAGAACTCTACAACTAGTGTCATCATTTCGTAATTTTTCTGAGGAATTCATTACACACATTTATTTAATAAAAATATAAATATTGATTTCCTCAAATTTGCATTTTCTTGCCCCGGGGTCGTATTTTATAATAATACATTTCCTGCATCGAGACCATAGTCTCATAAGACTGATTCAATAAATATTTGAAATTCAAAACAAACAAAGCAAACGGTACAAAGTGCAAACACTCATAACTGCGATAAACGAACACATCCCAACTAACAATTTAACGTCGTTCAAAAGTTTAGTAAACGTTATCTTAAAACCATTAATCGTAATACCTAAGTTGTACTAACGTTATAATAACGTTTACTAAACGCGAAAATGGCCCCAGTTATACGACCAACATTATCGTTTAATGGACATACAAAAGTAGCAAGATGACTTCGTTACGTCATTCAAAAGTCGTATGAACGTGATAGAATTACCACTTTCGTCGCGCAGAAGTCGCATCATAACTTTACAACGGCTCGTTTGCTGTATTGTCGTCATACAAGTGTTATTGAATGACTAAAACGTTTTATTTGAGTCAAGGAACAACACCTGTAAGACTTCTCTATTTTTCCTGTTAGTGGAACGTGTTTGGATTTGATTCGAGGTTAGAGTGCAAAATAAATAATTACAAGGAAATAAAAGGTTTATTTAAGTAATATTATATATCTCGCTAATAACTGTATCTGTCTCTTATGCCGTTTAGTTCGAGTGGGTATTAAAGTTTTATGATAATATACCTATATGTATTTATTTGAAATTTTCATGCCCCCTCTCAATTTTGTGTTTAAATGATTATATTTTTATTAATAAAAATATATTTATTTCTAAAAATGTAGGACATGTTGCTTTTGTCACACACTTATCTCTTTACGACGTTGTAAAGACATAAAGTCGTATTAAGGTTATTTGAAGACCATGCAATACGCCATGACAGCAGCTGGCTATTAAGGTTCCTCATAAATTTAAAACCCCTTTTCATATTGTTCACAGTAAAAGTACAGTGCAGATTTCAAATATTTCAAAATTTTTTTTACTTTCCTTTTGAAAGTTCCACTACGTGTAAGTCTTCTCCACGAATTTTTACCTTCCATTTTTCGTAGCAAATTTAATCAAACGTTCCGTAAATATGGCGGCCTAGACGTTTTAAAGTCAAAACCTGACTTAAATGCGACTACAAGTTTGATTAAAGTCAGAGCATGACCATAAACAGACATCATCAAATTTATTGGTTATATTTAAGTATCAAATAAACCACCAAGTCATTTAAGAGTCTCCAATTGACCGCTGTAAAACAGGATAGTGATCGTTATATAAACGTCACTGTGAAAACGTCTATACAACTGCTACATTACATAGATGTCATATTATTATAAAGGTTTTTCAAAGACCTAATTTGGTTAGTTCAATACGCTTAATGGACTATAACGTTAGTACGACTATAGCGTTGTCGTACAAACGTTTTAGCTAAGACTTTAATACAACGCCGTTTAGTTTAGTCTTACCAACGTTGCTAAGATCAGCTTATTATGACATATTTGTCGCACGACTAAAAAGTTAAATTAAAGACGTCTAAAGGACCTCGTAGTCATCTCACTATCATTATAAGACTGCTATCCAACTTTATGTCGTATAAGTCAAGACTTATATGACGTTTTTGTTTGTTGGGATACTATCAATAATCAACTTGGACATTCATTTGTCATAATAATACTATTTGCTTTATTGGCCACTTCTAAAACATAATATTTATTTATTTAGAGCATGGAATACCTACAGCAAAATACAATATCTAGAATAACAATCAAATAGTAACTGGTAAGCCAATAACAATAAATAAATATTTGTATTTTATTCAGCCCTCGACCCTGGTCCGCACATATTTTTGTAGCACTTAATCTCAGCACAATGGATCATTAGTTTCAGTAATTACTTCCTACAAACCCAAAAACAAAAAAACTTATTAATATAATACCCTCCCCATCGTAAGCGGGATGTTCTACAATGATATAGGCTGTAGAATCTACAGCCTAAAAAATAAGAGAGCTATAATAGAGCTATAAATATATATAAAAGAAAGTCGTGTTAATTACATATTTTAACTCAAGAACGGCAGAACCGATTTGGCTGAAAATTGGTGGGGAGGTAGCTTAGGATCGGGGGTCGGACATAGAATACTTTTTATCTTTATTTTTTAACAATCAAAAATCTGATGTAACGCGGGTGAAAACGCGGGGGAAAGCTAGTACTGCATAATCGTAACTTCAAACCTACTTCGCTAAACGAACTTTATTTATAAAAACGATGTTTTCAAATCGGACCAGCAGTTTTTCAGATCTGTTCATTTAAACACATAAGCTTCATAATTTTGAAAAATCAACTCACCAACGGCCTTCCTCTCTTTAGTCTCCTCTGGTCCTCCATCGATAAGATGTATGAGCTCCTGCACATCGAAGGTACACCTCTTCCTCTCCCTCACAAGATCCTCACAAACTTTATGTTCGGTCATGTTGTCGCACGCCGCTATACTAACTCTTCGTGTCGACTCTTGCTAATTATCTGCGCTGCTGTAATGTGATAATGAGTGATAAGATTACGGGGGGGCGCTGAGAACAATTTTAAATACCTAAGGATTATTGATTTTTGATCACTGCTTACGTTCATGGGTTCAATAACAGAAGAAGATCGAGATTGTGTGATGAATTTAATAATTTGATTATGACTACTATAGATGTTTGGAAGAAAACACGCACCCCTTTAAACAAGTCCAAAGCCCAAATTTTAATACAAGATCATAACAAGTCGAGTATGTCGGATTAACCTTTCGACGACCAAGCGACAGCCGGCTGTCGCGCTGCTATTGTGTGTGTTTAAATAAAAAAACATTAAACATCAAGAAGTTAACTCTTTCAGAAGAGTCTAAGGCCCGTATTAATAGACGTCACTCAACTCCGAGACGCTCTCAAGTCTCTTGCTGTCCTTGTCATTCTAAAAGGAAAAAATAAGGACAGCAATAAACTTGAGAGCGTCTCAGAATTGAGTGACGTCTATTAATACGGGCCTTAGTGACTTGGATTGTTCTAATTTTGAACTCTAAATACGGCACTGAGTAACTAGTGCAGGTTGATAGGTTAATGGTCTTATAGTACTCTGCTGACCGTTTTTGAAAACGGCGCAGTGGCGGCCACTCTCGACGGAGGTACTAACTCAAGAGAATAGTAGAGTTCAAAAAGATTTCGTAAAACTGTAAAAGTTCACACAAAGGAAAAAATCAATTAAAAAATTAAATTAATTAATTAATTAATTAATTAAATTATTTCAGTTTAAAAATTGATCGAATTTTCTTAACGTTACATCAGCTTACTCATGTTTATTTTTTAGGCAAAGAATCAGAGACGTCGTCTGATTTACCTTTACCTAAAAAAAACAAAGACACGACCTCATTTTCCAAAATTTTCCGCGCATTTTAATAACGAATAAATTTTGTAGATACTGCTATTGTCATAACTTTATAATAATTGAAGGTCGTGACAGTTATAGGCAGCTTATTATTTACACATAGTCGACAAACACACAGACTTTAGAACCTTATTTCACACAAGTTTTTGTTTGCGAGTATTTACTCGGCCATCGGATGCTTATGTAAAAATACTGAATGTCAGTTGTATTTTTAATCATTCAGAATTTTCTCTTTGCGAAATTAGTTATCCTTGATGTTTCCGTAGCATCATTTTCTTCAAAATATTTACATCGGTGTATTTAGGATGCCCATTATGTACTTGGTTAACTAGTAATGATAGTAAACGACCAAGACCTATGAATGACTACCGGAGCCTACGACTTTACATAATTTCTGAGACTCTGAGGCTGAGGTTTTATACTACTTAATATTCAATAACTTTATTGCATCCCGTATTGTATACAAGGCCGGTAGGTAAAATAAAGAGAAACAATTATGGACCCTGTCGGGCACAGCAAGTTACTTTTTTTAGAAGAGCGCTCTTTGTTTAAATACATAATAATATCCGTACTAATATTATAAATGTGAAAGTACCTAACTCTGTCTGTCTGTCTGTCTCTTCTTCACGCCAAAACTACTGAACCGATTTGAATGAAATTTGGTACAGATATAGTCTGGGACCCGAGAAAGGACATAGGATAGTTTTCATCCCGGATATCCCCAGGGAACAAGAAGTATTATTCCACGCGGACAAAGTCGCAAGCAAAAGCTAGTATTATAATATTATATATTATTATAAATCTTTTAGAGGGATATCCCTTTAAAAGATTTGATGAAAAACCAAATAACACTGCCAGGACCGGAGAATCGAACTCAGAAACCACGAGACCACACAGTCATTCAAAAGTATAGATAAGGGTCTATTCTTTTTTTTTTATAATAAAAATTTTGTTTATCCTTAATCCTCGATAAAATTATCTGTCTGTTTGTAAAGTACACACCTACGTAAATAGATATCTTAGTAGGTATGTACTCGATAAAATAGACGGTAAAAAATATTTTTTATTATACAATATCATATTTTAATAATAAGATAAGTTAATAAATACCTACTAGTCAGTAAGTAGTCAAAGTCCAAAGCGTGATAAATGGTTCAAAGTACAAAGTACAAGCTATTTTTGTACCAAATAGAAGTCATGAAAGTTATAATTTATCTAAACACGATAATATTTATCACGACTTATTTGGTGTTTAATAAAAAACAAAAGAGCTAAGGAGACCCAAACAGGATACAATAATGTTTATCTATACTTATATACTATAATATTATAAAGAGAAAAACTTTGTTTGTTTGTTTAATTGTAATGAATAGAGGCTCAAAAACTACTGGACCGATTTTAAAAATTCTTTCACCATTCGAAAGCTACATTGTCCACGAGTAACATAACAGAGGCTATATAATATCAGGCTATATCCCACGGGAGTGAAGCAGCAGTAACCAAAAACCTACGTGAACGAAATGTGAGTGAAACTGCGAGGAACAGCTAGTATATTATACAGGGTGATACCAATAAAATAATGGACAGATAAAAGAAAGAAAAATGTTGATTGGCACAGATCGTCATCAAATCGAATCGTCACACAGCGAAAATTTAACGGGTAAAATGTGTAAAGTAAATAAATTACAATAGACAAACATGAGCAAATGAGCATGTGTTCTAATTATATGACAAGACCATTTTAATTTATACTAACAGTCGTCTAATTAAAATTAGAACGGTACTCTTCTTTCTTCCCCTTATAAATATTTAACTAAACTAAATCGCACTCTCCTTTGTCCGAGAAATTATGTTTAAAACAGAGTTAGATCTCATTATGTAAAAACTCTTTCAGCAATATTCATTATGCATTTGGCCATGGACAATATTGTTAGTGTTAAAAAAAATTAAGCATTCCCGCCTTTTTTGCTTACACCATTTCACACAAGATGGCACCAGTTTGTATTGGCTAAAACGACCTCTGCTGGCCCATTCATAAACTAAATAAGATCATGTCATGCACGATCGATCTGACAGATCGGGGGCAAAAAGAGGTAAACAAACATAATAAATTGCATAGTAAGAAGTTTATCTCAATAAAAACCTTAAAAAACTTACTTTTTATAGTTTAAAACGATGTTTTGAACACTAGAAGAGCCAGTTTGACACCAAAATACAATAATTTAACGAAAAAAAACTAGTTGATTGCGGTATTCTTTGTTAGAATGTTGAAAGTAGGAGTGGACGTGCGGTCATTGCCGCTGATGTTTCTACACTAACATACAAACATATAGGCACTTACCTAGCCACTACGCAAGTTATAAGTATTGTTCATTATCTTGAATTGCCTAGACTGACTGATCTAACTCGTTCTCTTATTTTGATAATATAATAATAATAATAATAATAATAATTTATTCAAAAAAGCTTACAAGATATGAAATTAACACTAAGATCTATTTCTATAAAATACATCATACATTTCATGTGCCTGAACTAGGAGATCCTGTGTTTCAGGCTAGAAGAGCTCACATAGTTTAAAATTATTCAATCATAATAACAATACTTATAATACAAAAATTACGAAGAATTAACACTAGGTACCTTAATATTACTTATTTTAGTACTTCTAATAATTTCTCTGTATCTTCATACGACATCTCTTGAAGCGCATTTTTAATCTGCTTTTTACAGTTGTTGTAGCCCAAGGAATAGATGTTTGCTACAGAATTTAATCTATTATACAGAAGGGGACCCAGGAAGAAGTAAAATTTCGACGTAAAGGCATGTTTTGTTCTTATTTTTTGAGTGCAAACTATATCTTTCCGTCTTTTGTTAGTTAAGTCAGTGCTGTAAGGAAGGTCGGCGTGTTGCTTAAGTACGATGTGCATTATGAATAACTGGCGAACTGTTAATACTTTACAGTGTTTATACAAAAGGTTAGTTGGAAAAAGATAAGGGTGAAAAGAAGATACCTTGAGAATAGCTCGCTGAGCTCTCTCCACAGTTAACATCAATGTTTTACCTGCTCCACCCCAGGAGGTAATACAGTAAGTTAAAATCGACTGGCAAAGAGCAAAGTACACTTGCTTTATAATATGTGGGTCTGCAATATGACGCAACTTTTTGAAAACAAATATCAACTTTCGTATTCTATTATTAACGACTTCAATATGTGGTTTAAACGAAAGAGTCTCGTCTAATATAACACCCAGGTATTTAATTTTATTTGATCTTTTAATGTTAGTACACATACATTGGTTTTCAGCGGGGAATGTGCAGTAATGAGCATGCAATGAACTATTTTGATTTGATGTTTGTTTCCGCATAGAAAACTTAATATAATTGGTTTTATCTGCATTCAATGTCAGTGAATTCAGCTGAAGCCATTCAATAACATTATTAAAACCGTGTTGCGCAAGCCTGTAGACTTCTGATTCCGACTCAGCTGAAAAAAGTAGGGCAGTGTCATCTGCGTAAGATATGACTATGCCCTGTTGTAACTGGATATTACAAAGGTCGTTTATGTAAATTATAAACAACGTAGGACCCAAAATACTTCCTTGGGGAATACCAAAGGACGTGTTTTCCATGTCATCGCTGAGGATATTATCAATCTTTACGCATTGGGTACGGTTTTCTAGGTAGCTCTTGAAAAGTTTCAGCTGAACACCTCTAATGCCTATCGATTCCAGTTTGTATAAAAGGTCAGAAATAGAGACACTGTCAAAGGCTTTAGCGAGGTCCAGGAAAATTCCCACTGTGTGGTTACCTTTATCCAGTTCCTGTACTAAATAGTCAGTCAGCTGATGTACAGCATCAGCTGTAGATAGTTTTGGTCTAAAACCAAATTGCCGCCCAGACAAAATCGATTTATCCTCTAAATATTTGTATAACCTTTTATTAATAATTTTTTCTAATATCTTGGACATAGCCGGAAGTAAAGAAATCGGCCTGTAATTAGTAACCTGATCTTTACTTCCCGATTTATGAACTGGGATAACAACAGCTTTTTTTAGACAATCCGGAAAATAACCTGTGGATAAGCATGTGCGGAAAATATAAGTGAGTGGTGGTACAAAAATGTCCTTAAATTGCTTAATGATTTTATTTGGAATGTTATCCCATCCGACTGCACAGTCATCTTTCAAACTCATAATTATGCCGTTAACCTCAGCCTCATCAGTATCAAGCAGCGCAAAAGAAGTAAGAGTAGTATTACACGCTTTAAAAGTGTTTGTTAAGTGCTCCTTTTCAGCTAGACACTTACCTACATTAACAAAAAAATTATTTGCCATGTTAGCAGATGTCAGCGGTGACGAATGTGCGTGTAATAAACCTGAAGATGACTCATTTTGTTTATTCGAATATGTTACATTTTTAACATGCTTCCAGATCTTTTTACTGCTAGTCCCAGCCTTCTCAAATGCCAATTTATCGTAGTTGTTTTTAACCTTTTTTAGTACATCATTACAAAAATTACGATATCTTTTATATGTTATTTGCAAAATTGAATTTTCTGGATTGCGTTTAGCTTTCATGTGCAATTTATCCCTATGCCGCATACAGCGAATGAGACCTGCTGTGATCCATGGTTTAATATTGTAATTTTTGTTATTTAACCGATATTTGACAGTGTTTTTCTGAATTGCTTGTGTTACAGATTTAATAATATATAACAAACAAAACTGTGGGTCAGCAGAATTAAAGACTGGGGCAAAATCAATGTTGCGTAAGTCGTATTCAAGTTTATTTGTATTCAATTTAGAAATTGTGCGAGTGTCATGTTTATGTAATTTACAGTTTAAGGTTAGTAGGGCAGCATTGTGATCAGTTATTGTAGAATTAATAACAAGTGCAAGTGAGGGAAAATTAGATTGGACCATGATATGATCTAAGCATGAACCACTTTGATGAGTAGGAAGCGTGTGCGCAGGGAGCAAGCCATGATAAGCACATAGGTTGAGATAGTCTTGAGCAGATGCCTCAACATTTTCTGGAAGAATATTGATATTAATATCTCCAGTCAAAATTGTGTTTTTAAAGGATGATAAATTTCGCAGGGTCTCGTTTAAGGAATCAGTAAAAGTGTTTACATTTTTAAAAGATGGGGGTCTATACAAAGCTAATATTGCAAAGTCTGTTCCGATTTTGATTAATAATCTGCTACAGTCGCGTATGTCTGGTTCTTCGACAGAGACATTAATATCACTTCTTACGTAAACTACCACCCCATCGTTTTGATTGTAGTTAACGGAGCTTCTAAACATATTATATCCCGGTATTAGTGGTACGTTATAATGTTTAGAAAGCCAACATTCCGTTAAAACAATAACATTGCAATTTATATCTAGCCTTTGTTGAAAAGTACAAAAATTATCAAAATTTTTATAAATACTGCGGATATTTTGTGTTAGTATAGTAAGCGGGTTAGTGTAAGGCGACAGATATTGTTTGCAGTTTTCAACTTCACAAACCACGGACTCGGATACAGAGAAACTATCTAAATCATTAATTAAATTATTAATCATAGTTATAAAATAAAACAAAAGTAAAAGAGAAAAAGAAAAGGTCAGAGAAAGTAACTAAAATTAGCGACGCTCTTAGGCGCCTCCATAATCAATAGAATTAATATACCTATGTTCAGCCATTTTTTTCGCTGGGCAGTCATCAGCTCCTGTATTGTGTTTGCTGGGTTTTTTAAAATGCAAGCAGGTAGCGCATTTTGGTTCTTCTGTCTTCTTTGTGCATTCTTTAATTGAATGCCCTTGATCGCCACAGTGGCCGCAGGTAGGGGTTGACTCCCGACATGACTTGGCCGCGTGTCCATATTGCTGGCATTTAAAGCAGCGAGTGACCAAAGTAAAGTCTCTTACAGGGCATGATGACCAATTTACGTAAACTCTACTGTTACTTATTAGTGCTTTCCGAATATCTGCAGATACTTCTATTATATAATTACAGGCTTCGGCATCCTTCCTACCTGATTTGTGGCTTAGCTTAATGTTACTCAAGAAGGTCTCCAGACTGTAATCCTGAAGTTTGTCAGCCAAGTTTTGATGGTATAGGCAAGTAAAGACTTCTTTCTCTTGCATACTGCTGGGCACTCCAATTACCACTACTCTGGGCTTCCTTTTTGGGGGTTCATCGATGGTGAGGCCTGAGTTTATTATCTGCACTGATTTTTTAAGTTTGTCGATGTCGTCTTTCGTATCAGTGCTGATAATGACTCCACCGTTCTTGGTTTTGTGAAGGCCTCGAACATGAAGCTTCATTTGCTCTGGACGGATAATCTTTTGAACTAATATTTTAGTTTCTTCGCTCGTCTTTAATTTATCATTAGGATAAATTGCAACAGAGCTAATGTTTGCTGGACGAATAAACTTATCTGCGCCTTTCTTTACCATATTAGCGTAAGATACACTGGCTGGTTCGGTTTTGCTTAATTTAGTTTCAATGGCTTCCTTGAAGTTGCAGATGGATTCCGCAACGTTCTGCTGCTCTTGAAGGTGCTGAATGGTGCAGTGCGCCTGGATGGACTTCTGTTTTAACGACTGGTAAAGGACGACCATTTGAGATGTTCCATGTGACACTTTTCGGCAGAGGTTGGCGACTCGGAGTTTTGAATCGGTATTCATTTTGCCGTCTGCCACAATCGAGCAGACCTCGCTCAAAATTGTGTCGATTGATCCAAGCCATCTCTGAATCTCAGGTGTAGATACCACTTCAGTTGGAAACTCAGTCTCCACGGCTGATTGCGGGGCGGGGGCTGGTGGCTGGTTACGTGTGGCAGGCGTTGGGTCTCGTGGTTGTTCAACAGGTACTGGCGTCGGAGGTGGACTTCGGCGTAACAATTGGCTGCGCCCGAAAGGGCTATCTCCTGGGTTAGACATACTAACACAGAACACGCTGATTGTTTATAAACTATCTAGTTCATCTTTTGCAAGTTACGAAACACTTGGCATTAATTTTATTAATATTGATTCTGCAAACTATTGCAATAACATTATTTGCATAGATACAATTAAATGTTATTATGATTGGCACAAAAACACGTCCGCTTAGTATCGCGTCGACAGACCGATTCCTTATGAATATGCTTCTTTATAAGTGCTAGCAGTCTCTCATTGGTTGGAATTCAGCCGGTTTTTTTATTTTAGATTTTTGCCCTCTTTGTTATAGAAGTGCATGTCAATGTGTTTAACATATTTATGTGTTTAATATAATGCAGTGATGAATGACTTTGTATATCTAAACAATAAATCAGACATGTGTTTGCAATTTTTTTATAGCTCTGCTTTTATAACATTTTTTTATTTCATTGTTGTACACATATGGAATAATAATAAATCTAGGAACTACATAGGTTGTTTTGTAAATTGATGGAAATAGACAAGAAATTAATTTAAGATACATTGAAAAAAAATAGATTTCCTAAGATGGCTCGGCATTATATACATTTCCTAATTTTCACAGATTTAAGGCGACATATATGTTATGCATATAAACTGTAATTAAGTAAACTATTTCAGAGTCTTTCGCGCACGCAATATGCTAAAAGAGGATTGTTATAACAAAGTTTTCCCTTTACGTATTATACATAATTTATTTATTGAGGTAATCAATCATCAGGTTATATGAAATACGGGAGCTGAGATTGTAACCAAAAACGCGAGTGTAACCGCGGGAGACACTTAGTTTAGTTCTTTATACATTTTAAATTGGATATTTCGCTGCGCTAGTCAGGAATTTTAATTAAAATTCCGATTATAAAACACTTTTTGATTTTTTATTGTTTTACTTTTTGACTTTTAATTTAATAAGAAAATAAATATTTATTTTTTCATAAAATAAACATACTGTAGATAGGATTATAAATTTATAAGTAATAAAGTTGCTAGCTTATATATATGTCGTGATGGCCTAGTGGTTAAGGCGCCCGGCTCTCATGCAAGAGGTCGCGGGTTCGAATCCGGGCAAGTACCAATGTGACTTTTTCAATTCATATGTACTTTCTAAAGTTTATCTTAGACATCACAGACATCGGTGAAGGAAAACATCGTGAGGAAACCTGGACTTTGTAGTTAATATAAGTCCGAAATCGCCAACCCGTCTTGAGCAAGCGTGGTGATCAATGCTCGTGCCTTCTCTGTATGAGAAGAGGCCTTTGCCCTGCAGTGGGACAGTTATAGGCTGGTATTATTATTATAAAGTTGCTAGCTCTCTCCCTCGGTTTCACTTGCGTCTTTAATGTAGAGTCAATGATTCTGTGTATGCTATATACCGATGTTTAGTTTCCTACTTTGAAATCTGCGTAAAGTCCAATATAATATCTGCGTTAGATTGTGGCGAGCTCTTGAGTTCCTTACTTTTTAAAATCCCATCTCGGATCCCTAAGCCTAACACTTATGAGTTGTTTTATATACCTGGCTCTAAAACTAACCTCGGACATTACGCTTCTGTGCCAATGTGCCAAGGCTTTGTAGGCAATATAACAAGTTGGCAAAGAAATCTAACTTAGATATCTTCGAGTCTCTATCTAAGTATAAAAAATGCTTAAAAGATTTAATTTAATTTAATTATATTTTTATTTCATTTAATTTATACTTAATGATACATTGTTTTTATTCGCTTCTCGTAATTTTCACAATTTTATTTTTATGTCTTTGATTTGTTTCTTTTTAAAGATGTTTAATTGTTTTTGTTAGCTTAGCTGTTAAATTTCTGTGCATGCTGTGGTCTCCTATAAGTGAAGGGGTACACCAACTAAATACCTCGATTAAGTTTATATATTGTTACGTTTACTTCTTTGTTGGAGATCCTAAATAAATAAATAAATATTTTTTTTTCCCCTATTTTATGGAGTTGGGGCAGAATTTCAAAAAAAACAGATGCATGTTTATAATTTTATTAGTCACAAATAGTCTGTACACCAATTTTTAGAGTAATAATTCTTCTACCTTGAAAATGGCGGAATGCTCCATACAAACATCCACCCCTATTTTTGAGAAGTATGGGGTAAGAAAAACAAAAAGTAGCCTATGCCACTTTCCATCCCTTTAACTATCTCCACATAAAAATCACGTCAATTTGTCCCTCCGTTTTGCCGTGAAAGATGGACAAACAAACAGACACACACATGCCCTTTTCCATTTATTTATAACTAGCTTTTGCCCGCGGCTTCGCTCGCGTTAGAAAGAGACAAAAATTAGCCTATGTTACTCTCCATCCCTTCAACTATCTCCACTTAAAAAATCACGTCAATTCGTAGCTCCGTTTTGCCGTGAAAGAAAGACAAACATACAGACAGACAGACACACTTTTCCATTTATAATATGTATTAGCATGGATATCTATTAAATATTAAGGATGTAAGATTGTAAAGATAATGTAGATTAGGTGGTTTTAAAATGTGCCTAGTGTGCCTACTTAATTACTTATCTTAATTTTTTATATGTTAACTATGTGAGAGAACCTAAAAAGGACAATAGATATTATTGTTTTAGATGCGTCTCAAACCTTGTAACAAGTTGCAACAAATATAAACATGTCATTTTAAGCTTCCTAGGGTTCCATAATCAACGAGGAACCATTATAGTTTCGCCATGTCTATCTGTCTGTCTGTCTGTATGTCCGTTCTCGCTTAATAAATTAGTACTAGAAAGCTGAAATTTTGTACCAATATGTATATCAATCACGCCTACAAAATGTTTTATTTCAACACTAACATGTGTTATATTGTAAGATTGTTGGATAGGTATTTAAAAATGAATAGGGGTTTACTAAAACCATTTTTGATTAGGTCAATAATTTCTGAAATACACAATCGCTCCAAAAGTAAAAAAAAATGTGCCCCCTAACTTTTGAACCATAAGTTTAAAAAATTTGAAAAAAAAATTAATATGTAGGTAGAACTTCATACAGACTTTCTAGTAAAATTGTTTTAAACTTGTTGGAAAGAACAGTTTTTGTACAAAAAAAAGACAAAAAGGTTGTACAAAATAATTTCTGCGTAGGTACTTGTATGACAAAGTAACAAATTAAGTGGGAACACTTATTGCTGGAAACTACGGTACCCCCCACTGAGCGTGGCCCGACTCTGCTCGACACGCTTTTGGCCGGTTTTTTTAACATTAATATCCCAAGTTTTTATTGTAATTGCTTGCAGGTTAAAGGTTACTCTTCAGGGCTTCAAGTGAAAATATATTTTTTTTCTAAATAATTTATTTATTTATTTGTTACAGGCATTAAGATATGATTGAAGCATTAAATAATGCTTCAATCATACTTTATTGCATTATGTGTTACACGTATTATTACATTAACAATTGTGCAAGAGTCACAGGGCGACTACCGGCCACCGTAGGCGCGGTTCTGCGGATGGCGAGCGATGGGTAGCTCGCCGCCCGGCTAGGACCAGGACCGCGTAGACGGCGCGTTAGTGTTCCACGCGCGCCTCAAAGAGAAGGAGTCAGCACAGGAAGGGGCCCAACAGGGCCAACGCCTGCCGGGGTTGCGGAATGTTTATAGTGGTTACCGTGACCCTGGAACATAAAGGGCAATCGAAGGAACATGAGTGGGTTTTAGTCAGTAAGAGTCTGACACGCCCTCCCGTCGCACCCAGGACGGGAGCAGTCATTGGATGATTTCCCACTCACCAAAAAAAAAAAAAAAAAAAAAATCACAGTCAGTAATAGTTACTTTTAGACAGTCATTAAACCTTACAACACACGTGATTCGAGACACAATAGAAAGCTAACCCTACCAAAATCGTTTCATGTAAAATGTTGCCAAGACGACCACATAAGGTTTGCCATGTGAAAAAGATATCAGATCTCATGTAGAGCCAAGCTTCTGAATCTACACGGCCTAACACCACCGACCCTAACGGTTTCGCCGTTTCGCTACCGTCGTGGAGGTGATGCGAATATTTAGTTTCTGAAGTAAGTAACGAAACAGCCAAGCCATACATTTTTACTGATATGTAGAATTTGTCACAAAAAACAAACAAAAAATACAAACTTCGACCCTCTCATTTTAGAGAATGGAGGGCGAAAGTTATGATTATGATTTTCTTTGTAGATCGTACCCTAAACTTAAATTACATGCCAAAGGACAATGGGCATTATTGTATGAGATGCGTCCCAACCCTTGTAACAAGTTGCGACTAGTATAAACATAATCATTTGAGCTTTTTTATGATTAATATACCAAGTTTTTATAGTAATTGTATGCAGGTCAAAAGTTATTGGGCTTCAAGTGAAAAAAGTTTTTTGTTTTAAATAATGCTTTAATCATAGTTTATTACATTTTGTGGTACATGTAAACATAATTATTACATTTATAATAATGGTACATTAACCACAGGCAGTAATAGTTACTTTTTGACAGTTATTAATAAACGCACAGTTGATAATGTATAAATAACAAAGAAAATAATACAATTTTGATAATTGTATTATTTCTTTTGTTATTTATATTTTCAAATACATAAATAACAATGTAAGAGTATGGCTTAAACATATGCAAATTGTTTACTGGTACTTTTAATAGTGGTTATTATCTATGATAATATCATCCAAAAAGTTCGCGGGTAACAATATGCTTGGCAGATGTCTAGCCCAGCCAAGGTACCAAATGATACTCATTATGTCAGCACAAGTACCTACTGTTCTTTTTCCTGTTAAACATGAGCAAAAATAATGACCAATTGCATTTCTCACCGTTTCTGCTCTATTTTTTATCAAAATATACGAATAATAAATCCTACCCGATACATGCCGCGATTTTATCCGCCCCCACAACAGAATACCTTCTGAAATATTTATATTGTACTGCACAAGGTTAGGAATAGCTCCTATGCATATTTCGATTGTGTACATGCCATTTCTTAAGTGTTCACTCAAATAAGACCGGGCGAGTTTTATTTGGTAACTGCCTAATGAAATAAATAAAAGGTCTTCTTCTCTTAGTATAGGAAACTGCAACGGTGCGAGAGGGGGTATTGGGTTAGAGTAGGCGCACGGTCGACAGTGTGGTTTTTTCCACTTGTTTTAGACCTTTTGTCATTGAAATACTAATTAATTATGTTTTATTCAATGTTTTTATCAAATAAATTAAACCACTATAACAGTTTCCCTGCACGAGATACAGAGTTACGCCCATACAAAAAAACATAACACTGATTGAGATCTTTCAAACGATATAGGTAGAAAAATGTTACAGCACTTGGGACGAAACCGCTCATTGTTCTTTCAACTTTTTAGCACTTCGGGAATTAGCCAAACATTTTGATGATCATCAGTGTGTCAGTGACGAAATCGATGTATTTTATATATCAATAATAAAAAAAAAACTAAAATATTAGAGCTATTCAATTGAGACTTTGTATATTTAATAAGTCTGTCATTGACATCATATCCTGAGAATATGATGTCAATGATTTGTCGGAAACAAACTCTATAAGGGTTTAAAACCCTTCGAGAAAATGTAGGTAGTGTCCATGAGCTTCGCTTGGCTCTACCGTGGCTCTATGGCAGTGCAAAAAATAACAAAGGATTGTGCCCTTATGTAAGAGTATGGTTTAAATGTATGCTAATTGGTTACTGATATTTTTAATAGTGGTTATTATCTGTAATAATATCAACCAAAAAGATGCTTACCTGGTGTAGCAAAGATATCAACTTATACTTCTTATGTGAGCATAAGTACCTACTGTTCTTTTCTCTACTCAACTCTCCCCGCTTCTGCTCTATTTTTTATGAAAATACTCGAAAAATAAATTTGCTCGGCGCTTTTCTTGTGGACGCTTCTCCACTGTTGATTCTGGCTTTCAGGAGTTGCAGTAGTTGGGAATAGTTGGCGTGAAAAAACTCAAACCTAGGATGTTAGGCATATGAATCCTTTCATTTAAAACTTGAATTACTTATATCGTTAAATGGAGAATGGCACGATCGACCGTGTGTTTTTTTTTCACTTGATTTTATAAATTGATACTTATATTATGTACTATACTAATACTAGTTTTTGTAAGTTGTTTATGTATTTACGAACAAAATGTGGTAATTATCTGGAATTAAAAAAATCGTTCAGTTCAGTTTTGTCATTAAGATATTATTTAACTTTTACGTATTTTTTGACCCGTCTCAGCTTCGCATGAGTGTTACAAATCTTTAAAAAAAGTCTGAAATTTAAAGATGTATGCATTCGTAGGTACAGACAGCGGAAAGCGACTTTGTTTTATTCTATGTAATGATAAATAAGATGTTTTAAACGATTATAGGTAGGAAAATATTACAATGCTTCAGACGAAACCACTCATTGTTCTTAACTTAATTGCTGACAGTAGGTACCTTAATTTAATTAGGTATAGCCGTGAGGGTACTTAGACCTTCGGTCACACGTGATTCGAGACACAATAGAAAGACAATAGCATATAATAAAAATAGACATTACTGACATCCCTTGCCTCGAAAACACGTAAAGCCGTTGGTCCCGGTTGTCATTCGTAGCACTTTAACAGTCGTTACGGGTAGTCAGTAGCCTGAAAGTCTGACCAGCCTAATCAAGGGGTATCCTGTTGCCCAGTAAATGGGTTGTGAAGGTCTGACAGGCAGTCGCTTCACGTTAAACACTGGTAGCTATCCGGTTGAGTTGGAAGCCGACCCGAAGAAAGTTGAGGAAAAGGCTAGGGAGATTTTATTTATTTATTTATTTTTATTTATTTCCATCATACATTTATCTTTACAGGTTTATCACCTAATGCGATAATGTAGACAACTTACAACTACCATTACACCGTACCAGCTAATCATTTTTGACATAGGTAACTTATTTCGAAGAGTGCCCTCACTGTGAACCCACACAGAGTACAACAAAATATATCTATATCCCCTGCTATACTATTTATTTAGGATACGGAGTGCGCGAGTAAATGGCGCTTCATTCATTAGCTTTGTGCAGATGATGATGAGGGTACGTGTAGGTAATATAGGCAGTCGGTCTACGTTTATTATAGGTCCGATCAATGCCACGCCTCGCCTAACGGACTGTAAGCGGACAAAGGCACCTTCATCATCATCATCCTACCCTTTCGCAACTATGTTGGAGTCGGCTTCCAGCCTAACCGGATGCATCTGGATACCGGTGTTGTTACGTGAAGCGACTGCCTATCAGACCTCTACAACCCAGTTACTGGGCGACACGATACTCTTTGGTTAGACTGGTCAGATTTTCTGGCTTTACCAAATAAGAGCGCACCGCGCATTAGTCAAAAATCGTTTAGTTCAGACTTCAGTTGTTTATTAGCTTAAGGAGCCCAGTTTCTGAATTATTTTTTACTTTAATTATTTTAGGTTTTGTAACTCATTTTAAATAGACAACAATAAGTTTAATTAACCTTGAAACAGTGTCACTGTCTAACCACTAGAATGGCAGAGTTCAATGTTTTGTAATTTATGTATATTTTAATGCATCGTAAACACACTCATTATATTTTTAATTATTTATTTATTTTAAAATAAATACTATGTGAAAAGTAGCGTGTGTAACATCAGCTCTCTGCTAATAATATAAATAATAATACCAGCCTATAACTGTCCCACTGCAGGGCAAAGGCCTCTTCTCATACAGAGAAGGCACGAGCATTGATCACCACGCTTGCTCAAGACGGGTTGGCGATTTCAGACTTATATTAACTACAAGTCCAGGTTTCCTCACGATGTTTTCCTTCACCGATGTCTGCGATGTCTAAGATAATCTTTAGAAAGTACATATGAATTGAAAAAGTCACATTGGTACTTGCCCGGATTCGAACCCACAACCACTTGCATGAGAGGCGGGTGCCTTAGCCACTAGGCCATCACGACATATAATACAAGTTAGAAATAGTAGAATAATTAGGAGTAATGACAATTTCTTATTAATTAGGAAAATGTCTACTAAACACACCTACACGCAGTTGTCTTGAATATAAAGCAAAAAAAAACTTATGTAATTTTTTACATATATTTTATTCGTAAGAAAAATAACAAATATTAACGTATCAAAATTCACTATTGCACAAACAAACCATAATAATACCCCAAACATAATAATTTAACATAGTAACTTCAAAAAATTGCAACAGAACAAAAAGTCTTCTAAAACTATTATCACAAAGACTCATTTTTGCATATCACAGTTTTCCCTGCATGAAGGGTTTAAGATATTTGTGGAAGCTCTGGTTGACAGGCTCGGCGTTGAGGGGGCTCTTCAGCGCTTCCTCCATCAGGCGCTCGTACACGCGACCGTCGTACGCGCCTATACTTGACTGGAGCAACTAGAGAAGACATACAATAAAATTAAAGTTTTATTTATTTTACAGAATAGGCCGAATTCATATAAATCTGTACATAAAAACGCCTTCTTTGCGATGGGAATTTTAAAAATTTCCCGCTCTGGGCGGAGCAGGACACTACTCATAAAAATAAACAACTTTTATTATGGAACCAACTCTAAAATTTTGAGTAAAAAAACAGCTGTTTCATACATAATGGTCGGGACTCGGGAGCGCATTGAACTTTTGCTAGATTGTTAGCTCTCCTAACCGGATGTGCAAGACCAAAAATACACCTAGAGTTATTGAATATTAACTCTAAACAAACAAACAAACCCAATTTGTTATTTGTTGATTTGTTATCAAATTATGGTTTGCTGGAAGAAAACTCATTTATGGGTTAAGCTCGCCTTTGTACATGATTATTTTATTTGCTACCATTATGTATTTTATTTTTCTTGTTCGTGTGCAATAAAGAATATGAATATATATGAATATTTGTTAGACACGTATCTCGAAAGAGTAAATCCAACCAGTAATTTACTGAATGCTAGCAAAACCACGAGTTTCACTATTGTAATGTAAGAAAATGATTGACATACCTCATCCATTATATCAAAAGCGTCCACAAGTCCAACGGCATTAGGTCTAAGTTTCCTGAGCAACTCTTCATACCGACTCCTTAAGTGCACCACGTCGGCGTTCGATATTGACGTGTACTGAAGAAAACAGAAGAACACTGGTTATTTCGACGATTGTAAAAACAATTGTACGTTTAACTTAATAAGTACCAATATCAATATTGAATGATTAAAAGCGACCGGGGAAAGATCAGGCGTAGGACCAAGGGACGGCCTAATTAGGTGTTTACGAGTGGTCACAATTCGAACTTCCGAACTTTGAACTAAGAAATTACTAATGGAACATTAACACTTTTTTTGCCGATCGCGGAATTAAATTCGGGACCTCCACTAATCTGACCAAATGACCAACTAGACATCTAAACATTGGTGAAATGGTAAGGACTCCGTTCAACCAGATACGTACCAGGTTCTTCCTAATAAAACATTGGTTTGGCTTCGCCATTAATAACTTCTATAGTCTATTTCTTTTAACAAACGAGTACTGAGTATATCTCCTTCACATTTGCGGTATTGACAGAGAGAGAGATGGAAAATTAGTCGAGGCGGAGCCAACGCTTTTAACACCAATAATAACACTTATGCTGATTATGTGGACCAATAGAAACGCGGACAAAATTTTTAGTACTCGTTTGTTAAAAAAACAGAGTATAGTTTAAGTAAAACAGCATAACTACTAAGAAACGTGACATGCACATTTGTGCCTACCATCTCCTTCATAGCAACAACTCACTAACCTGCAACAAATCGCCCAGTCTCTCCAACGTCCAGTACACAGCATACAACTCCACGAGCTGGCCCATCACTTCGGCCAGGGGTGCAGACATAGTCTTCATAGCTTTGGACATGTCCTCGTAGAATGTGGATATCACAATCCCTCGACTGTGTGACTAATGGCAAAATATTCAAACGGCACTTAAGACGCTGCCAAATCTGTTGCTGTCTTTGTCACTCTTAAAGGATACAGTAAGGACAGCAACAAATTTGAGTGTGTCTCAAATTTAAGTGAAGTTGAGCATTTGGGGGTAAAAGAAGTTCAATGTTAAGCATGTTCATAATTTAACGCCTATGTTTATTACTGAGGTTTTTTACAAGACCGCACATTGTATTATCATTTTAGTGGGCGTAAGGTCTTAAAAGGTGAATATGATCTTTTTGGTATTCTTTATATTATAACTAGCTTTTGCCCGCGGCTTCGCTAGCGTTAAAAAGAGACAAAAAGTAGCCTATGTTACTCTCCATCCCTTTAACTATCTCCACTTAAAAAATCGCGTCAATTCGTCGCTCCGTTTTGCCGTGAAAGAAAGACAAACATAGACAGACACACTTTCCCATTTATAATATTAGTATCCATACTAATATTATAAATGGGAAAGTGTGTCTGTCTGTCTGTCTGTCTGTCTGTCTGTCTGTTTGTCTTTCTTTCACGGCAAAACGGAGCGACGGATTGACCTGATTTTTTAAGTGGAGATAGTTGAAGGGATGGAGAGTAACATAGGCTACTTTTTGTCTCTTTCTAACGCGAGCGAAGCCGCGGGCAGAAGCTAGTGGATTATTTAGGAATTTATAATTGCGCAGCAGGACAAATTAAATACAGCATCGTTGAAACAATTTTTGGAACCACATTTATTTTACACAAGAGTTATACAGAGAGGAGAGGAGAAAAACATAACACGCTCGATCATAAACTAAAGACCCGAAGTAGTGCTTGACACACTTTAGTGATGTCCAACACCCCCCCTCAATTTCAATTCCCATAATAGTATTAAAACAAAACATTGAAATTGTCTCTTAACAAATTTCAGAATTGATAACATATAATAATCCTAAAGTAAGTTCTATAAAGTACTAAACATAACATTTTTCAAATATACTTCTAAAACAAAACTAAATCTTTAACTCCTATGACATTTATAAAACACTATTAAGTTTAATAACATTGTTTTATATTTATGTTTACATTATATTCATTTTAAAAGTTAAATATGAGTGCTGATTAACTGAAAGTGCTTTAGTAAATATATCTGCTATATTTTTATTGCTTTCTATATAATATGGCGTAATTAGTTTCTTTCCTATTATATCTTTTATGTAATGAGCTTTAATGTCAATATGTTTAGAACGTTTACTGTTTTCATAACTTTCAATTAATCTTAAAGTACTTTGGTTGTCTATCCATAATTTACAACAAATATCTACTGAGCTAAGATCAGACAAGACACCCTTTAGATTAATAATTTCACATATAGCTTGTGCCCCTGCCAAATATTCTGCTTCAGCTGTAGATAACGCTACTGAAACTTGTTTCTTCGAATACCAAGATATTAGCTTTCCACAGTAAAACACGGCACAACCACTGGTACTTTTCCTGTCTGTTTTGTCCGATGCCCAGTCTGCATCAGTAAATGTATTTAACTCCTTAACATTTCCTTTCCTTTTATAGATTAATCCTTTATCTTTAGTGCCCTTTAGATAACGTAGAACTCTTTTCCCAGCCTTCCATATACTTTCTGTAGGTTTATCTAAAAAGCGACTAAGGTATGACACTGCAAAAGTAATATCCGGTCTACTATTTGATGAAATAAATAGTAATATTTTATTTTTTATTTTTATTTTATTAAGATGGAACAGCAAACAGCTACATTATGCGATATTACAATGGAAAAACTTAAAATACTTAAATAATAATGTAGCCCACAGCGCTGTTCACGGATTACCATTAAAAACATATGTTACAGTCACTAGGTAACTGCTCATGCATGCATTAATATTATACAAATAGAAAAAAAATATATATATAAACAATAATAGGAGAAAATTTTTTTTTTTTAAAACAACAACGTCAAACAATTAATAATATTAATCCGAGAGTTTAAGTGTCTCATATAATAGGCTACGAAACTTATTTAATGAGCATGTGAAGATGTCTATGTGTTCGAATGCTTCATTGTAGGTTGCTGCCATTCGCCTAACTGGCGAACGTAAACCTGTGTTAGATCGGCAGGTGCCTACTGCAAATAATTTGCCTGCACGTACCTGCCGTCTATGGACAGTCCTGGGGACTGCATAGCACAATACATTATTTAAATCTATACAATCAAAATTGCCATTAACAATATTATACAATGTAATTGCTTCTAATTGCTTGCGTCTAGAGCAGAGCGTCAAAAGCTTATATTTACTGAGTAGTTGGTTATACTGTAGATACGTTTTGTGACACCTGTAGTGCATCGCACGGAGAAACCTACGTTGGACATTTTCTACCATGTCAACGTATTTGCCATAATACGGGTTCCAAATTGATACGGCATATTCGAGCTGGGAACGGACTAGAGTTTTATAGAGACAGAGGTATGAAGAGGTCCGTTTGAAGTCATGAGTGGATCTCATTATAAATCCGTACATTTTATATGCTTTATTTACAATTTGATTGATATGCAAATCCAAACAGAGTTTTGAGTCAAGTAATATACCGAGATCACGAATCGAGTTTACTTTATTTATTAAAACATTACACAATGAGTATGCAAAACTTATGACATTTTTATTTTTGGTGAAATTTAAGTAGTTACACTTGGGAATGCTCAGATGGAGCTTACTAGAAAGACAATAGTCCGTGAGACGATCCAAGTCCTCTTGGAGAAGATGGCAATCCTGAATTGTACGAATAGGTCTGTATACTTTGAGGTCATCAGCATATAGCAAAAACTTGGAATTATGAAAACAGTTACCGATATTATTTATAAAAATAATGAATAAAAGGGGGCCTAGAATCGAGCCTTGTGGAACACCAGATGTAACCCGAGTAGTATTAGAGTGGTAACCATTAATGACAACCCGTTGACAACGGTTAGTAATGTAAGAAATGAACCATCGTAATAAGTTTCCACGAATACCATTGAAAGCTATTCGGTTCAACAACAATTCATGATCCACCTTGTCAAATGCTTTTTGAAAGTCCGTGTACACAGCGTCAACTTGTGTGCGATTATCAACGTTCTCAAATAGATCACTAGAAAATATCAATAAATTAGTTGTCGTGGATCGCTTCTTTACAAAACCGTGTTGTTGCTGTATAATGATGTTATGCAGGATAGGATACACCTCGTTGTGTACCAGTCTCTCAAAAAGCTTCGACAAGGCAGACAAAATGGAAATAGGTCGGTATTGCTCAACACTACGCTTAGATCCGCTCTTGTGTACAGGTGTGATATTAGCCTGCTTCCACACCGCTGGCATAACACCTTCTGTAATACATTTATTGTAAAGCATAGCTAGGGGCCTACAGATAGCGGAAGCAGTATTTTTAAGAAAAAACGCTGACAATCCATCCGGACCTGGACCCTTAGATGGGTCAAGGGATTTCAGTTCAGCCAAAACCGATTCTTCCTTAAAGTGCAGATTAGAAACCAGGATGTCGTTAGGCACTGTTTCAGAAGGTAACTCCCATTGAGAGATTGTAGATGAAGCGGGTTCATACACGGAAGAAAAGAAATCAGAAAACATGTTGCAGATCGATTGAGGGTCGTTGGATACATCATTTTTGTATTGAACTTTTGCCGGTATACCAGGTTTGTCTTTGCGGTTGGCAATGTATTTCCAGAAGTCCTTAATGTTTTTATGTATACTATCCTCAATCGACTGAATGTATTTAGAGAAACATTTATTACAATTTTCTTTAAAGAAGGCTCTGTGTTGCGAGAATTTTTCGTAGTCTGAAATGTTGCCATATTTTTTCCATTTGACCCAGGCCTTCTGTTTTTTATTAAGTGTATTAATTAACGTTTTAGAGAACCAGACCGGATAACCAGCGGTCCTAGATGCTGATAGCGGTGTGTGCTGTTTAACTATATCATCAATCCTATTGTAGAATGTACTCAGTGCCTCTTCGGATGGCAAAGGGACAAGAAGATCCGTCCAGTCAATATCCTGAATATTGCGGTTAATATGCGTATAATCAGATTTGTAAAAGTTGTATTTTTGTAGCGGTCGCTTTTTCATAGGTTGGACATCTACATTCAGACTTATGTCACAGATAAAAGGCGGGTGATACGCGTCGATTGGAAGCAGAGGAAACAACGCAGCCGATACCCTACACGGGTGGTTGGATATAATTAGGTCGAGAATTTTGCCATTAGTATTTGTCACTACATTATATTGCGAAGCATCAAGTAATGACATTAAATTGTTTAACTCGCTACAAGTTATGCAAGTACCTATACCCAGCCCACCGCCGGTAGGAGGTCCAGCTGAGCCCAGTGTGTTCCAAGTTATTTCAGGGAGATTATAGTCGCCTATTATGTAGAAACAGTCAACACTGCGGTCACCCAATACCTGCTGTAGGACATCAAAATGTTGCTCATACACATAGGCAGCCGTTCTAGGAGGTATATAAGCGGCACTAATAATATGACGCATGGATGGTAGTGCACTTGGAATTTCTACAATAATGTGTTCAATGAGATTGCGAGATGGCGAATTAGCAATGATAGAGATGTCAAGTTCACATGATTTAAGTGTTCGCAGTAACGCCACCAACACCCCGCCGCCATCCTGTTTTTTAGTGCTAATACGGTCACGATCACACCTGTACACAACATAGCGCTGATCAACGAATTCCCCATTGCTAATTTCCGGAACTAACCAAGTTTCCGTGAGTACAATGATATCGTGGTTGCCGTTCAGAATATTCATGTAAAGTGTGTTCAATTTTGTGCGGATGCCTCTACAGTTTTGGTAATAAATGGATAGATGCTTATTACTCATCACTAGGAAATGGGTGTACTATCATAAGAATTACCAGCGATACAGGTTCAGGCATCAGGTACGTGTAATGCTCAGTATAGAATAATATAACAGTTAAATGAAGGTAAAAATAATGTTTGTCAATAATAAAAATGAAATTAGCTCTGACGATATTGCAATAGACGCGTTTAAGATATAACTCAGTAAAAAAATTACTAACCGGTTCAATGGGTAGTTTAGCAGTCACAATTTGCGGCAGGAATAATAATATAAATAGCAAGCACAAATCACACTTTAAAACAAGTTTATAAAATAAGAATACAATACATATTAAAACATTACAGGCCAAAAATTTATGGAAAGAAAAACAAATACATAAATGCCACCGGTAGGTAAACTTATTGTAATTATAGTATATTGGGGTCGGAACCACTATCAATTTTGATATTTGGCCGACTACTTTTAATCTTACTGATATCGTCGGCTGTATGTATTGCAAAAGCAGTATCGCCATCCCGCTCGCGCACAAGAATAGAAGCATTTCGAATCCAGACGTACTTAAACTGATGCAATGCAGCGACTTCCTTAACCTTCCGAAATAAGTGTTTCTTCTTGAGTGTCAGATGTTCATTCATGTAAATAGTCGCCGGTGCAGATGATGTGAAACCCAGTTGGTCAGACTTAAAGTTTTTGACCTTGCGAAAAGCAGCTAATAAGTTGTCCCGCAGAATACGCGACGATAATTTTACGATTATGTTTTTAGGCCTATTTGTCTGCTGGTGAGCATGTGGAACTCTGTGAATCGATATGATATCTCTCTGGCTAACAGGAAAGTTAATAGCAGCACCAATCGACTCCATTATGTGAATAAGGTTTTCACTGCGCGTTTCAGGCATATTTAAGATTTCCACATTGCACTGTCTCGCTTGCTGTTCGAGATTATCAAGTTTGGTTTCGAGGAGACTAATAGATAGGTTAGATTGCTTAGAACTTTGTTGGCTTATTTCATCCATGCGTTTCTTGAGATCATCCTGTTCCCCCGAGTGGAATTCCATTGAAGATTGCAGTTGTGCCACTTCATGTGTTAAGTCAGATACATTCTGTTTTAGAGTGTTGTTTTCAGTGCGAAGAACGCTCATTTGATCTCTTATTTCACCCAGGGCAGATCTTAATTCGTTATTCAGTTTATTAAGACGTGTGTCCATTTCGTCACGCCAACCGTTTAACGTACTCTTTATGTCGTCCTTGAAACTTGCCAGCGTATTATTTATGTCGCTTCTCCATCCCTGCAGCGTAGCATGTAGCTCATTTGTAAATGTTTGGAAAGTATCCGCTGAATCTTGAACAGCGGATACGTTAGCCAGGGCCGTTGAGGTACTGGAGTTGCACGTTGAGGTACGGCAATGTTCTATATTATCGCACGACATGTTCATGCTATCTTCGTGCGTAGGAACAAGTGCAGCCCGCACAGGTGTAAGCAGGTTAGACCGGGTACGGCGCGTAACATTGTTGCAAGACGGGCATGTCCAGGCTGCCTTAAATTCATTTGTAAGAGCTTCAAACTGACGAGGCGTAATATTTAGGCACTCAAAATGATAACTGCCTTCGCAGGTTTTGCATTTAAGAAGCCGGGCCCCGGTTACGAGAGTTGTATTACAGCCAGCACAGTTCATGTTGAATAATGTGTTTTCGGTCAGAGTTTTTGTTCAAACAATACCTAAATGGTTCCCGGCCAGACGACAAGTAACGCCACCTATCTATAGCGTCAACACTCAATCGATGTATCGCTTGCACGTAGATTGACAAATTAGCATTACGCGCGGAGTTAATGAGTACACCAATGAGGAAACGTAGTAGTTCCAATAATTAGTCACAGATGGCGTTAGTTTGTATGGGTTAAGTAGAATGACAATGTGAAATCGATGTGTTGCAAATCACTGATTAAAGTCTCTAAACTTTTAGCGAGTAACGATTTGGACTGTATATGTAGCACACACTAATTTCCAGATTATTCTTAAAAGTACATAGATAAGAATTGACGCCACTTGACAAGTTCAATAATTGTAAACAACACTGTTTTTATGTCACGTACTCAAACACAGTTCACACTCAATAAACAAAGTACACTTCAACTCTGGATCTGTTCGAAGACTTGTTTTTGCTAATTATGTTGAATTGTCACAAGAATAACAACTTTTACTATTTTTATAAATTAAACTTCACAGAGAGCAAAATACGACAGTCACGCACACTTAGCGCCACCTAGCGGATGATCCAACAAGTTCTTTATAAGGTACATTAATTATTTCTTCCTGTAAATCAGCATTAAATCCGGCCTCCATAGGGGTAGCTGCTTCTCTACATTCTGTCATTTTAAATTTTTCAAGTATTTTTTCTATTTGTTTAGTTTGATGAATTTTAATTCCATTTTCAGTTTTTTCTATTTCCATCCCTAAAAATGTAGTTATCTGTCCTAAATCTTTTGTATTAAATTCTTTATGTAGTATCTTTCTTATTCTATCCACTTCTTCTCTTTTTCCCATTAATAAAATATCATCAACATATACTAAGAGTTTCACATCCTCATTAAAGTATAAGCAAAAATCATGACCTGATCTTTTCATTCCACTTCTTAACATTATTTTATTGAATTGTATATTCCAACACTTCGGACTTTCCTTCAATCCATAAAGACTCCTTTTTAATTTTAATATTTTATTCCCATTAATCTTAATTCCTTGTGGTACCTTAATATAAACATCAGATTCTAATATTCCATTCAGAAATGCTGTTGGTACATCAAGTTGGTATACTGGTAAGTTTTCTTCTACTGAATGTGCTAAGAATGCTCTCACAGTTGACATTCTAGCTACCGGTGCATAATTAGTTTCAAAATATTTATCTGGTACTTGGAACCCCTTTGCTAGTAACCTTGCCTTTTTGATTCCATTATCCTTTATTGTAAAAATCCATCTTGTGTCTATAGCTTTTATTCTTTCTTTAGGTTCTGCTACTATCCAGGTTTCTAATTTTTCCAAAGATTCTATTTCCTTATCTATTGCCTTTTTCCATTCATCATTCTTAATAGCTTCATCAAATGTTTGTGGTGTGTCCTCATCCATATTAGTTATCAAACAATATGCAGTATACAACTCATAATCTTGTAAATGCTGTGGTTTCTTGACTGTTCTTCCAGATCTACTCTCTTGTTCATTTTCTCTATTATTTTCTTGTCTATTTTCTTCTTCATTAGCTTTATCTTCTGTTTGTATTTCTATCTCTTCTAATTTTCTAGGGTCCATTTGTTCATTCTCATTTTCTTGTTTTTCAAAAATAACTTTAATCTCTCTCTCTTTTATATTATTTTGATCATTTAGATGTTTATCAAAAACTATTTTTGTCTCATCAAATATCACATCTGTTGAACATACTATTTTGTCATTTTCAGGGTCCCATAGTCTATAACCTGCATTCGTATATCCTACCATAATCATGGGTTTTGCTCTTGCATCTAATTTACTTGGTTTAGGTATTGTAACAGCCCATGCTTTTGATCCAAATGTTTTCATTCTTTCTATTTTATTCATTCCAAGCCATATCATAGCTGGGGTTTGATATTGTAATACTCTACTCGGACATCTATATAATTCGTAAGCTGAACAACATACAGCTTCACCCCACAAGTGCTTGGGTAATTTAGTTTCTGCAAATTTAGTCCTTGTTTTGTCTAATAAAGTTCTATTCATCCTTTCACTAGTCCCATTCTGCATTGGTGTATAAGGTGACGTATATTGCAATTCTATGCCCTTCTGTCTACAATAATTCTTAAAAAAATTTGATGTAAATTCACCTCCATTGTCTAATCTCAATTTCTTAGTTTTATAACCTAACTGTGTTTTTACTTGTTTAATGTAATCAATTAAGTTCTGTTCTGCTTCATTTTTCTGCTTTAATAATCTTACTGTTACAAAGTGTGAATAATCATCAACAATTACTTGAAAGTATTTCGCTCCATGAATATCTACTGGTTCAACTGGTCCACAAATGTCTGAATGTATTAAATCTCCTATTTGTCTTGAATGCTTTCTTGTTTCTGGAAATACTCTTCTAGTACTCTTACCTTCAGTGCAGCTTTCACATTTTTCATCTGATGTAGGTAGTCCTAAAATCCTTAAGCCTTTTCTATTAAGATGTCCTAGCCTTCTATGCCATAAATAGGTATCCTTGTCTTCTCTTAGTATGTATAAACTTGACTGTAACTGACCTTGAATTTTATCTTGACCTTTACATATTGACACCAAATTCTCATGAAATTTTACTTCCAAGCCTCTAGCTAATAACTGCCTAACCGACAATAAATTATATGTAAGGTTAGCTACAATTAAACATTCTATAGTTATTTTTTCATTGTTCCAAGTAACTAAAATTTTCCCTTTCTCATTACTTTTTAAATAATCACCATTTGCTACATATATTCTAATCTCATCAATCTGTTTTATATCATACATACATTTTTTATAACAATCTTTAATTAAATTTTGTGTAGCTCCTGAATCTATAACAAATTTAATATTATTAAAATTATTATGAATACTACCAACATTGAAAGCCTCTTCTTTTTCTATTTCAAATGCTGTAAAAGTCCATTTTTTCTCAAGATTGTCTTCTTCACTTTCCATGCTGTAAGCTCTGCCTCGTCCTCGTTGTCCTCGCATTGGCCTTCTTGGAGCAGACCAACCTCGTCCTCTTGAACTTCTTCTATATGTAGAAACAGATGCTTCTGGATTCTGTTTATTTACTTCTTTATTTTTCCAGCATTCAAATGACTTATGGCCCTTTTTGCCACATGTATAACAAATAAAAGTTTGTTCTGTTATACTTTGTTTGTTACTGAACTTAATTTCTGCATCTAGTAACCTTGCTTTTATGAATTCGAGATCTATTTTACACTCCGATGAGGTGGACATAGTTTCTATCGATGTAACTATTGACTCGTATTCTGATGGCATAGCGGACAATAAATAACAAATTTTATCTTCTTCTAAAATACTTCCTCCAGCAGCACTCAGCTGTGTAATCAAATCATCAAATGTCATGAAAAAGTCTTGAAGCTTTGTGGTGAATGTACATTTGAGAGTTAATAATTTTCTTCGTAAATGTAGTTTGTTTGTGATACTTTTCCTTTCAAATATATTTTCTAACGATTGTATCATCTCTAATGAAGTATTGCAGCCTTTTACCGTCTCCAGATATTTGTCGCTTAAACATTGCACTATAATGCTTTTTGCTTTATTATCATTTTTCGTGAACATATTTGCGTCCGTTTTAACATATTTCGCATCAATTGTATGGGCTACTTCTTTGTCTTGTAATATCATTTTCAATCTAAATTTCCAATTTGAAAAAGAATCTCCTTCCCGCAGGACAGGTATGTTTATTAACTTTTCCATCGCTCTGGGCCCATAACCTTTAGGAATTTATAATTGCGCAGCAGGACAAATTAAATACAGCATCGTTGAAACAATTTTTGGAACCACATTTATTTTACACAAGAGTTATACAGAGAGGAGAGGAGAAAAACATAACACGCTCGATCATAAACTAAAGACCCGAAGTAGTGCTTGACACACTTTAGTGATGTCCAACAGATTATATAGTCTTCATAACTTTCTTCGAGCTTTGACCAAATGTAAGAGTAAATATTTAAACTTACCTCTGCAGCCGAAACTAATTGTATCGATATTGTATTCCACGCGTTTTCCTGAGACATTCCGGACATTACTTTTTTCGTCATACTATCCACACACGCAGAAATTTTCCTGTAAGCGTCAGAAAAGACTTACATTTTTGTTAATCATCTTACATTGGAGGAAAATGACGATGTCATGCCCGCTTTCGTTAGCATACTTTATTTTTAGACTGCGAGTTTTTTGATAACATCAACTAACATATTTCTAGTAAATATGACATTTTGCAATCACATACCACATCATGAACCAACCCTAATTTATGTTTTTGGCGTAAAAGAGCTTAAGTGATGTGAACTTACTTCATGGCAACTATTTGAAATCCCCGTATGATTCCCTCCACAGAATTATCCCATGTTTCTGAAAATCCAGGAGCAGACACCGTCTTCAAATAAGCAACTGTAGGCGTCAACGGATCCGTGTCGATCTGCCGCCAAGTTTTTAGTAAGAACCTGCAAAAAAATGTATTTTTAATATTATTATTTTCTTTTATTTACCTTGTGACTGCAGCCTCGGACCTAGGGGCCACCGTACCATGACGGTAGTTGGAAATGCTAAAATCATTATAATATAGTTTGATATATAATAAAAAAAAACCTACTCCACAAAGCGCCTACAATAGAAAAGACTGGTTGACTTACCGTCGACTTGTGAAAAAAGGCTCTTAAATTTTACTGGTATTTAATTTATCTCAAACGATGAAGCTCGGTATTATCAAGTTCCCTGTTTGAAGATTGATAAACCCGGAGCTGCATGGTCGTTATGTTCTAAACTGCTCCTTTAACCACATACCTTGTGTTTTAGCTTCAAAGTATTACATTTTGCTGTGCCCTAACTGGGACAACCATCAAATGACTGCTCCCGTCCTGGGTGCGGCGGAAGGGCGTGTCAGACTTTTACTGACTAAAACCCACTTACGTTCCTTCAGTTGCCCTTTATGTTCCGGGGTCACGGTAACTATTATAAACATTCCGCAACGCTCTTAGCTCTAAGCTTGTTTTGTTAACATCATACATTAGTTTGTAGAACGCAAATAAATGAAAATGAATACCTAGCAGTCTGCAGCAGCAGCACGGTGTTATCTCCCTCATAGGTGCAGGAGGCAGTGGTCAGCGCGTACGTGGGAGGCAGGTTGGATGACGTCATGTAGCCGTGCCCACCACACGCCAGTCGGCAGCGCTCCGTGAACATGGACGAGTCTGTCGTGCTGATTGCCTTCAAGCAGCAGGCTAGAGCGTGCAACTGGAATGAAGGGAATCGTAAGATAGTAGTATACAGGGTGAAAAGTTTCAATAGGCCCTGGAGGCAAACTACCTTAAATCATTAATATTAATATTATTTTACTTTAAGGAAATATTCCTTTATTTTAAAAGAGAAACAAAACTGCATTCAAAAAAATTCGAAAAATCGCTTGTCACACTCGTGAATCGAACCGGCTTAAAATGGAAAAATCAACATGCTGTACTTTTATGACGTTAATCGTTAGAGTCATTCATAAGGATCAAATCTCTCTAACAAATACGGTTATTTGAATTAAATGAAAACCATAAATCTTTAGAATTTTTAATTCAATTAAGGACCGATTTTTCAATCGCCTGATAACTTTTATCTGAAGAATATGTTTGACGTTTTGACAGCTTTTGTATAGAAAATATGTCAAACTGCCATATTTATTCCTCAGATAGAAGTTAATTGTTATTGAAAAATCAGCCCTAAGTAAATGTAATATCCAACGGTAAAATTCGCCCTTTGAATTCAAAAGTTAAAGTGTCATGGTTTTCTTCAAATCTATTTTGATGATTTGTGACCCTATCTATTAACGTCATAAAAGTACTCTTGTATTTTCCATTTTAAGCCAGTTCGTTTCCCGGATGCGACACAATTTCGAAAATCTTTAAATGCAGTTATTTATTTTTTAAATAAAGGAATGTTTCGTTTAATCTACCTTAATAATTTAAAGTAGTTTTCATCCACCCTGTATCAGGCCAAAATTAAATGATCGCAATACAAAGTCAATCGCGGTATATTTATACCGCTTTGTACCATGGTTAGACACAATATGGTGTGAAACCACTATGAAGAAAAAACAAGAAGCGACAGCCTCAACTTCTTCAAAGTATCACAAAATATTTTAGATTCACTCTATGGCTAGACCATGCAAGGGGACAGTTTTTTCCTCCATCTTTCAAAACAGATCACCTCTCCCAGACTCTCCATTTTCCCCTGATGCAGAAGGTCGTTGATATCATTGAAGGTATCCCACAATCTCCAGGCATTCACTTTCATGGCGAAACACCCGGCGATGGCGGAGAAAATCTTATCCTGCTGTGTCACGTAGTCAAGGATCTGACGCTCCGGTTCACTGCAAATAGACATGATTTCATGTCAGACCCTAATATAATTTGTGGACTGATAAAAAATGTCACCAAATGTCTGGTCGGCAAAAATTTTGTTAGTTCTACTGGCTCATCATCGTCTATAAGCCCTGGCAGCGGAAAAATCGTTAATTCTGTCTTGATTCTTAGCCAAAATTCATCTTGCGCCTATCACGTGTCTCAAAACAAAACAGTATTATTTGGATACTAAAACCCTACAATACTGAAGTAGACAACCATCACGGGCAGCTACTGTCAAGAATACCGTGCCAGGCCGCGCCTGCAAATTTTCCCTAGGCGGGCCTTAATGGATACAGTATCAAAACCAGCAGAACAGTAAAAAATTCTACTATATTACCGTCTGCTTACCCCTCTCTAAGCTGGGACTGCCGCCTAACCGCGGAGTATCGAGTGCCCACAGTGATAGCCTTGGCCAAGTAGTTGACAGAGTCGAACACAATGACCACCCTCACGAACACCATAGCTCCGTAGATGAGCTTGCTGTTCTTAGACTTTATGTAAGTGCCGTCCTAAAACATGTAGGTATAATTAGAATAGTCTTAGTAACAGAATGTGGTAATGCTGGTATTTGATTCAATTGTCTGCATGTTAATAGAATTATGATAATGGCACGCCAATCATTCCTATAAGTTGTACAATATGCACATACGAAATTGTTTATTGAAAAGGAAAATGAAAGGATGTAACCACACAAGTGTTACTTATTTAATTATTTCAGGTAGTAAAAATCATAAAATCTTACCTTCAAGACTTTGGCGTGTTTCATCAGCATATGAGTCCTAGGTATCCTCACATTTTGAAAGCCCAGAAAGCCATTATTTACTGAGTTTAGACCCATCTTGACTCCTATCTCGCCAACCTTGATCCCTGGTAACGGCATGTGAGTGTCCTCGTCGCGTACTTGGACTATGAAGGAGTGGATGCCGTGGCATTCTCCCTTGGAGTACAGTTGGGCGATCACGATGCAGTAGTTTGCTGTGTTCCCCACTGATAAGAAGCAAATTTGATCAGAGATGTAAACGGAGCGACAGTAAAATTATTTTTAAAAGAATAATATTTATACTACACTCCCACACCCCGTGTATGTCAATTTTAACTGATTCAATAGGTAGTGTCATGCTGATTGGTCGATAGGAAGAGTGGTGTACGACGAGCATTAGAGTAGTGACCACATTTAGACAAATGTGATGGAGGTCAGCCTGCCACCCGATGGACCGACGATTTGAAAAATAGTTAGTCGGGACAGGGTTTGCCTTTGCTGGCGCCATTTGGTGAAGGGCCACTATCAGCACTACCAGCGAACCTAAGGGCTAATATTATAGTATTGCAGTGATCAAAAGAACATTCCACAGCAAAAGTCTACTTACGTCCCCCTGGCCACCACTTGTATGCAGTAAGCGTTGGACTGTGCAGCACAAACTCTTCGGTGGAAGGATCATATGTGGCTGTTGTCTCCAGACCGCGAATAAAAGTTCCGTGACCGAGCTCTGTCTGGAACAATAGAAAATTGTAACCTTTAGTGTGTCTCGCGTATCTACGTGAGACACACACTATGTCCTTTTAATTAGGTCTGTAATTACGTCAATCAACGGATTAAACATAGTTTTTTGCCTTCTTAAGTAGCACTATATAGGTTGAATAAGCAAAACAAAGTCGTATTGCCTTCTTCAGAATCAATACATAGTATAAATAAACTAAAGTCGCTTTCCACTGTCTGTCTGTCCATATGTATGCCTAAATCTTTAAAACGTTTAATTTTTTTAATAGGTGAGTGATTCAAGAGTAGAAAGATAGGAAGGTGCATATGTATAATATCATGCCCCCATGCGAAACCGGGGCGCGTCGCGTGAGAGGTATATACACAATTAAATCCTAGTTAGTTATAACTACCTGTGCATAACTGCCAATGATACCGCAATTTAAAGCACGGTGCAGCCACTTCTCTTGCTGTTCCTCATCTGCCTGGCTCATGAACACTGGCATGAACATAATGTAATGCAGCCCGAATGGAGAACCATCCTGCGATATTGAAGATCCTAAGACACCGCTCAGAAGATTTCTGGAGAAATAACAAAAAAACAATTTCAATTATGATATTATTACCAGACCAGCTGTCCCCTGCGGTTTTCCCCGCATGGGACAGCAAGCGTGATGATGTAGCCTATGCTTTACTCTGATGTAAAAGCTATATTACTATAAAGTTCCACCAAAATCTGTTCAGTAGTTTTTGCGTAAAAGTGTTAAAAACATCTACACACACAAACAAGCTTTCACATTTATTATATTAGTAGGATTTATAATGTTAGTAGGATGTTTAATGATTGATTGCAATAAATTCTTTATGATCTCTGAGAGGATCTTCTCATAAACATTAAAGATGTCAGATGTCATTTTGTAATAAATTTTGCTATAAATAAACATTACCTACCTGTAGTTAGTAAGGTCAGTGTTGTTTTCTTGTTGGATTTTCCGAAGTAAGCTAAACAGGATGACAGCTTTCCGCAATGAGTTCTCATACTTCTCCTTATGACTTAGAAATTCGTCTGGCACGCCTCCAAATAGCTCCTCTCGTTTTGTCAGGATCACCCTTTCTGGAAATTAATTACTACATCTTGGATATTTCATGCTGATAATTAAAAATCTAAGATTTGCTTGACCTTTAGCTAAGCACTGTCGCACAACTGGCAAATTACGGTGGCAAGATAGAGTCGAACAATAGAGGACATACTCGTAGTTCGTACTAAGAAACGAATGTTTATCTTGGCCTATTGATTTGGCGAAAATCAATAGGTACATTTCCGAAATAGGATGGCTTATTATGACAGTACAACGGACATTTACTAGGGATTCAACTAATCAAAGATAGTTTCATTCGTGAGACGAGAATCTTCAATCAATTTACATCACAAATTAAAATTTCTACGGCTTCCTTCCGCTACGCAATCAATGGACTATAAAAAGCCATGTGTTCTGGCACTGATACCACACAACTACCACTCTTCGATCAACCGCCAGTTCTTCAAACAAACGCTCCAAGATGAACAAGATCTGTTTCCTCATCGTCTTGATCGCCTGCCTCTGTTTGTATGCTGATGCCCAGCTGACATTTACATCTAGCTGGGGCGGGAAGCGAGCGAGCGTTGCACCCATGTCATGCAAGAACGAAGAAGCTGTCGCTACGATTTTCAAGCTTATTCAGAATGAAGCTGAGAGATTCATTATCTGCCAACAAAAAACTTGAAGGTGCCTTCTGCAACGGACTATCGACGCTGTTCTTAAGACCATAATGCGATACTGTGACGGTGAATTTGTTTATTTGTGAAGTATATACTTATTATTGTGTGTATAAGTTTAGTTTTCCTAATATGTTTTTGTTTAATCACGCATAGTATGATCGAATCTGTGGTTATGTGGTCACAATTTACTTTAATTATATGAGTGTACCAGTCATGTGTGTCTGAAGCCTAGATGCAATGAAATAAATCTCATATTTTTAATTATTATTATTTTTCTTAGCAATTTGTAACTAATGAAACTGCAAACAGCGTTTCAGCGTGTTATTTTACTGTAGGTAGGCACCTAGCCATCTCATATTACCCGCCAATCCTTGACAAACGACGGGACAAAAGCTTCTACCTTACCACGTTTGCTCAAAGAAGATTGACAATTCCGGACTAAAATTGTTTCTGAACTCTGAACGCGTTAGACGCCGTTTTCCAGATTTAAAAATGGAACAGAATATGTATGAAATTATGTGCCAGCTATTTCAAACCTTCTAACGCACGTGATTCGAAACCCAATAGAAAGACAATAGCAGTCCGAAAGCCGGCTGTCGCTTGGTCGTCGAAAGGTTAATCATATTAATAACAAAATACAAAGATAAAGTGCATCAAAGTTCCAGATTGAGGGTTATGTGACGTCACTTTGGTTTGACAAAACTTTGGTTTGTGTAATTTAGATGCATATTTGATTTTTTGTAAATGTGAGTACGATGCAGTGATTTATTACGATACACAACAAACACAAATACACACGACAAATAGACATGGCGGTTAGGAGCATTGTCATGCTCGTTAAAAAAGTCTCGCTGATGGTGGCGATGTGCGTTGGATCATTCGGTTCCCTTCAAAATGGTTGAGCTAAATGGTGCTGATGCCACGCGTCATGCTCGTGAACGGACGCTGTCAGTTGAGATGGGTCATCTCTTAACTGTCATGATTTTTTTTTTTTTTTTGACTTTTTATTTTAATTTTGCATTTGTTTATTTTGTTACATACTTACATTGTTTTCACATGTAGGAGCAACAAAAAGAAAATGTAACCAAGATTTTGTAAAACATGATTTTTTTTAAAAGAGTGTCCGTGGAGTTTCTTGCCTGTTCTTCTCCATAGAGATCTACGTTTTGGAACAGGCAATTAGCGTCACTTTTCTTTTCTGACTAACCGACCGACTCTTTGACAATTCATAAGTACCTGTAAATGGTCTAAGTGAAATAAATGCTTTGAATTTTGAATTTCACTTCTCAGTAAAACAATTACACGAAACTTCAATGCGCAGCTTATCGTCTTCATTTTTTAGGGTTCCGTAGTCAAACTAGTTGACTACGGAACCCTTATAGTTTCGCCATGTCTGTCTGTCAGTCTGTCTGTCTGTCTGTCTGTCCGTCCTCGCTTAATCTCGCTGTGACCGTTAGCACTAGAAAGCTGAAATTTGGTACCTACCAATATGTATATCAATCACGCCGACAGTGGTAAAATAAAAATTGGAAAAAAATGTTTTATTAGCTTAGCCCCCTTATACGGTATATGTAAAGTGGGAAGTGTTTTTTTTTTAAACTTAACGTGTGGTATATTGTTGGATATGTATTTAAATGAATAGGGGTTTACTAAAATAAATTTGTGATGTCAATAATTTCGAAAATAATCGCTCCAATAGTAAAAAACAACCTAATAACCCCTAACTTTTGAACCATAAGTTTAGAAAATATGAAAAAAAAAACTGAAAAGTAGAACTTGATGGAAAGAACAGTTTTTGTACAAAAAAGACAAAAAGGTTGTACAAAATATTTTCTGGACTAAGTTTGTAGTATAATCGTATTTAAGCAAGCATTTTAAACTCATAAGTGGGAACACTATTGCGACGGACGGGAAACTACGGAACCCTACACTGAGCGTGGCCCGACACGCTCTTGGCCGGTTTTTTGTTTACGAGAAAAAATAAAAAATACATGTCCCAAATTTTTTGATAATCTAACTGACGGACTAGTACTCTTTTTTTGAGAACCAGCCTATTAAGAAGATTTTTCCACCCGTACCTACCCCAGCTATTATACAGTAGTTAAGAACTCAATTACTGCTTATAAGTACTTAGTGTTAGTGTATACATATACTTAAACTTTACCTAAAACAAATGTTGATACTGGAAATACCTATAATTAGGTATTTAGCGAAGGGTCTTTGACTGACCCTTGACAACCCACTCAACTAAATAATGATAGAATACATTTTCGCCGATTTCAATTAACTGGGCAAGGTTTACAGACTGCATCAGTTTCTTTCAGGAATAGTTACAGGTTGTTTATAATAAGTAAAAAAAGAAAAATAGTAAATTGAAATAGCTATTTTAAATTATTGTTTTTTGAATCCACAGCGAATTCAAAAGTAGAATCCTGGGCACTCGCTTATGGGGCTAGTACTCGAGATTTTAAAATATTATTGATTCCGAGGTAATCACCCAAGAGATTAATCCCTAGCTACTTTATCGCCGTGTTTACTGAAATTTAATCTATTTTTACTGAATAATCAGCGATAACGTACCTATCATACGCAAAAAAAAATTATACCTACCTTTGCTGTAAGTAATCTGAGAAACGAGCCTGTTTTTAACCGACTTCAAAAAGGCATGTAGATTGTTTCGACCAATACCGTCTTTACCATAAGGGCACACGGGGCCCGTGCCCAGGGCCCCCATTCTCAAGGGGGCCCCGAAGGACCTACAATTTCTTACAAAATATACTACCTAACATTCATCAGTTTCAAATAAATTATTACTACTTACGCATAAAAATAGAATAACTTTGTACATCGCTTTTTAAACTCTCATAAAACTTGTGTCTTTGTTTTATTAAATACTAGCTTTTGTCCGCGACTTCAACCGCTTGAACTTATAGTTTTCGTTCCCCAGGGATTTCCGGGATGAAAACTAGCATATGTCCTTTCTTGGCTCCCCGAGTATATCCATACTAAATTTCATTCAAATAAGTTCAATGGTTTAGGGGTGAGACAGACAAAGTTAATGAGATGTTAATGAAATTGAACCACAATAATGCGAATTCGCAATTATACGAACTGCCCACTATCAGTTTTTGACTGGTATTTTACCCAAAATTTACCAGTATATCCTACAGTGACCCGCCTCACATCTCTAGCTGCGCGTCTTAACAAGGCCTAACAAAATTGTTGACATAAAAATGGCAAATTATTTTTCGAGTTACTCTCAACAATACCTTTCATACAATCAATCAACTAATAGAAAAGCATTAAAAATACAAAATCCCACTACACCTTGCTTTCGTCGATTACTCCAAGGCCTTTGATAGCATTACACAATCGGCCATTTTTGACGCCTTAGACAATCAAGACGTTGATTCCACCTACATCAATATACTCCGCTTAATGTACTAAAACAGTACAGCTGCCATTAAACTAAAAAACACACGTCCAAAATTAAAAATAGAGAAAGGAGTCAAACAGGGCGACCCGCTATCTCCGGAGTTGTTCACCAGTACCCTTGAAGAAATCTTCAGGAATTTGGCAACCGAATGGAGGGAAAGAGGCATTGTACTTGGAGAGACGAGAATGACAAAACTCCGTTTCGCGGACATTATGTCCTCTTTTCTTCATTAGCCACCGAGCTCGAAAGCATGCTCCAAGACCTAAGCAGGTTGGACTGAAGATGAATATGTCGGAGATCAAAATTTTATCCAACGTACCCCCACAAAGCATAGAGTAGCCGGGGAGGTAATGCAACATGTCCAAGAATACCTTTACTTGGGCCAAGTAGTCTCTTTCCAGGCGAGGCAAGACAAAGAAGTCTAGAAGAACTGATAACGCCTGGAAAAGCTACTGGTCTATGAAGGAACTATTCAAATGCGGTTTGCCCATGGTTCTGAAGCGGAAGTTCATGGACATGTGCATCCTCCCTGTCTTAACCTATGGCGCACAGACTTGGTCACTAACAAACGCACAGAAGTCCAAACTCAAGGTTTGCCAACGAGCAATGGAGCGCAGTATATTAGGTGTTAAATTAACAGATCGAGTTCGAAACACTATACTGCGCCCCAAAACAGGAATAGCTGATGTTTTTTTTTTTTTATTATAATGGGCTTGCTCTTGGTCCCAGACTAGCCCGAGGGCATAGACGGAGCCTACGATGGAGCGAGCTTACCCAGTAGATGCCTATGCACTCTATTCTTAAATACTTCCGGGTTATATGAATTTGATGTGGCTCAAAAGGCTTTCCAACTAAAATGGGACTGGGTGGGCAGGCCATGTCTGCCGCATACAACAGACAAACTGTGGGCTCAAATAGCACAAAGCTGATGCCCTGAGACGGGAAGACGGGGTCGCGGCAGGCCACGAAGGAGATGGCGGGACGAACTGGTCAGATTCCTACGGGATTGGGAAAAGGAAGCGAGATCTCGCGATACATGGAACAAGTGGAGGAAGGCCTTAGCCCAAGAGCGGGACAGAATAGGCTAATAAAAAAAATGTTTTAACTTTTAAAAACGTTTGCATAATTCGCGTTATTTACTTCCTAAAAGGGCCCCCAATTCTTTTGTGCCCAAGGGCCCCAGCTTAGTTAAAGACGGCCCTGGTTTCGACCGATATTTATTTAAAAAAAATATTTAGGCCTTCGAAGTGAATACCTACTTGATTTATAAATACGAGTAGAAGTCAAAAACCTATAAGTTGATAGATACCGGTTGCAGAACCGCAGTGAATCTGGATTCTGGTGTACATGCAATGCACACACTTATGCAAAATGGATATAGATACCTACTAACATGATCCAGAGGTTAAGGATCACCTCAATTTCATGAATTTTACTTTGAAATGCAGTTCTGGCGACGGCCCGACCCTGACTACTGTACCTACTAAGCTAACTTCTGGCGCTGACTAGGTTAACCCATTTGAAATTAATCGCCGTGATCGAAATACGGTCAAGAGAACTACAATTATTTTTACTAGGCTGTCAGTACTTCAGGTAGTTCCCATCTGCGATTTTGTCCGCGTGAAAAAAAGTGTACCACGGCAATATTTATTTATATATATAAGTTACCTATATTACCTATATATAAATAAATATTGCCGAGGTACGCCTGTATCTAATTCCAGAGATACTTACTAACAAAATACTTTATTAGCATTAAAGGTATCGACAGTTAATACAACTATTACGACAAATAAATACATTACCTATTTATCTACATAACGTAAATATTATTTACGATTATGAGTTTAAAATTCATTCAACTCATAGATAGTGCAATCACAAAAACATAATGATCCAACTTAGTACCTAAGCATTAAGTGGGGTACATAAACCCCGCAGCTAATCTAAGTCCATTACCTCTCTCCTTCCTTTCCAAGGTTTTATTTTTTCCACCGTCTAGAAAATATGTCAACTCTTGGACGTTAAAGGTGCACTTTGCTCTCTCTCGAATCAAGTCCTCGTTCACTTTACCCATATTCATTATTATTTATTACAACACGTTGTACGTTAGAGCGTATATTTGCTTGACTGACAAACTGAGCTAGCACAGGCGAGTGGGGGGCAACTCACGAACTGATAGGTAGGTATATACGTACCTAGCTATTCAGTATGTCTAGATAAACTGGCAAATCAACCATATTCTGTAATTGAACAGTTAAAAATTGCAAGCAGGTTTGTCGACCTAGACAAATGATTTGTAATTTATTTAGAGTCTCTTAAACCTCTACTACCTACTAGCTTTCAGTTTCACCCCCGCGCCGCGTCGTTACGTTTTGTTTTTGATTACTGCTCCGCTCCCGAAGATTATAGCGTGCTGTTATGTAGCCTATGTCTTATTCTAACGTTTAAGGTATAGGTATTTCTGTAAAGTTTTATCAAAATTCGTTCAGAAGTTTTTGCGTGATAGAGTAACAAACATATACATACAAATATTTCCTCTCTACTTATATTAGTGTGGATAATTTATTCAGAAACCATCAGGCTCTATAGCTAGTCCAAACACATATTTACGTTACCTTTTTTACAATACATGTAGTGTAAATAAAACAAATGACCTCACGAAGCGAACCAATAACCTTACACTGTACGATGAATTTATTTACCTGCGAGAAAATTCTGCGCAACGTGCACAATGTCGACAAAAAGAAAAGGGAGGGTTCTGAGTTTTGTTACCTACTCTAACCTGGGTTGATCCCACAGAGCTATTTGACCTACCTATTAGAAATGGAATCGGTTAGCATACAGTGTGGTTTCGTGTGCAAAATTCGCAAAATTCGCTTGTAGGTTTGTAAGTTTGTATGTAGGGGGTAATCTAACTACTGGTCCGATTTGAAAAATTCTTTCAGTGTTAGATAGAGTCCATTTATCGAGGAATGCTATGGGCTATATACCATCACGCTACGACCCACGGGAGCGGAGCAGTAACGATAAATGCGGGTGAAACCGCAGGGGACAGCTAGTAGAATATATATAAGGTAGAAGAGTTACAAAAATTATGGTTTTGAAATATCATTGAGGTTTAGCATGCATAATTATTTAAATTGCAATGGCGCGTAAGGGCCATAATAGTGACAAAAAGATTACCTAGGTATATAGGCAGGCTGTTTTAGTATAATAATAGGTATCCAAGTAGACATTAGAGTGCTATTAAAAATCTACCTAACCGTAAGTTTGTTTCGGCGTTTCTTTTCAGAGGTTAGGTGGAGGCTATATTCTTTTATCCAAATAGCTTAATAAACCATCCTTTCTAAAAAATATCCAATTAAAATTTTATTGATGGTACGCCGACGGAGTACACGACAAGGAAAAAATAAAAATACCTCAAAAACCACACAAACTGAAGTAAAACACACAAATTGACCCAAAGTATTTATTGGATGTTTTTTTATTAATTACAAAGAGGTTCACTTCTTGGCGGTGACCGCGGCCTCGTCTTCCCGCGCGAACGTCTGCAATAGCTCCTCCTTCTTGGCAGCGATGCGCTCCTCGCGACGCTTGCGGGCCTCCTTCACCTTGTTGCGGCGGGCCTCAGCCTGGTCACTGGAATTAAAAAAATAAAGTAATTTATACATAATCAAGAAAGTAAATCACACACACTTAGAGGCAGTAGGTTGTACAATCAAGTCTAATATAATGAAAAGTTTCCAAATTAATTGGTTTTTATGGTCATTTAATTTGGAAATCATTACTAATAAAAAGAGCAATACAGTATGGGTGCAAGCAATCAATTTTATCTAGGCTATTTACTGAAATCATACATAATTTTACTTAGGCTGCATTTGCTGGTGTCTTTTCTGAAGTGACTAGCCTAGTCTTGTCAATAATCCCAACAAGAATAAAAACAAGTTCCACTAATCAAATACGATTTTGCAAGTGTCTATAGAGTTTCTTGATGATTTCTCAACAATTCAAAAATAAAAGGTTCAATAGACACCCTTTCCTTCAGGAGCCCATTGTAACTGCATCTAAAATTGGCTCTATTGCAATATAAAAACAATTCTTACCTGAGCATCTTAGTCCTAGCCTTCTCCGCCTTCTTCCTGTGGATGTACTCCATGAGTACACGCTTGTTCTTGAAAACATTACCCTTTGCCTTCATGTACAGGGCGTGGTATAGATGCCTGTCGATCTTCTTGGCTGTTCTGTACTTGAGCAGCAGCTTACGAAGAACCCTTTGTCTTTGTACCCAAAGTTCCTGGTGAGGAAAGTAAATAGATTGTTGAAAGACTTTATAACCACTTGGTAATAATGTACGGAATTGTATTGTATAATTATTGTAAATGATCATAACTTATAAAATACAATATTGAAAAATAAAGTTTTCTGACAAACACCAAAACTCGAGAAAATCTATCTCATTGACTGCAATGGTTTGGTAAAAGTATAGCCTTTTTTGAAATAGGCAAAATAATATATAATAATGTAATACAATGTATTAATTTCAACAGGCACATAAGAGGCTTCTGGAATACCTCATCAGCTGGCAAAGACGTCAGCATACTTGAATCCAATGGCCCAAAAATATTGGACAGTTATTTATCCGCTTATTGTATATAATAATTTCTATAAACACATAAGTAAATCACATAATACTTATGTGTTGTAAGTCTTGACTTACAATCCAAGAATAAAGGTAATAGTGCAAGATGTACATTAGAAGACTCACCTTTTGTGGCATCCGAGCATTAGCAGTACCTCTTCTCTTACCGAAGCCACAGTGACGTCCCTTTCTGCGGGCCTCTGTGTTCTTGCGGACGCGAGCACGTGAGTGTACAGCTACAGGCTTCTTGATGACGAGACCATCCTTGATCATCTTACGGATGTTCTGTCCTGGAATTTACAACATTTTGGTTAACTATTTGTTGTTTACATGTATAGCATAAAATATTGTGCAATTTTTCTTGTTTAGAAACTTGTTGATATTTGGGCTGAATTCTAGTTGCGCTATATTGAGCGAGTAACTATATCTATAGATAGTAATCTAGTCCATTGATAAGTGATAGGTTATGTTGGTAATTTCACTGACTTGGTAATTTCACTGAATTTGCAATTAAATTGGCTAAAAATCTATTGAAAGGGCCAGGAATATTAAAAATAAGAATAGTCCCAAGCTAGTAGCTTATTAGTTTCAAGCTCCTTCATATTGATATAGAAAATATTCAGCATGAAAATAGAAAAAAATGGTATGTTGTAAATAATATTTATACCTGTTCACATAGCACTTGTTGTTACATTTATTTAACATCGTTACTATTACTGAAAGTTCTGAAATAGTTTGTTTACTATCGACACACAGCATGTCGAACTATCACGCCGCATCGAGAATATTTTACAGGAGTGGGTACTTACGGGAGTTGGTGTTTGCGATTTCATTGATCTCATTGGGATCCAACCACACCTTCTTTTTACCACATCGCATAACAGAGGCTGCAAGCCTCTTCTGCAGCTTGAGGGAACTGAAAACGGAAGAAAAAACCTAGATGACCACATGGCTTTCGAGGCAGACCGATAACACGCAGAAGTTTAGGTAAAACCTGCTTCCACAATAAAAAAAATATATTCAACATGATTTTACAGAACTCTAGTACGTAAAATAGAAGTTAAAAATGCATTTAACACTGAAATTTTAAATTATTTATCAAAACTAACCTCATCTTGACTAGGTGAGCTCCAACGCATACAAGAAAGAAATATGGCCGACTTTGCTAGTGGTGAGTAAACGTTACTAAAACCAAAACGACCAATTACTTTTAGTCGATTATTAATTTCATTATTTCATTTTTAATTTCAATGTCATTTTTTAAATACCTACGTCAATAAAATTAAAAAAAAAAATCATTATTTTGTTGTTTGATGACTAGTCTGTTAATTCATTTGAACTAATATTTCAAATAAAACCCATATATGTCTGGTTACCATAGTACAAGCTCTGCTTAGTTTGGGATCAGATGACCGTGTGTGAGTTGTCCGAGGATATTTATTTATTTTATTTATTTATTTATATAGGTCTTAGCTGTTTAGTCGATTTTTACAAATCTCGTATGTTGCCATAAAAAATACTTATTTACGGCCACAATAATTTTGTTCGGGGCAGGGGTCAAGGTCTTGATGATTAAGGGACAACGCACACCGGAATGGCAGCGGCCGGCAGCGGCGCGGCGAGCACTTTCAGTGTGAAATAATTTTAAACTTTAACTACATACTTAAAAGTCTAGTATCGCTTGAAAAGCTTGAAAAGGTCGCGAGACTGCCAGCGGCCGTCAGCGGCTGCCCGCGGCGCCGCGAGCGGCCGCGCGCCATGCGCGCGCCTCTTGTTTCTAGCGACGCTGGCGGCCTCGCGGCGCCGCGGGCGGCCGCTGCCATTCCGGTTTGCGTTGTCCCTAAGGGACAATGCAAACCGGAATGGCAGCGGCCGGCAGCGACGCGGCGAGCACTTTCAGTGTGAAATAATTTTAAACTTTAACTACATACTTCAAAGACCAGTATCGCTTGAAATACTTAAAAAGGTCACGAGGCCGCCCGCAGCCGCCAGCGGCTGCCGGCGGCCGCGCGCCTTTCGTTTCTATCGACGCCTGGCGGCCGCTGACGGCCGCTGCCGGCCGCGATGATTATTGTGTTCACCTGCGATTCCTGAGAATCCTTTTTTTTATTTTATTAACACCAAATCAAGTGTGCATGTTGTTAATCAATATCATCCCAGGCATCCAAGCCCAAAAGCATTCTCCCTAGCCTTTTCGGTTTTCCCAACTGTGTTGGGGTCGGCTTCCAGCCTAACTGAATTCAGCTGTGTACTAGTGTTTTACGTGAAGCAGCTCGACTGCCTAACCGACCTCCACGACCCAGTAACTGGGTGATACCGTGATACGATACCCCTTGATTTGACTCGCCCCTAAGACTACCCTCTGACCCTGAAACGAAAACAACGAAAATGCAATGACTGCGGGGACTGCGGCGGGCGCGTGCGGTGCGGCCAAGTCTGCGTTCACCTTTACTCTTCTTACCCTACACGTGATTCTCAGACTCGGTTGTGCCGATCAAAGGTGAACGCAGATTTGGCCGCACCGCACGCGCCGCAGTCTCCGTATTCGAATTCTTTATATGAAGTTCTATGCCACCTCGCACACCTACCCGCGTCGCAGTCGCCGCAGACCCTGAAACCACCGAAATCCCCAAACCGCAGCTGATGACGTCACCCGCACGCAGCGGACGCTGCGGCTAGCGCGGCGCGGATGACGTCATTCGCATCCCCGCCCAGTAGGGATGCCATATCGCTCTGAAAAATATCGATATTTACACGAGGGATATCGATGTTAAAAAAATATCGGTCCCAAGACCGATACATCGATATTCCTGACGATATTTAAAAATAAATATTAAGTTTGTCCAATTAAATAAAAATAAGTCTACTAGAAACCAGCTACAGTCTAGTCTATTTAGCACTAAACTATTGTTTTAAAAATTAAAATAAAAACACATATTGGTATTTAGAAAACGTTTACTTTTTTTAATTAAAAAATCTAGAGATAGAATTAAGAAAAAGAAGCTTAGATAGCCTTGTACCTAGAAGTCTATTTCTTTCTTGGGTAATGCTCAATACGTAAGCGCGTGACGGCGACCAAACGTGTTGACAGCTGTGTGATCCTCAAACAACTAGAGCGATATCGATATTTTGACGATTCGATACATCGGCGATATATCGTTCATAAAAACATCGATGTTTATATCGATATTTATGAGCGATATATCGATATTTTAAAACAATCGATGTATCGTTTTCATCCCTATGCGTGCGGCGACGGGAAGGACTGCAGTGACTGCGGTGCGGATAGATGTGCGAGGCCATTAACAAAATGCGATGACTGCGGGGACTGCGGCGCGTGCGGTGCGGCCAAATCTGCGTTCACCTCAAGATAAAAAACTACACGTGTGAAGTGACACTGACACAATTTTTGACATTTTGATTTTGACACATGATTTTATTGACGTGGCTGCTGGCTGGACACGATCAACAAAATTACAAAAACATAATACAAATTACAAGATCTAAATGCTGAATGAAAGTCTTACACATATTCAATTATTCATTTACTTTTAGTTTCTTTTAGTTGCTCTTTGTGGTGAAATGATAACAGATACCTTTCCAAATTATGAGACAATTAGCGCAAATAAAGATTTCAACAGTTCAACTTCTTGAAAACAAACCGAATGTAACTAAAACATTTGCTATTAATTAAGCAATAACTCTAAATCAAAACCAGTTTATCCTAAGTGTGAGTTATCGGTTAAGCAATACGTCGCAGGATTTATTATAGTCACGCCAAACTTTAAGCAACTTTAGTAAACAAGTGGATCGTGAATCGTGATTCTTGAATTTAACGCGATTTTTCATCGTGATTCGTTCATTCTTTCGCACTCTCGTTCGTCAAATCGTCTTAATCGTCACATTTCGTCAGTTTCCCGTGCACCGTTGTGTTAGGACGTCGCGCTTTTTTCTTGTGCGTTATCTTACGACACACAAAATGAGCAAATCAACAAAAGTTAACCCGGATTTACAAAGAGAAAGGGAGAAATGCTCTTTCAACATAACAGAACTTACGAATTTGTTGGATGGCGGCCCACAGATGACAGAAGAAAGAAGGAGGCGAGGTAAATAGCCTTTGTTTTTTTTTTAATGACTTATGTTTACTGGCTGGTTAAGTTACAACCAGATATTTTTTTGTAACTGGAATCTTATGTATAGGTACAGATCTACTGCTTTAACTTAGACTTTGATTGAACATTAGGTAAAGATCAGTTGCTTAGTGTTTAGGGGTAATTAAAAAAAATACGCCATTTAGTCTTTATATAAGAACGAAGAATTCTAACTTAAATCTATGTAGTAATTGTTAATACCTACCTGCCTAATGATAATCTGATCATTGTACCTACCTACCACCATAATTAAAGTTTATTAACAAAACTGATTATGAATTTTAAATGACCCTGACTTAGTATTTCAACATAATATTTAGACTGAGATATTATGAAACTGAAGAGTGTTGTTACTATAATACATGTTAGAAATTGAACCAAGTTTGTGTTTGCAAACTTTTATGCTTAAGTTTCTCCAAAATAACTACTTCTTCAGTGAAACATAGATGGTAAAGGTCAATGAGCTTTAGGTATGTGTAATTTTAATCATCATTAAATTCAAACAAGTTATTATAGTATAGTGTTTCTGTTCAATATAAGTTTTGTGAGTTATAATAATTAACTTTGCTTTATTACTTTTCATTTGATTATCCAAAGAACAATATAAATTATCTTTATTACTGTGAGAATAATACTGCAAGTCCAATATTGTTTGTAATTTTTGTTATCTAAACATACTGCAGTTTAAATGCATAATAATATCTCAACATGATTATAACAATTGTTTTATGTGTTGAAGTTATTGAAGCACAAATGGATGTTTAGTTTACCAGTCAATCACCTTAGTTAATTGTTCTCAATACTGTTTTCTCATAAATTCCTGGTTTTCAGTATAATTTCTTATTGGAATCCACTTTGTTTCACAATAACTAGTCTGTTTTGATAGATAGTAAAACTGTTGTCCGTAAAATTCTACCTACGTTATACAACTTGCCTATTATTCAGATAGATGAAAGCTCCAGATTGAATTCTTAAATATAACTCACTAAGCTATATGTGGCCTCAAACTTCATATAAATATTTAATACCTGTATAGACAAGTCTAACTAATCATATAACAGTGGTAATTGTAAAAGAAACAACTAGTTTAATTGTTGATACATACATGTATTATTACTATGTGTTACTCTGCTACAAATTAATTTTGCAACCAGTACCTATACAAGGTGAAAAGTTTTAACTGGCTCTAAAGGAAAACTACATTAAATTGTTAAGTTAAAATAATTTCATTTAAATGAAAATATCCTTTATTTTCAAAAAGAAATACTATGGCATACAAAACTATTCGTAATTTCGCCAGCCAAATTAAGTTCTATTTCTTTTTAAAAATTAAGGAATGTTTCCTTTTAGTAAAATAATCTATCTTGACAATTTATGTAGTTTCTTCAAGGTTTCATAAAAACTTCACCCTGCATAATCCACTTTGGTGCATCTCATTATTTAATTCCGAATTATTGTTTTGTTGAATATGCTGTAGAAAATTAATTAATCTCCCCATGATAAGATTAATTTACATTGTTATCTATTAACACTGACAATATCAGTAATTAATTATTGATAATTTATTATAAATACTATTTAAGATAATACCCCTTGTAATCTGGGGGCACGGCAGTGCCCCAGCCAAGTCTCAAGCAAAGAGGGCACGGCCGTACCATCCTTTTCCCGAAGCGTTTCGCGGCTATTTCACCCACCCCGTATCATCAATGTGGACAAAGCTAGGAGTTCAGGTTTTCGATGACCAAAAGTAAGTATTAGAACAAGCTCAGCCTCAAAATTACATGACATTTGGACCAATGGTTTACGAGTTATGGACGATCAAAGTTACACCATTTTGTCACTCACTCACTGACCGATCATCAAAAAGCTAAGGTACTTCTAGCAGACTTAGAACCTTCAAATTTGGCATTAAGATAAGTTATTAGCTACATATAAAGGAAAAATTATGAAAACGTTAATAAATTATAAACATTAGTAAATAATAAGAAACAAATTTATATTTGCGGTTTTACGGAAACATTATGTATGAATGTCGACTGCATTGTTAACTTTGTTCTTTGTTTATATACAAAAATTAATAATATGGTTTATATTATAACCAGCGCGTTAAATCTTAAATCGATACGATAATGATACAACCGGAGTCCACCGATATTTATTACGTGTCCTGGATTAACGACCACAATCCTAAACAGCCTAAAGAGATGGAGACTACTAACTTGTACAGTTTCAATATTACGATATTGTTTAAACACGCCCAGCCGAGTGCTACGAGCTAAATGAAGGCAAAAAGTCTCTGAAAAGAAGAGCTAACCCATATTAAATTAATTCAATCACTTCTTCTACGACGGAGAACGAGTACCGGAGAAATTCTACTTCTCTTTACTTCTTTTATTCAAGCCCCATTTTGAGTTCATCTGAGGAACGCCAATGGCGTTACGCCATGTTTCTCAGATGAACTCAAAATGGGGCGTAATACTTACACAGAAGCTTTCAAATTGGCGTAGAAGGAATTGATTATGGAAATTCAATGATACTGACTCTATCATTGAATTTCCACAATCAACTCATTCTTTAAAAAAAAGTTATCATTCAATCGAGTTGTATGCACTCTTAAGGTCATAGCTCATTAGAGCCACCCGGCACCAACTCCGCACCGACTCGCCTCCTGCGGCTAGTATTCTTTATATGGATTTGTATGGGCATGCGCTCACTATATTAACTCCGTACCATCACCGGATCGCCTCGGTTATAAGCCCTTCGCGCGCGGTCGGCGGGTGGGCCACTCGGTGACAACTCGCTGCTCGAACGCCTGCCTTGCGTTGACAACGCGCGGGCCACGAGTGGGCCGCGCGCTGCCCCCGATTGATTTTATTAACAGACTACTCGAAAATTCGTGGACCAAGCAGCGTCAACTCGTTGACGCCTCGCGTTCACTGGTTGACCGCGGGTGGTCCACCCATCGACAACGAGTTGACGCCGTGCGTCGAGGCGGTGCGGGTTGGCTGCCGGGTGGCTTTAATGAGCTATGACCTTTAGGGTATATAAAAGCCGGGGTTGCGGAATGTTTATAATAGTTACCGTGACCCCGGAACATAAAGGGCAAACGTAGGAACATGAGTGGGTTTTAGTCAGTAAAAGTCTGACACGCCCTCCTGCCGCACCCAGGACGGGAGCAGTCATTTGATGATTTCACACTCCCCAAAAAAAAGGGTATATAAAATATATGTTACTTTAACATAAATATCCATTTACGCTTGTCTGCGATATTTGACACATGTGACGATGAAAATGGGTGGCTCGGAAAAAAGCATCTGACAGTTTTCGGGGATCTCTTACAGCTTCCTCCGGTAAGAGAAAATTTATCTTTTGAAAACCTTTAGACTGCTGAAACTAATAAGTTGTTAGGTTCCCTCAGTATGCCGACTCTGTGGATTGAACTATTTTTATACGATGCTTACAATTAATTTGCGACAGCTCAATGATTCTAACTTTGTTGACAAGCTGAATAAAATAAGATTAGGTGTGACTACAGAAAAAGACCGTGACTTACTCTCAACTAGGTTAATAATTCTGAAATCCAATTCAAATGAAAACAGATTAGCTGAAATAATTGAACACCTATCGAAACTTCCAACTGATGTCGTATGCTAATTACCTACAAAATAACATGTGTGTCGACATTTAAATACTGCAAGCTAAGATCTTGTAGTCTTGTTGGACTTGTAGTTAATATAAATCCGAAATCGCCAAACCGCCTTGAGCAAGCGTGGTGATCAATACTCGTGCCTTCTCTGTATGAGAAGAGGCCTTTGCCCTGCAGTGGGACAGTTATAAGCTGGTATTATTATTTATTATTATTAAGCTAAGATCCCTCCCACACCCCGAAATAAAACTAACAGCTATAGATAGCATAGATTGCCCAAAAAGAGCTCGTGAATGCATAAAAAAATGAGGATGACGCCCTTATGACAGCAGGGCTATAGGAAAATATAATCAAAATAGGTGCAAAAGTGATGTTGAGGTGGAAGCTTAAGGTAGCCGGGAAATTAAAATTTTCATAAGTATTCTTGAAAATTGCAGCCTAGTGTCTAGGTGTGTATTGATATAGTATGATTTGCGACTATAATAGATATTTAGTTACAGAATTAGAATTATAATCATTTTAATCATCAAATCTGCCCTCAAAGTGCATATAACTCGATTATTGGCTATTTCATGAGAAAATCATTTAATCGAGTTGTATGCACTCTTAGGGTTGTATTGATGATATTAATGATTATAATTTTGTAACTAAATACCTATTACAACCGCGAATCAATTTAGTTCAATGTACAGCCTACAGCCTGACAATGACCGACAAATTGCAAAAAACGTACGAAAGTTTGAATTTCGCGGGCTACCGTGAAGCATCCCCTTTTAAGAAGCATCCAAAGATTGAGCAGCCAGAGCTCGTCAGCAACACGTGGCATGGCTAGCTTATGTATCTAGATTAACGACGAATGATAATGAGCAAAGATTGCGCGCGGCAGGTAGATCGCAACGTTAGCGCGCAGCTGGTTGTTCAAACAAAGCGCAGCACGCCGTGCGCGGCAGCCGCGCACTCTTGCCGTTTAATGTTTGGACGCACCTTAAGACAAAACATTGACGCGAGTTCAATCGGAATTGTACAAAATGTAATGTAATCAGATCGTGATGATTCGAAAAAATAAAATCTATAGTAACCTTAGTAAATGACATTCACATGAATTTTGTCCTGTAAAAACCAAAGCTGAAATAATTTGTAAAGCGTATATTCTTCTGGAAAAAAATCCTATATGCATCGCTTATGCTATAACTATCCGTAAAAACGAGGAGCTAAGCTTAAACCACGCGATGATGGCCATAGGTTCCTCTGTATTTACCTGTGGTCAAGCATAATGACCTTTTCAAGAATGACAAGTCTGGGTGGACAAATGCATTTGATAAATGTTAATTTTACTTGTATCAACGCTCAAGAGTCGGCAATAGCTGAATATTATCGCCTCGGAAGTATCTACCGTCCTGACTTGTGTACCTCAGACGTCAGAAGTTATGAAACCTCAGAAAAAAAGCAAAAGAGATCGAAAATGTGCTCCAAGCAAAGCAGCAGATGAGGCACAGGACATAATAACATCACCTAAAAAGACAAGAAAGAGACTTACAAAAAATAAATGAGATCCCACCAAAAACATTACATGTAAAAAGTAAGCCAACTCTCTTCGCAATTCTACGATCATAAAAAGTTTTGAGATCACATAGAAGCCAAGTCCTGTTCAACTTATTTTGTAATAATAAATCAATAATTAGTGATAATATCAATAGATTTGTTAACATTATAATAATAATGACTTGGCCATGAGCACAATGAGATACAAATACAACATAAGTTAGAAGTCGTTTACTCCTTGTAATTATGTGCAAATACAGTCTAATCTATGGACATCATTTTGTAACTGATTGAAATGTAAGATCACCATAGAATAAACATGCCGCATAATGCACGTGCAGTTCACTGGTCTTGGATGAGATATTATGAGACTGACTGTTAGTAATTTAATAACAATTTGAATAAACTAAAATAATTGAATTCTGTGACTTTATGTCTAACTCTGTTTTGTATCTCTTATCTTATTGTGCTCATGGCCAAGTTATTATTATTATAATGTTAACAAAACTATTGATATTATCACTAATTATTGATTTATTATTACAAAATGAGTTGAACAGGACTTGGCTTCTATGTGATCTCAAAACTTTTTATGATCGTAGAATTGCGAAGAGAGTTGGCTTACTTTTTACATGTAATGTTTTTGGTGGGATTGTATTAATCTTAAATATTTAGCATAGTTTCACTGTTTAAATGAATATTTGTCTGTCAACTAAAAGTATAATTAAATAATATAAGTTTTGATCAGTTAAATCAGACTGCTTAAAAAAGATTTCTAAACATAGCAATGAAAATTAATGTATTTATGTTTATTTTTGCTTATATCTAAATGTTTTGACTAACATAAAAAACGCAATATTTTACATCCCAATGTGCTTTGTTAGCTAGCCGTCCCCTGTGGTTGTACTCCTGTTTTTGGTAACTGCTCGGCTCCCATAGGTCTTAGCTTGATGTTATTAGAATTATTCAATTTGGACTAGTAGTTCCTGAGATTGGCGCGTCCAACCGAACAAGCAAACAAAACTCTTCAGCTTTTTAATAATATTTTTATAGATGCGAAAATATGTTTGTTCGTTAAGTTTTGACGCCGAAACTGCATTTATTTACAAATTTGAAATAGTTATACATAAATTCGACTTGCAGAAGGACATACACATACACTATTTTTTAATCCGCGACAACCTAGTCACGTGCAAAAAAATCACGAGCAAAAGCTATTAGTATATCACATATTATGTTTTGAGATGAAATAAATATTTTTGTATTGTATTGTATTGCACAATAAATAGTTTCTAGGTTCTCAGAATCAACTACAGTCTGTAAAATAAGCTCTCCAAAACATTGACTAAACAATGTTTAGTTCAGCCGTAACCTCCCTAAACTTTAGGGAATCGGTTCTTTCTTATCGATAAACGAAACAAATATACATACAAGGAGTCTTTAACCGAGATACGAGCCTTAAATCACGTTGTCAATGACATCAGGGAACAAAGGTCGCCCTCAATGCGGCTATTTATTATCGTGCTCATTTAAGTAACATATTCTATCTACGTAAATTCATCTTTATATTGAACTTATGCAAATACATGCTATGCTAGCTTTCGACCGCGTGGTAATCGAACAATTTTATGGTTATTCATTATTGTTCAATAAAAGTAATCTTAATAAATCCATATATTATCGGCTACCTGCCAATGAAAGTCCCTTTAAAATCGGTTAACCTACAGATTGTCAGGCAAAAACGACAAAGGCAGGCCCCATCGAAATTTTAATTACGAAACTACAAGGCCGGTTCTCAATTGAAGATAAACAAACGTTATTTAGCAAGTGCTTCGGCTAAGCACAATATCACTGTCACCGTTCCACCACTGTGAATCTGCCTTAGCTAGACAGAGACGGAGAATAGCTAATCCAAAACACGTACTAACTACCCGTACGACTTTTCTGTGCACCTTGCGCTGTGACGTATCACTGACGGAATGCTATCGCTACTAAACGAACTAGGCGAACACGGGGAGCCGCGCGGGGAAGCGGGAGAAAGGTCGCATTCTAGCGAGGTGCACAAATAAGTCGTATGTACGGGTTGTTCGACCTCAGATCACAACAAGCCTAATAACCGTTTGAAAGTTCATGCTTACATGGATAAAAACAGAAATAAAGCTAATTTTACAGCGGTCTAAATTAATGAAAATGACGTTGCTGAATACCTGAAACAACAATTGTATGTAAATCATTGCATAGGTAAAACACGATTAACTGATAAATTATGTCTAACTGTGGATTGAACTGACACCACCTGGCTACCTAGTTTACACAAGGAAACAGCGAGACGGCCAATTTTTTAGTTAAAACTTTCAATATTCGTGTGATGTCACGGTTAGCGCATTTACCACTGCGCTAATCGTAATCATGTCGACTCTTGACTGCCGCGCAAGTATCGCGGTTTCGGTTTCTGCATGGGACTAATATTTGTAGTAATTACATGTATTCTTTACGAGTCTGGTAGTTTTTGTATGTGAGATATTGAGTTTGTAAACACCAAGGTATTATCCAAGATACGATACCATCCAAGATTACGAAAATTGGGATCCATTGCATAACTTAATTTTTCGATAGAAAGAGAGTTCATTATACGTTCTAACGAGTGCAATAAATTGCCATACAGCGACAGTGGTGCCGATTATCTTGTGCACAAACTAACGTAAATTTAAGTTAAGTGCATCTTTCTCTTTCCTTTTAATTAAGAAAAAGACAGAAGATCAAATATTAGTTAAGTCCTGCCCAATTTAGTCACTCCATATACAATTTGTTCATCAAGCGCTGTCTAATTTGACAGGATTAAACTAAAATGTATCTTCTGTCCTTTTCTTTAAGAAATGGAAAGAGAAAGATGTACTTAACTTAAATTTACGTTAATTTGTGCACAAGAGAATCGGCACCAGTACCTATCGTAATAGCACAGTCATTGACAGTTGCGTTAATTAAAATGAGTATAATTTACTGGATACCTACAAAATAATGGCTACTAATAAATAAGGTAATAATAAAAGTAATTTCACCGAGAATTAAATGCAGAAGGCGGTTATTTTGGATACGACGCTCATTGAATGGTGGTTCCTTAGATTATGGTGGTTCGTTACACTGGATCACCAAACACCGTTAGCATGAGGTCAACCTAAGCATCATGTGACTTGTGTGACTAAATGACAATCTCTTTATTTATTATTTACACAGACATTAAATTCCCATAAAATATTAGCATCACAAGAAATCTGTGTCAGTAGAACTAATGCATTGAATAATATTCTCAGAAAATAATTGTATGTTTCCGTTCCGCCAAATGATGAAGGCTTATTAGCTGTGCAAAGTTGGGAAATTAAATTAAGTAGGTCACAAGATTAATGCCCATTTAAACTAATACTACACTATTCGACACTTATGTCAGGCCTTAATACGATTGTACATTCGATTATGAATTTTCGGCGCTAAGCCTACAGTTGAGAACTGAATGATGTTTTTGTTGTAGTACGATGTCAAAGGTTAAGTCTTACGAGTTGTCTGGAAAATAAACCTTGTTTTCGGATATTACGCGATAGCAATACTCACATATCATATGATATGTGCTTTGTTTGGGCTACGAGTATGCAGCTTTTGCGTGTTACAATACCAATATCACTTGTTCCCCAAAATAACCCATAAGTAAGTACATTAATCAAACAACCTGATAAACAGGTACTTCAAGGGGAACAACCCTTAAAGGTTTGCTATTTGATGGTTCATGACAAAATTAAAGTGATTGTGGGTGACTACCTCACAAGCTCCTGCGACAACTTACCTATGTGAGAATTTTCACACCTGATGCAAAAATGACGTGATGTTAATTCAGCATTAAGGCTAAATTCTTTTTAAGTGCTGTTAAAATCGATTCAATTTTTGAACAAGCCCCAATTATTATATTTATCGTTGTTAAAAAGTTACCGCGGCCTTGGCACGCAAAGGGCATTAGAAGGAACAAGAATGGGTTTTAGTCAGTAAAAGTCTGATACTCCCTTTCCCTGCTGCTCCGCCCAGAGCGGAAAGAGGGTTCAGAGGGGGAGGGAATGGGGTTCGTACATACGCCCTGTTGTATGATATACAATTTATACCATGAAACCTTTTCCACATTACCATTTCTTCGATTACAGAGGCAACAGTACTGAACGAAGGCATCCACATCGAAGAGGTACCGTCTGAGTACCTCAGTCATAAGGAGAAGTACGAGTTGGCGGTGAAGAAAGCATGTCTGCTGTTCAAGCTAATCCGCAGGCTCCAGGAGGAGGAGAACAATGGGATGGAAAGCTTCAGGTAGGCGTTCTATTTTGTGGTACTGCTGTTGTAAATCAAAATTGCTTAAAAACGTTGATTTTCGTCTAAATAGAGATGCTATTTCCCAAAAGGATGCAAGAGGTTGTAGGTTCGAATACGGGCTAGTACCAATGTGACTGTTTCAATTCATATATACTTTTAAAAGTTTATCTTGTATTGTATGAGAAATGGCTTTTGGCTTGAAGTGGGACAGTAATAGGCTAGTATTATTAATAATTATTTATAGGCAATATGCATATATTATTTATTCTATAGTTTTTCATGCTTATTGTGACGTCATAGTTCATGCCAATCCAAGTCAAACTACGCACTCGATAACATTGACATTTGATTTCATATATTTTTACGTCAACATCACTCTGATTCGCTTTTTTTTTAACAAACCTTTGTCGTCCCTACAGGGCAGTCCTAGGCGGCGCGCTGGGGGCAGCTATCCTTCAAGACGGGTCTCCCCTGACACTCCACTACGTGATGTTCATCCCCACGCTGATGGGACAGGCCTCCGTGGAACAGCAGGCCTACTGGCTCGGAAGGGCCTTCAATCTTGACATCATTGGCACTTATGCACAGGTAAGGATGTGGCGACAACGGGCAACTAGATTTATTTTTCATTGTTTTTGACATTCTAAAGTGCCTTTTGACATCTATAACTCAACATGAGAACAATCAACATTCTACATCGCGCAATCAAAGATGAACGTGTTAGATTTACACAGATGTAATTACTATTATATAACTACGTATTTCACGTTGTATTAGAGGTTAGTAAGTTAATTTATAATTTAAAAATAGTAAAATATGTAAACAACATAATTTTAAACAAAATAAGATGTATTTTAATTTTTCACAACAAATAAGTATGAATTTGACTTGTTTGTCGTAGTTCATAGACGTCTATAAAAGCGAGTGTTACGACGATTTTAAATCACTTTTGATCCAGACGTTGAACGGTGCGGAGCTCTCCGAGATTGTATATAAGTTAAGTATAACTTCTTGTGTATTGTGATAATGTTACCTATGAATATCAATTTAGATTATGACTATATTATGTGTATTATGTACATTGTGTGGTTTATATTTATATTATGACTTTATTTTTTGTATTATGTATATTGTGTGATTTGAATAATGTAACCGAATAATTGTAATATTTTATCAAGTTTAAAAGAGTGTTCATGGAGTTTCTTGCTGGCTCTTCTCCATTGGAACCTACTATTTTGGAACCAGCAAATAGCTTTTCGTTAAATTGAATAAATGATTTTGAGTTTTACCCAAAGTTTATTTTATTATAAAATCATATTTAAAATGTAGTATATAGAAAGATTATTAATGATAAATTGCTTTTGTTTCATACAGAAGGATTAGTTTCAATGACAACTTAAACTTATAACCAAAACTGGTTTCTATTACAATAAATGCTTTCCACATAATTTGCTTTTATGTTTAAATATTCAACCCTCCCTTTTTAATAATCTAACAAACGCATCATCAACTAGTCATCATCAACATTGTCTTGGGCACTCCTTCCGATCTGGGCGGCGCGGAGAGTGTCAGACTTCTACTGACTAAAACACACCCATGTTTTTTCCGTCATTTGTGTCCGGGGCCGCGATATCTTTTTCGAACAACCCGCAGCAGTTCCTTCTACCTCTAGAGTTCCTTCTTACTACTAAGAAGTAAGTAGCCGTAGTTAAAGCACATCCTGTTTGTTCTAGACTGAGCTGGGACACGGTACATTCATCCGTGGTCTGGAGACGACGGCCACCTACGACCCCAAGAGCAAGGAGTTCGTTCTGCACAGTCCAACACTCACCGCATACAAGTGGTGGCCTGGAGGATGTAAGTACACACACATTTACTATACCATGTCTAATAGCAAGATAAAAAGACGTCAGAGTTACACAACTGCCAAAAGTCAAGTGTACGATAGAGATGGGAACACGGCTAAGCCAAAGTACGTGCTAGTAACGTCTATCTCGCCATTAGTCTCTCGCTCACTATTTGTTGCGCATCTTGGTCGGGCCACCAGCTAAATGTGGCCAAATATGGAGGCTACCTGGTATCATTTTGGCGGCAAAACCAAGATGTTGCCAACGGGTGATTGCCATGTATCAAAAATGTACGTCACCACGGTGGTGCGTCTGCTTGTGCTACCATGGTGTCCTAATAATATACGGCCCAAACAGCACCGTTTAACACGACCATGGCCCGCCCCTCTTCCCCTCTTTATTATCTCAATACACGCACACGTTTTATAACCCTAACTTGAATGGCAAGCCGGCAATCGATTCTTATTAGCGATTTGAAAGTTTGTCTCATACTAACAGTTCTCAGTTTTTATAATATACGGCCCTCTCTAAAGTACATTTAGCTTAACACGCTGTTTTAGGACGTTAATGATTACTTACGCGTTTGTCACAACATACGTTTATTATCAACATAAGCGTTCATTAATATGTATGTTATCAATGCCCTAAGGTAGGTGACGAACATGAAAAATCCCAATATATCAATTAAATCAGTACTTTTCAAAGCCACGTCGTGTTTATCTCTATATAAGTATGTACACTTTATGTACGAGTATACCAATTTATAATGTGATAATAACATTATTTTGATAACATTATTTTGACTATAAAACTAGGAGCAAACACACTGTCTTAGGCCCGTATTAATAGTCGTCACTCAACTCCGAGACGCTCTCAAGTCTCTTGCTGTCCTTGTGATTCTAAAGGGAAAAAATAAGGACAGCAATAAACTTGAGAGCGTCTCAGAATTGAGTGACGTCTATTAATACGGGCCTTAGATTAATTCTTGTAAAATTCTCGTAGATACTAATTCGATAATTTTCATATAAGAGTTTTAGACCACGTCCTCATTTCTTAAATAGAACCAATTATCTGACATCACTTAACTCCATGTGATAAACTTCTTGTTGGTGTAGTGTAGCTTCTTGTTGGTGTGACTTTGTACCGATAAAATATCAAAACAAAACACGAGTTCGAGATGGTCATTGATTTTATTGATATTTTTTCTTATTCTATTGAAGTCATATCCATACTTTCATAGCGAGAAATGAACTAGTCAGGATCTAATACATATTTAATTTTCTACCCATACCATAGCATCTATCTGTTTTTAAAAGTTTATATTTTTTTCAAAATACTAACTTCGTTTCATAACGAATCGCTTCATAGACTGTCTGATTCCTCGGACCAAAGACAAGCCTTTGAAACCGAAGAAGCTTATCTCATGAGTTCAAATGTAAGGGCTTTGTTTTATGTACGCCTTATCAAGCACAATTAGAATTGTTCTAGTTGCAGAGATAGCTAGCAGAGATTCACAGATTACTCTTTTTTACTCTGCTAAGTAAATCTAAGGTTTATATCAATGTTAACCCTATTCTAATGATAGTAAGGTACATGTTTCTTTTGGGATATGCAGCACGTAAGTTTCATACTGAAATGAACTCTTTATAGATTCACCCTTAGTATACTAGAATATAAAATGAAAATATTCGATTAGTTTTTATTTACACAGCACTAAGATATCTATTAAGTAGTATGGGGATGACAACACACCTACAAATTGTTAATGTTGGATGCCCGAACAAAAGTTCTAAATTCAAACCTTTGTCTCCAGTGGCCCACACAGCCAACTACTGCATAGTGATGGCCCAACTGTACTCCAACGGCCAATGCCACGGCATCCACCCGTTCATAGTCCAACTGAGAGACGAAGAGACCCACATGCCGCTTCCTGGCATCAAGGTTGGCGAGATTGGCGCCAAGCTTGGCATGAACGGCACCAACAATGGCTTCCTTGGCTTCGAACACGTGAGGATACCTAGAGAACATATGCTGATGAAGAATTGTCAGGTTTTGGAGGTGAGTATTCGCCCGACGTAAATTCAAAGCAATGCTTAGGGTTTGTAGATGAAAAATGTCAGGGTATTGCCTGTTTATATCCTTGTATACTTTGATTAGGTCTTATTATTTTAGTTCTAGCATATCACGACTCACCGTCCTAAGAAGTTATTTATACGGTAATAAATACAGATACTTATGCTTCATTAAATGATTAAATGGTTGAGGTCAGTAGCACGATCATTATATTATTAGAAAACAGTATCCTGTAGTTAATGGGCATCTCTTACAGAATATTTTGAGATTACTGTTAATTCTACTACCTACATTTTATCTTTTTATTAGGTGAGTCAAGATTCATTTTTCCATTGAGATCTATATCGTTATTAACATTTTTCAATGACAATATTCTACTTCAGAAAATATTTTATATTCAAAATTCCCTTCTCCTTTCTAGGACGGAACATACGTAAAGTCTCCGAGCTCCAAACTAACTTACGGCACGATGATGTTCGTCCGCGTCGTCATAGTGAAGGACATGTGCAATTACATCGCGAAAGCCGTCACCATAGCAACGAGGTACTCCGCTGTCAGGAGGCAGTCGCAGCCTAAACCAGAGTAAGATTTTTACTTATTTTCAGTCCGGAACAAAACCGTATTAGATTACTCGATATGTCTGTGTTTACCTTTGCGGGAATTATACAACCACTATTGAATAGGGCTCTGATGACAGCGTGCAGTGATCAATATTTTTCTTTTTTATCATTTTTGAGGACTCTGAAGCTTATAAGTAAATAAAATGGATTATCAACAACAAAACCAACAACAAACAAACAAACAAAAACACAAAGAAGAGAAAAAAAATACTCTTTAAATTGGTCCAATTTTTGAGAGAGTCAAACCGAACTAATTAAACTCCGTAATTTTTCTAATAAACTGTCAAAAAGTGAATTTACTCAACAATAAACGTCTAACAGCACAGATTATATTCCTTTGTACCGGCGTAAAATACAGGCCATATTTAAACATACCTACTTCAATCTCTTTCTCCAGCGAGCCCGAGCCTCAGATCATAGACTACCTGACCCAACAACACAAGCTGATGGTGGGCATCTCGACTGCGCACGCGTTCCAGCTCAGCGCCGAGTGGATCTGGAACATGTACAACAACGTCACCGCCGAACTCGACGCCGGTGATATGGAGAGACTGCCAGAGGTCAGTTCAACGTTCCAAGCTTTTCAGTGAGAGAGACAGACCATATTTTTAACTCATTTTTTAACTAACTTCAAAAAGGAGAAGGGTCTCAATTCGAAAGGTATTTTTTATGCATGTACACCGATTATTATGAGATTTTTGATCAGATTTATGTGATTCTTATTGAGTTTGATGCAGAATAGATGCGATTTGCTCCCATACAAATTTTGCATAGTTTGGTCCAGTAGTTTTCATTTTATGAACATTTCTGTCTTGTATATTTGTTTGGTTTATCTCGACGACGTGGTCATGTTAAGTTTAGCGTCTATCTAACTGGACTAGATTTTGACTACACATTCAGACAATGAAATTTGGCAGTAAAAGTTTTTTAAATGACACTTCTTCTCTTCATTCCACAGCTACACGCTCTATCATGCTGCCTGAAGGCCGTAACGACAGCGGACGCGGCGGAATGCGTAGAACGTTGCCGTCTCGCGTGCGGCGGACACGGCTACATGCTCGCCTCCAACCTGCCCATCACGTACGGACACGTCACCGCCGCCTGCACCTACGAGGGCGAGAACACCGTGCTGCTGCTGCAGACTGCCAGGTACTGTGCTACGTGTTGTACTGTGTTACATGTTACAGTACTGTGTTACATGTGAACACGGCTACATGCTCGCCTCCAACCTGCCCATCACGTACGGACACGTCACCGCCGCCTGCACCTACGAGGGCGAGAACACCGTGCTGCTGCTGCAGACTGCCAGGTACTGTGCTACGTGTTGTACTGTGTTACATGTTACAGTACTGTGTTACATGTGAACACGGCTACATGCTCGCCTCCAACCTGCCCATCACGTACGGACACGTCACCGCCGCCTGCACCTACGAGGGCGAGAACACCGTGCTGCTGCTGCAGACTGCCAGGTACTGTGCTACGTGTTGTACTGTGTTACATGTTACAGTACTGTGTTACATGTGAACACGGCTACATGCTCGCCTCCAACCTGCCCATCACGTACGGACACGTCACCGCCGCCTGCACCTACGAGGGCGAGAACACCGTGCTGCTGCTGCAGACTGCCAGGTACTGTGCTACGTGTTGTACTGTGTTACATGTTACAGTACTGTGTTACATGTGAACACGGCTACATGCTCGCCTCCAACCTGCCCATCACGTACGGACACGTCACCGCCGCCTGCACCTACGAGGGCGAGAACACCGTGCTGCTGCTGCAGACTGCCAGGTACTGTGCTACGTGTTGTACTGTGTTACATGTTACAGTACTGTGTTACATGTGAACACGGCTACATGCTCGCCTCCAACCTGCCCATCACGTACGGACACGTCACCGCCGCCTGCACCTACGAGGGCGAGAACACCGTGCTGCTGCTGCAGACTGCCAGGTACTGTGCTACGTGTTGTACTGTGTTACATGTTACAGTACTGTGTTACATGTGAACACGGCTACATGCTCGCCTCCAACCTGCCCATCACGTACGGACACGTCACCGCCGCCTGCACCTACGAGGGCGAGAACACCGTGCTGCTGCTGCAGACTGCCAGGTACTGTGCTACGTGTTGTACTGTGTTACATGTTACAGTACTGTGTTACATGTGAACACGGCTACATGCTCGCCTCCAACCTGCCCATCACGTACGGACACGTCACCGCCGCCTGCACCTACGAGGGCGAGAACACCGTGCTGCTGCTGCAGACTGCCAGGTACTGTGCTACGTGTTGTACTGTGTTACATGTTACAGTACTGTGTTACATGTGAACACGGCTACATGCTCGCCTCCAACCTGCCCATCACGTACGGACACGTCACCGCCGCCTGCACCTACGAGGGCGAGAACACCGTGCTGCTGCTGCAGACTGCCAGGTACTGTGCTACGTGTTGTACTGTGTTACATGTTACAGTACTGTGTTACATGTGAACACGGCTACATGCTCGCCTCCAACCTGCCCATCACGTACGGACACGTCACCGCCGCCTGCACCTACGAGGGCGAGAACACCGTGCTGCTGCTGCAGACTGCCAGGTACTGTGCTACGTGTTGTACTGTGTTACATGTTACAGTACTGTGTTACATGTGAACACGGCTACATGCTCGCCTCCAACCTGCCCATCACGTACGGACACGTCACCGCCGCCTGCACCTACGAGGGCGAGAACACCGTGCTGCTGCTGCAGACTGCCAGGTACTGTGCTACGTGTTGTACTGTGTTACATGTTACAGTACTGTGTTACATGTGAACACGGCTACATGCTCGCCTCCAACCTGCCCATCACGTACGGACACGTCACCGCCGCCTGCACCTACGAGGGCGAGAACACCGTGCTGCTGCTGCAGACTGCCAGGTACTGTGCTACGTGTTGTACTGTGTTACATGTTACAGTACTGTGTTACATGTGAACACGGCTACATGCTCGCCTCCAACCTGCCCATCACGTACGGACACGTCACCGCCGCCTGCACCTACGAGGGCGAGAACACCGTGCTGCTGCTGCAGACTGCCAGGTACTGTGCTACGTGTTGTACTGTGTTACATGTTACAGTACTGTGTTACATGTGAACACGGCTACATGCTCGCCTCCAACCTGCCCATCACGTACGGACACGTCACCGCCGCCTGCACCTACGAGGGCGAGAACACCGTGCTGCTGCTGCAGACTGCCAGGTACTGTGCTACGTGTTGTACTGTGTTACATGTTACAGTACTGTGTTACATGTGAACACGGCTACATGCTCGCCTCCAACCTGCCCATCACGTACGGACACGTCACCGCCGCCTGCACCTACGAGGGCGAGAACACCGTGCTGCTGCTGCAGACTGCCAGGTACTGTGCTACGTGTTGTACTGTGTTACATGTTACAGTACTGTGTTACATGTGAACACGGCTACATGCTCGCCTCCAACCTGCCCATCACGTACGGACACGTCACCGCCGCCTGCACCTACGAGGGCGAGAACACCGTGCTGCTGCTGCAGACTGCCAGGTACTGTGCTACGTGTTGTACTGTGTTACATGTTACAGTACTGTGTTACATGTGAACACGGCTACATGCTCGCCTCCAACCTGCCCATCACGTACGGACACGTCACCGCCGCCTGCACCTACGAGGGCGAGAACACCGTGCTGCTGCTGCAGACTGCCAGGTACTGTGCTACGTGTTGTACTGTGTTACATGTTACAGTACTGTGTTACATGTGAACACGGCTACATGCTCGCCTCCAACCTGCCCATCACGTACGGACACGTCACCGCCGCCTGCACCTACGAGGGCGAGAACACCGTGCTGCTGCTGCAGACTGCCAGGTACTGTGCTACGTGTTGTACTGTGTTACATGTTACAGTACTGTGTTACATGTGAACACGGCTACATGCTCGCCTCCAACCTGCCCATCACGTACGGACACGTCACCGCCGCCTGCACCTACGAGGGCGAGAACACCGTGCTGCTGCTGCAGACTGCCAGGTACTGTGCTACGTGTTGTACTGTGTTACATGTTACAGTACTGTGTTACATGTGAACACGGCTACATGCTCGCCTCCAACCTGCCCATCACGTACGGACACGTCACCGCCGCCTGCACCTACGAGGGCGAGAACACCGTGCTGCTGCTGCAGACTGCCAGGTACTGTGCTACGTGTTGTACTGTGTTACATGTTACAGTACTGTGTTACATGTGAACACGGCTACATGCTCGCCTCCAACCTGCCCATCACGTACGGACACGTCACCGCCGCCTGCACCTACGAGGGCGAGAACACCGTGCTGCTGCTGCAGACTGCCAGGTACTGTGCTACGTGTTGTACTGTGTTACATGTTACAGTACTGTGTTACATGTGAACACGGCTACATGCTCGCCTCCAACCTGCCCATCACGTACGGACACGTCACCGCCGCCTGCACCTACGAGGGCGAGAACACCGTGCTGCTGCTGCAGACTGCCAGGTACTGTGCTACGTGTTGTACTGTGTTACATGTTACAGTACTGTGTTACATGTGAACACGGCTACATGCTCGCCTCCAACCTGCCCATCACGTACGGACACGTCACCGCCGCCTGCACCTACGAGGGCGAGAACACCGTGCTGCTGCTGCAGACTGCCAGGTACTGTGCTACGTGTTGTACTGTGTTACATGTTACAGTACTGTGTTACATGTGAACACGGCTACATGCTCGCCTCCAACCTGCCCATCACGTACGGACACGTCACCGCCGCCTGCACCTACGAGGGCGAGAACACCGTGCTGCTGCTGCAGACTGCCAGGTACTGTGCTACGTGTTGTACTGTGTTACATGTTACAGTACTGTGTTACATGTGAACACGGCTACATGCTCGCCTCCAACCTGCCCATCACGTACGGACACGTCACCGCCGCCTGCACCTACGAGGGCGAGAACACCGTGCTGCTGCTGCAGACTGCCAGGTACTGTGCTACGTGTTGTACTGTGTTACATGTTACAGTACTGTGTTACATGTGAACACGGCTACATGCTCGCCTCCAACCTGCCCATCACGTACGGACACGTCACCGCCGCCTGCACCTACGAGGGCGAGAACACCGTGCTGCTGCTGCAGACTGCCAGGTACTGTGCTACGTGTTGTACTGTGTTACATGTTACAGTACTGTGTTACATGTGAACACGGCTACATGCTCGCCTCCAACCTGCCCATCACGTACGGACACGTCACCGCCGCCTGCACCTACGAGGGCGAGAACACCGTGCTGCTGCTGCAGACTGCCAGGTACTGTGCTACGTGTTGTACTGTGTTACATGTTACAGTACTGTGTTACATGTGAACACGGCTACATGCTCGCCTCCAACCTGCCCATCACGTACGGACACGTCACCGCCGCCTGCACCTACGAGGGCGAGAACACCGTGCTGCTGCTGCAGACTGCCAGGTACTGTGCTACGTGTTGTACTGTGTTACATGTTACAGTACTGTGTTACATGTGAACACGGCTACATGCTCGCCTCCAACCTGCCCATCACGTACGGACACGTCACCGCCGCCTGCACCTACGAGGGCGAGAACACCGTGCTGCTGCTGCAGACTGCCAGGTACTGTGCTACGTGTTGTACTGTGTTACATGTTACAGTACTGTGTTACATGTGAACACGGCTACATGCTCGCCTCCAACCTGCCCATCACGTACGGACACGTCACCGCCGCCTGCACCTACGAGGGCGAGAACACCGTGCTGCTGCTGCAGACTGCCAGGTACTGTGCTACGTGTTGTACTGTGTTACATGTTACAGTACTGTGTTACATGTGAACACGGCTACATGCTCGCCTCCAACCTGCCCATCACGTACGGACACGTCACCGCCGCCTGCACCTACGAGGGCGAGAACACCGTGCTGCTGCTGCAGACTGCCAGGTACTGTGCTACGTGTTGTAGTACTATGTTGCAGTACTGTGCTACATGTTGCAGTACTGTGTTACATGTTGCAGTACTGTGCTACATGTTGCAGTACTGTGCTACATATTGCAGTACTGTGCTACATCGTGCAGTACTGTGCTACATGTTGCAGTACACATGCTCGCCTAGTGCTTGATTACATTTAAGTTTCACACGGTGACCAGCGGAACGGTCTGGACGGATTCTTACAGGATTGGAAAGAGGAAACAAGGGATCGCGAAAGATGGTAGAAGTTAAGGGATACCTTTGCCCAAGAGTAGAACAGAAAAAGCTAAAAACAAAAAATATGTCCATACAACTCAAGATCCATTTGGAAATCAACTTCGTGCATGCTATACTCATAATATTTGTTAATTATTTTTGTTTTTATGTATCACATAGCCTAACAAATAACCTCATTTCTATTCTCTCCTCAGATACCTACTGACTGTCTAATAAACCTCATTCTTCCCCCCTCAGATACCTGGTGAAGACCTGGCAGCAGGCTCAGGGCGGCAATGTCCTCCCCCCCACGGTGTCGTACCTGAGCCGTGTGGGCGCGGGGAGACGCTCTCCTCCGTGGGACAACACCATCGAGGGCATTATCCGAGGGTTCGAGGTTATTGCTGCTGGGTTAGTAGCTTTATTTTTTTTTCTTGTAACTGTTTGATATATTTTTTAAGGTAAGTTGTAGGACCCGAAAGGAGTTACAGTGCCTAACATCATGACAAAAATTTGAACTCCTTGCTGTGTTAAATTTTGGTATGACCTTGAAGGAGTTTCAACGGATATATAATTTTAAAAAATGATCCTTGCCGTGTTATGATATCCCTTTATCACTCTTACCGCTATTCCTAATGATCTATTTATCTGTGAATTAATTTACTACAGATAGTTTGTGATGAGCTCCATTCATAAAATATTTAAAATATTATCGAGATAGGAAAGTTATTAACAACGACCGTAAGTTGCCTCATAGAGGATGCAAAAGACATCAGCAGGTACCGGAACGTTTACACGATATCCTGACAAATTAAAAATAAATTTAATTATAAATCTTCCCATTGTAGTTTCTATATTCCATGAAATAGCACGAATCATATCAAATGAATATACAAAATTACTCGTTTTCCTTACAGTAAGATAGCGCTATGCGTGGCCAACATCGAGCGTCGTCAGAAAGCCGGCATGTCGTACGAGGACGCGTGGAACATGACCTCCGTGCAGCTCACACAGGCTTCAGAGGTCATACTAACATATTTATTTATTAAACTACGAATTTCTTCCCTCTATGTATTTGTTTCTTATAAGAATCGAATATGCCACACGCCCCGCATCAGCCAAAAATAATGCGAACCACCTTTAAATGCTTTTACTAATAATCACTGTGTAAAGTTATGCAATGAATAAAGCCTGTGTAACCATACATTTTTTGACGTATAAACCTGTCATAACTTTATGCAGCGATTATTAGTAAGGCGCTTAATCACCAAGTGGTATAACACCGAATTTCCATTACGAAAGTTATGCCTAGTGAAATTAATTTCGTGGAATTCGTTGCAGTATTTGGTTTACTAAATTAATAATAGTTAATTTGTTAGTTAAAATTACAATAGAAAATCCTATGTTTTAGCAGCATAATTTTCCAATAAAATCCCATTTCTTAAAGTAACAAGAAACTATTTTTATTAAAGTTTACAATGTTGATGAAAACACGGCAACGGCATCGGAAATCGAGTAAATCAGCCAGCCTAATGACAAACTCCAGGTTGCTATTAAAAATACCTCACTATTCCACACCACATAAAGATCATTTTATCTAGTTATTCAATTAAATTTGTTTTCTGTATCCAGGCCCACTGCCGCGTATTCATCCTCACATCATACTTCGAGGAAACGGAGCGACAAGTGAAGGAAGTATCGCCACAACTGCGAGAAGTGTTGCTGCAGTTAGTCGACTTGTATGTCGTGTACTGGGCGCTGCAGAGAGTGGGAGACTTGCTTAGGGTTAGTATAACAATGTGTGAATGAAACTATACTATCTTGCAAAACCCCCTAGATGATTCTACCCTTAAAAACAAACAACTGTTAGTGTGGAACCAACTCTGAAATTGCGAAATAAATATCAGCTGTTTTTAACAAAGTTCAATGCCGAGAGGGCATCTCTCTCAAAATTTTTTTTCGAAATTTCTAAAATATACCATCAGACCAGAAACACTAACGCGTCAAACTTACTGCCTTACCCATATTCTAAAATATGATCAAATTTTAACAAAACCTGACACTAACATATCTACAGTTTCGTACACAAATGACCCTAGCTCTCACAAATAATGACTACAATACCCAATGATGTTATAAGTAAAAAAGTGTAGATAGGTTATATGCAGTCAAAAAGTGGCACATTAAAAGTTTGCCAATTGACAAACATCGCGTTGACATTTGACGTTTATCTCTTTTTCACTCGCACTACTTCAATCATGTCATCCTACTTTGACGTGCAATGTATGTGTGCGTTAGTGTGCCGTTTTTGAAGATAGAATTTCGTTTGGGTAACCTATCTACACCTTTTTACTTATAATATCATTGACAATACCTAAATGCCTAATTAATAATTATTTAATTTGTTTAACAGTTTACATCTATCTCGGAGCGTGACATAGAGAAGCTACAACATTGGTACGAGGAACTGTTGACGAAACTGCGACCCAACGCCGTCGGGCTCGTCGACGCATTCGATCTTCGTGACGAAGTAAGTATTGTCTGAGTATATTCAGATCAAATAAAAATTAATACCGTGGAGTTTCTTGCTTGTTCTTCTCCATAGAGATGTCTACCTATGTTTTAGTACCAGCAACTAGCGTCACTTTTCTGAATAACCGACCGAATCTTTGACAATTTTGAATGCATTTTTTTTTTGCAATTTGAAAGACAAGCATATTTTTATTAACATAGATAAGCTCAGAGGCTTTAGATACAAACAATGGTCTGAAGATAGCGTTTTAGCGTAAGACGAACACTTAGACGAATTTGGCTATTTGTGGTTATAGTTTATGTCTTCAGTCTTACATCCTCTTAAATCTCATCAAGCACTTATATTAAAATTAAGGTTTGATATGGCTGAGCTAGCCAGCCAGTATTTACAATTCCTAATGTTGCGAACCTGTAATGGCGCGAAATTTAAAGATTTCGGGTAGATTTCACTATTTAAAGGCTAACCAAGTCGATGTGTGTAGCAGCTTTAATATAACCTGTATTATATTAGTCTTTAAGACTATATAACTCGCTGTAAATATTCTTAAAAGTCCTACATTTGTATCAAATTACTGATAATACTTAATCAAAAAATCAATTACAGATTCTCCATTCCGCTCTCGGCGCGTACGACGGTCGCGTGTACGAGCGCCTGATGGAGGAAGCGCTGAAGAGCCCCCTCAACGCCGAGCCCGTCAACCAGAGCTTCCACAAATATCTTAAACCGTTCATGCAGGGGAAACTGTGATACCACACAAATATATCGCTACGGTAGCTCTCTAGGCGTAGCTAATGTTATGTGATTTATTTTTTAAGCGAAATAAATGAATTTAATCAAGGAGTAAGGTTTGTCCACCAGCGCCGTCACCGTTACGTCTCCGTAAACGAGATGACATACCTCGTTCTCGGTGACGTGACGGTGCCGGCGTTGGTAGACAAACGGCCTAAGACAGAGGTAAATTAACGTGGCATAAAAGTGCTTTGGCTAATTAATATTGCTCTCTCCGAAGCACAACTGTCTAAATACGATCGTAAGATAGAGACGAGGAATAATTAAGCCAAAGTACGTGCTAAGTAACGGATTATTTATCTCGGCCTACGTGTCACACTCTGCATATTTTACCAAATATACATTGTAAAATAAATCCAATAACCATTTAAATACAATGCATTTTGTATTGGCCAGGTGTTACTTGGAATTTGTATTGTCGTGTTATTTATATGAATGTGCCAAGTGTGACGCTTTTTGTGCAACTGTTAATATTTTTTGGTTGTGGGTGAGGTTACTTAATAAGTATAAAATAACAGATGAAATATTTTTATATAGTTGCTATACCGTTAGGTGGTGGATGTAAATCATTCCTTATATATAAGTATAAAACAATATATTGTATGTTGATATTTTGATAATACAGTATTACAGTCTGAATTGGAGATTTTAATCATGAGATTTATGTTAAAAATCATTTACATTAAAGTTTTATATATATTGTTGAAATTGCGTTTTATTTCGTTTCGGACGATTGCTATGGGGCTATAAAATAACGTGTGGGTAAAGGCTAGTTCCTCCTTACGGCATCGTCAAGCAAGCCAGCTTAGCTCTCTTGACTAGTGTGTAGTTATCTGTGGACCATATGTCCGTTTTTTATCAGTGAGGGCCTGTTTCACGAACTCACATTATTTTCCAGATAAACAAGGAAATGGAACAGGAATTTGTGTGATCTTCCAGTTATTATGAAACTTATTGGAAGAATGTGAAACTATCCATTATGCCCATTTTACACGAGGGCAGAACAGTGGGCAGTACAGTACTGCTACTATTTGAACGCACAGGTAATGCGCATTAATAATTTGACATTTCAAGTGGCGCATGTTTTTTTTTTCTGTTGTGGAAAGTGCGAAATAATCATAGGCAAGTTGTAAGAAATGTTTGGTACAAATCATGGTTAGCTTTCCTAAAGTCAATTTTATCATAGAAACTGAACTCTACTGGTGTGAAAAAATCTCTTTTATATAAATAGAATGCTGTCGGTATTGAAAATATTACTCTGATTTTTTATCTATAATCTTTAATGTTGCCAGGTTTCGAATTTCGGAGATTGACATTTATAATTGTCAAAAATGTCAATTGTATGACAAAGAAAGATGAAAGTTGCAGCTGATGACCACAGTTGGAGTTGATTGTCAAAAATAATAAACAAATCTTTTAAATTGAAGTTTTGCCATTTGCCTCCATTTCTGTTTATTTACACTTTAGTGTTTGTGCTGTGCTGAAATGGCACAGTATTTATATCAGAAAAAGTGTGCTAAGTGCAATATTACTGCAGAAGAAGATAAAAATCTAAGTTTCCACAGATTTCCTTTACCTGGAAAACAAGGATTAAAAAGGTAGTCTCATTCTGCAGTACCTCCTCATGGTCTACTGACTTAAGGCAGGGCAAAACCCTCCATCCATTTTTAGAAGAAGCTTACCTACTTATTCCTGCACCTCCTTTTTTTTATGATTACAAATGCCTAATGAAAGATTAATTTACTCCGTCACACACACAAAATGGCTAAACAAATTTTTATGAGATTTTTTACTGCCAGTGGTCGGTGGTAGGTGTGAACAAACAGCATGTTTCATATCTGCTATTTCCCTAAAAACTTTGATTCCTAAATAACGGAATATGTAATTCATTCCCATTCCAACCCATTCTTTCAGGGTACGTGCATGGGCTCAATACTGTTATCCAACAGAAGATTGGTCAACAGAAAAATCATTGAAAGACTTGCATTTTCAACACAAAATGTTATGTAGTAAGCACTTTGACAACTCCGCATATACAACCGTTGATAGAACCAGATTAAATAAGTTAGCCATTCCTATTGGAACACAGAAGTTATTATTAGATTTGTCCCAGGAACAACCAATGAAGAAAGCTAAATGTGACAATAATATTTCAGTAAATACACCTCAAGTAAGTAAGAGTAATATTTACAATTTTATTCAAAATATTTAAAAGTACAATGTTGATGTCACAACAAAATTTATATTTCTAATTATAATTCTCCATTTTTATCTTATAATCTTATAATTATTTACAAGAATAAATTTTAATATTCTTTCTAATAATTCTGTTTTCAGTTATTAAATACTAAAGCAGAGAACAGCGAATTGAAGGAGCTTCAAGATTCAAAAGTAATAAAAAAAGAAAGTTATGAGCCAAAAATAGAAATACCTAAAACCAATTGTACAATGAGTTATGGAGTATCAATAATGGGTAGGTAACATTTTGTTCTCTTACTTTTTCCTTCCTTTTTATTTTATTTAGAAGACAGGCCCAGAGTACTTCATGTTCTTTATAATTTTTGGAACAGGGCTCTTAGAACAAACAATATTCACATTTTTGCCATAAAATTCAGAAATTATTTTGACAAACAAAACAATGTTTATAAAGATATTTATGTAGGTACACCTAAAACATATTTTTCGATTTACTTTCCCGGCATGAATACCAATCAATAGTCAATAAATTGAAAAAACCTATTTTCGTTTTTTGTTTCAATAAAGTGGCAACTTTTAACGAGAGTTTAAAATAGGTTAAAAATGAATAGGTAATACGAAAAATCCTTAGAAATCTATTTAAAAAAAAACATTACACAGCTCAACTTCAACTTTTATATAATTTATGGCAATCCACCGAATTTTCGGTGATTTCTGCCAGTGTCCAGTTTAATTAATAATATATTTTTTTAGTGACAATTGTACGGTTATCAAATTATAGTATGGAGATCATACACGTGTTCTTATAACCAAGAACACGAGATGACTCATTACACAGCTCGTTAATCCGACCGTTTCTGAACTTTTGGCGCCATGTCAATGTCATTAAGAAAAGACGCCAATGTCATGGCGTGTTCGTTTATCAAGTTGAATGACCTAGAATGACGTCAGCCCGTGCTAAACAATAGTATCGGGCTATCGGCGTACGTATTGCATTTGCTTTGCTAGTTACTTATAATTAAAAATGAATTCGTCATATTACAAATACTGTATGGTGCCACAATGTAAAAACACAACTATAAAAACCCCAAACAAGTTGTTTATATATGTACCAAACAATAAAGAAATACGGGAAAAGTGGTTCAAACTTGCTAGTAGGGATGATGCCAATCTTTTATCAATAAACTCAAGAATGTATTTTTGTGAAGATCATTTTGATGTAAGTATTTACTCTGTGTGCTTTTTATTGTTTATGTGTTGCATTATTATTACTCATAACAAAGTGTAATCTGTATTACTAATACACAGGGCATTTATAAAATGATAAAATGATTTTCCTGTTAAAGTGAAATGAAACTCTTTAGTGTTGTGACAAATATTTTATTCTTAATAGTCTTTGGTGTGTTGCCTAGAAACTGTTTACTTGTTACTTGGAAATTTTCTGTTGAACTGTCTGTTATATGATTATATTTGCTATACGTTTTTTGAGTACTATTATTGTCTAGTTAACTATCCATATATTTACACTCCATAATCCGCTGCTGCTTACCTAAAATACATACACTTTAAGTGGTTATGGGCCCTTGACCGCAGTATAATGGAGTTGTCAAAAATCAAAGTTGTTAAACTAGATGGCACAAACTGGGTTCATTGGAAGTACCGTATTACTGCACTCCTGAGTGGCATAGACGGACTGATGGACATTGTGCTGGGTACAGTAAAGAGACCTGAAAAGCCGAGTGTTATTGCGGACAATGAAGCAAGCTCGACAGCTTTGGTTGAATATAACAAAAAACTAGCAGATTATGTGAAGCTAGCAAGCACAGCTTTACTGTTAATCACGAATAACGTAACAGATGAAACTCTTGACAAAGTGATAAGGTTCACAAATCCTAAAGATGTCTGGGATGAACTGCATAGGCTGTATGACGGTGATAATGATAATAAGTTATATGAAGTCTGTATGAAGTTCTTCTTAATGCAATACGACAGTGCCGATGACATTGCTTCGCACGTTTCAAAATTGAAGAACCAGTGGCACTTGATGAATCGTGAATTCATGAAAACTGAAGAACGAGAGTTGCCAGAGTTTCTGTTGATATGCAAGATTTTGAATTCGCTGCCTGAGCAATTTAGTTCTTTTAAGTCGAGCTGGATGTTAATGTCTAAGAAAGATAGAACTGTTGAGAACCTGACAAGTCAGCTTTGTGTACAAGAAAAGAGTCTTAGTTCAGACAATGCCGGCAGCTCGAGCTGTGACGCGCTTGTTACGAAAGGAAGTAAAAAAGTTTCGAAAAAGAAACAAGAACCAACCCCTAGCAGTTCTGGGAGAGGTGTAAAGTGCTTCAGTTGTAAAGAAGTGGGACACCTGAAGAAAGACTGTCCAAGCAAGAAAAGGTCAGAAACATCCTCGAATATGATGCTTATGGACATTGAATCGGCGGAAAGCAATATTCTTGGCAATGTGGATCGAGAAGGGTGGTACGTCGATAATGGTGCTACTCATCACGTCACGATGCGGAATGACATTTTTCTAACTTACGAGGTCTTTAAAGTCCCTCACACTGTGACGACAGCTGATGGAAAAAATATTCATGCTGAAGGGAAAGGTAGAATAAAGTTTGAAGCAAAAATTGGGAAAAAAAAGAATAAATTTTGTTTGAACGATGTGTGGTATGTCCCCAACATTACAAGAAATTTATTCTCGGTTCTGAGTGCACAAGATCTAAACCCTGACAGTCTATTTGAGTCAAGAATGACAACTTGCTCGATGAAGTTAAGTGGGAAGATAGCTGTGACAGGTTGGAGAGAAAGATATGGCGGACTCTATAAGTTGAGAATGCGGGTCTTATCTGAAGCTTCTCCAATAAATCTGGTGGACACTCATGACCAATTACAGCTTTATCACGAGAGACTTGGTCACCAAGATAAGAGACATGTTAAGAAAGTGATCGAAAGGGAGTTAGCTGTGAAGGTTAAAGATACGGGTGAACTTTGCGAGGGTTGTGTCTTTGGGAAGGCGCATCGCAAGAAGTTCGGAGTTCGGGAAAAAGCACAGAGTCCCGGTGAACGGATTCATTCGGATGTGTGTGGTCCTTTTCCGTCCTCATACTCCAAGAGTCGATACTTTGTTCTCTTTAAAGACGAATACACGCGTTTTCGGTATGTGTACTTTATGAAAGAAAAGTCTGAAGTACCAAGTAAGTTAAAAGAGATGCTTGCGGAAGTTGCTACTGCTGGACATTGCGTAAAAGAATTCCTGAGTGACAATGGTGGGGAATTCAAAAACGCAAAGATGCAAAGCGAACTTTCAAAGAGAGGCATACACCACAGGATGACGATGCCATATACGCCAGAGCAAAACGGTTGTAGCGAACGTGAGAATCGTACCATAGTGGAGTCAGCACGTGCTATGATGCACGCTCATGAAAAATTGCCTGAGCAATTGTGGGCAGAGTTAGTCCAAACAGCGGTTTATATATTAAATAGAACTGGACCAACTTGTGTTGAAGGAAAAAGTCCATACGAGCTATGGTTGAACAAGAAACCTCAAATTAAGCACTTACGGATCATTGGTTCCGTATGTTATGCTCACGTGCCCAAACAGAAAAGAAAGAAATTGCAGAAGAAGGCTCAGAAATGTATTCTGATCGGTTATAATGGCGACGATGGTTATCGGCTCTGGGATAAGAGTTCAAACTCTTTGGTAAGGTCACGAGATGTGACTTTTGACGAAAAACCTATTAAGTCAACTATAGAAGTTGAGGATGAGGAATATGGAGAAGTGGAGGTTTCTTTTCCAGGTGTAAAGCCTCATATGACTGAGACTCCAGTCGTGTCAATGGATGTTGATACTGAATGTATTGTAGAATCAGGAAATACTCCGACGTCTGAGATAGAGAATTTTCAAGACGCAGTATCAGTTCATGATAATGAAGAGTCAGTTGAATCTAGGGGGGAAGAAGATGTTGAGAACTTTGATATAGATGTCGATGAGGATGACAACGTGGATATCGATCGCCTGGTTAGTGACAGAGTTCTCAGAGATCGAGCGTTGCTCAGACATCCAGCAAGATTCAATGACTTTGTTATGTCCGTGACTGGAGAGCCAACATGCTTTAAAGAAGCAGCTTCATGTGCTGAAAAAGAATTATGGAAAAAGGCCATGGAAAGTGAAATACAATCACTTAGGGAAAATAAAACTTGGGTTTTAACAGAGTTGCCCAAAGGAAGGAAGGCTATACCTTGTAAATGGGTCTTTCGTGTCAAGCTAAACGCCGATGGTTCAGTTGACAAGTATAAGGCTAGACTTGTTGCAAAAGGCTTTAGACAAAAAAAGGGTGATGATTATGACCAGACATTCAGCCCTGTTGCCAAGTTGTCAACGGTACGGACCGTATTAAGCATAGCTGCGAATGAGGACCTGAAATTGTGTCAGTTTGACGTATCGACAGCTTTTCTTTATGGATCATTGTCTGACGAAGAGATATATATGGCTCAGCCTGAAGGATACAATGATGGATCTGGAAGAGTATGTTTATTAAAGAAAAGCTTATACGGACTGAAACAAGCACCTCGGTGCTGGAACAAGCGCATTCTTGATTTTTTCAAAGAAGTTGGTTTTGAAATAAGTGAAGCTGATCCTTGTTTATTCAAGCGTGAAAAAGATGGCAAAAAGTTGATCGTAGCCCTTTATGTTGATGATGGATTAATTGCTGCTACTGATCAATATTTAATTGATGGCTTTTTGCATGAACTTAAAGGATGGTTCAAGATTACGACAAAACCAATATCCTACTTTTTAGGAATTGAGATCGAAATCAGAGAAGGCGAGATTAAAATTCATCAATCTTCGTATGCGAAGAAGATTCTGGAAAGATTTGGTATGGCAGAGTGCAGACCTGTCTCAACGCCGATTACCAAAGATAATGTACAGCAAGTGGATAAGACGGACGATCACATACTGCAAAACTACAGACGAGTAGTTGGAGCATTGGCCTATTTAATGGTTGCAACTAGGCCTGATATTGCGTATGCTGTGAGTGTGGTGTCTAGAAGTCTGGAGAATCCGACACAGGCAGATTGTATAAAAGTCAAACGTATTTTGAGATATTTACAATCTACACTAAATCTTGGCATCGTATACAGAAGAAATTATAAGCAAGGACTTATAGAATGCTATAGTGATGCGGACCATGGAGGTGACTTGAGTACTGGAAGATCAACTTCTGGAGTACTCAGCTTGTACGCCGGTGGTGCTGTATCATGGATGAGCCAGCGACAGGCGAGTGTCGCGATTTCCACCACGGAAGCAGAAATTGTTGCTGCAAGCGAAGCCGCTAGAGAAGCCGTGTGGCTAACACGCCTTTTTGGATTCTTAACGGAACTTCAGGGAATACCAACTTTGAAAGTTGATAATGAAGCTGCGTTAAGATTAGCAGAGAATCCTGAGTTTCACAGACGCACGAAACACATCAGGATTAGGCACTTTTTTGTGCGAGAAATAGTGACGTCTGGAGAGCTGCAAGTTCTGAGAGTTTCGAGTGAATTGCAGCTGGCAGACCTTTTCACAAAGCCTCTGCCAAGGCCTAGGCTTCAAAGACTGATAGAAAATATAGGGTTAACAACAAGAGAAGGTGTTAAAGTGAAATGAAACTCTTTAGTGTTGTGACAAATATTTTATTCTTAATAGTCTTTGGTGTGTTGCCTAGAAACTGTTTACTTGTTACTTGGAAATTTTCTGTTGAACTGTCTGTTATATGATTATATTTGCTATACGTTTTTTGAGTACTATTATTGTCTAGTTAACTATCCATATATTTACACTCCATAATCCGCTGCTGCTTACCTAAAATACATACACTTTAAGTTTTCCTTCAAAAATTAATAAGTATATTAATTCAGGTTACCTATATTGTTTCGAAATTTTAATCAAACAATTGTTTTGCATAAAACACATTATTTTTAATTTTCTAGTTACCAAATGACATGGTTAACTATGTTGAGTATCATATTATGGGAAAAGTGTCACAAGTGCGGACAAAACCAGGATGTGAGCCAAGTAAATTTGAATGTCAAGACAAAAGAAAACTGCCTTATGTTGGAAAAAAACAAAGAATGATGGCAACTAATAAACAAGGAGAAAGATTTACACAAAGACTTAAAGAATCTTCTAATACATATCGCACCTTTGGGAACAAAGCGTCACTTCTGCAATTTTTTGTAAAAACGACTTAAATATGCAGAAAAAACCGCGATAATCGACTTTATAATCTCAGTAAAAACGGTGAAAATTGCATGCATAACATCGTTTTGAGGGAAGGGGGGACGTTACATTATTTCGCGTTATTGGTCCGTTTGCTTGAAACGTAACGTCTCATCCTGTCAGTAGTGTTTTGAAAGCCGAAGTGTGACCTTGCGCATTTGTGACGGAGAGGCACTACGGTAAGTAATGACTTTTTGTTTACATATTACTTGCAGTATTAATGTCACTTATAGATAAAAATCACGTTTTGTTACCAAATCTTTGTATTTGCTTGCTGTAAACATAATGTCACTTTCTTGCATAAATGACATTATGGCGTAAAACTTTTCTTTTCATTGTAACCAAAACGTCACTTCTGTTTGCAAGTGACATTATTATTGTAATGATTAGTATTGATAATATGGCAGAATGTCATTTTTGTGCAGAAGTGTTTTTTGCTTCATAAAAATACTCTTTGTTTTGATGAAAACAAACAGGCATTTAAGTTAAAAAATAACGTTTTATTAAAATATTTGTTTTGTCTATAAAATTAATAGGTTCTTTGTGATAGAAAGTGTCTTTTTGTTATAAAAATAAATGGTTAATTTAATGAGAACATAAAGTAATTTTTGATTAAAAAGGACTATTTGGTAAAACTTTTTTTTAAATTGCTTGATTTATTTGTGGTTTTTAGCTAAAAGCGCCATTTAATTTTAAGAGATAATATTCTTTCGCTTGATATTTTTATGTCACATAAGTTGTAAAATGGCATTATGTTTACAATATTTATTATTAAAATAGAATGTATGAGTCATTTTAAAAATGAAACGACTTTTTGGTTGCACGGTTAATACTAATACCATAGGTATTTTATACTTTTTAGGTTTAATAATGTCTAAACGAGGGTTGCTACTCTGTAACCTTGCGCGTCAAGGAATAAATGCTTCATCCAGCGAAAAACAAGTATTGAGTAAGGAAGATTGCTCTGAAATAGGTCATGAAGGTTGCGAGGTGATACTTCAGCAAGATAACGGCAAACACAATGAAAAAGGTACAAAAACATTAAAGGCATATTGGTGATTCATAAAATATTTTACATCATCTATAATCTGTGTTTATTTTTATTTCTAGATCTCAAAATTTTACAATGGCTTGATTATAACGAAAGAATAGATAATGTCGAAGAAATCACAGAACAGGTAATAAAAATAACAGAAAATGTTGAAGGAAATACAGAACAGATTAAAGAAAGAACAGCTAATGTTGAAGAAACTATAGGCAGGGTCAAAGAAACAACAGATAATGATAAAGAAATAATTAATCATGTCAAACAGGGAAATATCACAGCAGAAACATCTCAGTTAGGACAGAGTATGCTTTCAATTTTTATATTAAGTATTATCATACGTAATAATATTATTTTGTTTGATTTTGTTCAAAATTTTACCCTATATTTTCACAGATAACACAGAAGCTATTTTCGAAAGTGATGGATCTGATTTTTCTGGAACAGATAGCGATAGAGATAAAGATTTCGTACCCGATAATGGTCGTAAAAGGAAACTAATTCCATCATCGTCTTCTTCGTCATCAAGCTCAAGTTCTAGTACAACATCTTCAAGCTCAGATTCAGAATCAACAAAATCGACAAACTTACCTGAAACACCAAACCAAACAACTATACAGCTGCTTGAGTCCCAGGAACCACCTACGATCGTTCAACAAATAGCCACTCAAGAATTAAATACAGAGATGAGATCTCAGCTTGAATGTGAATTTCAAACTACACCGGTTGCGACTAAAGCTAAAAAGAAAGCCCAAAATCCTGCTGCCTGGAAACAAAATATACGTAAAGCTCTTAAAAATACTGGCCAAGAACATACTAATTCTTCAGGAAAAGTTATTAAAGCCAAAACAATGGGCCCGCCATGTACGGAAAAATGTTTATTTAGCTGTTCTAAAAGAATTTCTATTGAAGATCGACAAAAACTTTTCGCAGGATATTGGGAACTGGCCTGTCTGACGAGGCAGCGAGATTATATTGCTTCGTGTATTACCACTCTTGCATCTGACTACCGACGACTAAAAACCAACCCTAAATTTGCACGAAAACCTAATAGCTGTTTTTATTTACCTATAAATGGTGAATCTGTTCGTGTGTGTAAAACATTTTTATTAAGTACTTTGGCCATTACTCCTAGATTTTTACGCCACATCATTGACAAAAAAACTGCAACAGGATCCGTTCCACCCGATAGAAGAGGCACACTTACCAAAAAGAGAATAGACCCTGAAATCCATGAATCCGTACGGGCACACATAAACTCTATACCAAGAGTAGAAAGCCACTATCTAAGAGCCCAAACAACCCGCCAATTCATAGATGGACAGTACACTGTTGCTGAACTACATCGTTTATATTCCGAAGACCGAAAAGCTAATAACAAACCTTGTGCATCCTATGACTTTTATAACAGAGTCTTCAACTATGAATTCAATTTATCTTTTTTTACTCCTAAGAAAGATCAATGTGATCAGTGCGTCTCCTATCATAATTTATCTAAAGCCGAACAATTAAAAAAGGAAGATGAGTATAAGCTCCATTTGAAAGAGAAAACACTAAGTCGAGAAGAAAAAGAAGCAGATATGAAACTATTAAAAGAAAACAATAACTTAATTGTTGCAATTTATGATTTACAGGCTGTATTGCCAGTACCAATAGGGAACTCAAGTGCTTTCTTCTATAAATCTAAATTAAACTGCTATAATTTTACAGTAAGTATTTACAGTTATTACAATTATGCTAATATTGCATCGGGGCAGAGTGGTTCATGTTTTTGACGTGACAACGTCTTAAATTAGGTTGCGGCTGGGAGTCACTTATGAAAAAGTGTAACGCTCGGTAACGTTACGATGAGTCACCGAACGAGAGAGAGGCCCGCCGAATGCCTTGCGTCTCTCTCCCACTCAACTATGATCGGTAAAAGACGTTGTCACGTAAAATCTTCGCCCGTAAAACCGACTTTACAGGCAACCATTTTTTTTCTTACTAAGGACGAAGTGTGCTTTGTGAGAAAATTGATATAGATTACACACGATTACAATAATGACGATTGACGATACTGGAACTGAAATAATAATTATTATTAACTTGATTTTTAGGTTACAGATTTCAAGGAGAAAAAGACTTCCTGTTTCTTTTGGCATGAAGGCTTAGGCAACCGTGGAGTTAATGAAATTGGCTCATGTGTTTACATTTTCCTAGAAGAATTAGCTCAGAAACATCCAAATTGTGACGTAATATTTTACTCAGATAATTGTTGTGGACAACAGAAAAACAAGTAAGTGTAACTTAACCAACCAAAATATAGGTAAACGGTTTTCTGTTTGCATTATTATTTAGAGCATTGAGTAACTGTTTTGTTTTGGATTTCAGATTTATGATTAACCTGTATTATTATGCAGTAAATAAACTGCAAATAAATTCTATCCAACATAAATTCCTTATTCGTGGGCATACACAAAGTGCGGCTGATAACGCCCATTCTGTTATAGAGAAAGCTGTTAAACGGGCTAAAAAATCTGGCCCCATTTACATCCCAGCCCAGTATTGTCAAGTGATAAGGTCAGCAAAAAAAACAGGTAATCCTTTCTATTTAAAAGAAATGAACTTCACTGACTTTTATAATCTTAAGAGTCTGACTGAAGATATTGGTTTAAATTTAACCAAAGACAAAAATGGACAAGCTATTAAAGTAACTGAAATAAGCCAGCTAAAATTTACAAAAGATAGCAATGTTTATTATTACAAAAAATCATACGAGGGCAACTGGATTGAAGTCAATCGTAATCAAACAGTCACACGAAGCACAAGAGTCCAACAACCTCACGAAGTAACGTTAAAGCAGGCTTATGAGAGTAAAATCCCCTTAGCTGCTCGAAAGAAGGCAGACATTCAAAACTTAATTAACACCAACATTATACCGAAAGTTTATGAGACTATTTACAATACAATATTTTGATATTTTTTTATTTTACAATTAAACAAGTGTGAGTTGTACTCGTGCTTTTTACTATGTTTTTAGCAGAGCATTAAGTTGTTACTGATTTTTTTTATAATTTTGTTACCAAAGTTGTTGTTCCTAATTAGATAGTAAAGTCCAATACTAATAAGTATAATACTGTGAAGAATGTGATTTAGTACCTATCAGAAATTTAATATTATAACGTAGGTATATAAAGATGTTTTAGTATTAGTGTTATTTGTGAGACTGTTTAATATTAAGATACTTAATATTGTTATGTCAACTTAAGAATTTATCTTTTATGAGACTGTTTTAAGATTTTGTCCACCATACTCATTTTATTAAATGGTAAGTGCCTAATGGCAAACTTTTTAACAGTATTAAGACTGATGATTAAAATAAAACAAATTGATAATATCACCTATTTCATTTAATAACCCTCCAATTGATTTATAAAAGAATTTTATGGATACTTCTTTTTTTTCTGCTTCTTTTAGTTTGTATTGGTTTCCAATCTTATACAAATTTACTAAAAATATACGAAAGCCTTCCTTAACCATAAAAATATGTACTTTCATGATTTTATTATTTTTATAAAAAGGTCACTTCTGCTTTAAAGTATTTACCGATTTGTAACAAAAAGTCACTTTGGTAGCCTTCCCTCAGTTTATGGCTTGTTTCTCAAAAACCCCTTCTTGTATTTATTTTTTAATATTCAAGATTGTACGTGATGAAACTATCGATTTAAGACTATAAGAATGGCTTTAATACTCTGAAACCGTACAAAGTTATTGAAGAAATTCGTCAAAAAAAAATTAGAAATGCTCTTCCTGTAAAGTTGAAAAACATGCAGAAGTGACCCTTTGTTCCCAAAGGTGCGATATTCAGGTTTGCTATAAATAAAAAATTATATAGTTTAACCTTTAGATTCCCGGTGGCACGTATTTGGCCTCGCGGGTAAATTCACGCACTCCAACTCGCGCATGTGTTGGCAGGCAGGCATCGAGAGGTTAAAACAATAATCAGGTTACTAGGATCTATTTATTTTTTGTTTTTGGCTTTTTAAAAAATACATCTTGTCTTTGAACTTACATAAATTAGTAGATGCCTTGAAACTGCCTGAGATTAATTGGCATTTTGCAGATTAAGTAACTTACTTCCCCATTCAGTCGTTCTTAACCAGATGACTCTTTTTTTATTGATGGGAAATCATCAAATGACTTCTCCCGCCCTGGGCGGGGTGCAAGGGCGTGTCCGTGTCAGACTTTTACTGACTAAAGCTCACCCATGTTCCTTCGATTGCCCTTTATGTTCCGGGGCCGCAGTAACTATTAGAACTATTCCGCGGCAGGCATTGGCCCTAGAGGGCCTCTTCACGCTGACTGCTCTTTTTAGACCCTGTCCAGGAGGGCGAATTCGCCGCGATTCTCTCGCGCGTATCACGCGCGAGTGTTGCGTCCAGAGCCAGCGCGTATAGAGCGTACCCACGCGCGAGTCGTATTTCCTTCTCTTTCTCTTTTATACGTGCACTCGCTCTGAAATTCGCGCGAACTCTGGACGCAACAAGGCGGCCCTAGTATCCATAGATTATACAATATAAGCTAGTATCTCGACTCGCGCGCATTACGCGCGAGTCGAGAGTCCGGCGAATTGCACGCGTATTACGCGCGAGTTTATTATTCGCGCGATGCTTGTGGACGCGATGTACTGGTGCCTAGTATCTCGCCAACGCGCGATTGAATCACGCGCGAGTCGAATCGCGGCGAATTCGCCTTCCTGGACAGGGCCTTAAGGCGGAACCACATTACCGTGTCGTGGCGTGTCGTGGCGCGCCAGAAGCATATCGGTTTCATACATTTAGTATGGTTAGAGACACACTTGTATGGCGTGTCGTGGCGCGACACGTTCGGCCGTGTCGCCGACTGCTCGCCACCGATTGCGCCAGAGCGGTGGTGGGGGTTTATGACGCGACACGACACACGGGCAAAATGTGTTTCTGTACCGGCGCGTGGCTCGTGGCGCGAACCGAACATCTGGCGGGCACTTTTGAATTTATTAATATTTGCAGCAAAATTACTGACGATCTTATTGAACTTGTAAATGGTGTTTTTTGAAAGTCAATAAAATAGTATATTACTTTATTATTTATTTAAAAAGGGATAAATGAATAATTATACAAAATTAACAATCCTCTGTTTATCTCTGTTTTTTTTTCTCTTTCATTGTATTATTTGTGTTTTAGAATATTATTTTCAAATGTTTAATTGAATTTTATGTTCATGTTTAATTTAATACTGTTTAATTTTACTTTGATTTTAATTTTGTCGTGTACTTTAACTGATACAATTCTAAACTATGTTTAAAATGATGATGTATGCATGATGTGTGTTCTCCTATAACTGAAGGAGCACAAATCTTCAAAGAACTTTGTATAATAATGCATGTAATGTGTATGCTTTGTTGGAGTTCCTTTCTGAATAAAATAAAAAAATAAAATAGGGTGAACCTAGTATTTTCTTTTATTTTTTTGGTTCGAAGAAATTTCAATGCTAAGAGAAATTGTAGGTGTTCATCAAAAGAAAACATTATGCACGTTTGAACGCTGCAAAGGTTCGTTAAGTACTGTTCAGAAAAAACGCCAGAATGCGCCACGACACGACACGTAAGTGTGCACACTCACCGCCACGCCAGTAAGCATCATGGCGCGCCACGACACGGTAATGTGGTTCCGCCTTTAGAGGCGCGCGCGCGTACCAGATGGCGCTTTACACAATCCGGGAGTTGACAACTTTATAAAAATAGTTTTAAGCGCTTTAGGTGTTTACAATAATACCCGTAAATTAATATTTTATTGAATATTACGCCCTTGAATGTGATAAAAAAATATTTTTAATATTGAATACAAAATATGTCACAAAAACGCGCCATTATGGTCACGTGATCACGAATGACGTCTTTGTTCAATAAATAAAACAAAGTGAGCTGTGCAAAGTGATTTCACTTTATAAAATATACTTAATTATGAACGTGAAAAATTATTACCAATGTTGTGCTGTGCCGTATTGTAGGAACACTACTGTAAAAACTCCCTCAAAGCTGTTTATTCATGTCCCTGCTAAAACAGATATTCGAATTAAGTGGTTAGAACTTGCCCGAATAAATCCAAAAGATGTTTCAGCAAAATCAAATTTATTTTTCTGTGAAGATCATTTCGATGTAAGTAACAAGTTATTGCAATATGTACCTAACATTACTATAATTTTCTTCAGTAAACATAACCTTGAATAGTGTTATGTCAAGCATTACTCTGTTATGTTAATATGAATGCTATAATAAGTATATAATTTTTTTCAGCTCCCTAATGATATGTCAAATTACATGGAATACCATTTGTTAGGTTCTATTAAGAGGATCTTAATGAAACCCATGTGTCTACCATCAAAATTTGCATGCCAACCTGATCGAAAAAAACAAACAACTACCACACCTAGAGATGTTTTTTTAAAAAGACAAAGAAAGGAACTCATTGAGCAACTATTACATGATGTTAATGAACCAGAAGAAGTTAGCATGTACATTACACACATGGCAGAATCTTCAAGTCCAGGTATTAAATAATCAGTTAACTTTGAGATTTATAAAACTCAATAATACAACGACAGAATATTAATCATATAGTCCAAAGCCCATAACGGCAACATAGCATTACTGCAATCTTATTTTAGTTTTAAATTGATTTTACAAGTCTCTAGCTAATACACTAAAATGTATAGCTATACATGTGTAAGTATAGCTATGTTGTAACTGCTTATAAATGTTATAGGTAATTAAAGAGTTGATTATCTCTTAAGGTTCCCTATCCATTTGCATAAAATTTTAAGACCTAATATAACTTAGCATAATGTTGTTTGGCATAATTATATTTTCGCATAACATAATTACGCATAGGTAACAGCTCATGCATAATTTTTTTAAGCATAGTGTCTCTAACCATAATATTGATTAGGCATAATATTCTAAAGCATAAACTTATTAAGCATAACTTTTTTAAGCATAAAGTTCTAAAGCATAACTTTTTTAAGCATAATATCCTAAAGCATAAATTACGCATAAAAATATTGAAACATATTTTTATAGGTATATCAATGAAAAAATTATTAACACCTAGAGTATTAGACACTATACACGCATGCAAGCAAGCATGCAGCATCAAGCAAGCATGCAGCATGCAGCATGCAAGCAAGCATGCAGCATGCAAGCAAGCATGCAGCATTCAAGCAAGCATGCAACATGCAGCAGGCAGGGTTTCTGTGACGGCTCCGGAGCTGCGGGCCTCCGGCGGCCCCACGCGCCTACGTGATTTTAAATAACACTCTAGGGGTAGGACAAACAAGACTATGTGGAGTCAGTTTTGCAGCAATTCGGTTCTGTCACTAACTTTTGTTGCACAGCATACTAATTTTTTAACCAACAATATTATTTGATTGTTACAGAAACTATAGCAAATTGGTTTGCTTTACATACTGTCATGTATATTTATAAAAAATCATTTACATGAAAATTGTTTTTGTTATTTATATTAGTTGTATGCCTAAATATTATTATGCTAATAGTCATTAGGCCTACTAACGTTATGCTAATAGTCTTTAGGCCTACTAACGTTATGCAAATCAAATTTATGCCAAAACAAATTAGTCTTTAACATGATTATGCCAACATAAAATGTATGCCTAAAAAATTATGCCGAAGTTATTATTATTATGCCAAAACAAATTGTGTCAAAATCGTTATGCCGAAGTATATTAGGACAAAGAACATTATGCGAAAAGAAGGGATCCCATGTAATGTACTACAGTCGCCATACTCAAACAAACAATAGGATATTATATTCTGCAAGCTACATTATTTCAAATTGTAGTTTTGTAGTAAGAAGCAACGAAAATCTTTTTTTATGAAGTACCTACGCAGCTATGTTCGCTTCCCAAACAATATAATTCAAATTATTCTTTTCTTTTACCAGCGGAAACGCTGTACCCCTTTTCGTGACGTCATCATGATATGTCAACATAATTGATACAAACTCGAACAAAACTTTTTTTGTCGCGAATCTAACTCGAATTACTCGCCGATTAACTAAAGTAACGATAAGAAAATTTGGAAGATCGAAAAAGCAAGCATGCAAAAATAGCACCACAGAATGGACCGTCATCACGAAGATGGAATGCAAGCAAGACAATCTTTTAATAAATTAGTTCTTTACCAACTGATACAAGAAAATTTATTATTGTGATTAAATATCTTGTTACCAATATATCATAGTATTTTTTTCTGATGTTTTCTTTATTTGTTACTTATTATTAGTGTTATTTCTTAAGTATATTTAAACTTAGGTTTACATCTAAGGAAGGGAATATTTAAACTTAGGTTTACATCTAGGGAAGGCAACTTGAGTAGACCTAAGGTCTACTGTTTACTAAGGAAGCCCTGTGCGATCTACCAATCACATACCTGGAAATTGCCAACTACAAACCTGAACAAATATTATATTTTTTGCCTGGCTACGATCGACTGGACTAGCAGTCGCGATCGACTGGTCGATCGCGATAGACTGGTCGATCGCGATCGACCGGTTGGCCACCCCTGACATACACACATCAAAAGTATCTAGGGATATTTCAATTAAACCTAAACAACTAAAATTCTATTAACTTTTTGTTTAGACACCTTCACATTAAAATAAACCTTGTTTAATAGCCTATATAATCTGATAACAAACATTTAGATAAAGTTAAATTTAAAAAAAAACTTAGAAGAAAAGGAAAAACTCAAACAAAATTTCAATCTTAAATTTATTTTTGAAACATCAAAACCTAAACAAAAAAAACTATTTTTTTTACAAAAATTGTTGAAAACATAAAATTAATAATCCTTGTATCCACTTAAGACTCTCCTGACACATCTGCAGCGGTTCTGCATACTTAAAACAAGGTAACACGGATTATCCTGTTGTGGAATACTGTCCCAAGTCCTATTAAGATGCAAGAAAAGCTGGTTTTCATCCTCAATATCTTCAGGGAATTTCCTAAGAGCTCTTCTCAGAAGCATATCCCAGGCATGCTCGATAGGATTTAAGTCAGGGAATTGTGCAGGCCAGTCTAAAGCTTGGATATCATGCTGTTGTAACCAACTTGTGACGATACGCGCCGTATGAGGACGGGCATTGTCGTGCATTAACTGGAAATTTTGTCCCATTTGTTGTCTGTGGGGCCAGATGACAGGCTCTAGCACCTCATCTCGGTATTTTAGAGCAGTCATATTGCCTTGTATCCAAACGAGGTCCGTTCTACCGCCGAGACGAATTCCTGCCCATACCATAATCGTGCCACCTTGATATGCATGAACTTGTTGTGGGTGCTGCAGTCGATTCCAACGTCCAGGTTCTCTCCAAACGCGAAGTCTTCGCGAATCAGGATGAAATCCAAACCTGGATTCATCAGTGAAAAGCACAAGTGACCATTGAGAATGGTTCCAGTTTTCGTGTGCAATAGCCCATTGTAATCTTCTACATCGATTGCCTCTCCTTAGCGCTGGTACCCAAAGTGGCCTACGAGTACGTAGGTTGACTTTATGCAGTCGTCTTCTCAAAGTTTGACCGCTTACCAACAAACCATACTCTCTCTGTAGCCTTTGAACCAATTGCATTGCCGTTACATTTGGTTGACTTCGTGCAGCATTTACTATGAATCGGTCCTGCACATGTGTTTTAATGCGTTGAGGTCCTCGGTGCCGTTCCACCACTTCCCCTGTGACACGATAACGTGACCGAAGCCTGAATATAAAGCTCTGACTAGTCCTCATGGCTTCAGAAACCGCAATTTGGGACAGTATTCCACAACAGGATATTGACACCCTTGTTTTGAGTATACAGAACCGCTGCAGATGTGTCAGGAGAGTCTTAGGCTGATCCACGGATTATTAATTTTAAGTTTTCAAAAATTTTTATAATAAAAATGGTTGTTTTGTTTAGGTTTTGATGTCTCAAAAATAAAGTTTAGATTGAAATTTTGTCTGAGTTTTTCCTATTCTTCTAAGTTGTTTTTTTAAACTTAACTTTATCTAAAAGTCTATTATCAGATTAGATAGGCTATTAAACAAGGTTTATTTTAATGTGTAGGTGTCTTAACAAAAAGTTAATAAAATTTTAGTTGTTTAGGTTTGATTGAAATATCCCTAGACACTTTTGATGTGTGTAGTATAAAACAAAGTCGCTACATATCCGCCGTCTGTATGTATGCTAAGATCTTTAAAACTACGCAACGGATTTTGAGGCGGTTTTTTTTAATAGATAGAGTGATTCTTAAGGAAGGAAGTTTATATGTATAATACATGCATAATATAGTAGAGAAAAGGGATTTTTAAAAATTTGTAACACCCGTGTGAAGCTGGGGCGGGATGCTAGTGACTTTATAAACATTATATTTCCATTATTCTGAAGAAAAAAAAGTTTTATCTGTGAACGTAAACTCTCTTAATAAGAGATTAGACACTCAATTTCCCTTTTTTTATTTCTTCATAAACGAATTTCATCAAATCCCTCAAAAAGGGCTTTGCTTTCAGTAACGTCTTAACGACCTATTCCTTCAATGAAAATATCTTACTGTCCAGCCATATCTTCAGCTTTGGAAACTGAAATTGAAGAATATGCTGGATACAGTTGCAATTTTTAATTCCACATTTTATAAAGTCAGCCCCTGATCGAGAAAGTGGGGGTGCAAATAAAGAGGCAGTCACTAACATCATGTACTAGGTATACCTATGATCCACTATAAACTTTTGATTGATTGATCATGATAGATGTTTGTTCATATTACTGGTTTTACATTATCTAAGTGTACGCTTTGTTTTTTTTTCAGAATCGATGTCAAAAATACCAACAGCCCAGGCCAAAACGCCAAAATGTATAGATGAGGTTCAGAAAAAATGGAAGTGTTGGGCAAAGGTAAAAAAAAAAGGAATAGAACTAGTAATCTCTGTGCGTAGCTTACATCGACAATTACCCAAAGATTTAACTCTCTTGGCGCAGAACGATTAGCAGGGGTAACTAATAATGTTATTTATTCCATTTCAGAATTCATCAGAGGAAACTGAAGATGCCGATGACCCTAATGAAGGTGAAAGTGACCGATTGGGCCGATTGCCAGATGTGGACATAAAAGTAGAATGTGTTGAAGAAAGTGATTTTACAGAACAAAATTGTCCTGAAAAGTCATTTGACGTGCCGGTACGTCAAATGACATTCGAAGATGAATTCGACCATTTCGGAAAAAATGTAGCAGAACAACTAAGAACTTTGCCCTTAAAAGTTGCCTTAGAAACACAAGAAATGCTTTTGTCAGTGTTAAAAAAGCAAAGACTGAAAGTGCTCGACAGTTCCGGTGATAACTCATAATTATTTACATAAATAATACTTATGTGATATTAATGTTTTAGTACATACTAGGTGTGCTTTCCACGTTGCCCACAAATAAACGATATATAAGCAATAAAAATTAATGTATGATAGTTGGCATTTTTTAAAACCATAATACATTTTCAGGTTAGAAATTTGTTTATATTTTAAGCAATTAAAATAATTTCTTTAAATTTTCAAACATATTTTCTTTAATACATTCACACACCCTGATACACATGCACATTATTCGTCATGATGGGCTAATTAAAAAAAAATAACTCTTAAGGTAGTAGAAGTAAGTTCGAATCCTAATAGCAATTAGACTGACTTCCAGTATCTATAATATTTTGGTACGGAGGGCCGCACATCAAGCTATACAAAACCAGTATAAGCTGACTTCTGATTGTACGAAAAACATACAGCCGTGTGTACATAACGGCTAAAGAAAACTTTTAGTAAAGCCCGAAGGCTAATCCACCTTGAGCAATCTTTGTGATCAATGCTCGTGCGTGTCTTCACTGTATGAAAAGAGCCTTTGCCCTGCAGTGGTCTTACTGGTCTGGTCTTATAATACGAGGATTACTTAATTTTAATAGGCGCGACGACAAAAAAACGAATTAGTACGTCTGGTAGATTATTAAATAAAAATTGGGCACGTATTTTTTCTCGTAAACGATAAATTACGACCAGACAGAGCCATCGCGTGACGTCACGCCCAGGTACAATTTTTACAGAACAGTGACGTCATCGTCACGAGCCCCCACTTGAACGCCATAATAATAATAAATAATAATTTATTTCTCAAAAATGAACATCAATTTTGCACACAAACAATATACGGCTAGTCTAGAACAAATAATTCAGAACCCTGACTTCTAAACTAGGTTTATGTACCTGTATCTTAGAAGCCAGTGCACCTTCGACAATAGGATGCAGTATAAGCCTCTTAATTTTTTTTACCTTGATAGGTAGTACAATTTTGCATCGTAATAAATGGTTATTACAAAAAAAAACATTAATTATATGACTGCATATCGGTCACAAAGCTTCTTTCGTGAACGCTAATCTACACTAATATTATAAAGAGGAAAACTTAATTTGTATGTTTGTTTGTTTGATTGTAATGAATAGGCTCAAAAACTAATAGATCGATTTAAAAAATTCTTTCTCCATTCGAAATAATATAATATCATTGATTCGAAAGCTACATTGTCAACGAGTAACATAGGCTATATATAATATCACGCTATGTCGGATGTCCCACGCCGGAGCGAAGCAGTCACCAAAAACCTAACGTATCGCGGGCGAAACCGCGAGGAAGAGCTAGTGTATTATAAAAATGTAATTATGTATCCTGTTCTTTCTATCTATATTCTATCTTTCCTAATGCCCATTTCACACGAGGGCAGAACAGTGGGCAGTACAGTAGTCTTTCATGAAGAATGAAATTCACTCGACCGACACACGAAGTCTGAAAGAGACACAGTTGCCAGACATGAAAATGACGATAATCTGACATTCTAATTGTCACTGTCATCGGCATGTCAATTCAATCAATTGTCATTGTCATTATTGCTTGTTGTTGTTGATGTTTGTTTGTTACTGTAATTATTTATTGTAATAAATTAGGATTTTGTTTTATTTTAACTGTAACATCAGCACAAACTAATGGCCTACACCTACAGATCCCAAATGGCTAATGTATGCCGAGCGTGTCTCACAACACAAGCATCTTTTACTTATTATATATTTGAAAATGTTTCTCCAGATGCATATTGTTTTTGTACCTCTGTCCAGGTAGCACCCTTGTTTATTGAGTTAAAGTACATTAAATCAATCGGGTCTTTTTCGTCGAAAATTTAAATAAAAACAAATATTCAATTTATTTCAGGTATCCAAAGATGAACAATTGCCTCGAGGAGTCTGTAACTCCTGTTATGAACTTCTTAAGAAATATTCTGAGTTCAAACGTACATGTCTAAAGTCACAAGCTACACTGCTTGATCTTGAAAATAACTTTAAAATTGAAATAGGAGTTAAATCTGATTGTGTTGAAAACTATGAACCAAATGAGAAAAAAGAAGACAAAATAAAGACTGAAATACTTGATAACGATGTAAAGGTTGAAGATGAAGAAACTGATCTTGGTAAAGTGTTATTATTTATACTAATATTATTTATTAACATTAAACTCTGTTGATCTTTTAAACTTTCACAACTTCATCACTAAACTGATTATAATGTTTGGTATTGTGGTAAGCTTAGCAAGTAATAGCAGCTCAAAGGAGCTCATAAGCTTATGACTGCAACTACAAATGTTTTCTATAGGTATGTGTGTGCAGTGAAGTGTCCTATACACACAGTGGAAAAAGAAAGACAGAAACTAGATTATTATTCTTAAAAAAAACATTTCTTAATATTTAAAAAAAAACAACATGGTGTTCAAAGATAAAACTTTCCACCCTGTATATATAAGGCCTGTATATATTGCTTTAGTGGAATAAATTCTCAATACATAATTGTTTTTAGGTTACATAGATGAAGTTTGTCATGATGATGACCAAAAAATAATTGAAGAAAATCCCGTTAAAAGGTAGGTTCAGCTTGTACTATTTATGAGTTTGTAAGATATTAATCATCATCATAAATCAGCCATAGATTAAATTACTTATGCATTAAATTTTCCAGAAAAGTAAAGAAGGCGGTGAAATTAAAACAGTGTAAAGGAATAAAACCTAAAGTGAGGAAGAAATTTATTTACACCTGTGACATTTGTCAAAAGAAGTTCAATTTCAAGGAAAGGTTTGAAGCACACAAGCTTGAGCATGAAGGCAAAATAGTAAGTAGGTATTAACACTCTAAAAAAACATTGATTTCCTGCCACAAACAAACTAGAATTTATAGATATGCATATTAGGTAGAATAGAAAAAATGTCCAAGGCATCAAGTCAGCCTTCGTACTATCGACAAATTGAAATCATGACCCATTTTGACGATAAATCGTTTGAGACTGCCAAAATAATAAGACGTGAAGAGTGACATTTTCAATAAATATTTACGTGAATTTCGACCTAATTGTATTTGAATGTCTGTAGAAAAATAAGCTTATCATCATGGTCATGAATCCAATTTGTCAATAGTACAACGGTTTTAATTCATGCATAAAGTTTTAAAAATTAATGTTAGATGTTTGTAATTGCACTCTTGATATAGGAGAAAATCCCAGTTTGCTAATAAATCTCAAAATGTACTGATTACCGAGGCATATTTAAATACCCCATTTTTTATGTTTCAGGCATCCATCCACTGCTTGCCATGCAACAAAACCTTTGTCACATGGAGTGGCTTGAAACGTCACAAAGAGAGTGAACACACACAAGTGAGTTTAGAAAGTCTCAAATGTCCTACTTGTGGGAAGATATTCAAGAGTCGACAGACCCTGAAGATGCATGAGAAGGTTCACGGGAACCGCAGACTGATCATGTGTGATGTTTGCGGCAGAGGACTTACTTCTGCTGTAGTTTTAAGGGTAATTCTTATAGTTGTATTTTCCATAATTCTTCGCAAACATTATTTTGTTTTAATTTTTTTTTTATCCAATAGAAAACTAATAATAAAAGAAGAAATAATAAAAAAAACTATTTAGTCCGTCAGGTGGATTATCAATAAATTTTAGACCCGTATTTTTTGTTTTTTCTCCTAAACGAATAATTATGTATGATACAGTGCGTTGAAGTTTTGCGTGACGTCACGCCTAGGTACAATTTTGACTGAACTGTGACGTCACAACTCCATGATAACTATTTTCCTTATTTTAATGCACTAGGAGCTGCCTGTATGGAACTAATGTAAAACCAGACTAGTACAGTTGATATTCGCCCATTTCTAAAATGAAGAAAATCAAAATACTTGAATTTGTAATATTAATTTATTTTGTTCATTTTTTAAGGCTCACCTAGAAACTCACAACGAAAACAGAGAAAGAAGATTCACATGTGAACAATGCGGAAAGAAGTTTTTCACAAAAACAATACTGCAATCACATGTGACGAGAAGACACTCAGGCCGAAGGTTCATATGCCAAATATGTTCGTTCACCTTCACTGACAAGTACAACTTGGCCAAACACTTGCTCATACACGAAGGACATAAGTTATACAAGTGTGAGATTTGCAACAAATCATATGCCACACACTCAACGTTAACCGAACATAAGCGTCTACATTCTGGAGAGAGGCCTTATGTCTGCAATTACTGTTTGAAGGCGTTTGTGTCGAGGAAAAGGCTGACGGATCATGTGAGAATACATACTGGGGAAAAGCCTCATAAGTGCATGCTGTGTGAACAGAGGTTTACGCAGAGAGGGACGCTCAAGAGGCATATGAAGGTACATGATAGAGCTGCACCAACACTTAATTGAAATTCTTTGAAGTAGTCATGTTGGATCTTCTTTGGAGGAATCGAAAGGATCTGTAGAGCTGGTAACCCAAGACATCTGTTTGATTAATTTCAACCAATAACTAGTGAATAAATGGACTCTCTTATATATCAAACAGGACTCAAAAGGTTGTGATTAATGGCTTCGAATCGAGCTCTATTCAGGTTACTTCAGGAGTCCCTCAAGGCTCAATTTTAGGCCCCTTACTATTCATTTTGTTTATAAATGACGTAAAAAAATGTTTTAAACATTCAAAGTTTCTATTATACGCAGACGACTTAAAAGTATATAAAAATATTTCCAATGATCTTGATTGTACGGAGTAGGGTTGTAAGCTGACGGTCACATACGATAAGTGACCGTCATTTATTAATAAATGACCGGTCACATTGGACATTTATTGTCATATTGGTCAGATATATTAAATTAGTATTCTTTACTTGGTGTAACTATTATTTTCGTAAAATATTGAATGTCAGGCTAATTCAAAACTTTATGAATGTGAAATAATACCTACTGACTTTCTAAACCAACATTTATTGTTATAAATACAGGCTACACTTTATGGAAATTTAAAACAAACGCTGAAACTGACTGATTCACTTTTTTTTCACAGATTTAAAATATGACGTGTCTTTCTTTACCGACTTCACAAAAAGGAGGAGGTACTATGTTCGGCTGTTTGTATGTTTTTTTTTTTTTTTTTTTTGTATGTTTGTTCATCGATTACTCCGTCAATTATCAACGGATTTTGATGGTTCTTTTTTTGTTTGATAAATCATGATTCAGGGGTGGTCCCATATAAATTTTGTGGCGATCGGTTCAGTGCTTCTCGAAAAATTCACCAAGAACAAAAAAAAATTGACGAAATTTTCATAGACGATGTGTGCTTTGTCTTCAAGTTTCAATAAATTACTTTGAAAGATACTATACACAGTCAAACATTGGGAGTCGACACTAAAAAGTAATAAATAAAAAACTTTTTTCAAAAAAAAAATTACCGCCTTCAAAAACTAAAAACGCAATAATAACTAAAATTTCGGAAGTCGGTGGTTTCTCTTCTGCCATTCAATTTGTGTTGCCACCGACTTCCGAAATTTTAGTTATTATTGCGTTTTTAGTTTTTGAAGGCGGTAATTTTTTTTTTGAAAAAAGTTTTTTTTCAATTTAGCCATACAACTATTCTTAAACTATTTGATTTCAAAACTGTTTTATTAGGTACTAGCTATCGCCCGCGGCTTCGCCTGCTTGGATGTCGAACTTCTATCCACAATTATAACCTTTAAGGGTTGAATTTAAAAAAAACCTTTCTTAGTGGCTATTTACTCTTCACAAAGAATAAACCCTCCAAGTTTCATGTCTGGTAGTCGTCTTACGACTCTCGACGCTTACGCCTGTGTCTCTGTCCGTGGCGTGAGGCTTGACGCTGCCTCACGCGCGCCGCCGCCTCCTTCGCCAGCATGACTGCTTCGGAGAAGGAGTCACGGCTTCCTATTCAGTCTCGCCCCGGAGCATGGCCTGAACCAGCGCCGTGCGCGAGAGGTCACCGCCGCCGATCGCCTCTGCAAGGTCACGGTGGTTGCCCGCCAATGCGGGGCACACCTCCACCGTATACTCCACCGTGACCTCCAGGCGGCCGTTGCAGTAGTGACACCCAGGCGTCGCTTCTGCCTGATTCCGACACAGGAACCTCCCAAAATGTCCGTGTCCGGTGAGGACCTGCTTCCGGCTATACGTGAGAGTACCGTGACGCTTGTCCAGCCATTCCTCAAAGAGGTGTGCCCAGCACTGGGTTGCAACAGTCGCAGTCTCCATTCCGCCATGAGATCCCGCCGGAGCTGAGTCCTCCCACTGCGATTAGCCGCAGCAGCGGAACTTCGCCCCGGCATTGCACTTCCACGCGCCGCTGGTGCGTGTGTTCAAGAATTGTTGCCTCATCCCTCGGCGGTATGCCGTCCGGCAAGAAGGCTCGCCACCTCGCAGGAGATCGTGCGGTATCGCCGCACCATCGGAATCGCCATGACCCTCTGGGATGCCCTCAGTAGCCGGGCCGGGGCCAAGGCCAGGTTGGGCGCTCACACCGGTGCCCCATTGATCCTCGTATACCGCGTTATGTTAGGTTTTTGGTTACTGATCGGCTCCCGTAGCTCATGGTGCAATGTTATGTATCACAATGTTATGTGTTATTCTCATGTATATGCAATGAATATCTTGCAAAGTCATCGGCTAGCCATTTTACTTTCCGTTACTGCCCGTGCGTACCATCATTATATTGCTGCGGAGTAATTTTAAAACTCTGTGATATCTCTAAAGATATTTATTGAAATAAAATTATGTAAGCGACAATTTTGTACAAAATAAAAAACTTGTATTGGATAACGTATTTATATTTATAAGGATTATTACTATATTCATGAAAACACCCCCGCAAATCATGCATTATTTTAGATCTAATTTCATTGCCATAAAATGGTCATAGTGATAGACATATGCTGTTGCGGACTTTTTTTTTGAACTTTTTAAGAGGAACAATATTCTAGTACATAATTTTTGCGTAATTTCAACCATTTACGCAGCGCACACAACGGAATCTTTCAAAAGTAATATTTTCCCCCCGTTTTTGTTAAACTTTTCATTACTGCTCGGCTACTATGTGTCTTAGCGTTATGTTATGTAGCCTATAACCTGCCCAGGAGTATGGATTATAATCGTACCAAGTTTCCTTTTAGTAGTTTTTAATCCATGCGTGCTTATACAGACAGACAGACAAACAGACAAAAAAAATCTGATTGCATTTTTGGAATCAGTATCGATCACCAATTATCCTCCAATATTAATTTTGGATATATATTTCAATGTACAGAACCGACCTCTCTACAGTTCCGTATATTATAAGTATAGATTTTGTTTTACTGTGTTAAAGGTCGATGAATGACATGGTTAGCTTCGATGATTCTAAAACTTCCGTAGTTTTATAGAATGAAGTCTATTTATACACAAAAAAACGTTTCTGACGTTTCTGACAATAAATGACCATAAGTGACCGGTCAAATTGGATAAATGTCCAATATGCTCGGTCAGATTCATCGGTCACATATAACCTGACGGTCACTTTACATCTCTAGTACGGAGTTGCAACAAGATCTTGACCGTTTTTCTACTTATTGCTCTACTAATAAACTGTACCTTAGTCTGCCCAAGTGTCATAGCATAACATTTACTAAAAAGATAAATTGTATTTACTTTAACTACCAACTTTCTAACAGCGTCATAAACAAGGTTACATGCCTGCGTGATCTTGGTGTGCAACTTGACTCTAAACTTCATTTAGATATCCACGTGGAAAATATAGTTAACAAGGCATACCAGATGTTTGGATTTGTGATGAGAGCAACTCGAGATTTCCACCGTCCTTCCACGTTTCTAAATTTATATAAGTCCATAATCAGACCGCAATTAGAATACGCAGTACCCATCTGGAATCCGTACTATGCAAAATATAATGAAGCTATAGAATTAGTCCAACGTAAGTACCTTCGTGCTATGCATTATAGATGTTTTCATAGGAAAATATCTTACCAGCTACTTCTTAAAAAATATGACATGTTGACGTTACAATCCAGACGTACGCTCCTTGATGCCATTACTCTATTCAGTGTATGCCGCAACAGATTTGACTGCCCCGACTTGGTTAATGGTTTGTGTTACCTGGTTCCTCGAACAGTACATGTGCGCGAGGTACGCACGAGACGCCTATTTGCTACCAGTCTGTGTAGAACTAACTCTGGCAAACGCTCCCCCCTTCACCGCTTAGTTGATACATATAATAAAAATTTTACTGCAATCGACATATTATATCTTAATAAAATAAGTTTTAAGGGTAACATAATAAAAATTCTAAAGGATCGGCAGTGGGCCCCGTAGATTAAACGTAGCATAATTGGTATAAAAAAGGATATACATTATTATATATCCTTTAGACCTATCCTTCTTATATCTTATATGTATGTTGCACCAGACAGAAATGTTAGGTATACTATCACTGCTTTAGTTATTTTTCTTTTTAATTACTTTTTCTGTTTATTGTTTTTTTTTTATATTATTTGCTTCAGCTGCTTTTTTTATGGTTGTATAAATATAAATGCACCTTGGATGATAGCTTATGTCTGCTTATCAGAATAAAATTTTAAGGTAATCTGTGGAAAATGTAGTGGGTAGTATATTTGTTCATCTTAGTATTAAGAATCTTATTGTATACACTTAATATACTACTGTTTGTTTTCTCTTATGTTAAAATAAAAAAAAAAAAAAAAAAAAAATTATACTGTCAATGAGGTCCATGACCATTTAGTAAAGAAGAACCCACCTTTGAAAGAATACCTGTGTTTAAAGAAATAAATCATTTATTCACATCAAATTTGGTTTTCTTTACCAATTCAGCAAAACAAGGCTTAGAAATAAAAATCACCACCAGATTCATGCACATTTATTCCTTACATTAGTAAATCCAAGTGCTTATTACAATGATACATTGAATAAAATAAGATATGATATGTCATTTCACATAATGCACTGAATAAGGTAACATGGATTTACAAATAGAAACATTCGCTCTTTACATTATCTTTCCAGCATCCTGCTCCCACCAAATTACAAGTAAATAATAATTATTCATGAGTTCCACAACCTTAAAATCCCGCAAAAAAAATTGAAGACTCAGAGTATACATGTTTCCATAATTATAATATGTTTAAACAAATACTGTAAGTCCATTATTTTCCAAATTCACTATTATTTCAAACTCAGAAAATAGTATAAGATGAAAATACAGAATACGATGGTTAAGGTACTTGTAGCCCCGACATTTAATTACACCTTTAATTTCCGCAGTCCTATCAGACATCGGTATTCCACTGAGAATACTCTGCCACAGTTCCCTGTAACCTAGCCCTAAGCAATATATTCTGTGGTTTACCCTCCGCGTCCTTCTGCATATGACCCTTCATATGTCTGTTTAAAGCACATTTTTGAATGAACGCTTGGTCGCATAATAAGCATTTGTGAGGCTTCTCGCCTGTGTGTATCATTCTGTGATTCCGCAGGTCTTTGCGAGACATGAAGCGCTTAGGACAGAGGTCGCAACCGTACGGACGTTCACCTGAAATTAAATTACTAACATCATTACCTTAATAACGAACGACCTTAATAAAAACGGAATGTAAGGAACTGCCCTTTTCGTAACATTATGAACGAATAATAGCATAAAAAAAAGTTTAAACGAAATAATTTATAGAATCAGGCGTTACTTTCCGGAAAGCCATTAGAAAATGATAATTATTTTATTCAAATAAACAAACCTGTATGTGTTCTCATATGCTGCATTTTAAAACTCTGACTCTTGAACTTTTTATCACAGTATCCGCATGAATATGGTTTTTCTGAAGAATGAGATCGCATGTGTTTGTACAGGTCACCCTAAAAAAACAGTATATTGAATTTATAATTCTAAACCTATATAAAACAAAGTCTAACTTGTGAACGGCGGGACCTATTTGCCTCCTTCCATATTTTGAATCTGAAAATTTATTTTCCAATACAACGCCATCTTTTATTCGTGACAGAAACAAAATACGCAGATAAATTTATTGACATAAAAATTCAAAATTCAAAGCATTTATTTCACTTAGACCATTTACAGGTACTTATGAATTATTGTCAAAGAGTCGGTCGGTTAGTCAGAAAAGAAAAGTGACGCTAAATTGCGTAGTATTTTTAGCTGCTTTTCATTCTACAAAACAATAATAATATGTCGTAGTGTACAACCAAAAATCTGATGACTTTTTATCTAAAACAGTGTTGAAAAAAGCAGTTTTTTCATACAATACACACCTTGACAAAAAACCTCATATCACATACTTGGCAGGCTATGTTCTTGATGCCTGTATGCCTAATCAAGTGCGTCTTGAGGTTCCCTTGCTGTGCAAACTTTTTGCCACATTGCCCACAAATGTAGTTCTTTTGGTTACTATGCGTTTCTAAGTGCGTCTGGAATATAAAAGAATATAAAATACATGATTTAAATACGCACAATTAAAAATGCAATATCCACCATTGTTCAACAAAGCTGTTAGACATAGTTCCCCAAAATCGTCTAAATAAATGAGTATTTTTTTCCATTTTATCCAATAACTTTCTACAAGGGGTAAAATAACTTTTGTATTTTAAAATAATTTAATAAAATTTAAGACAACAAGCATTTTAATTCGATATTATTATGTGAAATTGTTTCTTAAATCTAATCAAAATCATCAATCAATATTTTTCTTGATTTGCCCCTCAAAAGTGAACCTTAAATTCAATATTTACTTGTTTATGTCACAGAAAATGTAATATCTGTTCCAGTAACAAGTAGATACATACAACAGGCAGGCGGATATGCAAATGATCGTGTAACGGCAAGAAAATTACAACTTACCTTTAAATTATAACTCTGCACAAATCTGGCATCACATATGTGGCACACATGCTTCTTTATTCCTGCATGTATCATCTCATGATTCTTTAGAACATTCAAGTAAGCAAAGTTTTTGCCACAGGTCAAACACTGATATTTACGGACCCCTGTGTGAGTGCGTATGTGACTGTGAAGGTTACGGACTGTAGGGAATGCCTTATCACAATACTGACATTTTATGTCTGGCTGGAATATGGATAATCTAAAAATTAATAGCTTCTGCTGGGGCACTGCGAAAGTACTGGTATAAAAAATACCTAAAAATTTCGTACTACAAAATAATGGATAGTATGAAATGTATAAGTCAAATACATAACATGATTTAATTAATAAAATTATTATGTGATTATTTTATTTAGAACTAGAATAGGGATGACGACAAAATCAAAAAAGTGGCATTCTGTTTAGTCCGTCTGAAAGATCGGCCAAAAATACGGGACACTTATTTTTTGCTTGATCAAATTTATAAAGAGCAACAAAGTTCCGGAGTGGGGGCTCTTGACGTCACCATCCTGCAAAAATTGTATCTGATCGTGACGTCATGCGCAACTTCAACGCACTGTATCGTCGTCATTCTTCGTTTACGAGAAAAAAGAAAAAATACGTGTCCAAATATTTCTGATCAAAATAAATCAGAATATTTTAGATATTTTCCAAGGTTCTTTCCATGTTAGTTTAGTTAGCGGATACTGAATGCAGTGCAAGTTAATATAAATACCTTTTTACCAAAATGAATCCTCATGTGTGCCTCGAAATTATCATATTTTTGAAATGATTTCTCACATTTGGGACATTTCATTCTAGTTCTCTTTTTAAGACATTTTACATATTCTCTACGTTTTCTTATTCTCCTGAAATGTAATGTGTTTTTATCAAAAAAACTCACACTCAATGTATTTTATAAATGTATTTTTTCTTTGATGGAAGAATTGTGATATTGACGGCTACCATGTAAAGGAGTTATTGAGAAGTTTTTCGAAAGTATGAAATTGGCATTGCCTTTTGCCCACTGCCACATAATAGCGGGCCATCCACTAACGTTCATTCCTTCTGACTTGTCCCGTCGTGCAATCCGTACAGAAATGCGACGGGATAAAATAAAACCGTTGAAGCCATCAACTAAACCACAATCCTACGTTCATTCCCCTGACTTTATCACGACGCGCCAGTCCGGCAGGAAAAACAATCCTTCAGTGACCATCCACTCGTTTATGTACATTCCTGTCACTTTGCATCTTGTCAGCTATACCGAGGGATTGCGCGTGTGTGGATGGTGACAATCCTACTATTTTATGAAGATTGTTGTCATTTGAAAGGAATGCTCGTCATTTTTAATAATAGGTTTTTAGAAAAGTAGAAATATAGGACGTTTAAAAAATCTGGCATGCGACGAATCTGATGATTTTAAAAAATATTTAAGAGGCGATGTCTCGTCTTTTAACGAACTGCTCAAGATGATAACACCGTATTGTGTTGTGTGTCTATGTCTTGGAAATCCATTTTGTCCTTCCGGGACGAAAACGAACACAAAATGATTACAAACGAGCGCTTAATCACGCCGGACAAATAAACAGACACTCCAACTTGATCACAGAGCGCGTCGCGCCCGTCGCGACAGGACTGGTAGCGTGGTTTTAATACCGTCGTTCTTTCTCGTTGCAAATCCACTGGTGTTCATTCCGTAAGGATTGTCGCGACGAGACGGGTGGTGGGATTTTAATACCGTCATTCTTTCTCGCTCTTGCAAATCCACTGGCGTTCATTCCGTAAGGATTGTCGCGACGGGACGGGTGGTGGGATTTTAATACCGTCATTCTTTCTCGTTCTTGCAAATCCACTGGCGTTCATTCCGTAAGGATTGTACATTCCGGCAGGAATGAACGTTAGTGGATGGCCCGCTAATGTTTGTAAATGTTTACCTAATAATTTCAGCTGGATCCATAGAGTGATCTGCCAATGTAACATTGTCTGGTGTAACATTTTGACTTAGCATATCATCAGACGTTATTTCCGTTACATTCATTTCAAGGATATCATGATCATTGGAATTATTCTCTGCTTTTACTGGTTCCTGCTGCAAAATTAACAATTAAATTTAAAATATAAATAGAGGAGAATAATTTTAATTAAAAAAGCCAAAATTAAAAGAATTAACAAGCATTAGAGAACTGCTTGTGATCATGGCAGGTGTAACCCTGCCGAAAAGTCAAGCCAAAAACAAATAACAGGTATGTGTATATATCTTTCTATATATATTAATATTTGTATCTATATATATATTAATATTTATATCTATATATATATATATATTAATGTACGCCATAGACTACCCTTTACCCATTTTTATATAATTTGATTCCATCCAAAGGTTGCCTGGAAGAAATTGCTTTTTAGCGATAAGGCCGCCTATTGTACTCTTGCATATTTGTTTGTGTTGTCCTTTACTGTTTTTGTCCTATTGGTGTACAATAAAGAATATTCTATTCTATTCTATTCTATGTGCGCGTTGAATCCCGATAAGTAGTGAAGTATAAATATGCAACGCGAACGTTTAAAGTATAATATAAGCATTAGAGAAGTCAGCATACTAAAATGTAAAAATAAATCTTAGGCTGGATTTTGGGTACAGAACAATCTCCTTAGTAGTCAGAATCTGACCTTAATTTGTGCCTATTATGAAATTGTTTTTTCTGTTTAAACTTTACACTCAGTTTGTGAAATATGTTTTTTTTTTGTGAATACAGAGAAAATCCTTACCTCATCTAAAACTTGCTGTTTCAGAATAAGATTGGAGTGTACAGCAGCTTGTTTGAAATAATATGACTTGTTTAGCATGTCCAGACATGCTTGGCATATTTGATGAGGTAATTTGTCACCTTCTTCTACCTAAACAAAATAGAAGATAGTGTGTAAGGTAAAGTATCTATAAGTATATCATAAATATTACAATTTTAAGTAATTTGTGAAGCATTATAACAATATAACAGTTTGGGTTTCTGTACTTGAACAAGTTTATGCAGAAATTTTCTTATTTAGTAAAAAAATTGAAGTAACATTAAGCGCTCTGAACCAGGTACTCTGACTGGCCTATCTTTTTCCCACTGGGGTCCAAAAATTAAGTATAGGGTTGAGTTGAGTAAGACGCAACCTCTAGGAACATCACATAATTGTCGATTATGTATATGAACACTTAGAATTACGTGGCAGACTTGCTGCTATAAATAAAAACTCAACTTACCTCAACAGAAGTACAAAACTTGAACATCTCAGGTGTACAAACCATGAACAAATCTTTCATGGGCCCGGTGTCCAATAGACATGCACGACAAATCTTTTTAAAATCTAAAACACTAGCCATTTTCGTTGATGTTATTTCACTACAATATTACTGGTGATCTGTAGTACAGGTGAAAACCTATAATAGACACCAGCTCCTCACAAACATTTGACTGTGATAATATGTCCCTTGAATTTGTATGTAATGTTCTAACGTAATTTTAAGGTCTTGTTTTTGTGAGGAGAAATAAAGATTTATATATTATTATTATAATATTAAATTATTTTCATGATATTTAAACAGAATTTATTGAGGAATACCAAAACAAGACCTTGCTTGGTCGTTTTTGACATTGACTTTGACATTGAATGAAGGATTCACTGGATTTGACTTTGACACTTGTAGTGCTGCAAACTTTTTGTCTGAAACGAATTAAAATCGATTGATTAATATCTTTAATAGATTTTTTTGCAATCAGTACTATACTCATAAAGCGGTAAAGTCAAGGTCAAGTAATTCGCTATAAGGTGCTTTAAATGTAATGCTAACTATAAATACTATGTATGCATGTAGCTTAGGCTACGAAACGATTACCTACACCTTATAATACGGATAAGTTTAGTCAAATTCGTCATTCGTTGGGAGTATTGGTGGATCATCTGAATAAACTTGATGTCGTACGGCATTCTATTGTGGGGAAATGCAGCCGATATTCAGACTAAACAAAAAGGGCAACCGAAGGAACATTTGTGAAGTTTTAATCAGCAAAAGTCTGACACACCCTTCCGCCCCGCCCAAGGTGGGAAAAGTCATTTGATTATTTCCCACTCACCCAAAAAAAAAACAAAAACCCTAAAAAGTCTGATCAGAAGACTCTCAAAGTAAAACTCTGGTATTACTTACTGAATTTGATAAGAAGCCGACCGACACTATTATGTGCTATTATAGTCCGAAAAGAGCTAGCTAGGGAGATGAAGATCGACACTGAAAATTTCAACTTTCTCGCTGTTAAGATTTTACGATTCATTTTAAATACAGCCGACACACAAACAGACGGATAGTTTCCGTATATAATATGCACGTATATTTTTTTATGGCATTAGAGAATGACTTTTTCAGGAAATTGACAATCAATAGTTATATGCACTGGAGTGTTTGGCTGATTTACATGATCATAATCATAATTGTGTAACTAATGGCCTATGTTACAGTCGCAATTCATTTAATATTATCAAATTATCAACGCACGCCCAGACACTGAGCTGCAAATTGAGAAAAAAATCATTCAAAAAATTTAATTTTGCGGCATCAACATGGTGTTACTTAATAAGTACTTATGACAGCCGTGAATTAATTTTGTTCAATGTACAGTCTGACAATGACCAGCAAATTGCAAAAAACATACGGGAATTTGAACTTCGCGGACTACTACCACAGTTTTACGATCCATACAGTTGGGAAACGAATGTACTTCTGTACTACTACCGTGAAGCATCCCTCACCTTTCAACGACCAACCGACAGCCGGCTGTAGGGCTTTTTCCAATTCTTTCCAATCCTTTCCAAAATTTCCACCTTGTACTTAAATCAGTGTTCGGTAGGTAACCAAAGAAGTCAAAGAAGCCTCTGACTAGCTGGAGGATGAGTTATTCCAAGATATTCAAAATATTTCTGCAGATTTGTTATTTAGATATAGGTTTTATTCTAACACTCTTGATTTGAGCGTAACGTAACCAGATGACCAGACGTAGCAGCACGACAGCCGGCGATAACTTAGTCGTTTCGTAGAAAGCTAGTTTAGTTGAGCATTGACATATTTTTTACTTTAACCGTAACATTATGGTGATCCCCTTTTAAGTACTGCACAGAGCTATATTATTCAGGTATTTAATTACTTAAACACATTGTGTGCTCAATAACCAAGATATTTACCTTTTATCAAAATCTTAAATATTATTACTTAAGCTCCGAGAACAAAATCTAGTAAAATTTTCACAATAAAAATGTATCCTGAACCCCCCTTCCCTTTTCTTTATTTTTACTTTCTTTTGGTGCTTGTTATCGAAATGGTAAATACTTAGGTATATCGCATGTTGTGAAAAACATGTTACCAATAGATAAACATTTCAGATTGAAACTGATTAGATATTAAATCTACATTTATCAACATTTACCTTTAAATAAGTACTTATATCTAGAACACCCAAGTAAATAACAATAACCACTTTCACATAGTACATGTCACTTAAATAATCGTTAATTACTTAGGTATTACATAGATAGGTACTTTTATTTTGAAGAGCTGTTATCATTAAATAAATTTTATGTTATCGGATATTATTAGTCCTACTTTGTGTGCTTACGTTAAATTATTATTATTAAAAGCTTTTATTTAACTTGCAATATAATTATGTTTGTCCCGGTGGAATCTTACAACTCAATTTTAAGGCAAAGTGCCTTAAAATTGAATTGAGACCCTCAACCGATTGAGCTGAAATTTGGTATCCCGTTCAGATCGGATGACAATGCACGATTTAAAAAAAAACATCTTTTTTAGTATAAAATAAAATTAACGTAAAATAGAGTAGAAACACAGAATGAGTTTTTAGTAGAGTGTTTAGAAAAAAAAAACATTAACATTAAAAAAAAATGGTTGCCTGTAAAGTCGGTTTTACGGGCGAAGATTTTACGTGACAACGTCTTTTACCGATCATAGTTGAGTGGGAGAGAGACGCAAGGCATTCGGCGGGCCTCTCTCTCGTTCGGTGACTCATCGTAACGTTACCGAGCGTTACACTTTTTCATAAGTGACTCCCAGCCGCAACCTAATTTAAGACGTTGTCACGTCAAAAATGGTTGCCTGTAAAGTCGGTTTTACGGGCGAAGATTTTACGTGACAACGTCTTTTACCGATCATAGTTGAGTGGGAGAGAGACGCAAGGCATTCGGCGGGCCTCTCTCTCGTTCGGTGACTCATCGTAACGTTACCGAGCGTTACACTTTTTCATAAGTGACTCCCAGCCGCAACCTAATTTAAGACGTTGTCACGTCAAAAAAACCTTTTTAAAACAAGCTTTTATTTAAATGCGCTAAAAAAAATATACTTTTTTTTTAAACTTGTCGCGAGATTTAATCGTATTTTCTTAGTTTGAAAACTCAAGTAAACACGAGAAAGTATAAAATCTCGCGTCTCCCTCGTTAGTTACGTTTATAGCTACAGCATTTAAATTACATATGTATTTCCCCATAAAATCGACATGACTGTCACCTCTACCTATATATTGAGAATGTATATGTATATCTAATAATACCTATCATATCAAGATGTAGTACGTTTGAAACGTTCAACTTGGAAAAAAGAAAGGAATGCATAATAGAAACCAGTTTTTTCCTAACGGTAAATTATTTCGATCAGCAATATACACGCTAACGTTTGCTTACGTTGTTAAGTCAAAGGTAAAATCCGCACAAATGAACGATTGTTGCATTTGTTGCAGATGTTCTCTACGTCACCCACACAGATACTCAACAAAGTTGTGAAGCATAATATTGGAGGTTATATTCTTCGCCCAATATTATTATTTTTATGAAAAGGTATGTGAGGTGATATTAAAAGTTCTTCATTATTAAAATAAATATGGGAACTGATTGCTGTAAAATTCGTGTTTTTGTGACTTTGCAAGTGTTAAATGAGTATTGTATTTAATTAACAACTGTTCAAGTTTGTTATGAACTTGGAAACAAACAAAAGAACGGGACATCATTCATTTAATTTTGTTAAAGTGTAGCGAATCGGTACATACCTACAACATAATAGCTTTATTGTTGATAAGAACATTGTTCAGTCATAAGTTTTCAGTAGCGCAGACCACTCGTGTTAGTGCGTCGTATTTGTTTACATATTACACGTAACAATACTAATTGAATATGAGTGCCAACGGTGCAAGTGACGAAGTACCTGTGACTGGAATTCCAAACAATGAGAGAATAAACCGTCTAAAACATCATTTTAGTCAAGAATTTGGATGTGAACCGTTGTTTTTTGTCAGAGTGCCGGGCCGCGTCAACCTAATTGGTGAACACATCGATTATTGCGGCTATCCAGTGTTGCCCATGGCACTAGAACAGGATATACTCATCGCTGCTGCGATAATAAATAAGCCAGAACTTCATGTACGGAATATAAATAATAAATATAGCAATTATGAAACAGAGATAAAAACGTGTGAAGATATAAATATTTTATCGGACGAAAATGGAAAGCCATTTTGGTACAATTATGTGCTGTGTGGTGTTAAAGGTGCTATGGAGTTTTTAAACAATAAAATTACCAATGGTTTGCAGCTTTGCGTGGATGGAATAATTCCTCCAGCGTCTGGACTGTCAAGTTCATCGGCGTTAGTGAGTGCAGCGTGTCTAGCTCTTTTTTATGCTCAAAATGCTCCATTGAGCAAATCTGATATCGCTTCTCTATGTGCGAAATGCGAGAGATATATTGGAACCCAAGGAGGCGGAATGGATCAAGCGATTGCATTTTTGGCTGAAAAGTACTGCGCCCAATATATTACGTGGCAACCCTTGAAGGCTACACCTGTGGCTCTCCCTGAAAATGCAGCATTCGTTGTGGCCCATAGTTTAGCTGAGGCCAACAAAGCAGCTACGAATTATTACAACAGAAGAGTAATAGAATGTCGGCTGGCAGCTAAAATAATAGCTTCGTGCGAAGGTGTTGCAACTGATAACAAAATTATAACTCTTAGTCAAGTACAAAATAAACTTGATAACACTTTAGAAGATATGGTAAACCTTGTTCATAAGTATTTGCCTAAAGAATTGTACACAAAAGAAGAAATATGTGAAATATTGAGCGTCAATGAAGAAGAATTGGAGCAGTTGTATTTTACTCAAAATACGAAGCATTTAACGGAGTTTAAATTGAAACAGCGAGCCCTACACGTTTACGAAGAAGCGTTACGTGTCGAAGATTTTCGTAAATATTGCTCGCAGTTAAATGACAATGGCAGGAATGGTGTGAACGGAAATAACGTTCCTATTGTATACGAAAACGGAGATGGTAATGAAATAATAAACGTTCTTGGCAAACTGATGTCTGGTAGTCACGAGAGCCTGAAAGATCTCTTCGAGTGTTCTCATGACAATTTAGATCGCCTGGTTAATATATCAAAGGAAATGAACGTTCATTCTCGCTTAACTGGTGCCGGCTGGGGAGGATGTATTATAGCTTTGGTCCCGAAAGAGAAAGTCAATAATTATATTGATATGCTAATAGAAAACTTTTACGTGAAACATTGTAACATAGATAAAAATAAAGCTAGCTCTTATGTGTTTGCTACTACTCCTAACCACGGCGCGGAGGTATATGTAAATAAATAATTTCTAATTACTTACCTACCAATATAGTTACTGACGGTGGATTAACCCGAATTTGAAACCACCTCACTAACAGCTAATACTTATTTAATGTTTATTTATCAGAAACCTGATAAAGGTCATTGCACTCACAGGTTTCTAATATACATAAAATACCTAACTTGGTAGGTAGTTTGTAGTTACTTTACGATATTTCATTTTTAAGTGAGTAGGAACGAGACGCCCTGAGATGTTATTTTATAGCACGATTTTATTATTAGTTTATTACTTCTTAGTAATTTTTACTTGTAGTTGTTATGCGTGTTTCCTTGTTTTATTTATTATTTAAATTATCACTTGCAAAACAATTCTGTAGCTAAAACTTTTTGTGTCTGTTTTTATTTTACGATAAAAAAAATACTAGTGAGTTTTGAGAATACTGTTTTCAAACTTTAACTACAACATTGTGTATTTATTTCGTTTAGTACGTAAGTACTTTGGCGCTTTTTTATTATAAATAATACTTAAAACAAAACATAAACAGTAGAAGTAATATATTTAAGTCCGTTATATGTATATTTTAGCTGCATTTACTAAGTCAAGAAATACCTATTTTTATTTAATTTTGTAGAATGTGTCGTAGGTACTTATTAAAATAAAAGAAATAATATTTCATGTTTTTTTTTATAAGTATTATATTTTATTGAGCATAGAACATCAAATATCTGCATATACATATCCCACAAGAGGATAAGGAACTTTAACCTGAACTTAACCTAAAATAAAAAAGGTTGAAATCAAGGTCAACTAGATTATAGATTTCAGAAAAATAAATTCAAGTGTTTACTTCCATAAACGCTACAATAACATAAGTTATTATTTACTGCAGCTAAGTAGCTGGCTAACGGTCAAAGCTCAGGATCAAAGACTGCCACTGCCACTATGCACAAAATGGTCCTTGGGACGCGGAATTAGTTTTTAGTTAGTTTTAAGAAAGACTTACAACCCAGTGCAGTTCGATCATCCCCAGTAGTCTACCCACCGCTACAACTACAAGCTATATTTATTTTTACTACACTGTATTGTTTTGTCTGCCATAAAGAGTAATGATGTCCTATTACATGACATGTACTACCTATTAGGTACAAACATTAATAAATAGAGAACCGCCCAAACAGCGACTTGAACCTTAGATCCTGGGTTGCGGAATAGTTATAATGGTTACCGTGGCCCCGGAACATAAAGGGCAACCAAAGGAACATGAGTGGCAGTCGGCAGGCGGCTGTCGCATAGTATATACTATACTGTACTCTTTGGCTGTCGCATGGTTGTCCATGTTCGAAAGGTTAACATTTACGAAGCTTGTTACAAGAATTTCTTAGGAACATGGTGTAGTATTGGGCTGGGTAGTTTACACCATTAACCAATAAAATATGTTAGACACAATTTCTATAAAACCTCTTTTAGTTTCAGCCAAATAAATTCGGTTAATTTTTAATCCTTATCCTTACTAATGTTATAAATGCGAAAGTAACTCTGTCTGTCTGTCTTTCTGTCTTTCTGTCTGTCTGTCTGTCTGTCTGTCTGTCTGTCTGTCTGTCTCTTCTTCACGCCTAAACCACTGAACCGATTTGAATGAAATTTGGTACAGATATAGTCTGGGACCCGAGAAAGGACATAGGATAGTTTTCATCCCGGAAATCCCCCGGGAACGGGAATTATTACTCTACGCGGACGAAGTCGCGGGCAAAAGCTAGTTCACTATAAAATTTGATTTTTAGTAGCTTTGAAATCAATATATAGATAGTCAACTGAATTGCTATTTTAGTGACGTCATAAGTTGATATTGCCATACAAAATCTACCTACTGGAGAATTGCGTTTTGACAGCTCATAAAAAGTACGTCAATCCGGTATTTGACACCATCATCAATTGACGTACTTACTTTTTATGAGCTGTCAAAACGCAATTCTCCAATAGACTTTGTATGCCAATACCTGCTTGTGACGTCACAAGCTAGCAATCCTATTGACAACTATTTATTGATTTTAAAGCAATTAAAAATCCAATTTGACAGTAAATTAAAAACAAATCCGATGCTTAGTAGGACTAATAAAAAGATAGGTTTTATAAAAAATATGTCTTAGATTTATTGGTTAATAGTGTCAAATACCGTATTGATGATGGTGTAAAATACCGTAATTTAAGGGTGCGTTCCAACACCTGGAGGACACGGTTGAGCACACAGTGGAGGTGTGCCGCGCCTGGGCGGAGCACCGACGTGTCCTCATAGAGGCGATCGGCGGCGGTGACCTCTCGCGCCCGGCGCTGGTTCAGAGTTCAGGCCATGCCAGCCAGGGCGAGATGCCACTCCAAAAAAAAAACAAAGTGTCAGTGTCATACTACACTCTCACCTGTCAATGTCAATGCTAAATTCTTCGGAGTGTCAAATCCGTTTTCCTATTTCGTTTCGTCAGATTGTTTGAGAAAGCGAAAAGTTTAATAAAATAATTATTGTTTTACACGATTACTTGATTGGCAAATCTTACAGTCATCAATATTTCATTCCCAACCTCTACGATTCGTCGAAAACTTACAAAAACGTAAGTACCATGTTCAGTGACGTACAATATTGTGCTATTTTATTATTCAATGGAAAAATTATAGCAATTTGTTTATTCATAAATGTTTTATAGCTTACCAAGGACTAGCTGCCATGGTAAACACTCAGGTATTCGTCGTTAACTTATTGTTGCTATGATGTGTCACTTTATAATTTTGAGGTTATGTTCGAGACCTATTTGTATCGATATCGTAAAGTTGATGAAATACAGTCCAACGTCTATGAAATTGAGTGACAAGTTAAAGTATCGCTGTACTATCCTACCTTAGTTTTGCAACGATTTTTACAGCTTTATAACCCTTCTAAGTAGAATTTGTTTAGTCCTGGTACTTTATAGTATGCATACAGAAGTTTTTGTAAATTTATTTTTGCATTCATTTACATCACTTTGGTGAAGGAGGTGGTAAAAAATGATACCCTATAGTATAAAATTTCTCTTACAGAAAAACTGCAAAAAATTAACTCGAAGTTCAAAGAGAAGAATTAGGAGACTTAAACTAAAATCTATTTTGTTCAACACTCCCAAGCCTGTAGCCAATAGTTCTAATTTAATTGAAGATTCTAACAAGAACCTAATAGTTAACCCAAACCCTGACCTAGGAGATGTCCAGAATAGCTTAGAGACAACCAAAGTAGAAAAAAGTACAACCATGTCTTCAAGAGAAGATATAGTGGCTGCCAGACAGGCAAAAAAGCAGGCTAAGCTAAAAGGCAAAAGCAACCCTGTGCCAACTGAAGTTAAAGAACAGAATGCAGTAGCACAGAGTCCTAATGTTAAAGAAACTACAGTTCGCACAGTACAAAAAGAAACAAAAGAAGAACAAAAACCAGTTAAAATAGAACCTAAAGTAAATTCTCCAAAAGGTAAAGATGAAGTTGATAAAGCCGTAGCAGTAGAAACTGTTATTGAAGCTGGTGACAGAAGTAAAGACCAGATTAAAGCAGAAAGAGCAGCTAAGAAAGCTGCAAAGCATGCTAAGAAGATGGGTGCTACAGTAGAAGGTGGTTCTATAGATGCTTCTATACCAAAACCTGAGGTAAAGGCAGTTCCTAAACCTATAAATGAAGATATGACTGTGAAAGACGTAGTTGAAACTCTAAGAGATATAGCTAATGTAGCCAAGGATATTAAAGAAGTCACTGTCAAAGCAAATGCTATTGACTTGAGTGGTAGTCATAAAAAGGTAATGATAAGCTTAGACTTTGAGTTTGCCTGTTAGAATATTTTTTATTTATAACTAGACCCTAACACACATAGTCCTGGGAATATTAAACCTCCACACTACTTCACATTATTTTTGTGTGTTTGGCATCTATGATGATTCACAGATGGCATTAAATTCAAAAGTGAATTTTCATCGTATTTTATTATTAATAGATTTTTTCCAAAATGGTGTAGTTATTTTGCTATGATGTTGGGAAAGACAACAAACAAATTAAACATCATAAAAATTCTTTTTTCCAAGTTATAATGGTCTAAATAATCTGACTTTCTTTTGTTTTACATATTGATTTTCAAATGCCTTTTGTTATGCCAGTGGTACTTATTTCACCAAAAAGATTTTATTTTAAGGCTGAAGAGAGTAACAAAAGTAAATCAGAGTTGAAGGCAGAGAGGCGCGCCAAGCAAGAAGCACAAAGAGCTGCCAAGCAAGCCGCACAAGAGAAAGTAGCAGCGAAACCTAAAGCCGATGTGAAGGCAACCACTGAAGACGATGTATCTAAGGCTAAGGAGGTAAAAGTCAATTAATCTAGTAGTTCTGAACTGTGACTTTTTTGAATGGAGAAATCTGTTGTTGTCTTTGTCACTCTGAAGGGACAAGGTAAGGACAGCAACAGATTTTAGTGTGTCTTAAATTTAAGTGACATTGAGTATATGTGACTATTAATGGGTTCTTTTGAACATCTATTCTGTAAGTTCTACAAAAGAAATGCCAGCAAAAAAAATCTGTGATGTTTATTAAATAAATTAATACCATGTTAATAGCTGCAACACAGTTTATTTTGAACTATCGTAGCTATTACCGTAACCACAATATACTGTATAAATTGTATTTTGGTTCCAATAAACATTTATTATTATTATTATACCAATAAACCAGTTTAGCTAATTGACAGAAACTTTCAGTTGGAATTACTAAACTTGGTAGTTTTAACTAAATTATTCTTTGTTCATTATTTTCTGTTTACATGTTGTTGCAGGAGAAAGCAACAAAGCAGAAGTCATCTGAGAAACCAAAAGTGAAATCTCAAAGTGCGCATAGAGTAAACTGGTTCCAACATTTGTACAAAGAACATGACAAAGAGTCACTCAAGTCAATAGCCATCAATTCCAAGTAAGTATCTATATAATGCCACTGACTTGTGGACTAAAAGTAGCCTTTGACTTAAGAAAATAAGATTCAATTTGTCTTGTTATTGTGTAACATTGTTTAGATAAAGAAAATCCCCTGCTGCGTAGTGCTTGTATGTACATATATTATGTACAATCCTAGGTATAGAGGGTAGGTTTAATTTAACTTTTGTATAAATGAGGCTAAGTACTTTGAGGAAGTAGTGTCTTTCGGGAGCTTTGATTTAGAAATCGGCAATTAAACATCCAACAACATTGCAATGTTCACTTTATGATATTGTTTTATATCATAGATATCATTTAACTCTAAATACAACAATGCAATAGTATATTGTTACTACAGCATTTGCAATAGTACTTATATTGGGTCAATTGCTCTGGAACCTTGAATGCTTGAATGCTTATTGTCCACTAGGCTCTTAACTCGATTGGATCGTCGTGTTGTTTTGATTACTAATGCACAAAAGCCCTACTTTAAAAATGTTTTCTCGCCCATTAGTTGGATTTTGCAAGCACTAACTTATCTAATCCTAGTAGGGTAATAATTAAGTGCTACTGTTTTCCCCAATGCTTGTTGTTGTATTATTTCTTCGAACACACGTGATTCGAGACACAATATAAAGACAATAGCAGCCCGACAGCCATCTGTCGCTTGGTCGTTGAAAGGTTAAAATCGCTTTTTGAAGTCATTATTTTATGACTATATTCTAGATTCTGTGGAGCATTTCCTAACTTACTACCTCTGCAATGAAATGCCTAAACAGTCAAGCTTCATTGTCTCCTATTAAGTCCAGAAATTAAAAATAATCCTATATTTTTTTTAAACTGTACGAGACCAGGCCAGGACATACATAACACTAAGTAACAATATTGTTTTCTTTTCAGCTTGCATCCAGCTATCATAAAGCTGGGAGTTCAGTTGGCTTCTCGAGTGGTTTCCGGCTCAAATGCGAGGTGCGTCGCGCTTCTTGATGCTCTTAAAAAGGTGAGCATTCAATATCATAATGGAATTAAAAATGGACTAATAAATACCCAGTAAAATATTGCATTACGCTATACTTGACAACAAGGATACAAAGTTTCATAAACATACAAACATTTGTTAGTATTATCTGTTACTATTTATTATCTGCGTAGTAATAGTTGTTACATAAAAATAAGAATACAGTTTTATAATTACACAATATGTGCATCTTAGTTTATATCACAGATACGCCCGTTTCCTGTTTAGTTACTGTGTATCACTTAACTATGTTTGATTTAAATAGTGTAATGTGAAAGGAATAACAACTTAATATACCATACAATTATCACTTCTCCCTTTTAGTAATAGAAAGTTAATTCTCTTGTTGGGGGTCTGTGGCATATTCATATTAGGCCCACAATTTAGGCGTAGCTGCACATACTGATTTTAGTGGCCGCGTCTAAATTATCTATGGAGTATCTTCTGTCCTTTTTTTAAAAACCGGCCAAGTGCGAGTAGGACTCGCCCACGAAGGGTTCCGTACTGTCATCTCAAAAAAATACGAAAAAAAAGACACGTTTATTGTATGGGGACCCCCCTTAATATTTTATTTTTGTTGATTTTTAGTATTTGTTGTTATAGCGGCAAAGGAAATACATCATTTGTGAAAATTTTAGCTTTTTTGCTATCACGGCTTATGAGATACAGCCTGGAGACAGATAGCGGAGGCTCAGTAATAGGGTCCCATTTTACCCTTTGGGCACCGAACCCTAATAAAAAGGAAAGAAAGTTGCACTGAACTTAAATTAGTTTGTGAACAAGGTAATCGGCACAAATATCTATTCCATTAACCACAGATGGTTCGAGACTACACGCTCCCCGCCAAGACAGAGTTCGCGCGCGGCCTGGAGGCACACCTAGCAACAAGCCTGGACTTCCTGTGGTCCATGCGCCCCCCCTCCGCGTCGCAGACCAACGCCGTCAAGTTTTTTAGGTACCATCTCACGCAGCTGCCGAACAACGTCGATGAGTTTGATGTGAGTAAAAGTTTAGACTGTCAAGTGCATCTAGTTATGGCTATGTGAGGCATGGTACAATTACTGTAGATGTAATTGAAATAAAAAACCGGCCAAGTGCGAATTAGACTCGCGTATGGAAGGTTCCGTACTATTATAGACGAAAAACCGCAAAAAAGTCAAGTTTGCAGACAGATGGACTGACAGACAGCGAAGTTATAGGATCCCTTTGGGTACAGAACCCTAAAAATTAAAGAATATAATTATGCTACTTTTATCAGATTATAACTTGGTACGCCACCACCATAACAGAAATTCACGAGTGTGTGTCACTCACAGTTAAACGCTAGTGTCCTAACAAAACACAAAGTAGAGACCTACCTTTCTTTTGTAAACATTTTAAAATTAATTGTTGTTAAGTATTTCATTCTGTGCTATTTTACAGTTTCATTGATAAAACTTATCTGCTAAAGTACATTGACATGGTTAGTTTCATATGTTGCATAGAAAAGAATACACAATTGCACAGATAACATTGTTCTCTACATTGTACATTAAACTTTGAAATGATAAGATCACTATGGGTGACGATTTAAACAGTATGGAACAAATGTTAATATACAAGTATAATGTTAGTACGCAAGGGCTGGGTTGTCCTTTGCCAGGGCTGGGGGTTGTTTAAAAGAGATACCGCGGCCGGGCACAAAGGGCTAAGAAGGAACATTGGTTGGAGTCAGTAGAAGTCTGACACTCCCTTCCGCTCCACCCAGAGCGGGAGGAGGAAAAATAAAGAGAGGTTTGGTGTTATTTATACACGTTTAAATAACACTTTTCATATTTTGTACGAAAATGCAGTGAACATACCTATTACCAAGATTCGCTGTCTGTCCGTGTGTCATAGGATTTTGAATCTTTTGAACTTTAATAGGTAGAGAATAGGAAGGTAGATATTTCTCCCGCAATGTTAGCTGTGTTGTAATAAATATTAAAAAAAAAATCACAAAGTCAAAATTTTTATTTCCCTTAGAAGAACATATTAAAAGGTACTTTTTATTTGCTTTTTCACCTCATTAATTGAATCTATTCGCCCTTTCCCAAGTGTAGTTTATCGTTTTTATATAAATTTGAAATTACATTACTTCTTAATGTAATACTCTAATACAAAATGTAACCCGCAGGCCAAGAAGACGTTACAAGAAGAAATAGACCGGTATATTAAGGAACAAATCGATATGGCGGGCGAGGCGATCAGTATAACGGTGCGCAACAAAATATCGGATGGAGATAACATACTCACTTATGGATGGTAAGTCGAATGCGCTGTGGAATTTATAACATCGTAATCGAGTACAAATAAGATAAAGAAATGAGCATCAATTAAAGTAATTAGTATTTGTTGTATGGTGTACATCAGAATTTTATAGTTTTGCCCGCGACTTTGTCCGCGTGGAATAATAACTCCCGTTCCCGGGGGATTTCTGTGATGAAAACTATCCTAATATGTCCTTTCTCGGGTCCCAGACTATATCTGTACCAAATTTCATTCAAATCGGTTCAGTGGTTTAGGCGTGAAGAAGAGACAGACAGACAGAAAGACAGACAGACAGAGTTACTTTCCAATTTATAATATTAGTATGGATATACGAATATGAGTGAAAATAATTTAACGATGCTTTTCAGCGGAGTTGGAAGAGGCGAAGATAAATTAGCTTTAAATTCGCCCCTAAACTATAATAATTTTCAGATTCAGTTTGTCTCTTTGCTGCAAAAAAAAATTGAACCAAGTCAGGTTTAGTAACAAATTATGATAGCACAATAATGCTCATTGCAAAGTTGCGGACACCAATTAGTATAGAATGGCATAGTGAAATCTTCATACAATCAAGATAGGATAAGTTGCCGGTTTACAGTCGATATAAAAAAGTAAACGAGAATAAAGGAAGGCTTGTTAAAAAGAAAGAAAGAAAGAAAAACAGTTTATTTGTGCAAAAGTTTATAGTAAAAGAACTTAACTATTCTAATAATTGTAAAACTTATTTATAGCACGAAAGGGCTAGCGCTCAGCATAATGCCGGGCCCGTACACAGGTGCGAGTCCACGGCGCTGGTTTTCAGCGCTAGCCGCTTACACTTTACACATGTTTACAGCTCATCGCTAATCGAGCGTATTCTTCGCGACGCGTGGTCGTCGGGACTAAAGTTCCGTACGTTCATTGTTGGCAACCGCGTGCACGGCGGCGCCGCGCAGATGTTGCGGCGACTTGTCGCGCACGGCCTGCCCTGTACCTACGTCGATATCACCTCCCTAGCCTTCGTTATGCGCACAGTAAGTAATAAAAAAAATTAGAGTAATAGCTGAATATTCAAACGTCATATAACTCTACGAAATCTATTGCTCTCCTTACTATATCCCTTCAGAGTGACAAAGACAGCAACAGATTTGAGAGCGACTTAAAATTAAGTGACGTTTAAGTATACCTATGTCGATATCACCTCGCTAGCCTTTGTTATGCGCACGGTAAGTTATATTTATAGTGTTTGACGGGCCTGTTGGTCTAGTTGTTAGTGACCCTAACTGCTAAGCCGGAGGTCGCGGGTTCGATTCCCACCCAGGACAAACTTTGTGTGATGAGCACGATCGTTTGTTCTGTGTCTGGGTGTGATTTATCTATAATATGTATATATGTATGTATTTATAAATTATATAAGTATGTTTATCATTTGTCTGGTTACCATAGTACAAGCTTTGCTTAGTTTGGGATCAGATGATCGTGTGTGAGTTGTCCCAGGATATTTATTTATTATTTATTTATAGTGTTGTAAAAAAATGAGAGTAATATCTGAATATTCAATCGTCCCTTAACTTTAAGACGCTCTCAAATCTATTGCTGTCGTTACTTTATCCCTTTAGAGTGACAAAGACAGCAACAAATTTGAGAGCGTCTTTAAATTAAGTGACGTTTAAGTATACGGGGGTCAGCGTTATAATTTTTAAGAACAAATTTGATAATATAAGGCTCGGAGTCTTAAGCTGCGTCTTGAACAGCGACCCGATTTAAACAAACTATTTGGGTCCTAAAACAAAGTAAGTAGAGTTTCCAAAACAAAAACTTGGTGCATGACCATGAAGCTTAAGGCTCATCATTGATAAAAGACTAATCACGCAACTGTCCTTCGTTCTTGCTTCTGCATTTTTTTTATTAACGACTCGCGTGGTTTCACCCGCATTACGTTAGATTTTTGGTTACTGCTTCGCTCCAGTGGAACATAGCGTGATATTGTACAGCCTATGTTACTCGTGGACAATGTAGATTTCGAATGGTGAAAGAATTTTTAAAATCGGTCCAGTAGTTTTTGAGCCTATTCATTACAATCAAACAAACAAAGTTTCCTTCTTTATAATATTAGTATAGATAAAATAAAAAATATTAAAAAACAAAAAACCCGACTGCTTGAAAAACTGAAAATAAAGAAACAAGCCCAGCAGTTTAGAATTCTGTTAAATAATACTAAATAAATACACAATTGAAATAGTTTTATTATCTATACACATATAAAACAAATCATAAATTCTAACGCAGAACAGAACTACTTACAGTCGGGGCCCATTCAAATTTTACCAATCAAATCTTCCCAAGGGGCCCCGACTGTAAGTCGTTCTGTTCTGCATTAGAATTTATGATTTGTTTTATTTTTGTATAGATAATAAAACTATTTCAATTGTGTATTTATTTAGTACTAGCTTTTGCCTGCGGCTTCGCTCGCGTTAGAAAGAGACAAAAAGTAGCCTATGTTACTCTCCATCCCTTAAACTATCTCCACTCAAAAAATCACGTCAATTTATCGCTCCGTTTTGCCGTGAAAGAAAGACAAACAGACAGACAGACACACACACTTTCCCATTTATAATATTAGTATGGATTATTAACAGAATTCTAAACTGCTGGGCTTGTTTCTTTATTTTCGGTTTTTCAAGCAGTCGGGTTTTTTGTTTTTTAATAATTTTTATTTTATACTTTTTAGTTACGGTTCATTGACTTTGTTATAAGATGGAAAATTTCGCAACCTAGTCATTTTATTAAGGGGGTTAATATTGTGAGGATTATTAAGTGACTTGCGGTGGTCTAAACTACTGATGATTAGTCTCTCTAGAGACCTAATTCGGCTCAAAGCAACATATGCTTGACCTTTAGCAAAAACGCGTGAACTTAAATCAACCACAGCTCGGTCCAAAGTAGTTTCTTGGAGCAAAGGCGGATTAAGGGTCGAGAGCGCCCTAGGCAAGAACCTCATCGGCGCCCCTCTAAAACCCATTTTTTTTGTTAGCCTTCACTGACCCACTGCTAGGCAAAGGCACAGCCCAAGCCCTTTCAGATGTTCTGTTACCGGATTCCCTTGGCCCTGGCACCACTGGCTTCTGTCCAAGACTCTAATTATCTTGGGCAAATTCACCAGGTCTCAGCATCATAGCTTAGTACGGGCATGTCAATGAATTTGCGCATCAAGGATATCGGCGGATCACCTAAACTGTGGACCAGTAGCTTTTAAGGCGTTTTCGATTCAATAATCGATTTCCTACACCTGTCTTTACCTGAAAGAAACTGACTGGCCCTAAAAAACATACGTACTTACTATATAGTACATTAATTAAGTTTTTGTGGCTACCATAAAACCCGGCGTCGCACCAAACTGCCCGTGAGTGTGTGATCGTCATTCCAATAGCTCCGTGTAGTTTATAATATAATGTATGTATATCGTTTTCGGTCGCATAGACATACCACACATAGCTACCAGTTGGGAACTAGGATCGTGCGTCAAGCGTATGTCAACTCTCGATGGGAGGAACAGTCGGTTTTTTTTTTTGGTTAGTGGGAAATTATCAAATGACTTCTCCCGTCCTAATATGGGCGGGAGGGCGTGGTAGACTTTTACTGCCTAAAAGCCACTCATGTTCCTTCGGTTGGCTTTTATGTTCTGGGGCCACGGTACCAATTACAACTATTCCGCAACCCCGGCAGGCATTGGCCCTAAAGAGCCCCTTTTCGGGCTGACTGCTATTTGAGGCGCACGTGAAACAAACGCGCCGTCGACACGGGCCTGGTCCTAGTCGGGCGCCGAGCTACCCATCACTTGCCGTCCGCAGATCCGCGCCTACAGTGGTCGGTAGCCGTCTTGCGACTCTCGACGTCTACGCCTGGGTCCCTGTCTGGGGCGTGAGGCTTGACGCTGTCTTACACGCGCCGCCGCCTCCTTACAGTGGGGTTTGAGAAGTCAGAAAAAACCCATAACCTTCTACTTTCCCCAGACATAAGGTATAGCCCCCGAGATAAAAAGGGCTGAAGCTTTGGAGGTTTATAATATGTTGTTTCCAAAGTCTAATCGTCATTATCATTATTGTCGAGGAAATTGCATACCAACTTCTATTATAAAATCAAGAAATACAGGAATAGTCAAGAAAGAAAGCTCAAATCCTTCCTACTAATATTATAAATGCGAAAGTTTGTGAGGATGGATGTATGTGTGTGTGTGTGTATGTATGTATGTTTGTTACTCTTTCACGAAAAAACTACTGGACCGATTTGGATGAAACTTTACAGTAATTTAGGTTATTTATCAGAGTAACACATAGGCTACAATTTATAATGATTTTATGCAATTTTGATCATAATAAAACGATAAGTATCAATTAAGTCGGAAAAAAATCTTCCATCTGAGAGCTATCTTGGCGTGCGCTGCCTAAACCAATGGAGTTACATAAAGATGATGTACCACAGGATTGTTTGTCTTAAATAGATCTAAATAAAAGTCCGCGAAAGCATATATCTACCTCTTATGTGCAAGCCAGTACGACCAAAATTGTGAACCATAAAGGACAATGGGCATTATTGTATGAGATGCGTCCCAACCCTTGTAACAAGTTGCGACTAGTATAAACATAATCATTTAAGCTTTTTTATGATTAATATACCAAGTTTTTATAGTAATTGCATGCAGGTCAAAAGTTATTGGTCTTCAAGTGAAAAAAGGTTTTTGTTTTAAATAATGCTTTAATCATACTTTATTACATTTTGTGTTACATGTAAACATAATTAATACATTTATAATAATTGTACAGTAATCACAGGCAGTAATAGTTATTTTTTGACAGTTATTAATAAACGCACAGTTGATAATAAGTACATAAATAACAAAGAAAATAATACAATTTTGATATTTGTATTATTTCCTTTGTTATTTATATTTTCAAATACATAAATAACAAAGAAATAAAAATAATACCCTAATGTAAGAGAATGGCTTAAACATATGCAAATTGTTTACTGGTACATAGTGGTTATTATCTACGATAATATCATCCAAAAAGGTCGCGGGTAACAATATGCTTGGCTGATGTCTAGCCTAGCCAAGGTACCAAATGGTATTCATTATGTGAGCACAAGTACCTACTGTTCTTTTTTCTGTTAAACATGAGCAATAATAATGAGCAATTGCATCTCTCACTGTTTCTGCTCTATTTTTTTATCAAAATATACGAATAATAAACCCTACCCGATACATGCCGCGATTTTATCCGCCCCCTCAACAGAATACCTTCTGAAATATTTATATTGTACTGCACAAGGTTAGGAATAGATCCTATGCATATTTCGATTGTGTACATGCCATTTCTTAAGTGTTCCTCAAATAAGACCGGGCGAGTTTTATTTGGTAACTGCCTAATGAAATTAATAAAAGGTCTTCTTCTGTTAGTATAGAAAACTGCAACGGTGGGAGAGGGGGTGTTGGGTTAGAGTAGGCGCACGGTCGACAGTGTGGTTTTTCCACTTGTTTTAGACCTTTTGTCATTGAAATACTAATTAATTAGGTTTTATTCAGTATTTTTATCAAATAAATTAAACCACTATAACAGTTTCCCTGCACGAGATACAGAGTTACGCCCATACCAAAAAACCTAACACTGATTGAGATCTTTCAAACGATATAGGTAGAAACATGTTACAGCACTTGGGACGAAACCGCTCATTGTTCTTTAATTAAATTTGGTACTATTTTACAATACACATTTAGTATATAATTATTAAACTCTTATCAAAATGAATACATTTCTCGCATTAAGTATATATTGAAGATAAACTTTGTCTTTCACACTAAGTAATTTGGCAGAATAGTTTAAAAGTTATCACGATATGATTGACTTGAACGGAGCGCCAAACGGCAACAGAACATCCACGATGAAAGTTGGCTATGTGAAAGAACTATACCAGCACCAAGAAATGAGACAGTTGCGAAAATCAATAAAATTATCTTGGGCCAAGTAACCAGCGATGCAACAACCCAACTCCATCCATCGACACAGTCATGTCATCTGAAGACTGTACGAGCTACCCCGGGGAGTTTCTTAACTCTTTGGTGCTATCCGGGGTGCCATCACATAAGCTCAAATTAACCTTTCAACGACCGACCGACAGCCGGCTGTCGGGCTGCTATTGTCTTTCTATTGTGTCTTAAATCACGTGTGTTCGAAGGATTAAAAGTCGGTATACCCGTTTTGTTAATGCGCAACTTGGACGCCCCGAGACTATGTAATGGCACTAGATTGCGAGTCATTGAACAAGGCACCAATTGTAACTGGAGAAGCTAAGGGTGAAAATGTTCTTATTCCACGCATTCCAATAATAACATACCCTTTAATTTCAAATGTTTACAGTTCCCACTTAAAGTTGCATTTTCTATAACTATTAATAAATCGCAAAGGCAAACTTTGAAGATAGCGGGGATACATTTAGGCACGCCCTGTTTTTGCCATGCTCACATCCCTCCCGCCGCACCCAGGACGGGAGCAGTCATTGGATGATTTCCCACTAACCAAAAAAAAAAATGTATCTAAATCCCAAAATCTAAATATTTACGCTCAATAAAAAAAAACAAATAACATAGTATACGGGAGTATATTGCAGTAAAAACACAGATAATTTAACACAGATGTTAACCTATTCCAATTACACACATATTAATTCTTTACTTATTACAAAATCTATTAACAAAACCGCATCAAAATCCCTTCCGTAGTTTTAAAAATTTAAGCTTACTTAGGGACAAAGAAAGCTACATTGTATTATACTATGTAGTGATTAAATGCAAGTAACATTGGTCCGACCCTGTTTATTAGTCAGTGTTTAGTAATCCGTTTGTGCATGTGCTGGATAGGATAATCTCAAGCCCGGGGAAGGACATAGGGCTACTTTTTATAAGCACACCATACAGGTAAAGATTGATGAAGAAACCACTGGTCTTAGCATTTTGAAATTTGCAGAGTTCTATTATAGCTTAAAATAATGAGCACTTAGAAAGGAATTCAGATAATTCCACCCTCAAGAGATTCCCTCTAAATATTAGGTATAGGATTTCAAAGATTGTCATCATCATCTCCCTAGCCTTTTCCCAGCTGTGTTTGGGGTCGGCTGCCAGCCTAACCGGCGGGGTTATTACCTATGAAACAGCAATGAGCAATATTTGCGCAGTGATCGCGCGATCACCGCGCGATCGTCAAAAAAAATCGTATTATGTATGAACCGATTGCTAATCGCTCGCTGATTGTTCTAATGCACTTATTGCTACTATGACGATAAAGTAGCAATCGCTGGAACTAATTAAATATCACCTTTAATAAAAAAAACTTAACTTTGCTCTTAAAAACCATACTATATACGAAACCACCAAACGAAAAATGCATATTTTAGTTAACTGATTGCTCCACAGAGGCAGCACTATCGCTAGTTTGCTATTTGACGTGACGTATTTTGAATCTGACGTTTGAGCAGCAAATTTTGCTAAATTATCGCGATCGCTCGGCTATTGCAAGATACGTAATCCCAGTGCCGATTCAGCTGGATACCGGTGTTTTACGTGGAGCGACTGCCTATCTGACCTCCACAACCCAGTAACGGGCGATACGATACCTCTTGGTTAGACTGGTCAGAGTTTCTGGCTAACCAGTAACGACTGTCGAAGTTCTACGCATGACAACCGAGACCAACGGCTTTACGTGCTTTCCGAGGCACGGGATGTCAGTGATGTCCAAGATAAACTTTAGAAAATATGAGTTGAAAAAGTCACATTGGTACTTGCCCGGATTCGAACCCACAACCTCTTACACGAGAGGCGGGCGCCTTATCCACTGTGCCATCACGACTTTCAAACGGATTTCAAAGATTGTATGGAAACTAATTTTGAAGTTAAAATTTGGGATACAGTACGATGTGAAGTTACATTAAAAAATACAAGTATTTAAAAAAATATCACGCAACTTAATGTGGCAGACCAAATTCTACGCGAGCGAAGCCGCGGGCAAAAGCTATCAATAATAAGTAAGAAAATTAGCGAGAATAATAATTTTATTGTTTTGTTAAACAACTTTAAATCGTTATATATCCTAAACTATTATTTAAAAAGAAAAATGATAAAAAGAACCTAAAGATGATTTTAAAATACCTATTCAACGACATTTTTTTTTTCATTTTGACAATATGGCGTCTGGTTGTTGCTGTGGTAAATTTTGATTACTGTCATGTCTTTAGTGACACTCGCAAGGTTAAGACGAATCGATTGACGTAAGAATTATAAAAATCGGCCTACGCATTGGGTCTCTAGAACGCCACATAGAAACAAACATACATACATACATACATAGACTGATAAACACATTACCCTCCTTTGCGTCGCGCAGTCGGGTAAAAAGACACATCAACGCATCTGTCAAACATAGGTACAGACTGTTGTATTCTACCTATTAAAATTAAAACCACAGTTATTAAAAAAAAAATTAATACTAAAAAAAATGGTTGCCTGTAAAGTCGGTTTTACGGGCGAAGATTTTACGTGACAACGTCTTTTACCGATCATAGTTGAGTGGGAGAGAGACGCAAGGCATTCGGCGGGCCTCTCTCTCGTTCGGTGACTCATCGTAACGTTACCGAGCGTTACACTTTTTCATAAGTGACTCCCAGCCGCAACCTAATTTAAGACGTTGTCACGTCAAAATATTTTATTATTAGTAGTACCTTTAAACATTCGACCACATATGTAACTCCCCTCAGATCAACAAGATAGTGCTAGGTGCGAGCGCGCTGCTCGCGAACGGCTCGGTGCTGGGCGCGGCGGGCACGGCGCAGGTGGCGCTGGCGGCGCGCGCACACAACGTGCCCGTGCTCGTGGCGTGCGAGACGCACAAGTTCTCCGAGCGCGTGCAGACTGACGCCTTCGTCTACAACGAGATCGGTATGTTCGCTTCAATGAGTCATCATCATCTCCCTAGCCTTTTCCTTACTATGTTGGGGTCGGCTTCCAGCCTAACCGGATTCAGCTGGATACCAGTGTTTTACGCCAAGCGACTGCCTATCAAACCCTCACAACCCAGTAACTGGGCGACACGATACCCTTTGGTTAGACTGGTCAGACTTTCTGGCTTACCCGTAACAACTGTCAAAGTTTTACGAATGACAACCGACGGCTTTAAGTGCTTTCCAAGGCACGGGATGCCAGTGATGTCCAAGATAAACTTTAGAAAGTACTATCGACAAAATTGAATCATGACCCATTTTGACGATAAATCGTTTAAAGCTGTCAAAATAATAAAACTAGACGTGTGACATTTTTAATACATGTTTACGCGATTGTCGACCTAATTGAATTTGAATGTCTGTTGGAAAATAAGCTTATGGTGGGTCATGATTCCATTGGGTTGATTGTACATATGAATTGAAAAAGTCACATTGGTTCTTGCCTGGATTCGAACCCACAATCTCTTACACGAGAGGCGCCTTGCCTCTCGTGTAAGTGCCTTATCCACTGGCCTTTCACGATATTAAAAGTTTGCTTCAATGAGTGTTTGTGGAAATTTACGCCAATTTTTGCCACTGTATTTTAGTGGAAGATCTTATGACATGATGAGACATATAAGCGATTTGGCACTTTCTTTCAATTGTAAGAGCGCGAATGCCTATATTTTTTTGTTGGTGTTTGGACCTCACGACTCATTGCTGCCACCTTGTGGGCTTCATTTCAAAACACCTTTATTATCATATAACTTTTAAATGTAATAAACACTTTCTTTGGCCAACGAGTTTAAAATCAAAGAAAAAAAATTAAAACCATGTCAGATAGAACATGACCAATCTTAACTGACAGTGCCAGTTCATGAGCATGACGCGTGGAATCTAATATTCCCAAGTTCATTGCTAGACTTACATAATTTACAATAACTAAATTTTCATTACAGGCGACCCCGACGATCTAATCGACAAATCGGACGAGAACTCACCGCTGAAGGACTGGCGGTCGAACCCCAACTTGACGCCTTTGAACCTAACTTATGACGTCACGCCGCCCAGTCTCGTCACCGCTGTAGTTACAGAACTAGCCATACTTCCCTGCACTAGCGCGCCCGTCGTTCTAAGATTTAAGTTATCAGAGTATGGAGTGTAAATCAAAGGATTTGTAAAACAACGTTGTTAAAAATGACCTTTATTTTTGTAAATGTTAAGAAATATTAGTAATTCTAGGGTTTATTTTTGTTAGGTTAGTCAGGAAAATACAAAATAGTTTTTATTTAGGTAATTACAGTAGCGAAATTTCTGTAAAATAACATATAAAATCAATGGAACTGTAATATACTGATGGAAGTATACAAAACAAAATGCAGACTGTAGCTTTCATCGGTAATTTATAATGATCTGTGGTTATGGCCATATAATTGAATAATAATAAAACGGAACTCACCATTTGCATCATTATTTTTACAGTTCATGATGTTTGGAAATATTAGCATATAATCTTACATAGTTTCATAACATTAGCTACTTCAGTCCCTACATCATGTCCAACCAACCATTAGATATTGTAAATATTACTTAATTTTTGAATACCTGCAGAAATAAATATATTTATTTTATATAGAACTTTTATTTAATCAGTAGAAGTGAGTACCTATAGTTACTAAAACCCGGTACAGTCGTTTCGGCGATCTGCTGGAAGAGATTAAAATTGATCTTAGGGCTCTATATTCAGAGGGGTCCAGTGTATTACTCAGCGTTCATTGTCCGAGGACGTTTGGTCGTCTCAAAAAACAAAAAACCGGTCAAGTGCGAGTTCTACTCGCGCAACGAGGGTTCCGTTAATTTGTTTTTTAGTGAAATAACTACAAATTTACGGTTTTCGGAGTTTTCTCTTTACTTGTGCTACATGAACTTGCTTCTTGCCAAATTTCATGATTCTAGGTCAATGGGAAGTACCCTATAGGTTTTGAGTTTTGATTCCCTTGAAAATGTCTAAATATGCAATATAAACCGCCGTATCTTTTTATTGCTTTGATTTAGAAACTTGATTTTTTCACTGCTTTAAGAGATAGCAGACTTGAGTATGTGATATTAATGTCAGTTTGATATCTCGACGCGTTCCTGAGAAAAAGGTTCTTGACAGACAGACGGACGCCTGGTGTGAACTAACTACAAATTTACGGTTTTCGGAGTTTTCCCTTTACTTGTGCTACATGACCTTGCTTCTTGCCAAATTTCACGATTCTAGGTCAATGGGAAGTACCCTATAGGTTTTGAGTTTTGATTCTCTTGAAAATATCTAAATATGCAATATAAACCACCGTATCTTTTTATTGCGTTGATTTAGAAACTTGATTTTTTCACTGCTGTGAAAAATAGCAGACCTAAGTATGTGATATTAATTTCAGCTTCATATCTCGACGCGTTTCTGAGAAAAAGGTTCTTGACAGACGGACGCCTGGTGTGAACTAACTACAAATTTACGGTTTTCGGAGTTTTCCCTTTACTTTGCTACATGACCTTGCTTTTTGCCAAATTTCATGATTCTAGGTCAATGGGAAGTACCCTATAGGTTTTGATTTCCTTGCAAATGTCCAAATATGCAATATAAACCGCCGTATCTTTTTATTGTGTTGATTTAAAAACTTGATTTTTTCACTGCTTTAAGAGATAGCAGACCCGAGTATGTGATATTAATTTCAGCTTGATATCTCGACGCGTTTCTGAGAAAAAGGGTCTTGACAGACGGACGGACAGACAGACGGACAACAAAGTGATCCTATAAGGGTTCCGTTTTTACCTTTTGAGGTACGGAACCCTAAAAACTGACACAGATACTTAGATTTGAAATTTTCCCACATTATGTATTTCTGTTGCTTCTATAAATACTTACTAATGAAAATAATTATAACAAAGGTGGATTATCACTAAAACAAACTAGGCACTTACCAAAGGCGCCAGATTACAAAGGGTCAATTAACAAGCCTTTAGTCCATCTCTGAATGGGAGTGCCTTACAATTTGGTTGAATTTTTATGAAAAAAAGTGCTAGAACTAAACATATACTTTTAAATTTAACTCTAAGGCTGACCCCACATTATGCGTGCGAAATCATCGGGCGTATGAGTAACGCGAGCGCCGCGGGTTCCTATTGTATGGTAGCGCGCTCGCGGCGTGCACGCGGCGGCCGCGTCGCTGATACGCCAGAGGAACGCGCGCGCCTAATGTGGGGGAGGCCTAATAAGAAAAAAGTAGGATAAGGATGTTGTGCTTAGTTTTAAAATCAAAACAGCCACTCTACTCCTGGATTGATATTGATACATATTCATAAACCTTTAAAGGAGCTGCAAAATCAAGCGGCCCCACCCCTAAGTACAGGATAAAACCAGAATTATAAGTATTGCTATCAGAATTTCAATAAAACAACTTTGTAATTAAAAAATCACTTATATTCAGCACACATTGCAACACCATAAAAATGCACAAGAACTAGATGTGTTATATTAATTAAAAAGAAATATATTAGTGCTATTATTAAATTAATCTTTATGATGGTGTTCAGCCTTATGAATAGAGAAATCTAATCTTACATATATAATTACACAAAGGAATAGGGCGTACAGGAATCCTACTACAAGTAAAGGTTCTTGCAACATGAGGAGACGAGGGAATGTGTAACGCAGTTGGAAATCCTGAATGTGATTCTCAACAATGTTCTTCTTAGTAAATGAGACCACTGGGCGGCCCTTAGTGTCCAAGTAGGTGTAGTGGAGGCTGTCTGGCAGTCTAGTTACTGGATAAGGCAAGTTTATTTTCACACTTGTAGAACCTTCCGGCAAGATAATCTTAGTGACCACCTCATCAACTTGCATATCATCAAAGATATGATCAATGACCCTCATCTTCAACAGATAATCGTTGCCAGACTGGTACAAGTACTCATAGCTGGGAACATTGTATCCCAGTGTATAGTGAGTCCTCCAGCCTCCAAACAGAGGGTATCTTGGTCTGAGATCCAGCTCCACAGAATCTTTCTTCACTTTCATGTTAGAAGTAGAAATGTTGCCATTAGTGTCTCTGTAGTACACATCTGAGGCAGATGCAGGCAGCAGGGTTTTGTAAGAGCGGACACTGGCAGGCCCACTGTGGTGATCCTGTTGGTAGTCATAGCGGGAGAATGGGCCCTTCAACTTGGCACCGGTGTGTTCAATTTCAATGACCTCCTCCACAGCAATGTTGCCCCAGTGGGAAACTTCAATCAGACGCTCGATACGTGTGACAGTCAAGAAAGGAGAATTGTTTTTGTAATGAATAACTAATTCCTTCTCACTGAAAGGTTTCACAGTAGGATATGGGCCATACTGGATCCCACCATCCTGTTGAGTGAATGGCTTCACTTTCGTGAAAGATTCTACACTCTTTGTATTCAGAATAACGTTAGTTTTTTGAGATGTGACATAGTATGGCGAATACGTGTACAAGTTACCGATGTATTTAACTAGTTGGTCTTCCTGTTGAGTGATTTCTGTCGGGAACGGCAGAAGAGCTTTAGTAAATACGGTTTCTACGGTGACCAGTGAAGTCGAGCCAGAGTTCACTGCTTCTTTGAGCTCCACACGCCAGAACTTGACGTAGTCATAACCACTAACTGTGGTTTCGGCGAGGCGTAAATCTTTGCCATTGCTGTCCTTGGCTCCAACGAAAGCTATATTATTCTTTCCAGAACTTTCAATTGCTATCAAGAAAATCTTTACCGGCGTTCCACCTGTATTCTCCAAGGTTACTTTCGATGTAATTTTTACAAGTTGTGATGATATATCTATCGTTCGATCGACATTTTTGAATCTTAAATCACTAGATATGGTATCGACGTTGACACTCTCACATTTTATTGCAATGAAAAGAACAAATATAAAAGAAAACTTTAATTTAGCCATCGCCGGCAACATCTTTATTTTTGACATTTGACAACGCAATAACCGGAAGTACACGCCATCAGCTCAAACAGGAAACGCCTAGTAGTTGTGGTCAACGTCTCTATAGTTTCGCCTGAATTCCTGAAATGTTTTGTTTAGTCGAATATTGTATTGGACTTCTCTATTGCGCCGCAAGTAAAAATCACAGACACAGATTGTTTATGGTTTGTCTGTTCATTCACATGGTTTATTCATATTTTTATTTTTTCCATTCAATATGCCAGTCAGTCTATAGTTCACTGTTCACTCATTCTCCACTGGTCATTCACTTTATTACGGCGATTGATTTGACTTTTTCAACTTTTCTTTCATTCATTGCCCAGACGGAATAGTGTTGTGTTGTGACTGTAAATTACGTACGCCTGTAAATAGACCGAAAAGATTTTTTTTGAGAAAACTCGCTGATTGAACTTTCTCAACAAAATAATCAACTTTCACGTAATTGGTCGATAAGATTAGTCAGTGCAATTACTGGGGAAATTCGACTTTAGTCGCTAGACTAGCGAACGAACTTGCGGCATTTTGGGACGAGTTCGAGTGGTAATTTTGTGGAGCTCCCTGCAGGAAGTCAGAGCTATCAAAAATGATAAGTCTATTAGTTCGCACGACCCTTGTACTACTTGGTAAGTGAATAATGATATATATTTCATTTATTAATATGTTAGTTACAGTTAGTTCGACCCCGAATTTTCATAAACTTTCCTCGGTTTAACTTTAGTCAACTCTCTTCTATGCGCTTTAAATTAAATTATATCTGTTTTGCTGGCTTTTTACTGTGTTTTATATTATTAATATTTTGATTATGAAGTTCAGTAATGCATTATTTTTTCGTTGTTTTAGTTTTCAACTGTGTATTATCGCCGGCTACCGCTTGGAACAACGGCTTTGGCAACCAAGAGGGTCGACTAGGTGATATCAGCTATCCTAAAACACTAGCTGGTACTCCTTCTGGACTCCCAGCTCAACATGCTACCCGCAGAGGCCTGGGTATATCAGCATGGGGTATTGTTATCCTAATTGTGGCATTAATCTTAGCCGGAATGGGAATTTACTACTTCACAATTTGCTATGAAATTTGTAGACCTAGTAAGAACAAATACGACAAAATGGGCACTCCAACTATGGCTTAGTGTAATTTTGTAAAGCCCTGTGATACGATGACTACAAAGGACAGAAATTTATGATGCTTTTATAGTCCTCAAGAGTGTTTGAAAGCAAATGCTAAAAGTAAAAGTATTTATACTACTGTAGCATGTTAGCTGTTGTGCATTTGTTTGTATGTGTGTATATTATTGGAACAAACAATATATACAATTATACCTACCTTACATAGGTATAAGTCGACTGAAATTGTCTCGAAAAAGGGAACAATAAAAATAACATTCCCACTTATCATAGTAGTAAAACATTATGTAAATGAGGGTAAATTATGTAGGAGAACATTCACATTTTTGAATATGTTCTGAATGGGGCCTTAGAATGTCTGTAACATATCCTAAAAAATAAAAGCATAGAGAGGTTTAGATCAGGTTGTGAGTATTTATACTTTTATAACCTAACATACACAATTTTTAAACTTTTCGAATTAATTTTAAGGTGCTACATGCTTTGGAATATGTTAAAAGGCTTTATGAATATAAAAGACTGTTTTGGACCAATTTAAAATTATACAACAAAAAAATCATTTACATTTTAGTAATAATTATATTTAGATTATATTTATTGATAAACAAAATGAACTTTTATGTGTTCATTAATTGTAGTATTAGCATAATATTATAGCAGTTAAACAAAGTTTAAAACAGTTACTTAACCAACAATAGGTATTACCTCAGACATAAATAGGTGCCATATAAACAACATAATTACAAAAGTTTTCCTTGTTTTGTCACGCAACTGTATCCTATCTTCATTTCAAATGTTTTCCATCTAGTTTTATTTAATTTTAAACATAACTCATCACCATGAACATAGTCATCTAAATATTAGATACATTATTCTGTTTATTTACGAAGGCTAATGCTGATAAAAGTTTATCCTATAGAATTTCTATGATAAAAAGTTAAATACTATTTATCATTATTCTCAATAATCTCAAATCGCAAGTCCTGTTAAAATTATGCCAGATAGTTATAACAAAAATTTACTTAAAATGTTTGTTATCTGCGCCATCTAATCTGCTAATGTATTCTAGTTTTTAATGGTAAAAAAACCGCGCTCTAAAACTGGAGGCATGATTAATTAGGCTTACGTGATGCGACCGTATTGTCAGACGGAAATTCATTAACATGTAAGTGCTTATCACAAAAAGAATTAATGTAACAAACAGTACAATTAGACTAACTAATTATGTCATAAATAACATCTACCCTAATTCAACCTTTTATCAGCGTGAACCAACATAGATACTGCCTAGCCGTCAATACGTAAGACTGTACACACAAGACAACGTGTTAGAATAAGTTTCATATTCATTATGTTCAAAACCAATGCTCAAATAAATATTGTTATATTATACAACTAGCTTTGTTTTTTTTTACTACATTATTTAAGCCGGATGCCTTGGGTGTAGCAATCGAAAATGATTCCCTTCCCAGGGCACAAAGTGGCCCCCCTTTGTAAATGTATTAACAAAATATTAGGGAAGCCAATAATAGGGAAGTAGAAATTTAAAACTAAATAAAACAGTAAAAAACACAGGAAAAATGTCGTGATGGCCTAGTGGTTTAGGCGCCCGCCTCTCATGCAAGAGGTTGCGGGTTCGAATCCGGGCAAGTACCAATGTGACTTTTTCAATTCATATGTACTTTCTAAAGTTTATCTTAGACATCACAGACATCGGTGAAGGAAAACATCGTGAGGAAACCTGGACTTGTAGTTAATATAAGTCCGAAATCGCCAACCCGTCTTGAGCAAGCGTGGTGATCAATGATCGTGCCTTCTCTGTATGAGAAGAGGCCTTTGCCCAGCAGTGGGACAGTTATAGGCTGGTATTATTATTATTATTATATAAAACAGTAAAACATAATTATTTCGAAAATCCGTAAGACGATATACCTAGGTAATAATATAGATTTTAAAATGGACCTGTTGATCTGTTTGTTAGTGACCCGAACCTAATTGCTACGCCGCAGGTCATGGGTTTGATTCCTACTCAGGACAAAATAGTTCACGCCTAGACTTCGCACGGGTGTTACAAAACTATATAATTCTCGGCTTTTCCCTTCTCATTTACATGTAACAAATACCTCTAAACATTCTTCGTTCATCATTGTCTATTGGTGAATCCTGTATGAAAAACCATTCAGTAGTTTTTGGGTTTATTACGAACAGACACAGCAGACGTGGGGCAGCGGGTCTTTGTTGTTAATTAATATAATTTTGCGCGCACCCTTTGCAAGGCGACCGCGGGCCACATGCCTTACCTGACCCACCCATCTACAGTTAGCTCATTATTTTGTCCCATTGTCTTCTTTGCCAGTTTTCCAGAATTATCTTATCTAATGACAGTATCGATATCACACCTGAGGGCTTAGAAGTACGCGGAATAAAGGTTACACAAGAATTCACTAGATTATTCGATTTTTTAAATGGATATACTTGTTCTGATAGTCTATTTATTTACATCAAAGCTTTATTCATGCATGATAATGAGCGATACCAATTATGTCTGTCGTTAAAATTAAAGTTAAATGCTAAATGATACTTTTTTTTTCTTTTTGGTGAGTGGGAAATCATCAAATGACTGCTCCCGTCCTGGGTGCGGCGGGAGGGCGTGTCAGACTTTTACTGACTAAAACCCACTCATGTTCCTTCGGTTGCCCTTTATGTTCCAGGGTCACGGTAACTATTAAACATTCCGCAACCCCGGATGCTAAAGGATACTCGTGTTTCTAAGTTAGAAATAGAATCCAATAGTTTAAAGTTAGCGCGCTCGTGTTAAGCATACTGATAAACTTGTAAACAATCGAAAATGAGTCATTGTGATTGATGACATAACGTTATCTAATGAACATCGACGTTAAAGAGTAAAGGTTTAAAGGTTCGGTTCCTTTTATCGCATGACTGCTAGATCCAAATGATAAATAACAAAGAAAAACTTTAAATTCTAAGAAAAGAATCAAGTAGGTAATCATGGTATTCGCGGTGATTCTGATGACTAATTTTTTGAGTTTTGCACAGACATTTTTTTTTAAAGGTAACTCAATGGGTTTTACACAGTAACATTTTTTTTGTTTTGTTACACAGTAACATTTTTATAGAAATCCTGAGACGAGTGCTATAATTTAACTAACGATGGCGGTTTAAGCCAGAAAGTAGCACTTAATAAGGCACTCCCCTGTACCGCGACTGTGATTACAAACATATAAAATTACACAATAACAGCCAAACTCAAAACAAATACCTGTATGTCATACAAATATTTGTCCTGCGACAGAATTGAACCCGTAACACGCTCACCACAGCCAATCGCCCATCGTGCCACCCATAGATAATACATATAATACTGGTACATAGTGCCACCGTTTTTATAATTTTAGTTTAGGTGCCTGTGTTTAGGCAGTCGGGATCAACTATCATAATTAAGCGATTGGCCTTGAAAATTACTTGGATATGACATAAAACTGTTCCAGTATGGAGAGCTACCAAGGTCGTGAGTTAGGAACTCATCTTTCTCGCTCTGTTAGAGGCTTTAAATCGACTAGGTACCTGTTTTTTGTGCATACTGGTTTATTACAGAACCTTCGTCATCACCAAGACATTGACGTCATCAATTACGTCATTGTCGGTTTCTAAAGCTGTTTTACATACTTAGTGCGTCATTTATTGTTTATCAGAAATCGGAAAGTTATTGTATTCATCATTAAAACAACTTTTACTAACTTATACCTTGAAATCCCGTAGTGCTAGATTAGTTATGAATATCTGAATACGTATGGAAAAGCTGTTTATTTTCCCGATTTTGGGACGGGTTATAGGCGTAACAAATTTGTTACGTTTCATTAGAAATATAGATCATAATGATGAGACTATAATAAACTCTAGGAAAACATCGGGACGGAGATTTTGGTCCCACGGGAACTACGCGGGGGAGAGATAATAAAAATAAATAATGTAAATCTGAAATCGCCAATCTGCCTCAAGCAAGCATGGCGATTTGCCCAACAAAGGGAAAATAATAAACTAGTTTTACTACACATCTTAAAAATAATCTAAATTTTTATTACCAGTGATAAGTGCAATAAAGTGTAGCTCGTTCTTCAACTTCAATGTTACATCAACAAGCTCTTGATAATAAAATGAGGTTACCAGCAGGTGAGTAATACATCTCACTGTGACGCGGTAACAATATTTTCCTTATCTTCAGATTTAAGTCTAGCCCCCAAATCAGGTATTTTGCACGTCACACATATCCTTGAGTGACGTAATGCTGTTTATGTAATAATCATGTTAATTTTTATGCATTTTTTGTTTAAACTTGTGTGAAAAATGTAGCTATCTGTTAAACCACTATTGAAAAAGTCTCAAAAGTGTTCAATATTAATTTACTCAGCATGGCCTTAATATCATTTTCCCCTACGCACATCAATGTAAGGAAATCCCACCAGACAATAATTGTTATGCTAAATGGAATTTACAGTAAGTAAAATTAGAACGCAAGAGGTAGGTAATAAAATACTAAGAATCATTTATGTTATATTACAAATTTATTAGCGATTTCACAATTCATAAAATTATCCAAAATTTCTCCTCACAACAATAAATGCTTACCAAAACTAAACAAATATTGGAAGAATAGTAGATAGCTAATGTACATTCCAATTAACATCTAATTTAACCATTTAAGTATTAGTTGCGCGGACCCCTATTGTAGCGACAAAAATCATCATACTAATTTCACATTATACAATGATTCAAAACATCAGTCGTACGCTCCCTTGAGCTGAGCTCACAAATCTCGCGACAAATTACGTGTAGTTCTAAATATATTGTGATTATCAGATACGTTAAAATGTCTCAGAAAATAAACGTAAAGTAAATATGTGATGGAATAAAGCTCCTCCCCCTGTATTACTATAATTGCATTATCTAAGCTACTGGCTCACTGGTGAAAATAAATATAGTAATTACTGTTACAGTTAAATGCTTGAATCCGTGTTATCACTGTCACAATCTTACTACAATCGGAGGATTTTGATATGATTTACACTGAAGCATACACTCAGAATATGACAGAGACACTCAACTTGGTTCATAGTCTAATTTGCAGAAAATACTGCTGCTTATAACTCGTCTTTTTCAAGGTCAACGTCGGAGAGGTCAATGTCTTCTTCCTGGGGTAGTTCACCGTCTTTGCCGTCCCAAGGGTCTGAGTTCACTATCTTGGGCATTTCTGCGCCCTTAACCGGGGCAGTCTGGCCGCGGCCGAAGGAGAGGTCCCTAAAGGAAAAGTCAATAAGAATTGGTATTTTGAAGACACAGGTAAAACTAATTTGGGGAAAACACATCACACATTAATGAAAATTATAATGAAACGTATGAGGAAATATATCAACTTCCTTTAAGATCTGAGTCACAATCTATACATCCTTAAAAACTGTACAAACAAAAAAAAACGATGATGTGGTGTTCATTGATTTAAACATTTTCGCAGCAACGGATGTACACTTTTTTTAAGAGATACTTCAATTTAGAGTGACACACTATGTCACTTTGGTTCAAACAACAAAAAATACACACACTTCTTATCTTACGTGCTAGATACCCGGTAGCGTGTGGCCAAAACCGGTTCTTATACGTGTTAAGAGACACTTAGACCGATATAAATAAATTCAACAGGAAGTCTTACAATTAAAATAGATGTACAAACATGTTTAGCTGTTGGAGCTATAAGCATGCAAAATCGAGTCATAACTTAAATTATAATTTATTTTCTAAGAATGTCCATTATTAGTTTTTAACTTCTCTGGGTAATTATCAATTCTTACACAGATTCATTCTTAGGCAACTTTTGCCGTATATCATATACACCACTTTGTATGTAGTTACACCCGTCTTTCTTACAATCATAGTTTGACAGTGTTAATAAATTAAATAGCTTTTATATTATATTTATTTATTTCGGCCTAACTGTGTATGTCTAGAGTATATCTTGGACGTTAGACATCGGTAAAGGAAAACACCGTGAGGCAAGCTGGACTTGTAGTGAATCGAAATCGCCAATCTGCCTTAAGAAAGCGTGGTGATGCTAGTGCCTTCTCTGTATGTGCAGAGGCATTATCCTGCAGTGAGGCAGTAATAGCCTGCTATTATAACTGTGTATGGGATGTTATAAACTCACCTCAAGAACTCATTGATACCAGTCTCGGAGAAGGATCCCCTGAGGGTGGAGAACTTAAGTTTCTTGGCGTTGACGACAGCCATGGCGGGGTATCCGAAGCCGCCGAGTTCCAACGACTCTTCTAGAGCGGTCTGCGCACCGGCCTCTGCCCACACCCATCTGAAATTATAATATTTTTAATAATGTTGAAGTCAATATTTAATCCTTCTAACACACGTGATTCGAGACACAATAGAAAGACAATAGCACCTCGACAGCCGGCTGTCGTTTGGTTGGCGAAAGGTTAAAAATATAACTATTTCATCTCAATAACCCTAAAATATCTGTATCTAATTACCTTAGACAATAATACACGCTAATTTAAAAACTATGGTCGAATCGTGTTTTGTCAATTTATAAAATGTATGTCAAAAAGCGTGACAATAGTAAACTATGTCAAGTACTATGTGAATCACAAACAACTGATGTACAAGAGTGTTTATTGCATTGGCCCCAATTATTCAAAATCAGTTATCAAAAGATTGGAAAGCTTTAAATACCTGTATATGAGTAGATTACGTAAACTTTTGATAAATAAAACCTACTACAGCGAAACTGCTGTTTAATAATAATAATAAATTTATTCACAGATTTAGATAAAGATTTCTTAAATTAGCATAAAAATAAATAGTGCATTAGGCTTAGAATCGAATATCATATGACAATTTAATATTATATACAAATTGTAATAAATTTATAACTTCGTCTACTTTTTTTAATGTAGCTTGAACTGAAAAAAAAAAAAAATATGCGCGGAATAACGCAAGTTTTCGAAAAACTGTGAAATGAAGTGAAAACTGGTATAGTAAATCAATGAGGGTTTTTGCGAATGAGATATCCGTTAGATGGCAATAGGTAGGCGTCAGGTCCAACTGCAGCATGATTGGTGAATTTTGACATATCTGTCGATAAAACGGCATGACAAAAAACCCTCATTGCGGCGGTGACCGCTAAGGTTTGGTTAATTCATATGTACTTTCCAAGTATGTCTAGAACGCTAATGACCACGGGATTTTTTTCAGTATCGTGGTACCCAATAGCTCTGTAGCTGGGTTGTGTGGAGATCTGGTAGGCAGTCGCTTCACGTAAAACAGTGGACAACAAGAAGCAGAGAAGAAGAGTTAAATTACGCTAGGGAGATGATGCCAGAATCCATACTAATAATATAAATGGGAAAGTTTGTGTTTTTGTTAGTCCATCTTTAACGACAAAACGGAGCAACGAGAGACGTCATTTTTTTAGTGGAGATAGTTGAAAGGATGACACACTCTTGTCGCTTTGGCTCAAACATGGTTGGAGAGTGGCATAGGCTACGTATTGTCTCTTTTTAAAGCGAGAGGGCAGAAGCTATTCAGTAAGAAGCTTGGGAACTTACCCCCACATCTTGTTCTTATACTTGTCACCGAGTCTTGCGAGTATCGCGAGGTAGTCGTTGCGACACGCCGCGTTGCAGTCGAGGATGTGAGGCAGGATGGACACCACGCACAGCGGCTTGTCGCTGCACGCCTGCATTGACTTCTCGTCCGTCACCTGTAGGGGAATTGATTGTTAAGTACTGGGGATAGGTGGATCGAGAAATGTCTTTACATAGTATAATATAAAGTTTCCAGTTTGTATGTACACTTGGATCGTTTGAAGTAAGGAACGGATTTTAATACGGTGGATTAAAAAATATTTTCCGGGTTTTTATTTTAGTATTTTAGCACTATGTTGCCGTGGTAAATTTGTCACGTCCATGCAGAGTTACGCCTTTCTAGTACTAACCATGGACGGTAAGCTGAGGATGAGCAGAAACTATATGGGTTTCTTTTATGTCATTCTGTTAAGGAACCCTAAATGAAGCCGCTAACTACTCACGCTTTCACAAATCAAACGAATACCGGATAAAACTAATATGACACATACTTATTTAATTTATTTTATTTTATTTATTAAGGACAATAAACAGTTACATGCTAAAAATAACACAAAAAAAAAACTTGAAACTAAAATTCTCAAACATGTAACCCACAACATTATCCACGGGTTAACAAAACAAATATACGTGTAACAAACAAAAACAAATATATATAAGTGACAAAAGTGAAGGTCGGCGGTAAAAGTACAGATTACAGTGGTTATCCTGTGGCAGAATTATGTACTGTGATTAGATTTAGTACTTTTTACTTTTTGTTATTTTCTTTTCTCTTTTTAAAATACTGTTATTAACTATTTATAATATTCATTACTACTCATTATTATTTCTACTTATCAGATAAAATATCTTTAGCCTTTTTTTTAAATAACTGATTAGACAGAGTAAATATGTCCAAGTACAAGGCGACGAAGAGGTGCGCGTACACCCGCATTAGTCTTGCACATGCCTGTGTGGAACAACAGAGGCACGCGCACCCCACGTTGTATTACAGTTCTAGGGACCCTATAACATAATTGATTAGAGAGCTCCATACAGTCGAATTTATTACTACACAAGCCTTGTAGTGTCATTACACTCAGAAGTAGTCGCCTAGACTCCAAGCTCAGAACGCCGAATCGCGATAATAACTGTTTGTATGGAACCTTTGAGTGGCAGCATTTATAGTTCACAGACCGCAAGAACTTTCTCTGAATTATTTCCAAACTAGAGCTATACTTGCAAACTTATGACAGTGCAATTTGTAGATTGATTTTCCGATATTATATGACACTAACTAGCTTACGCCGCGTGAAATTTTGCCCCTTAGGGTTGCAATTTCCAAACATTCAAATTACTCTTCACAAATAACACACCCTCTAAATATCATGACGTCATGCTGTTTGTTCTTTCACCTGTCTCTCGTTAACCTTTCGACGACCAAGCGACAGCCGGCTGTCGGGCTGCTTTTGTATGTTCGAAGGTTTAATGCTCCGCTATTGTTGGTCGTAACGTACGGAACTTTTTAACATCACGTTTCGAACTACGAGCCTTCCCAAATAAATTAGCCCAACACTAAAATATTTTTCCAAAAATCCTAACAAGTACTCCCCGACATTATCGCAATTAACCGAACAAACTTTTCAGCTATGTTATGTCAGTTTAGATGGCAAAAATTAAAACCATCTATACTAACAAAATGTTTGGACAAACAAAAATAACTTTCAACAACTATTTTATCAATTATTAACTTTAACATGCTTTAAAGCAATTATAGGCCGTTTAGAATCATCGTGTTGTCGATTTAAATTATAGAATGTTATGGAGAAAAATGAGCATAAAACTCTAACAGCCATAATTAAAAATATGAAAGATTCTATGACCGTCTAATTGATTCTTCAATGTAAAATGCGTGTCGTTATAATAAAAACAAATTATAATCGTAGCTGTTATAAAGCTGTGACCGTGTTTACATTCGCGCAATAACTCAATCAAATATAATAAAGTTTACGACTTATTGGAAAATGTGAAAACACGAGCATTTATTGTTCAGTTTTCGATCATAGTCATTCTAACGACGTGAATAAGTGAGGCAAGACGTTTTTTATTATCATTATTTTCTTATTTAATATAAGTAATATAACCTAATCATTCGTTTGTGAATTTCATTATGTCACAAGATGTGTCAAAATGGACAACGTAATTCTCAATTCCTTACGATTGTTGCAGTTTGCAGTATTTTTTATATATGTATCTCTGAATACACTAGACTAATTGTATCTTTTCTAAAAAGCTTATGTAGCGCAATTTACAAACATTTTAACTGACCTCTACATAATCATAAAACAAATCTATACTGCCAATTTTATCCTATGTATAAGTACATAAAACAGAATCTGGTTATTTATACCACTCAAAACTTAAGTTGGCTGGACCGAATTGAATGATCATACGCTCATGCTCGAAACTCAATATGGTGCTGATGTTCCTTCTGACAGAATAACTGTCAGGGCTGTCGATCTGTCGTCAGCTAGTGTATAAACAAAATGTACACACGTACACAATTTAAATAATCCTTACTATAGTCTGTTTTTTTTAACAAACGTGTACTAAAATTTTGTCCGCGTTTCTATTGGTCCACATAATCAGCATAAGTGTTATTATTGGTGTTAAAAGCGTTGGCTCCGCCTCGACTAATTTCCCATCTCTCTCTGTCAATACCGGAAATGTGAAAGAGATATACTAAGTACAGTCAGTACTCGTTTGTTAAAAAAAATAGACTATAATTTGACCACAACATGAAGTATTCTCACATAGCAATGCAGGTCTTACCTGAACAATTTCAGGCGCGGGCACATTTTCAGCATGTTTCTCCAGGGCATACGCCACGATGTCGCTGGCAGTCCTGCCTCCATTGTAGTCTTCGGCGGAGTCGCTGGTCTTCTTGCCTGACGGGAACACCTTGATGGTGGGGTAGCCTTGAACTTGGTAGCGGGAAGCCATCACCTGGTGTACTGTTGCGTCAAGGGCGCCCAATTTCACCTGGAAGAGTGGGAGGTAGCTTGAGTAAGTTGTAGTTTTTTTTTTTGTTTTAGGAGAAGCAAAAGATCGTGATACGTAAATATACGTAAGTGTAGAGATAGTTGAGACTTTTTCTGGACAAAAAGTTCTTTATTAATGTGTACTGATTTTAGGTTTTCTATTTTTCTGGAAGTGGTTCTGAAATGAATGAGGGTTGTTTTATGTTATAAAACATTGTTTTACCTAGCTAAATTAAAAAAAAAGCTATCTCTAAAGATATTAAAATAGGCGATGATTGATCAAACTAAAGTTGTTTTTCACCACATGTTCACTATAGTTTTTGAACAAGGTTGTGTTCTGATTTAATTTGTCGCTTTTTTATTTCGTTTCCTTTTTGAAATCCATACCAGAAGTTTTAATAGCATTACTAATTTAGTAACTATAGCGTTCAGAAGCACTTTCTCATAGTCTTCGGTTTTAACATCCACCAATACTTTATACTCGATAATAATCTAATACAATAATTAAGTAGTAAAAATAACGAAGCCATTAATTTTACAATTAGCAGTACTTAATTACAAAATAAGTCTTTTGCAACACCTACGTTATCAGAACAGAAGCGCGAGAAACTTAACTGATAAGGACATTAAGTGGAAAATTGCTTCGGCGAGTAATGGTCTTATGGTTCATTAATGGCGTAAAGACAAGCTATATTAATGGAGGTGTTTAAATTATAGGATTACAACCTCTTGAGGAGTGGTGATACCAGTAGCCCGATCGAAGTAAAATCAAACAATGAAAATATCATTGAAGTTTTATAGTCGTCCGATCGAAGTCCTATCGAAAATCGGTATTCACGTGTTCTTTAAACGAGATTCGATGGAAAGACAATTCGATCGTAATTCAACGATCTATCAACCACTTATTGACAGATTTGAAGTTTAGTCGTTGACATCCGACCCAATCGAACAACGTTTATCTACGAGAATACCTTCGCTGAACTTCGATACTTCTGATTTTCAAGGTCGTTAAGAATATTGTGACCCCAAGGTGTGAGCCTGGAACATAAAGGGCAATCGAAGGAACATGAGTGGGTTTTAGTCAGTAAGAGTCTGACACGCCCTCCCGCCGCACCCAGGACGAGAGCAGTCATTGGATGATTTCCCACTCACCAAAAAAAAAAATGTATAGACAGTGTTTTGCTGCTGATGTGAAACACTATTTTCGCATTTGTTACAAGAAAAATGTTACTCACAATATGATTCTTAATTCTGAGTTTTAATTAATCAATATCAGATTACCGAATAAATTTGTTAATCACTCCGAAATTTGCAATACTGCAAAATGACGACGACTGGTAGGTTTTTAGATTAGGTAAGTAATGTAACATAGATAAGGATTATTATTAAGTCATTCTAATTCATATTTTTTTCTTTATTTAACAGATATCATGCATACCAAAGAGCTGGGTGGGATGCCTTTGCCCAGCAGTACGACAAAATAGGGTAAAAAAAACCCCAATATAAAAAGCTCCACGCTGCTAAAATGTGAACCAAAAATCCTAATCCCCAGGCTTCATCATTATCAAATTAATTTCTCTTACATTGGTTTTTCTAGTTAAAATCTAACATATGCCTTTCGAGGCAGACAATAAACTCTTCAAAGCAAAACAAACCAGTAAGTACTAAAGCTCAAAAGATGGAAGTTTCCTATCTATGCTCAATTGATTATGGTCTTAAAGATATCCCACAGAGCTTCTCCTTGATGACCAACATACAGATTGTGTATCCACACAGTCATCATGTCGTGTAATATAATAATAGGGTCATATCTCCTAATGAGATATGACCCTATTTTTACGCAGCAAGCTACAAACACAGGCATTAAAAATAAACTGCTTTATTACCTTGCCCTTAAGCTCTGTAGCTGCCTTAGCCCAGTGCGGCTCCAGGTTCTTGCAGTGTCCGCACCACGGCGCGTAGAACTCCACCAACCACAGGTCATCGCTGTCCAGCACCAGCTTCTTGAAATTCTCGTCCGTCAGCGTGATCACGTCTGAGTCCGACTGGGAACAAGTTCATTAATCAATTAATTTCTTGGAACAACTCTGACACGGCCAATCGGCAACCTGCCCCCTTACCATGACGTTTAAAGTAAGATTGTTTTAGTCCTGTTGCAGGAGTGTGCAAGTGACAGCGTTAGACACGTTGTCTAGCGCCGTCTCTTTCCCACTGAAAGTAATACTGCTATAAGGGCTTGTGGTACGCCCCCAGATCCTAAATTAGGCATAGCCTGTGCTATGGTAACCAGACAAATGAAATACATGCTTATATAATTTATAAATAGGTAAAATATCAGAAATGATTATAGAGCAATCCCCAGGAAGAGAAGTCAACAGTTAAATAAATTAAAAAGAAAATAAATAAATAAAAATAAAATGAAAGTAACTCTGTTCACTGTGACGGGTACACCACTGTGACTACAATAAGATGTAATTTGAATCAAAGAAATCTGGCATTTGTATTTGCATGGTTCAAGCAGAGGATGTATTAGAATCTGGGTTTTTGGGCATCATAATAAAGCACGATTGAATTAACTCTCGTATTGAGTTGAGAAATTAAAATCCAACAGTCAGCTTTCCATTTGTGCATTACACTAGGTCGCTGGTTAGTCTTAATGATAATGGGCAAGCCTCTTGTATAAAGGTACAAAGCTTTTAATATACAAGAAGAAGACCATCGTACAATTTATTTATTCATAAGTACAGACTAGATAAATAAAATACTGCGCATTATTACGAATTTATTTCCGTAAGTGGACATTTCCGTATTGCTATTGTTCTAAAGTAACAGTTGGCTCATGTCCATTTTGTTGAGACAAATAAAGAGAATAATTTGATAATGAATACATTACACTCTCTCTAAGACAATGACCTGTCCTGTCTACAATACTGTGTTCATAGTATAAAGGCAAATTGTATGAATACAATATTTTGTATCACTTAGTTTTATTTATTTTTAGCCTGTCCCACTGCAAGGAGAGGACTCCTATAGTGGGACAGGCCTCCTTTTCTTTTTCCAAACCTCTCTATCCAGTGCCAGTGTAGGGCAATCCTGCCTTAAGTTTAGTTTTATTTATATAATAATATATTTATAATAATAGGCTTGTATTCAAACGCCTACCAGAAAAGTATCTATTTTATTACTAGCTAAAATTATGCTACTAAATGTTGCTCAGCACCGAAATAGTGCAATAAAAATTGATAAACCGAATGAAATTATTTGCAAAATATACTAGCCGGGAATATTTTTCTAAATCTTCATAAAATGATATACACTGGTATCCAGCTGAATCCGGTTAGACTGGTATCCGACCCCAACATAGTTGGGAAAAAGGCTAGAGCGATAATGGTACATTTTTACTTAGTGAGGCCTTTTTTTGAAGCACGCAATCGAGTTAGCATAAATCGTGCCCACAAAAACATTCTAATAATTAATACTTCGGCCACATTTGTCAAGATTGATTCATCTGTTATACATATTAGGTGCCAAATCTAGTAAGGAGGTCAGTAATCACTGACGTGTTCCAATAGAACATGTAGACGTGGCTTAATAGATCGTTTTCTAAAGTGAGAGGGTGCGTAGGAGTGTGGTGGGCGCCGACGCATGACATCTGACGACAAAGAATCCTCCTACACTGTCTGAGAATTCGATTTCTGTTTATACGAGTAAGCTTATAGAAGTTTTCAAATTAGATTTCACGTACGCATGAGATAGACTTGGAATTTGCTTTGCTGTGTCATAAACCGACGAATTCATAACTTCGACCATTTCAAAAGCATGTTTGTAGTGTCGATGTTATTTTCATTCATATTATGTTCCACGGTGGAATTTCGATAGACATAATTATACAAAGAATAGTTCGAGGGATCTAAAATCGCCTTGGAGAAATGCTAACAAAAAAGTCTCAACTAGATTTCCATAATTCAAAAGATACATCTTTTAAAAGTATATAAAATTACATAATTAATAAATTTTTAAGTGCCTTAATAGATAATTTGTTGGCACAACAAACACGACAGCGCTTCTCGATAACAAGATAAGATGTCAACGCCCCTAAAACTTGTATTACAGCTTGATACTTATATAATTTACGTTTCTACTAAGAAAGTAAAATTAATGTTAAAAGGTTTTGCAACATTTCCATCACTAAAATTAATAAATGTATGTGTAATTTAAGTTTCTATTGAGAATATAAATCATTTGTCGTAAAACATGTTTCTAACTTAATAAATGTGTCTTTATGCTTAGAATTTTTCATTAAAGAAAATATGTTCTTTACAAATGGCTTTTTGTTTTAAATACACGTGGCTCTTATAATGGCATTATGTTAACATTACGAATAATTTATTTGCATCAATAATTACACATGTTATCAGAATCAATCAACTCATTTTTGAAATTATACCCTAAATACAGGGTGTCCCACGGCTATGCCACATGGAGGGAAAGTACCTTAAATCTTGTAGATAGAACATTTTACTGAAAGAAGACATTATTTGAATTTTAAAAACAATTTAAATTGCATTCATAGATTTTCAAATAATTAAATGGTTGGGCCGGGAATCGAACTTGTTCCACGAGAAAAAATAATCACCCTGTAGTTTTATTATACCGATCGAAAGGTTTCATCATGAGGATTATTTTTTGCTAAATAACATAGTGTCACAAATAAAAGGAAGACCGTGAAATTTAACATTTGATGTAAAATTTTGTTTAGAAAAGTTAAAAGCTTACATTGCCGTAAGGACATACAATTGACAATCATAACTACTTATTACTAAATAATCTACCTACTTGAGTAGTACGCATCATTTAAATAAATAAATATCCACCACAACAAGACCAAAAAATCGTCAGGGAACGAAATAATCAAAAGTTATCTGAAAAATTTACTAATTTTGTATTAAAAATGTTAAAATTCATGGTTTTTCTTTTATTTTTGGCACTATGTTATTTAGCAAAAAATAATCCTTGTGATGAAACCTTTCGATGGGTAGGATAAAACTACAGGCTGATTAATTTTCTCGAGTAACAGGTTCGATTCCCGGTTCAACTATGTAATTAATAAAATATCTATGAAAGCAGTTTAAAATGTTTTAAAAATTCAAATAATGTCTTCTTTCAGTAAAATGTTCTATCCTCAATATTTAAGGTACTTTCCTTCCATGTGGCATTGCCGTGGGACACCCTGTATATATTCTTATTATTCTAGAACTGAAAAAAAAAAACAATTTCACATAAATAAGTGAAGTAGAAAAAAAACTAGAATAAATTTCTCTACTTTTTACTATCGAATTTTACGTTTATCTAAACCTCGACGCTTAATAATATTAGCATTTGGATCTACAATTCTTTGCTGAATCACGGCTTTCATTCTCATTAAAAGCTTAATAATTTTATTTTTCTTTTCATCCTTAAACTTATTGCTGAACAATTGATTTTGTAGATATTTGAACTTGTCTAATAATGATATCGGGGTAGTCATTTGAGGCTTGGGGATAGTTTTCTCTGAGATAATTATTTTTAGATCTTCTTTCATCCGTGCTACTACTTTTGGTGTAGGTTCTTGTTGATAGTCATCTGTTGTGTAGTTAGGTGCACAAGTCTCCATTTCATTGAGTTTACCTAGAGGTAAAGTCTTTGACGGCTGTGATGTGTTTTTGCTTACGACTTTTTTCCATGCTATGTTGTGACCAAAAGTAGTAGGTGCAGGTGGCTAGTGAAAACTTTGTGTTATAGTAACTTTGCAAGTATATAAATTTAATCTATAGTATGTCGAGATCTATCAAGTGTTAGTTGAATAATATATTATTGTTAAATTAAATAGTTGTACAGAAAAATAAAACATGAATTAACAGAGACTATGCACAGCATGTGTGAGGCGGCACGATGTATGTTCTGTTAGGTAACCACATGTCGTTGATGTAATAGCTTCTGTTCATCAAATGATTATAAGCTGAATGTCCCAAGGGTTTATTTTAGACATTTCTCGTAGAATACGCTCCAAGCGAAGCAAGTACTTGATTTAAAGAAAATCAAATAAATATAAACACACACAACAACATTTCGGGGATCTTTGGTGTATCGTCAAGAAGTTCCTAATACACCTAAGATATCCTACCTTCGACGTATAATGTATTCAGCATGTTTCCCGTAAACGAGCTGTGCAATTTCTTTGAAAACGTTGATAAGAAATCACATACCCGAGACTTCGTAAAAAAAATGTGAAATGCTGGCCAATCCATAAACTGTCGTAAACTTTTATTGAGCGGCTCGCGTTGCGAGATTAAGGCTTGGCATAAGATTGATATCAGTTTCTTCGAATGCGCCCCGTAATCCTAACCTTTAGGTGGCGAAGTTCATGATCTTGCTTGAATCCAAGTGACTACAGAAACTTGCATGGATGGGTCGATAATGTGACGTCAACAAAGCTGTGATTGGGTAATAATAAAGAGAAGTTTTCTTTGTCCAATCACAAATGCTGTGCATCTTCACATGCCGAATAATAAAATGTTAAATCAGTAAGGAATTAGGGATTAAGAAATTGAAAATATTGAATACAAGGAATGAAAATATAACAGTGCTAATTATTTTTCTACCAAAAGTAGACTAGACCGAATATGACCGAGTAATAGATTTTTTTCTTAAAAAAATGATGATAAGCATTCAAAAAAGGAATAAAAATATAAATATTTCTAACTTTGATGAACACAAAGGTCAAATCAAATTAAAACTTGTTATCTTATCTAACCATAAAAGAAATATTCAATTCCATTGTTTATTTAAATGCATTCAGATGGTATAGCAATAAAGTTTTATAAGTATAGTATAAAAGAGATGGCAAATACTTAGTAATTTGATGAGAGATTTCTACCAGCACATGTTACGGTCTAATGTGTTACTACGCGACATGTATGTACTGAGTAGTCTATTGAGACTATTCACAATGAATACCTTGTCTGATCCTGATTTATCTTCCGGCCTCTTTCCAAGACGTTCATAGGCCTTACTCTTGAGTGATTGAAGGGCGGCGTCAACGAATGCGTCTGCTGTCCTCGAGCCTTTAAATGGGACGTGGTTGTCACCCGTGAAGATCTTGATGGTGGGGAAACCGCTAACTCCATATTTCTTGCCAAAGCCCTTGTGTTTGTCGGCATCTAAAGCTCCGACTTTGACGATGCCCTGGAAATTCATGATTTATGTAGTTTTGGAGACTTAATAATATAATAATGTAGTACATTTCAGAATAGGAACTATGCCACAATTATATGAGGGTTTTATATTTGGGGAATGAGCCACTATTCAGTAGGAGATAAATGTAGGTTATTATCAGAGTACCCACAACTTCAGCCACTCAATATTAGTTAGTGTAAGTACCAAGTTTTATCTCAACTGGGTCATTAATCTTTGAACTATCTAATGTGTGAATTTAAAAAAAAACTTGAGTACCATGTCATTATAAAGTTCCTGACCAAGAAAAGAAAGTCAGTTTGAAACATACTGGAAGAGATGAAGTCCATTAACAGGGATTTGCAATGGCTTACAAGTGGCACAATCACTTTGTCTCTTTTAAAACAGACAGAACCTCATTTGAAGATGACCCATGGATGTCCTACTAACTGACTATTGAGATGACTACTACTAAATTAAAATGTCGTAATAATAATATTGGAAGATGTCAGACTAAAGAAGAAATATTTCCAAAATTTTACTCTATCATCTTAACATGACAAAGGTCAGTGCAAAATGGGCGGGTGACTGCACGTTTTTAGGAACTCTGTAATAAAAATTTGGATTGCCTATTGAGTCAAATTGTTACTGGAGTTGAAACTTGGGTTTATCATTATAAACCAGAGTCAAACAGTACTCTATGCACTAGCACAAGCCATTTATTTCTTATGAATAATAATAATACCAGCCTATAACTGTCCCACTGCTGGGCAAAGGCCTCTTCTCATACAGAGAAGGCACGAGCATTGATCACCACGCTTGCTCAAGGCGGGTTGGCGATTTCGGACTTATATTAACTACAAGTCCAGGTTTCCTTACGATAATTCTTATGAATAAAGCTATTTTATTCAAAATAAAAAAAAAACTATTAGACTGGTGTCTAATATTAGCCCTTTTTTATAAACAAACAAAATCTCTTCAACTTTATTAATTTTTTTTATATAGTATAGATAAGAGATAGCCATATTGTATACACTACAGATTGTTGAGATACAATATTGCAGATTAGCTGGTAACTTAGTGAAGTTCCAAGTGGGCTGGCATTTTCATATGATAAAGAATGAGCATAGGCATACGATGTGGCATTTCTACCAGCATTTTGGGCACATGTCCTGTTGACAGCAAGGCGAACGAGTTCGTTGAGCCTTGTGAGATACCTTCCCCCCTTTACACCTTTGAACACACATGATTTGAAATACAATCGCAGCCCAACAGCCAGCTGTCGCTTGGTCTTTGAAGGTTAATAAAATTGTGTGAATGATGAAATGATATTAAAATGTTGTACATATTTTATTTAAGATAAAATAAAATTTAGAAAGATAGATGCATATATCTTTAAATATATTAATTTTTGTAACCTTAAAATGTAAATAAAACTGATATTTATGTCACATTCCTTTTGGTGACAATTGACTTTGGGCAAAACAAAGATTAGCAAGTCATAACCCATTTCATTACTTTTATTTTTTCATTTGCAGTTTTCTGACAAAAAGTACGAAAGTCAGTTTGGAAGTCTACATGGACCAAGTCACCAGCAAAAGCTAAGTGATCAATTAAGTTTGAAGATATATTAGACATAATATGGGTGAGCTATCACAGAACTTTCTAGAACAAATAACAAAAAGAAATATTCCACAAAAAAATATTTTGTTGATAAACAATGTTGTGAAGTTAATACAAACTTACAAACCAGGCAAAATTGAGTAAATAAGTAAATTTACCATTTTATATGATTTTTTAAAGCTAGTTTTTTGCAATTACCTGTGTTTAATACTTGATTATGATTATGGTAAATATGAATATAATATAAAGTGCAGTTTTTACACATAAATATTTTAGACGTACCTTTAATGCTTTAGCGGCCTTCTTGTATTCAGGAACCAGATTCTTGCAGTGACCGCACCACGGCGCGTAGAACTCCACCAGCCACACTGCATCGCCGTCCGTGACCTTATGGAAATTGTCTGGAGTCAGCTCTATCACGTCCGAGTTGTCGTAAAACGCGTACCCAGACCCCACGACCAATAAAATACCTGAAAACAAAATTACAAAAGTTAACCACCAACCGGCTTCTATAAATTTTCCAACGTAACCAATCAATTTCACGCTTTAATTATGTTATTTAAACATACCCAGGAAATATGTATGTAACATTGTGTGTTGATTATATGCTACTTAATTTAGAAACTATAAAAACACCGACTATTTTATGAGATCGCACGAGTTATCGGTAAAACAATGACCTGAAGAAATAAACACGTCAGTCAATCATTTTGGCATTTTGTGGAAGAAAGACACGATATTGTCAATGGAATTCGTGGACTACCGTCATTGGGCTATTTAGAATTCCCGCAAAAAAAAGTTTATTTATGGTTTATATTTACAGTTGGCAATATCGGTGCAGATTAAGGCCCGTATTAATAGACGTTACTCAATTCTGAGACGCTCTCAAGTTTATTGCTGTCCTTATTTTTTCCCTTTAGAATGACAAGGACAGCAAGAGACTTGAGAGCGTCTCGGAGTTGAGTGACGTCTATTAATACAGGCCTAGATGTCTGTCTGCAGTTTTTTTTATTGCTATTCTCACAAACCTGACCAAGTATTTTTTTTTCTCCAAAGATTACAATTTTGAGTCCTTGACATCTATTTGTAAAAACGGCACTAGATATTCAAATAAATTAAATTATAAATAAAATTAACCGCTCGAATCCGGAGGAACCGATAAGACGTTAAGCCCGTGTCCCCGTGATGAAAAACTTCATCACATTTTTTTATGGATTGGAAATCATCAAACGAATTTTCCCACCCGGGTGGGGCGGGAGAGAGTGTCAGACTTTTACTGACTAAAAGTTTTGATGTAGATGTTTATTTTCCGGGGCGCGGTGTAACTATTAGAATAATTTCGACTTATTTTGTACCAGCGCACAGAAACTTAGAAGTATCTTAAATAAGGACTATTTTGACTAGAATACGGAACTTCGACGCACAAAATATCGATAAATGCTAATGCGATGCTACAAAATTGCGATGCACGTTACTGCGAAAGACCGTCTCTGCGAAGCCACTACACTTCGATGCACGTTACCGCGATAGATCTTCACTGCGATACTACTTGACTTCGATGCACGTTACCGCGAAAGATTCTCACTGCGATACTACTTAACTTCGATGCACGCTTACCGCGAAAAAACATTTCTACAAAGCCGCGGGCAAAAACTAGTACCTAATAAACGCTTGAAAAATATAAATAAATGAGGAAATTATTAGGGGAAAATATCCATGCCATCTTTTAAACTGAGATGGCTTTGAAGTTTAATTTGTCTGTATTAATTTGTTTTGAGTGCATTAAATAAAATCTATTTAACATTGTATTACATTCAATTTTAGTAAAATGCATGGAATATTTTTGTACCAATCAATAATAATTAGGTAATACAACTTTGTTTATTTTTGTTATATCTAACTCTGTATTTTTGTCAAGTTGATTAAATATACTTATAATGTGATTAAATAATATTATGATTGTTTATTATGTAAGTTACTGTACAAACCATTATGGAATACACATTATTTTGTTCACTTTGCGTTTTGGTTTATAATTTATTAGGCCCATTCGAAACATAAATAATATATATAATAATACCAGCCTATAACTGTCCCACTGCTGGGCAAAGGCCTCTTCTCATACAGAGAAGGCACGAGCATGGATCACCACGCTTGCTCAAGACGGGTTGGCGATTTCAGACTTATATTAACTACAAGTCCAGGTTTCTTCACGATGTTTCCCTTCACCGATGTCTGTGATGTCTAAGATAAACTTTAGAAAGTACATATGAATTGAAAAAGTCACATTGGTACTTGCCCGGATTCGAACCCGCAACCTCTTGCATGAGAGGCGGGCGCCTTAACCACTAGGCCATCACGACACGCGACAAATAAATAAAATAAATGTAAAAAGTCAAGTAGTATCGCAGTGAAGATCTATCGCGGTAACGTGCATCGAAGTGTAGTTGCTTCGCAGAGACGGTCTTTCGCAGTAACGTGCATCGCAATTTTGTAGCATCGTGTTAGCATTTATCGATGTTTTGTGCGTCGAAGTTCCGTATTCTACTAGACTATTTTTGTGGCTACCGCAGTTAGAATCTTTTTAGTTTTTGATATTGCACGACTTGACATACCTAAATATTTCACTTTGAAAATGTAAGTTTTTACTCAAACCGCTGTATTAACCGGTCAACGCAGTTATAACGATAGCTAACTAGTTATTAGCAAATTGTCCCTATTTATGCATGGCACATAAGTTGATATTAGTCTGTAAGCTTTCTTTAAAAATAAATAACCTATTAATTCCGCAACCCCACATATTATGATACAAATACAATCCACTATTCAGACCATACAATGTAGTGTCTGTGTGTACTATGTACAGCTAAGTAACCTTAACACGCTACACCCTATGAAACAGCAATCAGCAATAATTGCGCAGTGATCGCGCGATCAATCGCTTAGCGTCAAAGAAAATCGTATCATGTATGAATCGTTTGCTAATCGCTCACCGATTGTTCGACACCAGCGCCGAAAACGATGTAGTAGCAATCGCTGGAACTAATTAAATATCAACTTAAAAAAAAACAAACTTAACTTTACTCTTAGGCGCTGTCCTAATAGAACGCGACTACGCGATTCGCACGAAATCTGTTCGTACGAACGCGCGATGAAACATATAGGTTTCAAATACGTGTCGCACGATCCGATCGCGCCACTACAATATAATGATGATCCACCCGCGATGGTCGCATCGCTTACTCGCGCGATAATCGCGTTCTATTAGGACAACGCCTTAAAAACCATACGTAATACGAAGTTATTGCGATTAACAAACGAAAAATGCATGTTTTAGTTAACTGATTGCTCCACAGAGGCAGCACTATCGCTAGATTGCTATAGCATTGCTATCGCTTATAATACGTAATAAGCTCGCCGGATTCAGCCAAGTCACCTGTCAAGCCAAGATCAGGCCGAATACTACCCATTATATTATTATACTCTTTGCCGAATACCGAAAACTACCTCCTATCTGGCAGGACATCTAAGGCCTAAAACATACACAAGCGACGTAAGGCAGCAGGCGTTTAACAGGCGTGGCGCAGGCGTGCGTCGCTTCAAAACAATTTCATACAAAATGTATGCAGGCGACGTTTTTGAATTATACTGAAGCAACGCGGCGCAGACACGCCGTTTCGTTGCCATTCGTCGCTTCAGTATAATTCAAAAGCGTCGCCTGCATACATTTTGTATGAAATCGTTATGCAATTGTTTATATGCAAGGGATATAGCAAGCAGTTTTTCTGTTATTTGTAAATAAAGCCAGCCTCTGAAACGGTGTTTCACTGTATACAATACTATAAGATGCTATTGCAAAAGAGAGATTTTCGTAAATGTTGTTAAAGTTTCAGTGGATTTTCGCTGGCCAAATATCCGGCTATCCAAATTGAAAGTTCGCCGAATATTTGGTTTACAGCAAAGAGTAAAGGGTTTACGGCTAAACTGCTATCTATTTTATCTCAAGTTTACACGTTTTGGTGCCGTTAACTTTTTTAAAGTCTGTCAATGTTTAGTAAAAATAAATAGCTCTTCCTAACTACAACGTGAAGACGTCATAGTTGACTGAATTAAATTTATCTAAGACTTGGCTTCCGCTTTATTTATTTCTTGTTTTTAATTTTTTTCTTCATCTATCCTTTCGTCTTTTCCATGATTCAGTGGAAAATCGGTATTTAGAGAAATCATTTGTAGTAGTATGATGTTGGCACGGTAAAATAGTCAGTCGGATAGTTCTTTTCATTTTGTCCATTCTGCGATAACATCCATGCATACAATTTTAACCTTTGTTATTTTAGTTCAATGCAAACGCTTTTTTGAAATACCTATCCTACCTACGTTCATATGTGCCAAGGGTTGGGAGGGTGCTCCGCGCAGCACAAATAGCATTAAGAGCTAGCGTCACGACTATTTAGAGGAAGTGATTGAAAAATCTACACGCCCGCCCTGCTGGCGCTTACTGCATAGTAATTATTGATTGGTTGCATACATTCAACTGCGCCCGGTTGAGCCGCAGACAGGGGTGTCCGTTTATTTACCGGTGCCACCGAGTGTGACTATGTGCTCGCAAGCCGCCGCGAGAGCTCGTGTTTCGTTGTCGCGATGCTGTTCCTCGATCTCGCAGACCAGCCGGCATCGCTACAGGTCGTCGTGTCGATTCAAGATCTGTGGAGCATGCGCGCGGGTGCGCGAAATTCCATCGCACTTGCAGTGCATCTCCACGGCATGCGTGTGGTTCCGTTCCGCATCTGTACGCAGGTCTGATTATTGTGCTACGATTTTCAAGGAGTATCTCCCTCAAATGCATAGTCACAATGACTTGCAAAAAATGAAGCAACCTAATACTAAAATGACCGACGACGTCTTTGTTTTTTAAAAATATGTAAGAATTTCGGAGAGGTTCCTGTTTTCTTGCTAAGAAACTATTATATATAACATGTATTTATGCAATATATGCTTGGGCTTGCTTTGACTCATCAAGTCACCATTTTATTTTTTGATTGTTCGACAGTATTCCATTTCCAGTATTGATTTTAAGAAATTCTAGCGTGTTAAGCAGTGTGGGGTTGAGGGGTGATTTATTTTTGCCCGTGAGCACCCTGAGAGTCATAGTTATTCGAAATAGTTAGTTTAGTCGATTAATTATCTATGGTTTATAAAAATCGATAAATTTATAAATATCAAGTTTTTAGTATGAGTTTCAGTTTTGAAATTCTACAAGGTTTTTCTTTTGAATAATCGTGAGTTATTGAGCAATGTTATTGTAACATTTTTATGACCTGTGGTTTAAAACTCTATGGTTAGAAACATCCTTTATGACGCTTGCATAAAAAAAAATCGTTGATCAATATTTTTTCAATGTCAGCATTTCAGCGGTTACTTGCATCATATTAAATCAGAATAATATCATTTTATTATTATATGTCTGGTGGCGATGCTTAGGATCGGTTTCGGCCGTTGTTTTTGTATTAAAGGTATTTGTATTTACTAATTTTATCTTTGACAGGTTATGTTCGCGCCTATTTGTTTATTTTTGGGTCTATTTCGGCGGGAAACCGCCAACGCTTTCTTTTAAGTTTAGTCTGTGTCATCACTAATCTATTAATTAACCATCGCGTACATTAAATTGTAGCCGTAGCCTCCGCAAGGTTTTGTCACAAAATGAGCGCAATGGCGATGAATACCAAGCCGTTCACCGTGTTTGTCGAGGGTAACATTGGCAGCGGCAAAACAACATTTCTGGAACACTTTCGACGTTTTGAGGACATAACATTGTTGACAGAACCTGTGGAGGAATGGAGAAATTTGAAGGGATGGAACTTATTGGTGAGTATATACTCAATAAATCAAAAATATCCATCAATAAACACATCAATTTTGACTTAACAATCCGTCGTCTGATATTAGGTTATATCCAAAAATGTCATTCATGAAAAAAGAACGATTTCTAGGTCAACAGAAAAATTACCATGTAAGCAACAACAATCGAGTTAAATTCCACTAAACTGGAGACAGAAATCCAGGATGTTTGAAGTGAAAGTGAAGATTTGGTCAGTGGGTAGTCTTAGGGGCGGAACTTCCTCTTTATCGGGGGTATTTAAATATAAAAAAAAGGAATGATTAAAACCCAATATTGTTGATTTAATATCGGCGTTTCTTTAATCATTTTGAACATTGTTTTTCAGGATCTAATGTACAAGGACACAGCAAAATGGGCGATGACCTTCCAATCTTATGTATCCCTAACAATGTTAGACATGCACCGGAGGCCTACTCCTACACCGGTGAAATTAATGGAACGTTCCTTGTACAGTGCACGTTACTGCTTTGTTGAGCATATGATGAGGAATGGAACACTCCATCCGGCAGAGTTTGCAGTGCTTGACGAATGGTTCCGATTCATAATGAACCAAATACAAATTGATGCAGATCTCATTGGTAAGTTAAAATAAATAGAAAATCTGAAAAAGAAGCAGTCTCAACTTTGATCTAAATAACTTGAGCACAGAGTAACTGATATTGTGTCATGTTAGTAGTTATGAAACTCCACATCTATTTCTTATGTTTTCAAGACACTTCGATTTTAATTTATACTCTATTTTAGGTGATGAAATCTATTCATTAATTTGTATATAAGTCGGTAAAGATTTAATTAGTAAAAGTTACAAAGATTAAATGATTCAACAAAGAATTTCTTACAACCTTGAGTTTTCAAGCTCTCCTTTTAGTTCACTGTACTCACTGGATTCTAGATAATCTGACAAGATACAGGTTACATAATTTACAGAAATGCCAATCAAATTGTTATTGTTTTAAATTATAATGACTACCATTATAATATAGAACAATAAAAATTTAATTGCAGTTTCATTGCAGATAATCAGTGTTAAAATAATAATGTAGGTTAAGGTACAGTTTGCTCTCTTTTTTACTCATTGTTGTTTAAAATTGTTGTAGTTAAGCCTAAGATTGATTTCATTGATTTGGTTGAAATACACAAATACAATAAATTTCATTGTGCACACCAGTTTTGGTAATTAATTCGTTGACCGATTCAAAAATATAACAATAGTTTAAACAATGAAACTTTGCACCCGTGTGCAAACTTCGACGCTTGACGGGTTAATGTTGACATAGGTCAACATCAATTACCAAAACTGGTGGGGTATAGAAATCAGGTTGCACATAATTATTACTGTGGCAATGTAATCAAAATATAATGTAAGGCATGTTTAACTATGCCTGCTATACTTGCTTTTTTCATATTTTGTTACAAGGGCAACAATGATTTCATGTTAATCTTGGCTTTCAGTGTACTTGAAAACGACTCCCTCCGTAGTGTATGAGAGGATAAAGAAGAGAGCGAGATCTGAAGAGCAGTGTGTTCCACTGTCCTACATTGAGGAACTGCACAAGTTACATGAAGACTGGCTGGTCACCAGACTACACGCCGAGTGTCCTGCTCCCGTAAGTACTATGATAAAGAAAACAGTTCTACAATGATTTATCATGCAAACATAAATATAAGTAGCCGTAAATATTAAATTTTTTTGAATAAATATGTGGAAATATATACCACAAAATGAAGTTGCTTAGAGCTGAGTCACACCGAAATGGCAGCGGCCGCCAGCGTCGGAAGAAGCGCGCGGCCCCTCGCGGCTTCGCGGGCGGTCTCGCGACCTTTTCTAGCTTTTCACGCGATACTAGTCTTTTAAGTATGTAGTTAAAGTTTAAAATTATTTCACACTGAAGGTGCTCGCCGCGCCGCTGCCATTCCGGTGTGACCTTACACTCTGTTTGCTTAGATCTTTTATAGGTTAGAAACAAACACTTATAAAATCAGTTAATTTAATTTTTGTGTATTATTTCAGGTTTTAGTGATAGATGCTGACTTGGATCTGTCTCAAATAACAGAGGAATATAAGAAGAGTGAACACCAAATATTGAGAAGAGCTGTTGATGTGGTAATGAGATCTCCCAATAAGCTTAGCCCAAAGAAACCAATTACCACTTCGCCTATAAAGATAGTGCCTCAAAGAAGAATATTATAATATTATCTATATTTTTTTATTTATGAAACATAATTTAATTTGACTTATTTTTTAGACTTGTTCTATATGACTTATTATAAGCATTTAGTTTGTAAGATTATGAATGACTGGATCACAAATGTTACAAACAGATATATAGAACATAAAAAAACAAGGCTTTAATATTTCTGATAAGGTATAATTTTAAAAAATGTACCTTTGCACACCAGTGTTTTAAAACATTAGATTTTATATTGACAACTAATAGTAATTTAGATTATTAGTTTATTTTCTAACTTACATAATTATATTTTACATTTTTAAGTTTCTATTAAAAATGTAGGTATATATACAATTATGTATAAAGTTTGTGTGTATTGTATGTATTCAGATTTCGCATTTAATTTCAATTTTCCTATTTGTGTATGATATCAATTGGTTTATAATTAATCAAATGTACAATTTTTGTGTCAATATAAGAGATTATTGACTATTTTATTTTTATTTTGCAAAATCTACTAATATTGAACATAATATGGGTCAGGCTGAACAATAGCTGGATAACTTATTATTGAACTGTGGTGCACAGGCCATGATAGTTGCGTTGATGACTCCAATTTGCATCACGAGTAAATTGTTGTTTGATATGATATTTATTATAATTTGAATGCTTTATTGTCACTTCCACAAGACTGCTAATCCTGCTAATAGAGATGATGCGCATCTGCATAAAAAAATATAAAACCAAAAGTAATATTTACGGTAGGGTCAGTAAACAAATATTTTAGTAGCTTGTTCAGCCATTGTTGACCTACACCAAACGTTTTTGCACTTTCTTGGTCAATCTAATCCCTTTTATAAGCGCTTTGTGACGCTTGCGGGTGGTGCCGTACTTTGAGAATTTAAAAAGTTTTATAACATTTCTATGGAAACCAAATCTAATGTAATTGGTACTGCAAAGAATAGTTGAGCGGTGTAGCAATAAGAATTTGAACTTTGTTCTTTGTTGCAAGTACATAATTATTGCAGTTGTAAATGTAAAATATTGACCAGCCAACAAGATGGTGTTTTCGTCTCGGGCATCATATTATTGATTTTTTTCCGTTAAGTTTGTTGGAAACCTACACAAGCTATTGAGATTATGCTGGCAACACTGGTAGTCTGTCAATTTGTCAAAATTATTATTGTGTCATTGTCAGGTGTAAATACTTTTAGCCGATAATAGAATTAATAATTTAGCTAAATTTTTGAATAGATTAATTCATAAAGCTTAGTTTTAATTATTTTATTAAGTGTAATTTGTTATAAACATAATTTGTGATGAGTTCTTGTTGCGGCAACGAATTAATATTTAATTCGGTCATTAGCGAAGTTGTGTCTTCCAATTTGGAGCAAGCTTTGTATTTTATCAATATTTTATGCAATTCTGGTTTTATTGTTGGTACTGTTGCATTCATTGTTTTCTTGTTAGTTGTGTCTGGTTACAAGTACGGTGCGAAGCTTGGGTCGCGATCGCGTTAACATAAATGAAAGTAAAAGTAATGAGACTGTTTACCGTGGAGCTGTAACCACTCGGCGTTGTAAGGTAAGTCGTTTGTTTAATATTTCTCGTGTATATTTATAGTCGTGTACGGCAAATCTCAGTGTCAAGTTTTTTTTCCATGTGTTTTAAAATATACATAACGAAATTATGCTGTAGACCTTTGAATTTGTTATCATCAGAGCAGCTATTGTTAGCCACAAATCAAAACCGACTACTATATCTCAAATTTCGTGATAAAAATGGTAGGATTTCTACACTTATCACGAAGTTGTTATTTTTAACATACACCTGTATCCATTTTACAGAACATTACACCCACACAACACAATCTTTTACTCTCTACATTGAACAGTTGTGTGACTTATTCTTAGGTTATGAGGCAAAAATGCGCTAAATGTCATTGTCATGGAGTTCCAGAAAGCAGCACCTCCACCATACCACATGTCCCATTCGTGATCTACCCTGTAGTTCCGGGCTTTTGTGATTTTATGCATCAGAAGCTCGTCTCTACAGGTAGCTCACGTCTGGTAGACCACGCTACAAGGTGCAAGCTTATTATTGTGGATCTATTCAGGTAAACTGTTAAAAATGTGTTTTTTACACGTATAGCAACAAATTCAGATGTTCTTTGTTTTAAATTAATTTACTTGATAGTTCAATGTGGGTTGCTGTTGTAAGGTTCTGGAGAAATTGAAGATTATCAGGTGGTATTGTGGTATCTTTGTCATTTATAGCTGAAAGATTCATACAAATAATCAACATCAACTTTATATTATTTATGGAATCCATCGAGATTTCGATGATTACTGCCAATGTCCAGGTTGCAAATAACACTATTCAGTTCAAAGTGCGATGCAAATAATGTTATCATTAATTATTTATTTGGGGTCAAAAGATTGATCTTTAGCTATTCTGTGGGCTTATTTGAAACTCTTATTTCTCTTCAAGTAAAAAAAAAACGTAAACTCTTCAAAAATTTACAACAATACTCAGGAAGTTAAGTCGGCAAGCTTAAATTAAAACTTATCTATTAGAGGATAGAATTTCTAGATATGGCTGATTCTTGGCCTACTTATAATAATGTCTCGTCATGTAAGTATATACATATCTTGCAAATATTTCATTATCAATCCCAATACGTTATCTAACATACTTTTTCATTATCAGATAATTTATTTGTGTGAAATGTGTGACAATACATGACCTTTCACAACCTCTACTAAACCTTTGTGTTTAGAGGTGATATTCTGCATGATGAACAGGCATGTTTGATTGTGCACCCTTTTAGACCTGTGAGTGTTCTTGAACACACATGAATTATCCCCTTTCTTCCTTTCACGAGGCATTCATACACAGGATCCTTGTTTTATTAAATTTTATGGTGTACTTCACATGGCCACTGGCAATACAGATACATGGTAAAAAGTAGGCATTTTGTCTCCATACAATGTGATAATAATTATGTACCAAAATTCAGGTCATGACCAATTCAGTACTTAAATACCTCTTGATAGAACCTATTCTTCATAATTTACAGGTAAATTGGATAATTGAAATACCAATAATTTGAGATTATTATCAGCATATTCTGCTCTTATTGGCAGTTAGACTGGTTATCTCAACGAACGAAAGTGAGCGCGGCCAGTGAGCGGCGCTAGTTTAACGCACTAATATTACCTCATTCGACTCGCCCACTTTTTCACTTTCATCTAGTGCACGCAGAAAGCGTAAACTTGTCAATTTTATTTAGATTTTAAGAATTTTAGTATCTAGTTAATTATGCATGCGTAAGCAGGTATGTGCGTATGGTCGAGCTAGCGTGGTCATTTTAAGAAAAACCTCATCGAAACTTCATGATTTGTGAGTCATAATCATTTGGGAGGTATACAATGATGTAGCGTATTTAGCTTCGTAGGGTGTGGTGCGCTGGGTGCGGAGCATGCGCGATAGAAACCCTCGCTCCCGACTCAATACCACGCGCCGAGGGGTTTGTCTAGGAGTCCTACACAATGTCAATAACCTCCCGAGACGGATAACGACCGGATAGGATATCCACATGAAAGTGCAGTATTGTTTACCAAATTATCGATCGCGTCTGCTTGTCAGTTTCCAACTAAGTTTTAGAAAATATTTGCAACTGGTTTGGCTGTCACTGTTATTTTATTGAATTCATTGATTTAAGTCGTTCCCACGGAGCTCATCAATAATTGCGTTTCTTTTAGAAAATGAACTCTAATAACTGAGGGAAAAATATTTTTGATACCCAGTGAAAATGCTTAACATTTAAGGCCGAGAAAACGACCTAAGAACACCATAACGTTATTTTATTTAACGTCCAGATATTGGAAATAATCTATTCGTTTCATGAAATGAACTTGAGAAAAATGAATTTGAGCCCTTTTGACTTCAATCTACTACTTCCTAAGAAATGTGTGATAAAACGACAAACATTGCCGCTGTAGTGTGAGCAGTAGAGGATCTTTTCTATGTACATAATATTTTACATGATAAGTATTGGGCAACTTACTGGGCACATACATTTTAGTACATATTGGTGTTATGTTGTGATGGAAGACGGCCCTTTGCCTATGGAGAGACACCTCAATTTTTGGCGTTATTGTTTTTACAAGCTTTCAATTTTCAGCTAAGAACATATTCGTGGTCTCCTACGCGATCTATAGATTTCCATTTATTTATGGCTAACACGGACAATTAATTACGCTTCAATATTTCTCACGTTCCGGAACGTTGGCCGTGCGATCACTGGGAAGGGATCACACATAAATAATGCACGAAGAGAGAGGATTCGATCACCTTGGTAGTTTTACAAACAACATCAATAATTATATTGTGATGTAGAACTTTGCATGGTAGTCGTGATTAATTTGCTATTTATTGTTGTAGTTGCCAAAAATATATAAGTACCTATATACCTACCAACTTGGGTTTACAATACATAAGTTAGTTATTTTTTACAGCGATAACATGCTACTTTTCATTGCTGGAACGGTTCACTCTTTCTCATTATGCGATTTACATGGTAATTACTACAAGTGTTAGCCAATTTTTTGGTCAGCCAACAGCCATGGTAGCACTAGTCTTAATTATTTTAAATTTCTGGGTTACGTAGAAATATATTATGTGTTGATTTATCTAATTAGCGGCGTAAAGAGCTCTATCCTTTTTGTCGATAAGACAACACAGACGTATTGATTGCCTATTTATTGCTATAAAATAAATGTATATAAGAATACCTCTTTTATATATTGCACCAATCACGAACACGTTGCATGTCTGTCTTCCGTTGACATTGCCCTCGCTGACATAGTTACAGGTTGGTAAGAATCACTTCTACCAATCAGTGACAATATGGCCGATTGAATACAAAGACAATCTCTCACGAAGGGTGATCAATTCGTCATTTACAATTTGTATAATGTCAATTTATCTCTATCAAGTTTGGAGTCTACAGACTGTAAATTATTTGGTAGACATTGCATTTGTTACTATTTAGTTTGTTATGAATTCGCCTAATTTGGGGATGTTCCAATGCTTCTAGTATATTCGTCTTACATTATTAGGTTTTCACGTACCTAGTTGAAATTTGTAACATTGAAACTCTTGATCAACGTTATATGCGAAGTTCAAAAGCATCAAAAGTCCTCGTCTAAACAATTGATTACCAGTGTTTTAAACTTTTACTTACAGCTGTCTATCAGACGTTTACAACCAGTCACTGAGTAACACAACACTCCTTAGTAAAGGCTCCTCCCTAGTGGCGTCGGCCCTAATGGCCGCCGGGTGAGCCGCCGGCTAAGCTTAAAAATTTAATATTCGTTTAGCACTTCGCCATACTTCGCGTTCCGTTCAAGAAAATTCGGCGGTCTGTACCGCGAGCATCTGCACAGCAGCCAGACTGATTATCAGACAAATTTCTGGTTTTTGGATTCAAAAACTATAACGACTGTCAAAAATCTAGAAATAACAGCCGGGAGCAACGACTTAACACGCTTTCCGAGACATGGGGATGTGACTCAACTTCTAAAATCCGGAATGCTAATGAAAAATCCTAAATAAAACCCCAATAACAATGCGCCTAAACCCGAAAGCGAAACATCTAGGTTCAAATTGATGAACCTAGAGGTTTTAAAACTAGTTAGGATAGTGTAGGCCCCCAGTTCGATTTTCTTCTTGGTAATGTGTTGTGGTAAGTATAGTCCCACTGGACAGATTTACCTGTGAATCCTGTGATCAATGGGCTATTTGTGCTATTTAGAAAACTTGTCGACCAGTAACTGGGTTGTGGAGGTCTGATAGGCAGTCGCTTCACGTAAAACTGAATGCGGTTAGGCTGGAAGCCGACCCCGAGATAGTTTGGAAAAATGCTAGAAATATAATGATGAGAAAACTTGTAGGAACGTCTGTCTCTATCTGTCTTTCGGTTGCCTCTTTGCAAATTAATGGTTTCATACTTGAATTGACTTCAAGACAGAGTTGAAGGGCGTCGTATGTACACTGCTATAGTGTTATTTAGCAATTTGATTAATCTTTCCAACCATCTTAATTTCTGTTCCCGAAACCGTTGATACATTCGCATCAAAATCCGTGTCAATAACATGATATATTAAATGTTTGAGCAACTTGCTCGATTCTGAGAAGAATCGAAATTTTGTTGTTCTAAGACTTCGAGTTGAGGATAACGCTATCTGTCCTTACAGATCTTTGTTATCAAATTGTTATATTTTACCTATCTCTTGTTGCATTAAAACAAGGTAAGGTAAGCAATTTAATGATGGCCTGGTTAATTAGTCGTTAGTATCTAAAAACTATGATCCAATGTTTTTAGACTACTTTATCTATTAAGTACTTACTTATCTATTTTTCAGATCTATGTTAATCAGATAAAAATGTTGTTCAGTGTTTTGGGCCTACCACTAAATAGAAATCGGCAGTTATTTTGTCTTTCTATCCATTTTCAGGATATTAGATGCACAATAAATATTTGTCGGACCCACTTACGTATAATATTAGTTTCGTCGCCAATGTTCAAATTTGCAGTCGGTTAAATTCATTGAAATCGTAATCATTTAAAATAGCAAACCGTTCAAATTGCAATTTAATATCGATCCTGTTTATAAAATATTTGAAAAATCTCAAATAAGAAATATTTGAAGAATTCAGCTGGATACCAGTGTTTTACGTGGAGCGACTGCCTATCAGACCTCCACAACCCAGTAACTGGGCGATACAATTCCTCTTGGTTAGACTGGTCAGAGCTAATTTGGTAATTCAAGTTACATGGCCAGCCCAAAATCAAATTTAACTATTACAAAAACTTAGGTACCAGTCAAAACTATTTACCATTAATGATATATTTCTTTAATTTTAATTAATTTAGTTACTTATTGCTCTTGTGTGTTACGTTGTATTCTAAGCTCTAACTCGGGGGTTGCCGGGATTTTTGCGGTTCCTTTCAGTATTGTTAAGGTCCCTCCCTACCTAGAATGGTCCTAGAACCACAACTAAATCGTATGAGAGTATGAGAATTGCTTTTCCGTTTCGAAGAATTGCGCCGTTGTGGTGATTGCCAATAAGCATATTTCTGGTGATAACATACATTCTTGGGATCTTTCGAAACTAATGTTATCTTGTGAATTCCTATGTTGTCAGTTTTTATTTTATCAGTTCACTTAGCTCCTTAATAACTCTGTGACAAATTTAGAAGTCACATACCTTCTAAATTTGTCACACAAAAATAAACAATTTTTGAGATGAAAGTTCAAGTATTTACTTTCCTTTGGGTTTTCCTATCCGCAGTTACATGCAGATTTTTATGAAAAAAGAAAAAGTATCAGAGCTCAGATTAAATCTGAGTATCACAGTATCTTTGATATTTTGTTGGTCTTGGACTATGAATAAAAACACTTCTATAATAGCAAGGTATTTTTTTTTTTTTTGGTGAGTGGGAAATCATCCAATGACTGCTCCCGTCCTGGGTGCGGCGGGAGGGCGTGTCAGACTCTTACTGACTAAAACCCACTCATGTTCCTTCGATTGCCTTTTATGTTCCAGGGTCACGGTAACTGTTATAAACATAACATTCCGCAACCCCGGCAGGCGTTGGCCCTGTTGGGCCCCTTCCTGTGCTGACTCCTTCTCTTTGAGGCGCGTGTGGAACAAAACGCGCCGTCTACGCGGTCCTGGTCCTAGCCGGGTGGCGAGCTACCCATCGCTCGCCATCCGCAGAACTGCGCTTACGGTGGCCGGTAGTCGTCTTGCGACTCTCGACGTCTTCGCCTGGGTCTTTGTCCGGGGCGAGAGGCTCGTCGTTGCCTCTCGCGCGCCGCCGCTTCCTTCACTAGCATAACTATTTCGCAGAAGGAGGCGACGGCATCCCATTCCGTCTCGCCCCGCAGCATGGCCTGAACCAGCGCTGGGCGCGAGAGGTCACCGCCGCCGATCGCCTCTACGAGGACACGCCTATGGTCCGCCCATGCGCGGCACACCTCCACCGTGTGCTCGACCGTGTCCTCCAGGCGACCGTTGCTGCAGTGGTGACACCCAGGCGTCGCTTCCGCCTGAATCTGACACAGGAACCTCCCGAACTGACCATGTCCGGTGAGGACCTGTGTCAGGCGAAACGTGAGAGCGCCGTGGCGCCTCTCCAGCCACTCCTCAAAGAGGGGTCTTACCGCCGCTATCACGGCGTGCCCAAATAGCAAGGTATAGGCTTCTTCTCTAGGGATATTATTTATGTATGTATTGAGGATAATTATGTTTCGCAAAAACGTAGTTGGCTGAATTCAAATACAGCACACGTGCCTAATATAAATGAATAAAACATGATTTATATCTTTTTAACCGTTACTGGGCTATGGCTGTTATATCTATGTAAGCTAGGAGGAATGGGAACATCAACAAAGTCAAAATCTTAAAATGACACGGTATTATGAAATCGCTTGTAAATTATCATAACGTTTATCTTTAGTAGGATTACTGAAATTACTCAATATTATTTGTTTGATTCGGTTGAATGAGATACCATTATCTTTTTCACTTTCCTGGTACAATGATAGGAAAATGTCTAGTTTTAGTAGTGAAATAAGCTGTTTAAACAGTTTCAAAGTGCATTCAGTAGCAAATATTATTTAAATTAGTTGCAGTTTGCGTCATACTTATTTGCTGGAAAATAAATGTTTTGTCCATATTTTACAAGAACTGAAAAAAAAGGCAAATACAAGAAAACCCACGCAAACGGGTTAAAATACCACATTTATACGTGTCAACAAAAAGAAAATAACAAAAAACATGTATGAAATGAAAATGGGTTTCTTATGAAAAACAAACGGGAAAAGTGAATAGAAATGTATGCAGATGCGCAGCTAGTACCGTTTTAATATAATCGGGATTGTAGCTTGTTATGTGAAATTCAATGTTTTTATTTGCTGCTACAACCTATAACGGTAAAGCAATTTTGCCATTGATTCTCCGTAACAATTTGCATGCTCTCCGATTTATTTAAAGAAACGATGCAAAGGAAATCTATCTATTAAGTACAATTGTACCTACGTTTACTTGTACTTGTGGTACACACGACGAAAATAGAGTAGGCTAGTCACCATCAAGAAAAGATCCTTGAGAAAACCTAAATGAAGAACGCAATAAATTATGCAACTCAGCTAGGTATGCCCCGCGGTTCCACTCGCGGTGCATTCCTCTTTGTTTATGGCTCCGCGTTTGTGGGATGCGCTTTAAACACAGAAAGCTCTTCAGCTTTATGACATTACTGTGGATATAATAGTACCGTATCTATTACAATAAAACGCCCATTCACTCTAAAAACTGACCTGGTCCTGTTCCTGTGCCCTTCTGGTAGCATAGGAGACATAAAAAGTAATGCTAATTAGAACTAGCTTAGCGACAGCATAAAAAATTCTCGCAGATTCAAATCTAATCATTCCTTTTTTGACAATTTTAGGAAGATTTCGGAAATTTCACAAGGCTAGAAACATATGTTAGTTTAAATAATATGGTTGCTAAACGAAATATAAAAGATAGTGATCTTGATTACCTAGTTCTGTGCTAGCTAACAAGTGTTGATGTAGGTCGCTGGATATTGCGTCAAATGGACAGGAATTTGTTCAAATGCACATAGTTTATTGGTAGTACTTATACACTAAGAATTGACTACTTTCCTAGTGCTGGTCGTTCAAATATAACGTGTTTTTAGGGTCCTAAAGGAAAAAAAAACCGGCCAAGTGCGAGTCGGGCTCGCTCATGAAGGGTTCCGTTCCGATATACGGTTTATGACGTATTAAAAAAAACTATTCACTAGATCTCGTTCAAACCAATTTTCGGTGGAAGTTTACATGGTAATGTACATCATATATTTTTTTTTGATTTATCATACTCTTATTTTGGAAGTTACAGGGGGGGGGGGGGGGGCAAAATTTACCACTTTGAAAGTGTCTCTCGCGCAAACTATTCAGTTTAGAGAAAAATGATATTAGAAACCTCAATATCATTTTTGAAGACCTATCCATAGATGGGGGTATCTATGGATAGGTCTTCACACTTCACACACACATATGGGTATGAGGAAAAAAAAACTTTTGAGTTTAAGTTCTATGTATGGGGACCCCCAAAATTTTTTATTTATTATCTAATTTTGGAACTTTTACGGAACCCTAAAAACGGGGTCTCTGTCTGTCTGACCAGGTTCACAGTTCAAACTTTTACAAGTGTATTTCTGTTGCGGCTATAACAACAAATACTAACAAAATAAAATATTTTTAAGAGGGACATCCGTATTTTATTTTGCAGTTTTTTTGGTACGGAACCTCTCGTGCGCGACTGAATCTTACTTGGCCGGTGTTTTAGTTAGGTATCACATTTCTCTATTTTATTTCAGGTTAATATTTTTAGCGCGAATTTTTCCCTGCACTTATGGGATATCTCAAGCGTTTTTATTCAATAATTTTGGTTGATAATAATACTACTTACTTATATAATACTACTTATTAATTTATCGGTAATCGTTTGACTCGTTAATCACTTTTATATTACAAAAGAAATAGACATAGGTTAGAAACAGAGGATAGAATTAGTGATCGATGTAGAAGAGGCACGTAGTTTACGAAAAATTATTTGGTTGGATCCTATTAATAATTTAATTGAGTTAAGTCGATAAAGTTGCCTTGTTTCCTTCAGTTTTATAGATAACAGGTATTTGACATGCGGTAATGTTAGTTCGTGAATGAAGTTTGAATGCCTGTTAACTTATTTCGACTTTTCTAACTTAATTAAGTTATTGCTAGTAGTGTTTCGTCAGGAGAATTAACTCCTGGAAACAAGCTCGGTTTCATAGATATATTTATTTGCTAAAGTTTTGTTACTTTTTGGTTTAGTCGTTGTAACTATAGATTGAAAGAAAACGTTTCTGAATCGTCAGAAAATAAATAAAATGATCTATCTAATTACGTTTTTAAACTAGCTGTGCCCGCGGTTACGCTTAAAAAGTGAACCACAATTAAAAAAAAAAGAGTTGAAATCTTTGGTCATCTTAATCCTCTAAGCGATCCTCGTTGATTGACAACTCAAAGAGATGCTCGCCGTGTTGCCAGTTAAAAAAGCTTCCATACTGTTGGAATCAGTTGCCGCATAGCTCACAGCTTTAGAAAAGGTCTACCAACATACTCCAGCGAGTCAGAGTAATGCTACATACATAACTATGCTTCAGTGAGTCAAAGTGGTGCAGTGCTGGCTAGTGGAGTCTTGGCTGCAAGGTACTTTACGCCAGGAAAAAAAATGCGAACACCTTTTCTGACTGATCAAAGTACGACGTGCATCAAGGTTTATGATGAGATTATGCGTGTTTACTAGGCGTGCACATTACAGATAATATGGCCGGTTAGGGTACCATTATAGCCGTGGATACTGGTTGGCTGTGATCATGCAGCGAATTCGTTGAGTCGAGAGTTTGACAAAATGACGATGTCTTGACGAAGATTCTACACGAAAGCTTTTAAGTTCATGTTTTGGGTCACCAGACAGAGGTAAAAGAAACAGCACACAGTAAAGTTCCTTATTCTCCATTGAAAAGTTCAAAATCAAAATCTTCTCCAATTTTTTGTTCCTCTGGGGTTCCTCAAGGTTCCCACTTGGGGCCTCTATTCTTCGTTGCTTTTATTAATGACCTCCCAGATCGGCTGAGAAATTCGTGCTTATTATATGCCGATGATCTCAAGATTTTTTCCATAATTAATAATGTCCAGGATGCTCTGGCACTTCAGTCAGACTTGGAGGAAGTTGGGAGGTGGTGCCACGAAAATCACATGTCTTTGAATGCACGAAAATGTTGTGTTATTTCATTCACTAACAAAACTCACAAAGTACTGCATAACTACAATCTGAATGGTTATATCCTAGAGAGAACGAACGTTGTTAAGGATTTAGGAGTACTCTTTGACGACAAACTGACGTTTCGTGCGCACCTAGATAATATAATTAGTAAAAGCATTCGGCTTCTTGGTTTTATATGTAGAATCACCAAAGATTTTAAGAATCCTAGATGTCTACTGTATCTTTACTACGCATTGATTCGGAGTACCTTAGAATATAATTCGACCATTTGGTCGCCTTTTTATGCCGTTCATATAAATAGTTTGGAGAGAGTACAAAAGAAGTGTCTATACATTGTGTGTCATAGGATTGGGCTAGCTAAAAAACTCAAGTCATATGGTGAAAGGCTGAAGTATCTTCAACTGCAGTCACTTGAGAATCGTCGAAAATATGCTGACTTAATGTGCCTTTATAAGATTGTACATTCTGTTATTGACTCCCCTGACTTACTGTCTCAGATCAATTTTAATGTAAGATTCCGGAGCCGCCAACCTCACCTTAACAGCTTTATACTAAATGTCCATATTAATAACACATCTTACTATAATCCAGTAGTTAGAATGTGTCGCCTCTATAACGAGCTTCTGCCACAAAATTGTAAAGAGTTGGATGTTTTTGATAGTGGTTTGCCTAAATATAAAAGAATAGTTATGAAAATTGTGTCTAAATTATAAAATTATATACATAACATTTACAAAACTTGCATTAACATCATACACACTTATAATTTAACTTAATACACATGATATGTAAAATGTTATGCACAAACAGTTCCGCAGGTAGTGTATGTTTGTAATTAGTTTAGTTGGGATGGGTACATAAATTAGTTTTATTAATACTTTTTCTTACAGTCTTGTTTACTTTCTATAATAGTCATGCTGTGTACACATATTTAGGAATATAGTCTCGACCTAAACTTAAATACTTAATGTTCTCTATGCAATGTATTGTCTATATTCTGTTTTGTGTTCCTTAAATAAATAAATAAATAAATAAAAAGGACCACAGATATGGTGTCTGAAATTTAAAAACGCGATGTCAAATAACCCAGTTTTAATTATAGCCTAAGATGCCACCACATCTCAGACAGCTCAAGTTTATGAAAAAGAATAAGAATATTTATTTGTCTGTGAATAGTCAATTATGTCGTTACGTGAGTACTCCAAAACGGCTGGATCAATATTTCGGCAATTTTTAATAAAAATAATTAAGTTCTTGGAAGGTCGTTATGATGAATAAAAAAATTAAATGTCATCCGGTAATTTATCAATTCGTAAAATACTGACTGTCTTCCTTTCTACACATTATTTTTGTGTGAAAACAAGACCAATCGTGGTTAGATACAGTTATTAGATGAAATTGGTATAAAAACCATAAATGTCAAGTAAGTACAAAAAAAAACTGATGAAGGTACGGCAAAATATTTGCCATCACAACCGTATTGTAATCCCCGAAAGAATAATGAGGACAAGACATCTACTCATTAATAATAGTTTGTATTGCAGATGGCAATGTCTACATTCTAAAACCATTTGAGAAGGTACCTATCTAAAAAAAATGAATGATCAATTTATACTATGTCATACTCATACTATATGTAGGTACTTATATTTTTTCTACTACATACGGTTTGGCACCCCAAGATGGCGCGTATAACAAGTAGCTAGGTACGAATGTAAATAATGTTTCGATAAAGGACATTAAATACATAATAAAACGTGCAAAACATAAGTCTGTCACGTGTTATGCTAAAACAGTATTACGACTGTTGATATAACATTATCATAACTTAAAGATAAGGATAGAGTCACTTATAAACTTTTACTTTCTGATAATATTTTTTCAGTACAAAAAACATCAAAAACGACATAATTGCAAATGGTACTGCTTGACCGGACACTGGCATTCAAGCTAATTAAATTAATAAACAACTTAATTTCATTAATTGAAAATTTGAAACTTATAAACGGTTACTTTCTGATAATTTCTTCAATATTTACAAAATCCGCGTTTTTGGATACACTGCTGGTTGACCGAGCGGACAGCATTGAAGCTGATTAACTAAATTAATTAATAAACAAAGGAGACAATTTTTTTTGGGCCCACTATTAAACGGTAACGTTTATTAATAATTTTACACATGAAACAAGGATCACCCACTAAAAATTATATAGAAATCTTACGGGAATAATGAAATAATAGTAAAAAACTGTTACGGAAAAATGCTTGTTTAAGAGCGTTTTTACATTTATTTCAACGTGTATTTTCGAATATATTTGGTGAAACGAAACGCACCTAATTAACATTCCGATGTAGATGCTCTGTGGTACAGTTTCAATCAGTTTGACACTTAGTCTGACAGACTACATTATTAGGCTAAGTTTATACAACCGCGCAAAACCGCGCTGTACCACTAACCGCGCGGTACAAGACCAAAGTAAGCAGTGATTATCGTAGGCATTACCGCGCGTTCTACGATTGTTAAAAAAGCATTCTTGCATTCAATTTAAAGTGAAAGACTTTCATTTAAAATAGGATGCAAGAATGCTTTTTTATTGTCTTTGACATTTTCTACGACGACTCAGCCTTCGGTATAAAATCCATAAGCAAATTGCCCCCTCCTCAAGCAACATTGACATCCGGACTGGTATGCACATCATCATGCGAACGCCTCAACCACGCGGCGACGCGCGGTTTCTCGCGGTCATGTATACTTAGCCTAACAGTTTCCAACAGTTTTCTAGATAGTCAGATGAGCGCTTCTTCTGTTCTTTTCGTATTTTTATTCAATAGATGTTAGAAAAATGGCTTCTGTAGATACAGTGCATAATATTATAAAGCTGTTGTAACAATTGTATAGCTCGATTTCAACGAAATGTGCGGCAACTTTACTTATAAAATATAAAAACATTGGCGTCCACAGTAAAAGAATAATCGAAATTATTATTATTGAACAGTGCACTATTCTAACATAAAATACCTAGGAAACCTATTCACTCATTAAATAATCGCTTTTGTGAGATTTTAGGTCATTATTATGATAGTCATGTTTTGACTGTCGTATTTCCCAGTATTCCGGTTACGTAGAGTTTTGCTAATATTGCCACTGTAATCTAGAGATTATAAAGAATAAACGTGCATTTCATTAATAAATGCCACAATTTTTGGTGGGCCTATTCCCCGAACAAAAATATTGTCTCCGTTATATCATCAATTAATTATTATTATTATATATGTATTTCTATATTTATTTAAGTATTATATTATTTTATTTCAACTTCCTGTAACTTTTCTGTATTTTTGCACCTACTATGTTTTGTCTCTGCATCACCCTAAGGTAGACTGGTAGAAAATGCCTAAGGCATTAAGTCCGCCTCTGTACGGTGTTGTACATAAAGTTAAATAAATAAATAAAAAATAAAAATTAAAACGAGTAAATTATCAATTATGCTCGGTTTATTGTCAGCGGAAACTGTAAAATTCTACCTAGGTGAATTTAATAAGTAAGAGTTATTGACAGCTCACCTAAGTAAGTTCTCAAAATTCGTTTTTTTTAAATATCGTCGTAACAACCCGAAAAATTATGGGCTCTATAATTGGGAATTCGAGGTCGGAGTACCAATGTAAGCAGGTTTTCCAAAAATTCATATGAACTTTTGGAAATGTAAGCGGCGAAAGGGAAAACTAAAAAAACAATTAATAGATTGTGTAAAAAAGCTTTGGCTAGGTAGAAAGGAGGTTGCTGACTGAAAGAAATGTACATAGATGTAACCTCTCTCCACACTGAAAATTCTAGGATGACAATAATAATGACATGTGACAAAGTAACGAGATCCTAAGATAACTGTCCCTGTAAGTATAACACCTGCTTTATATTCCACATTAATATTAACAGTGGACACCGAGTGCGTCATTTTACCAGCTATTTGTACTAACAGAACTACCTGATTGCATGAACATGAATTTCATAGGATATATTTTAAAATTCAATGTTCATGTTATATTGATTTGTCCCGCTCTAAAATGTTAAGGAGTGCAACATTACATATGTATGTATGATGTAAAAAAACTTGTTTGTCTCATGGCGAAAATTCGAATTGGACTCGGTTTTTAAAAAAATATTCCAAATGAGATGCTCATGTTATGGCCACGCGTAAGATTGGAAACAGCTTTTCCGCACTATTTTCAAGACATATCTTTCAGCAGTAATACTACTGAACGCGATTTATTTACAGTTTAGCTTAGCACGTGTGATAGAATTATCTATCCCAAAAGTACTTTTTCCCTCTTTTTAAAACATAAGTCACTTGCACTAACAATACATAAGGGAAAACCAAATACACAAGAACTTATTAAACACAGGTACCTACCTTATATCTAGGGCTTATAGTAAGATACATACGGAGCAAAAAGTGGTTTACTAACTGCTCTGCAGTTTGTGCCGCTCCGGTTACATTGCCATAACTTAGTGCTGGCCGGCTCTAGCACCTTTAATTCTATTTGCAGCCGGTTATCGTGTGAGATAAAAGGTATTTTTTAAATTAGTATTGCGTGTGGAATTGCCTTTAAAATTATTACCAGCTACCGTTTATAATTAATGTCTAATGAATGCGTAGTTAAGCAAGAATTTACTTGATTAATTTCTTTTTGTCCATCCTGGTGTTTTGAGCTTACTGCTCAAATTAATTGGTATCAGACTCTTAAATGAACAGCCGCCTGCTTCTCATCTTAGAGTCTTATATCTTTATAATTCTTTTACTTGATTTAATAGTGGAGTGTGTGAATGAAGCCTAGGATTTTATCGACTTATTCCACTCAACTTGCTATAGTGAGGAAAATTACCGTCGGTATCCAATCCTGATTTTAATACGGATTTAATCTGAGACGAATTACAAAACATGAACGGTGTTGAAAAACATCGATACACACCGAATATCTATAGGTTGTACATAAAATAATTCTATTTTAAGACCATCACGCGTATTCTAAACTAAAGGTCACCAGTATCAACAGAGAAAATTGAAATGTTTGGACCAAATGTGAGTGAAGGTAGAAATGCCGGTGTCTGAAGGTAAAAGTTTCAAGAGCAATCAGTTGTCGGAACTCGGCATGGATCAAACGCTCACCGGAGGAGCAGAATAGAGTGACGTAAGTGAGCGGTGTTTATTCGGCCAGGCTTTTCGGCGGGGCCCCCACCATTACGTTTTGTTTACAAGAGCGACGCCTGAGCGCCGGCACTCGCAGCCGGTCAGCACGCGGGACGCGACGCTCGCGACGGTACAACACTACCGCTAATAACCTCCTCACTAACCATTGATAAGTGATGCCCCCCAAGTGTTGAGGCCCCGAGGACACACTACCGGTTCCGAAGTCGTCGCAGAAAAACTAGAGCTATTATTCACTATTCGGTTTACATTAGATCATATCCGCGAAATTTGAGGTGCAACCTGTGTGTGCTAAGGACCTGCATATCGCCGAAAATTATCGTAAGTGTCATATTGCCAATTTTATTTTGTATGCTAAACCAGTTTGTGTTTGCGAATTTCGTTACAACATTCATGGAAAAGTTTCGTTTGAAAACTAAATAGTCATCATCGAAAGTCGGTAGTTATGCTTGATCTATTTGCTCGTTGAACGTTTTTGTTAGTACTTACGCCTTTTAATTTAGGAACAAGCATCATGTACGTGAAGGTCGTAATTTTTATGTCACTTACGTTCCTTTTCGAAACCGAAAACCGGTTGGGATCTTTTTTTAAGCTGGTGTAATAAAATTAACATATCAGTGCCAGGGATCGCTGCACGAGTGGCACTCACAGGTACTTTTCGGTTTAAATTTAGGGACCCATTTGCACAGCAAGGCACTGCGTCAGTGTTTGTAGCAAACATTGGCTTTATACGATGCTTTAATTAATTAACCTACCTGTAAAACCTCATACCTATCATTATAAAATCAAATTGGTAAGTTTGAAGACTATTGTTTACTAATCTTCAGTTGCTTCAGTATCACTGCTATCTCCCCTTTGCATGGTGTCGCCATTGTTTACAAAGCATTTGATTTATCATTTATTTACATGGTCAGATAAGGGAGGATATAAGCAATTGAAATTTATTTCATTTTTAGGGACAGACTTGGTAGTTTCAGCCTTATTTCGATATAGTGTCGTGCCGAGTTCACTGGTTCCTTGTTCAATAGCAGGAGTTTGGGGATTACCAAACTACTTTTAATGCAGCAAAGCGTCTGGCTTGAGCATGTAGCTGTAAAGTTAAGGAGCAATAACCGAATTCATGATTATCAAGCTATGCGCACCTACAGCCAGAAGCAGCATAAATGATAGTTGTAGCCAGATATATATTTCGGAATACAGCGAAAGTTATAATCGTCATACATTGACTAAACAAAAATGCTAAGGGCGGAATCAACTACAAACAATATGGTTTCAAACAAAGTCTATTATTAAACAATCAAGTCCCTTAATTTCTATCGTACTTAATACCAACTCATAAAGTATTTTTTCTTTAATATATTTTAACTTGAAAATTGATCTAATTAGTGTACATTAACTAGATCACGTGTGTGTTTCCGAATCTATGAAGCTGAAACTAAAGTCGTATTTTTTACAACGACGACTAGTGGCACGTAGTAAACGATGGTGAAGTCATTTTATGAGGTAACCAATGTTACTCAATAGAAATGAATTTGCTAGATTTAAAAGAGAGCATGTGCTAGAGATATTTTTTTTGACACTCAGTATTTTTGCAATATTAAAATATTAGGTGTCTTTTTGGTAGTAACTACTCACGCACAACACTCTCCCGCTCTCCGCTCCCGTGAGTCGCAGTGCGATATTATACAAGCCTATAGTCTTCCTTAATAAGTAAGCTATCTAACACTACTTTATTTTTTCAATTTGGACTAGTACCTTCTGAGATTTACGCCATCAACCAAACAAACTCTTTAGTTTTATAATATTAGTTCCTAAGCACCTAATTATTAGTACTATTAAAAGAATCTTTGAAATAGGTACAATAAAAAACCAGTCCACATCCACTACGTGCGATGAATACCATGGACAAGTTTTTTACTCACCACAAATACCAAAAATCTGTTAATTTTTTTAAGGAAAAAGTAAGCCTGAATACTGAAAAATTAAAAAAGTCATCCTAAATCATCCGCAATCTCCTGAATCCTAGTTAATCTTTATTAAACGTTTTTCCGGCATGAACAATCAGAACGATGAAAGCTCTACAGGTATTGTGATGTTATCTGTATGAGTGAGAGAACAATTTGGAGCAGTCTATTGTGAAATGCCCCCAATTTGTCCTATGAGTAGGTTTTCGTCTGGGAGTGTGCTCCAGCTATAATTGTAATGTAAGCACCCTCTTCCCAGCGACCTCCAGACGGTTGACCCCAGCTCCGGGCCCGCACTCAATTGTTGTTACACAATAATATTTGTCATGTATCGATTTAGGAAAACCATTAGAATAATTTTGTATTGATTTCTCTGGACTGCTGTTTGGTAGCTAGCTAACTAGCTAGCTTTGTTAAAATAAATCTTTGTTCATCTGCCGTGAGAATATATTGGGTGATGAACTTCTTTACTTCTTGGAACTTATAATTATTTGGCATGTTGGTCTAAAAATCTTTTTCTCTCATCTTATAATTATTTGACATGTTGGTCTCAAAATTTTTGCTAGACTATAATTAAGTTGTTAGGTACTCATAATTTGGAGAATTCATAAAAAGTAGTAAGCAAAGCAACTTATCATACGTTCTCTATCGTTATGTTCAGACACTAGCGTTTGATAAAAGAAACCGTCGTAAGTGAGTTGAAATACTGAATTGTTTACTCTGCTGCGCTTTCATCATTCTTTAGATAAGGGATCTTCTAAGCGATCTCAATTTTTGTCTGGTTGTCTATGAGCACTTGCATAGAAGTAAGCACTTTTGATTCATATCTTAAAATCACAGTTTGTTTGTTTTGGACACTTGCGTATGCGCATGTGTCCTATTTGATGGTGTTATTTTTGTCTCTGCTCTTTCCTTGGCCCTTTTACAAGTCAGTCATCCTGTTTGTCAATCTGGAGTGACGTTTCCCAGCCATTTTAAATTCTCCTTAAGTCTATTTATCACTAAAACGAGTAATTTATGGCTTTAGTACTTATTTTAATCTGTGGGTGGTTCTATGTCAAAACCCAGTTTAAAAATGATGCATTTGAAGACATGCTATAATTATGTTGTTAACAGCCTTATATGAGGGAACAACTGGCATTCTCGACTCGTCACGCAAATATTACTGTCTTCAGCCTTAATTGGCTATTTGAAAAATAATGGTAAGAAAATCCTGATCAAAGGCCAGATTTAATTAAGATCTAGCAACAATCCTTACACCTGCGTAATCTTTGTGAAGGCTAAGAAGACTAGCAGGCTAGTAATGGCAAACGTCTTAGTAATTCAGTAAGTGGTAATGAAGATAACTCGTTTGTTATCGTTCATTGACTGCTTGCCACTTACGATCGTTTAAATGATAACTAGTTTTAAGTTAGTAATATCATAACATTCCGAGTATTATTAATATAACTGAATATCCTAAATAAATATCCTGGGACCACTCACACACGGTCATCTGATCCCAAACTAAGCAGAGCTTGTACTATGGTAACCAGACAACTGATGAACATACTTATATAATTTATAAATACATACATATTATAGATAAATTACACCCAGACACAGAACAAACTATCATGCTCATCACACAAAGTTTGTCCTGGGTGGGAATCGAACCCACGACCTCCGGCTTAGCAGTCAGGGTCACTAACCACTAGACCAACAGGCCCGTCGGAGACGGGTTAGTTTACACTGAGAGTGTAAACTAACGATAGATAAGTTATGAAACGTTTATTTTGTAATGTTTTATAATAGTTCAATCGTATAATATGCTGCATTTAGGTAGAGTTACGTATAACTTCATTAATACAAATTTCCAACATGGTCCGGTTTTGATAGGCAGTCGCAGGAAATTCTCATTTTAGAATCGTGTAGTACTTTTACTTAATTATTATCTATGTCGCGAAATATAATGGAATGTCCATTTCATAATGAAATGGAAAGGGAAAGATATACGGAACTTAAAAGCTTAGTATGTTAACAAAGGATTCGGCACCAATACTCATGAAAAAAGGAAAGATGAAAGTTGCTAATGTCGTCATGGGTTTTTCTGAACGCGGCGCTTCATAAGATCAAGAATATAAATGTGTGTTGTCCAATCGAAAGTACATAAATCATACAACATCTACTTACAAGACTCTAATTCAATAATCTGGGTTACCAGTTCCACTTTGTACCTACGAATAGATGAAAGTAATTAAATGTTTTCGCTTTCGTAGAACCAGTTCTGGCGTACTGTCGCCGCGTTGTTCACATAATTTTCCTTGTCCATTAGTATGTATTGCAAAAACTTTTTAAACAGAATATTCGTTTCCTATTTGGGAACTAGGTTAAGATTATAATTAAAGTTAGATTTCTACTAATTTAATAATCGCACGAAAGATTATCGTGATTAATTGATTTATCAAAGATCACGTTTTTGGATAGCACTAAATGATGGTGGCCAAAGACGCGCTCATCTGGCTAATAGCATAGCTAGCATACCCAATCTTGGAAATACAATAACCCTTTATTCATAAATTCGTCTGAAGACATTCAGCTATCATTGTCAATGTTACACCTTCCAGCTTCAACAAATCTTTCATGATGCATAAATTACAAAAAATGCGTCACCTCTAATGGTAAGTCTATATTTGCTAGACACTGAATAATGTTAAGTTTACAAGTACTTGTGTATGTAAGCTCTTAAACAAATATTCGGGTATTTATTTAAATAGCTGTATCATTTACTGAGCTAGGTAATATAGTTTTTAAGAATGTTGAAATATAAAATACACGGTGGTCGAAGAAAACCGATCTTTTCATACCGAAAGTAAAAGTTTACTTTCGGCATCTCCACCAGATGAAAGTGATTCAAGTGACTAGTTTGTATTAGTTTCGCTCTCGAGCGCTTTGTCTGGAATTCTTCTGCGTTATTCCAAGGATTAACTTAAAAGCTTATTAAGTAATAATCACTAAACCTGTAAATCTGCTGCAGGTTTAAGTACTCATTTACCTTTTCCTTTTCTACTTTGCCCTCTTGTTTCACATCGTATCGCAATACTTAGTTTATATTCTTATCGGTTTTCCATGCCAAAATAAATTTTCATCAGCCGCTTTGTGTGCAAAAAAGCGAAATTTAACCAAATGTGATTGCGTAGCTCGGAGAGAAAGTCGCACTATATGGCAGGCGCGTGCGTCCGACGGATTTACGTGCTGCTGACGTGCGTGTTGCGAAAATTTGTTCGGAAAAATTTGCAAAAGTCGATAACACATAGGGGTGTGTCTATTGGCACTTGGCATGACGTCAATAGAAGACCGACCTGAAATATGAATGGATTCGCCACGCAAACTGTAACTTACTTTATACTTTGTTGCTCCACATCGAACAACATCTATGTCAAGTGTTACGCAAACACGATTCGCTAAACTACGTATCCGTTTAAATTTTGAGGCCGTGGAGACTCCACCCAGCTTAAAGCTCCATACCCATTCATTGAAAGAGAAATTGGTGTCATCACCAAACCCATACACTGAGGCGCTGGACCGTACACCGGGTGTCAAAGTAAAAGTGTTCCAAAAAATTTACGTCGCGAAATTACATTGCGATTTCGCTGTAACGAGGTCACCGATGTGGGTCGAGTAACAGCTATCTGTTAGAATTGATACTTTTTTGTTTGTTACATTTAGTATCCGGCAGTCAAGGCACAGTTCACGGCCATCGAAATGTTAGGAGTCGTTAGCGATTATGGCTCAAATAATTCTGAGTATCACGATTAGACGTAATTGATGTATTGTGTGAACGCCATCGCGGTCGTTTTTGTGCGTTGTAAAATCAGGTTGCTCCAACATCTAGTTTTTACTTGACAGTGGCGGATGCTAAAAATATGCCTTATGTTTGCGCAGTATACAAGAGAATAGCAAAGGTTTGATGGTTTTCCTATTTTGATTTTGGGCCCAATTTTATTATTAAAGCTTTTTGGTTTCTGCTGCAAAATAATGGCTAAAATAACTTATGTATGACGCTTCAAAAGTTTCTTAAAAATAAAAAAAGTAGAGACGATTTATGAGGTTCAACATAATGTACTCTACAATTCATATTAGAAATAAAAATATTAGCTGCACTTCATCAATTTACTCTACATCTCTGATCTGCTATTATGCTATAGGTCCTTTGTAATGTGCAGCGATGTCTTAAAAATGCTCAGGCGCAGACTCTATCAATTTACATTGTCAATTCGCGCCCCAGTTATGACTGCCCGCTGACTAGTACTGATATATGAAGGTACGTCTACCTATGTCTTTTAAGCCCAGTTAATTAATAAATATCAATAAAAAGTTGGCAAATCCATGTAATAATAGACGCTTCAATGTCTGGTGCTACGACAAGAATTTTAATTGTGTTGGATGACCAGCTTCTGAGTCCATGTCACTGAGTTGTTTTATTTTAATTAATCTTATTTTTCTTGCTACGCATAAGTTGTTTTAAAGGTGCACTTTTCGGTCCGTTAATTAAGAAGATATCTCTTTGAAGCTTTAGTAACCTGTAGGCGTGGGATAACGACCTGTCATTAATGAACTTTTATTATCTTCGTCTACTTCTTAATCATCTCCGTCTGTCCTATTACCGGCTGGTGTATTATTAAATAATCTTCTATGAATTTATTTATAAGACTACTAACCAAAAGCTCACGAAGCGTACGGTGAGTCGACGATATTGTCATTCAACCTGAAACTGGGAATTGATAGCTCATGCTCACCTAAATTCAGTGACCAAGATGTTGACAGAATCCAGCTGGAAGTCTTCATTTTTCATTATCTTTATATCCCTTTATACCCAGCGCCCGTACCTATAGCTAATATATATTTCTAGCTTTTGAGTTTGCCTATTGCCTAGTTTATTTCGTATTCCTGTCGACTAAATGCAAAAGTAAAGTCAGGTATAAAAGTAGATATCATGCCATCAACGTACAACAATTGTTTAATTCGAGTTCTACTATTCTTAGCTACACCTGGCTTTATAGGTTTTATCGCCTGAACGTAAAATAATCAATTTAATTTCCATTGTCAAAACTTTACGCTTTCTGTAGGTTACGTGTTATGTCTGTACTTTCAGTCCTTTTTGTCATGAACATTCTATTTTACTTCGTTAAGTTTTCTGAGTCTTCTGAAGCAAATTTAATTTTCCTACTATTGTTTATTTATTTGGCACTTGAGATTTAAGCTACATTGTATAATTATAATATTCTACTCTAAGGTGGGATTAGCTTTCACTGTCTGAGCTGTCACCATGCAGGTACTTGTTAATCTCCATAAAATGTACAAATCGTTAGTGAAGTCATTGGACTTGATTGTTAATGTCAATGCGGGTTCATCAGTTTTGACTTGAACCCCTAGATAACCTAACACTCACTAACCACTGAATTAAATTTTCTGTGCGTGACTGAACGACTTTGGACTTGAATTCATGGGCGTAGCCACACTGGGGCAAGCTGGGGCGCTTGCCCCACCCTGGCTCTGATCTATAAGGTGCCTAATTAAACAAAAAAAAAAACCTATACTGAGGTGCTCCTAAACGGGCAAGTCTTTACTGCAATTGTGTTGCTGCAATACATTGCCGGCAATATTTCCAGTATTGCCCGGCCACACTTAAAATGTTTCCGAACTTTCTGCAATATTGCAGTATTGCCGGGCAACACTTTTAGTATGACAATTTTTTTTTTATTATTTTTTTTATTTTTTTGAGGATCTAACCACACTAAAACGATGTTACTGAATTAATAATTTAAGTCCTTAGTGTGGCTGCACCGCTTTGGCAAGTATTGCTGCAATGCGGGTGGGGCCGGATCTGGCGGACGGTCAGTTCGGCTTCCGCAGAGGACGCTCCACGGTGGACGCCATCATGCGCGTGCGAGCCCTCACGACAGGGAGGGGATGCGGTGGCACAGGGCAGGGTCGTCTTGGCGGTGTCTCTCGACATCGCCAACGCCTTTAATACCCTGTTGCGACAGTCGTGGACAGGATCCGGCAGCTGGGACTCGAGGTGGCCCTGCACAAGTCCGAGGCCATGCGTTTTCATGGCCCTCGGCACCGCCACCTCCGGGTCTCAGATTACGGTGGGAGGGGTTCACATCGGTGTCGAGTCGAGGATAAAGTACCTGGGACTTGTCCTCGACAACCAATGGAACTTCACGGAGCACTTCCGACGTTTGGGCCCCAAACTGGTGAGGGCTGGAGCCGCCCTCAAGCGGCTCCTGCCCAATCTCGGTGGCCCAAACGCCTCCTGCCGGAGGCTCTACACGGGGATCGTGCGGTCCATGGCCCTCTACGGGGCTCCGATGTGGGCGCTCAATCTAGCCGCGGCTCCGGCCCGTCTTCTGAGGGCGTCCCAGAGGGTCATGGCCATTCGCATGGTGCGGGGATACCGCACGGTCTCCTGTGAGGCGGCATGCCTCCTTGCCGGCGTCCCGCCGACCGCCGTGGGATCTGGAGGCAACAGTCCTTGCACACACGTACCAGTTGGTGCGTGGAAGTGCAACGCCGCCGGGGTAAAGTCCCGCTGCCGCGGGTTATCGCGGCACGGCTCACGGAGCTCCGGCGAGATCTCATGGTGGAGTGGAGACAGCGACTGTCGCAACCTAGTGCTGGGCACGCCGTAATAGCGGCGGTAAGACCCCTCTTTGAGGAGTGGCTGGAGAGGCGCCACGGCGCTCTCACGTTTCGCTTGACACAGGTCCTCACCGGACATGGTCAGTTCGGGAGGTTCCTGTGTCGGATTCGGGCGGAAGCGACGCCTGGGTGTCACCGCTGCAGTAACGGTCACCTGGAGGACACGGTTGAGCACACCGTGGAAGTGTGCCGCGCATGGGCGGAACATCGATGTGTCCTCGTAGAGGCGATCGGCGGCGGTGACCTCTCGCGCCCGGCGCTGGTTCAGGCCATGCTTCGGGGCGAGACGGAATGGGATGCCGTCGCCTCCTTCTGCGAAGCAGTTATGCTAGTGAAGGAAGCGGCGGCGCGCGAGAGGCAACGACGAGCCTCTCGCTCCGGACTAAGACCCAGGCGAAGACGTCAAGAGTCGCAAGACGACTACCGGCGCGGTTCTGCGGATGGCGAGCGATGGGTAGCTCGCCGCCCGGTTAGGACCAGGACCGCGTCGACGGCGCGTTAGTGTTCCACGCGCGCCTCAAAGAGAAGAATTCAGCACTGGAAGGGGCCCAACAGAGCCAACGCCTGCCGGGGTTGCGGAATGTTAGTAACAGTTACCGTGGCCCTGGAACATAAAGGGCAATCGAAGGAACATGAGTGGGTTTTAGCACAGATTAATAAATAGTTACTACGTAACAGATACTTCACTCCAATACAAAAACGAAAAAACCTACGCTATAATAGCCTACAAAATCATAATAATAATACCAGCTGTTTGCAGCGAGGAGAAATGTACCATAAGTATGCACAAAGAGAGTTGAGATTCTTTTGCCCGCCGCGCGACTAACGTGTGTGCGTGTCGTCCAGCAAATCTGCTAGGGTTATACGTATGATGATAATGGTAATAAAAAGAATGATTTAGAAAAACAATATTTTTTTTATTTGTTGATCAAATATTTTTTCTTTTAATAAAATGACTGATGCATATTTTTCGTTCCTTGAATTCCCGATTATTGTATTTTAGTGTCGAAAATATCCAAAACCGCGTGAATAATTTTAATAAATAATCAAAAGGGAAACAGGAGAATTGGGAAACAGGGGAATTGCACAATAATCACGCAATAATTACGTGGTTTCGGAATTTTGATAGTCAGCGCTGTACCCGTGACGCGCGAGCACTCAGCCGGGCGCGCGACAGCCCGGTGTTCGTTGTATCGTCGACGATACGCGAAGCGGTAGGCATAAAACGCGTGGCCTTGAGCGAGTGACGGACGCCTGGTTTTAGTCAGTAAAAGTCTGACACGCCCTCCCGCCGCACCCAGGACGGGAGGTCATTTGATGATTTCACACTCACCAAAAAAAAGAGGGGGGGGGGGGGGTTTGCTTGACTGCTGCCCCACCCTGAGCCCAAGGCTGGCTACGCCCTTGCTTGAATTATTGCTTGTTGACAATTACGTCATTGGTACATTATAGAATCTTTTATCGCCAAGTAGGTCTCGTTATTGTGTTTTATGATTATTTTTCCCTGTAAGTATTATGATAGTAGTCTGTTGGCCTCACTGTAAGTACAGTGAGCTACATTATCACTGTGAGTTACTTACATTGAAAGGGTCTCAGTCGTAATTCATATAATGCACGGGATATAAAGATTGCAACATTGCATCCCACTGACGGCTTGTTAGTATTGCCCACAAATATAAGGAGCTCGACTTTATCGGTCCACTTTTTCAATCTTCGAATAAAATATTAACTCTACTTTGTAGATACCTGAGGCCAGTATCGAAGCAGAATTTTCAATTTCAGCAGAAGGTTAAATTTTAATGATATTTTGAAGTTTTATTATTATCTTCTGTCACTATATTGATGAAAATTAATGACCAGAAACATAGAAACCTTACAAAAGATTTCCTAATTAGGCGCTGAACTTTACAGCTTATAAATTGGGCCATTTTTTATCGTTCAAGATTTTTTAGCTTACAGTTGAAAAGTGACCTTGTAATTTAAAGTTAAATATTTTCTGTTTTATCCCATCCATTTCTTAAATTATACACTATAAAGTTACAGTGTGTAGTGTAAGTGCACTGTGCAGTTTATTTATAATGAACCCTCATGGAGAGAAAATAAGCATTACTAATAATGAACTGGCAATTTTCTGTGTAATTCATGCCTAAGCTTCATGGTTTCAAGCACTCAGGTAGCCAATAGTTACTGCTTATATACATTGACTCTACATTGTAATCCGTCGTGACCATGTAGGGGTTACAAACATTAAGAACGTTTATTTTCTGTTGTAATACATTTACCACCTTATCTCGCTTTAAGAATAACGAGAGTAGGGTAGGATGTACTTGTAGACTTTGTTTATTTGTCATAAAACGTTAATCAAATGTAATAAAATTCTAAAAGTTAAAAATTTTCCTTTTAAACAGCTGTGTCAAAGTGACGCATGTACTTACATGGAAAGCTATTAGATGACATGCTTGCATATTGCGTGCAAATGAAAATGTATTGTTTATACAGCGCGCGTTTAGGTCAAGACCTCAATTTCCTTCCTACGTACCAATTTTAGCACAACAATATACTTAACACATAATCAACAGTATAAAAAAAATAGAACTGTTATAACTAAGTGCTTTGCGAAAAATTCTTCGGGATATATTTTAATTCGCCATTGTTTTGCTGTGGTCACAATATAGTGCCCTGTGGCACTCCTAGAGAAGACTTTGTGAAGAATCAGGTTTTAGTTAATTTAACTATATCCAATCTCTATTTGGTTATTATTTCCGTACAACTATCTTTGTATTGTCTTTTTGCACACTTGAGAGTTTGAGAGTGCTCATAAAGTAAGATCTTAGTGTTATTTATGCAATGAGCACTTGCAAGGCTTTGCTAAGACCAAAAAGGAGTTATGTTAGAGTAAGAACTATTTATACAGTTTTACTGGAATGTCTACAAAGCTTGCAGCTTTTACACGAATATTGAGTCTTTAAGATTGGACTCATTTATAAAATAACATTAATGGTAATAATAAGCCTTAAATTAGTGTAGAATTTAAGAAGGTCCGTTTTACTAATTGAAATCGTTCAAAACGTATAGTCGCAATATCATCTCAGCGAAAAACAACATCAATAACTTTTATTTTTTTGTGTATATTATTCACCGACATTTGGAAACTATTCAAATAAATCTAGACGATTTTTTTTGGGATATTTCTGTTAAAAAGAAAGAATGATGACTGAAAGTTAAATTCTGTGTTAAAATTGCACTTATATGTACCTTTGACCTTACTTGCAAGTGGTTCGGCTTATCGGCTAAGCAAACAATTTCTGTTACCGTCGCACACCTGTGGTTTAACGAAGGCAAGATAGAGAGGCTAAGCTAAGGCAAAATAGGTGCCACGTTAACCTTAGGTTAGACTGCACTATCCTAAAAGTTGCAGTGCTGATCTTTGTCTGGACTCGCAACTCGTAGACGGCAACTTTTTTAGTAAAATTCATTCCACTGCTCGTATTGTTCCAACTAGTTACTTAAACAGGTTTCTAATGAAGTTTATTCACCGCCATTTTCACGCATACGTAAAGAATAGCCTATTATTATCTAAATACGTATGCTCAAGGTCGAGTCTAAAACGTCTGTAGTTCCAATGTGTCTATTAAACATATTTGAGTTGCCGACATGTGTGCAGTTCGTGTCGGAAGTGGTCTCCGCTAAGTTGTTTGGCGAGGGCGAGAGAAGTAAAACCACCTTCATTGTTTGAGTTTGGTAGTAATGTTTGAGTGTCCATAGGGATTATATACTCAAGACAACTTACAGCTTAAAAGGTAGTTGGTATGTATGTGCATTGTTGACTATGTGCATGTATCTTATCCTTGCGCTCTTTTCCCTTAACAGATGAGTTGAATATCAAATGAATATAGTTGCGCGATACTAGGCAGGCCGATAGACTAGTCATGTTTCTATTTATATATTTTTGTTATATTATTAGCTGCTGCAAGAGTGTTCATTCACGTTCGTGTTTTCAGTGTAGATAGAGATTGTTTTTGTTGTTTTCTTTAGATACTGATGAATGATGTTTTATTTTTTTGAGACTAACACAACTTGTTCTTCAGTGGCATTTTGCTGTTTCGTCGTGACGAGGAAAATTTTTCATGTCACCAGTGAGACAGTTTTATGTTATTGGGGTCAGTTTGATTTCGCCAAACACTGCTTATGGTTCCAACTTCCAAATGACGGCACTTCGCCACATATTTATCGTTAAAGTCAATATTTCACAGGAAATAATACGTAACAACCTTATTAAAGTGACTAGACCTAATTACGCATGACCTCAATACTAAATGAGTGCAAATATTATTGGAAGTAAATAAATAAACTCATGTTGCAATATCGGTGGCCTATTAAAACAATGTTGGGTTCTAATCGTTTAACCTACTTTTACGGCGAAGGAAGGAAGATATAGAAACTTGCTTTAAAATGTACATAGCTGTACATGATCTGTTTTCCCCAATGTAATAGAGAACTTAATAATGAATGAAAGTTTATCGAAAACAATCTAGGATTACGTCGATATTACTTTGATCGACTTTGGGGATATCATAATTGATAATAATATTATAATATTGTACAATCAACTTTCTTCAGCTGCTATCTCTGAAGATAATTGTCAAGTTAAGAAGAGCGTGACCCAGTACCTTAATTAAATATTTATATAAAGTTTCTTCTGCAGTTTCTGACCAAAGTCAGTCGTTAAAAAAGTGGTGTGTCCAGATTTCACGATGCGAATTCAAGAGTGCGTTGTATGCAAATTGCCGATAAGTACACGCCAATGCGGAGGCGTTTCTTTTGCAATGACATTTTTATCACCCCGCCCAATGCATTCGTGCTGTATCACTTTCACCGGACCTTTTACTTCGACACCAATGACTTTTGTTTACTATGATTGCGCGTGTTAAGAAAAAATATTGTGCAATCACATGCAAATAGCGTCATCATCTTAAAATTGTTCAATGTCAGTTTGACTAGCAAGTTCTAGCAACGTTGAGCGGGGACCTGCCGGCCGCTAACACTAGAAGTGTTATTTATTTAAGTTTAATAGCTACATGAACATGGATATAAAGGTTATTGCGGAGTTGTAATACCTCATAATCTTAATTTGACATAATACGTCTGTTCATTGCCATCTTGGCTGACAGTGTAATGACTTGTAATCTCGACGCGACGTGAAAAGAACCGTAAAACGCATGTTTCAGTGCTGCTACGACTCTGTAAAAGTTAAAGGTTATTCAAGGTGTTTCACATCTGTCGAAATGATGTTTTAGAACCTAGGATATTAAGATAAGGATGTTTGACTAACATGACAACATTTGCGTTATACGGTTTTTTATTTTAATAATATTTTTCTATTTTATCAATATATTGCATAGGTACTTTACTATTTTGGAAAGTCTCGTGCCAAAATTAATGTTTAATTTTGTCACTGAGTGCATTAACCCGCTGTGAGTAAACCCTTGCCACATGTATAATCTGCTCGACGTTTGAATTGATTTTGCCTTCAAACGTGACATCAGTTTCATCACATCTGATGCTTGTTAAATGATTACAGGGTAGCGTTTCGTTTCTTCATTTACACGTTCCACTTTGTCCAATAAGCGGAGGTGAGCAGTGTCAAATTGGTGGTACTAGTGATTCGTTGGCAGCGACCTTGCCCGATACACTCGTTCGCATCGACACCCAGTTGCCCGGCAAAGTGCGTTACGCAGATGATTTCAACTTTGAACATATTATCATATCTTTTTATCTTCGCATATTTGTCACCACTTTAAAGTTATTGGCAATCTGATTGTTATTACGAGTCTTGTCGGTACGATGTTTGTACAGACGTAACATCTCAACAGAATAGCAATGATCAGCTGGAGTGCTTCGTCTAACTAAAGTGTACAGTTTATTGAGATGTTATCCTCGTGTAGGCTATTCATATTCTACGGTCGATTAGCGAGCCTCTTGACCGCCATGCTACCTGCGATGGCTTTGGCACGGAGCGCCGCCTATGAGATCAACAATGTCAAGGCACGTTTATGTTATGTCAGAGTTGCGCAATGCACTCGCACACACAACACCTCCTTTGGTCGGAGGCCGGCCATCACAAAAATACACCAAGCTTTTTGTATGTTGTTGTCCAAAGTGCAATGCAATGGCGTGCAATTGTACCAACATTATAATTGCAGATGGCCAGTTTTAAAGTGAGCGGTCATGTGTAACGTTTCGAGTTTTTCTCCATGTATCCCGATTTGTTATTGTTGATCGTTACATATTAATATTTTTCCTGGAAAGACAATTATGTTTTTGTTACGAACAGTGAAGGGTCTGTTGTGATTTATATGCCTGCTTGTGAATGAAGTTTACACAATTTAAAATATTTGTTGAAGCATCAATACTTCCATACTTTAAGTTTCTTATCTACCCTAATTGTAAGTATACCCCACGATGCTTCCACGTCTGTGTCATGAGTGTACCTATTGTGGCTTAGAATTTCGAACTGCTGCTTATAATTATGAACGTTGTCAATTGTATGTAAATGTTTTATTAAAAAATCGAAGTGATAAAGGTCGGCAGGCGCAAGCTTTATGTCGAGCGCGTAGAGGGTAGTAAGTCAGTTAGCCAGTATATCTCAGACAGCTCTCCGCCCCGGGGTGTCCGGTGTCCGGGTCTGGTTTATGCAGGCACTCCTCCTCGGAAGATTTGCTTCACACGACTGTCTCCTCAACTGAATTATTACCCTTAATCAGACTTTCGTTTATTTCGCATTTATTTTTATCGGATTTCGATTCCAATGCTTAATTTGCTTGTTTTATTTCTGAGATCATCTCAGTATCCTGTTTATTATTTGGAATCGGTTCTGTTGTGGTTATTTTATGTTAAAATTAATCTTACTTGTATCAATTTAGACATCTTTGATTATAAATCATCGTGTACGACGCATCATAATGTCTGGAGTGGCCATTGGTTGGGTGCTCATTGGAAATATTAGTGTCACTGAACTTTATAGTTATCACGTTGCAAATCTCGGTATTGGTTACGAGTAATTACGGTCGGTGTACTTATCTGTTCATATAAATCATTTGTCTCATAGACACTTAACAGCTGCTGTTGAAAATTAATACACGTATTAAGTTGAATTTGATTTGCAAATAGAGTCTTAGTATTAGATACGCAAGTAGGTTCGTAAGCGTTATTGACTATCATTGGATCGGCTTTAAGGACTGTGCTCAATTAAAATAACTGGAACTTGCTCCTAAGAATCTACACGGAGCGTACCAAATGCATATGGATTTTGAATGCTAATATATTCTTAATAAAAACATTCCCCATAAAGCGATGACTTACGTGCGCTATAATTACAGGTTCTACAAAAAGTAGTGTACCCGGGCAGCACGTTTTGATTATTTGTTTTGCTAGTAATTCCTCATCGGTTACTTGGTTCCGTAATTATCCGGTTAGCTTAGTGCACTACCATGAATCTCGTTAATTAATGGCCTGTGGGCAGAATCCGGTTTAATTGAATTAAGACGCCAACTTATTTTGCTATCAATAATACTTTAGCAATATTTGTGTTTACTTTGGGTACGTAAGTAACTAGTTCTCTCTGATTAATAATGTTGTGGATTCTGGGTAGTTATAAGCGCATTATCGTCTGTAATAATACGCAGCTACAAGATATTTCGTTAGCAATAGAAGCTTTTTTCATTTCTTCTGTGATGTGTTAAATTGAATTTACTGTAATTCCTTAGAAATGTAAGTATGCACTGGTTTCATAAATTTTATTCATTTGAAGCGCCAACGCTTAAGTGATGAAAGAATGAAAATATGTGAAATGCTTGTGCCAATAATTAATTGTAAATACCAGTCAAGACAAGTGCGCCTGGTTTCCTGGTTTCCATGTGAAACTATCAATTTTGTCTTTTGTGTCCGAGCTATGTATCTTGCAAAATTGGTAAGCCCTTCGCCCGCGAAGGTAATGGTAAGGTCCTAAACATTAGTACATACTTGGGCATTGAACATGGCATAATTATTAGCGCGCGTTTGAATTGCCAGATACAGTTCGTCAGCAACTGTTTAAATGGCACAATTATTTATCTAGACTAGGTCTAGGTCCTTACACAGATTTACAATGTAGTTTCTCCGTTGGTAACCACTGTTTCTCATTCGTGCCTGACACCGTCATTGTAAATTGTACCTTACGTTATTAAACTGGGTTTAAAATGGAGATTAATGTCGAATGCACAGTGTCATCGACAACAGGTATCTGCTCACTTACCTTGACCGCGCACGTTGTCCTCTCACTTATAGAATGATCATAGACGTCTTCGATGCGCCGCAGCCACGCTACTGGCGTGCACCCTAAATCGTGTTCCTCAGTCTTAGCACATATTTGACCTTCCTCTAACATATATTTGTACCTAAAATAACAATCGTTGTTTCCAGAATTTTACCACATCCTTTATTTGTTATTCATAACGATCATGAAAGATTTATGATACCTCCCTTTTTTGTACGCTCTTTAACTTTTTAATTTTACATCAATCTCGGTTTGTATGAATTTCAAAATGTATGTATGAGACCGTGACTTTGTTTTTCCCGAAAAGACACAGCGAACTGTATCTTTTTATGTTGAGATGAATTTTGATGCGGGTTGACGTCGAATGTGTTCTTTGGTGGTTCATTTGGTCGTGTCACTGAATCTTAAGTGAGGACATGGCGTTGAGCAACTTTTTGTTTCCATCCTAACACACGCCCAGTTTATCTGATTTCAACACGAGTCTTTAATTTCAATATGAGCGTTTTATTTTATAGGTGTTGCGTTGCTATAGTTTATATTCAATTTATGTCAATAGATTGTCCGGCGCTCGCCATATTCATATGATTCATTGCCACTCAATCGCGATGGGAGATTAAATAAATCGTCAGTCGCCGTCCTCGTATCGTCGATGTGATTGTATGTGCGTGCGGGGTTGACTTTCATACAATATTGCCGCCAATTAGATCGTGGCGTCTCGCAACGCTGCCTATGACACTCGAGTTCACTTTACTGAGATATCGATTTCGTGTGAGTATTTGAATTCATTTCACTCACGCTTTGTTTAGGTATTTTTTCCCCATCTTAATGTATGTACTTACTCCAAAATATTTTGACTCATTCAGTTTTCCTTTTGCCACATTACACGCTTATTTCTTAACGTCATGTCAGCCAGAAAATATTTTAAATGGTGTGGTGGGCATGGACAAGTGAACATACATTTTTGGCTGCATATCAAAGACGGGCGATTCTTCTCAGAAATAAGATATGTTTAAACTTTAAAACGTTTTATTGTAAAGGTTGAGCAGTACTGGCATTTGAGATAAATAGGGCATTCTATATGGTATTGGTGCATCAGTAACCCGCTTCACAAGTAAGTAGTATACTTATTGGCTCTGTCCCGTTATCACTGGAGCGATAGTATTCGATAGCTCGACCATTGCACAAGTTCGTAGGCTTATCTCGGAATGCAGTTTGCTGTGCACATTATTTGGCATCAGACGTCAAAAAATTGGGGCGATTGTATCGGCGTTATAAAAATAATTAATCGGTTATAACAATACCTTGGCAATTAGTAGTATCGGTAAAATAGTTTTCCTGCTGGAACTGGTCGGTGTAGTGCAATAGTGCGTCGTGGTCGGTGTCGCCGCTGGTCATCGGCCCCCATCGTCGGTGAGTTTCGCAAGTCCAGTTAACCGTATGAGTCGATCACATTAATATTCTACGGTTGATTTTATTGCGAACCTAGCGTTTGCCTCCACGTCTGTACCTATTAATTCTTTACTTTTTGAAATCAGTTTCTTACACGTTAATTGTGAGCACGATAAGAATTTTGATAAGTAGGTACTTAGTTACACCACGCTTAATTTATATTTGGATGCACGTGAATGTAAATTGTATGGGAGAGGAGAGCAATGAGACAAAGACATTCCGTAGTGTCGAGACGAGAGGGAATCTTCAGTGAAGGGCGGTGCGCAGACGGCTTTCATCGTGTGTAAATGCGTGCCGCACAAAAAACGGATAGACGGCCAATAAAAACCCCGTGTGGAGAGAAGCCGAGGGGCGGGCTCGCGGGTGCAGCGCTGCGCCAGTAAATTGCATGTTGCAGTCGGTCTCCGCCGCGTCGGGTGCGCGCACGCAGCCTCCTCATCCCTCGCTCTCGGGTGAACGACTGCCCAATCTAGTATGCGTACGACTCACCACCGCTGCATAGTGCCCACTCCTTGTTTTCGCGATCGTTGATCAATCTGTATGTTTTGGTCCCGTTAGCCGGAAGCGTCGCCGCCGACACTGGCGTTTAGCGTGCGTTTCGTTTTCGCTCGGCCGGTCACATAGACTTGATAGCATAGGGGTTGTGTAATATTAGCGTCAGTAACCGCTAAGACGTGACGACCATGACGTGAGTTTAGCTAGGAATAAGGATTCAAGTTTCTCGCCAGATAAAGTTTATAATTACCTACACTGGTAGTACTTAAATAGTTGTTTCTGTATTGTCGCAGGGCGAACGTTGTCGCTGCGGTATCATCAGCGGGTGGGGAGGCGGGTCCCCCGGGCCCGGCGGCCGAGGACGCCGATATGAAAGGCGTCGAAGCCACACCAGAAGAACAGGAACGGCTAGCGACAGGCAACAACAATGGGTCCCTTGACTGCAAGCACACGGCGGCGCACCCGCAGCGGCCGCGCTCCGTGTTCGCGTCCACGCGGGTGTTCATGCTGGTGTTCCTGTCGGGCTGGGTGCTGCAGGGCATGTTCCTCACCTACTTCGTTAGTGTCACCACTACAGTAGAAAAGCTATTCAAAGTAGAGTCGAAGACGACAGGAACCTTACTAGCAGCAACAGAGATCGGGCAGATATGCACGGCGCTGTTCCTGACGTACCTGGCGGGGCGGGGGCACCGGCCGCGCTGGATCGCGTGCATGATGCTGGTGCTGGCGGTGGGCGTCATCGGCTGCGTGCTGCCGCACCTCCTGTACGGCACGCAGCTGCTGGAGGTGCACCAGGACGCGCACCGCGCCGGCGCCGCGCCCGTCTGCTACAGCTACAAGAACTCCTCGGACCTGTGTGACGACGCGCACGTCAAGAGTTCCACGACGCGTTCATCCATCACGGCAGTCGTCATCCCGTGGCTGTTCATCTGTCTGCTAGTGGTGGGCGTGGGACAGACGGGCATCGCCACGCTGGGCATCCCCTATGTGGACGACAACGTCGGCAGCAAGCAATCGCCGCTTTATATGGGTGAGTGAATGTGTATTGTGATTGATGTGCTCGTGCTTATTGTCTGAAGAAGATCTATGGGTAACGCGTATGAAGTAACTAATCAGATGCAGGCGCGTGTTCACTGGGGCGTGTTCCCTTAAACTTGATGCTCACTCAAATAAATTCGTTGTATCGATTAAGATTAAGATGGTCCATTGTTAGCGTTTTGCGAGTACTGGTAATAAAATGGGCACATAAAAGTGTATAAATCATAGCCGCCGCCCACGGCCCGCCTACGACGTACTCTACCGACCGCCCTCTGATGCGTTGCGTAATTAACAATCGACTTGAGTGCATCCCGCACTCTCATTAATTGCAATTTTGTACAAAATATCATTTGCAATATTCACATTCATTTTAGTACACGTTGTTCATGCACGGTGAAGGTCTGTCCAGTTTTTAATACCACTTTTTGTCGCGACTATGGAAATACATAAACTGCACTGTTAGACTATTTTATAGCACATAAATCAAATCTTTTCGAATATTTTGCTCTGATTTTACGCTCGATCATGTACTAAAGCTCTAAACTAAAGTCAGGTTTAGTGCAACGTTTGTTTAAAATGCATAAAATCAAACAATGGTGTTTGGGTGTCGCGAACAGTTATGTACAAAGGTGTAGTGTAACGCGTGTATTGTTGTGTCTGCGACGTGGGTATCTAATACGTACATATGCACCACAACCATAACATATGGACTAGGCTCTATCTACAGCGAGCTTTACGCAAAAGTAATTAGTCCGTCAGATAGATTTTCAAATTTGAACACGTGTTTTTCCTTTTTTCACGTAAACGAAGAATGACGACGATACAGTGCGTTGAAGTTGCACATGACGTCACTATCTGATACAATTTTTACAGGACGGTGCAGTGCCGTCAAAAGCCCCCACTCTGGAACTTTGTTGCTCTTCTTTGTATTTTTTTATTAATTTGATCAAGCAAAAAATACGTGTCCCGTATTTTTGGCCGATCTATCAGACGGACTAAACAGAATGCCATTTTTTTTAATGTTGTCGTCGTCCCTATTGCGATTTCTTTTGATCTAGTATATACTTGATATTGGAAGTCTAAATCTCAATGCGTAAAGAAGTGTTAATTGTTTTAACTAAAATTGCAACTCCCACAATCTCTGTATTACATGCCCAAGCACTATGTTTTCTGTGCTAGCCTAATCCATGATTTTTCAAATTAAAACCATCCATCAGTCAAATCAAACCTTTGGGAAGTCATTTGAAAATTAAAAGTCGTTTCGTATGCGTTGTTAACGGCTCTGTGACGACATAAATGTCTTTAAAACCCTGTAGTTCGGTCTGCTAAATTATCTTCTGAAATACACATGAACTAAAATAATATAGACTAAAGAGTAAAAGAAGAATATGAAGAATACATACGATATTGGCATGATTGTAAAAAATAGAACTCCATATAAATATGTATATTGTCTGACTAGTAAACGAAACTTGTTAGATGGAATTCATTTTTATAAAAGTTGTTGTATGTTGATGATTTCATTTTGTTATTTTTGTCTTCGAATTTTCGTAATGCTTATTTAAATTTGTTAAGTCACGTTTCTTATGTTTGATACAAATCTTGAGTGGAATTTGAAGGTAGACATAATAATGAGGTGTGCATTGAAAAGTATGTGGTCTGATGAGTATCCTATTTAAAAGAATGTCATGTCAGCTTACAATAATATGGATTATTCCATTTACTTGACATTGTTTTTCGATACTTTCTAAGAGAAGAAAGGAAGTTTATAGTTATTCTCAAAGTTGTAGTAGTTAGTGCTTTTTCCAACAATGGGTACCTAGCCTTCCATATTGGCATTGTAATGATTTTGTAGAACAAGTATCGCTGAAAATAGGTACTTTCACCCTAGTAAATTGATACATAAAAGTGTTCATGTTTGCAATATGAACGCCGTTGTGTGGTCTTGGCAAAAGAGCAACGATCTAATGTCTTCCCGTGCGTGTCGAGTTGTTATATCAGGAGAATAGGCTATATCCTCTTTTGGATTAAGAGCATCATCATCAGAGTCTACTTAATTTCCTTTTCCCGTTTTGTAATTTTCGTTTAGTTGCTGCTAGTTTAGTGCTAAAATTATTTGGCATGGCAGTTTGTTATTGCTAACAAGGTGTCGTCCTTAAAGTATCAAAATAGTTAGTTTAATAGAAATAAAAAATAATATTTCATTAGCTGGGAGCGGAGAATGTAGATTGTAGATTTCTGTTAAGATCGAGCCTTCGAGCTCCCAGAATATTATAAAATTCGGAATTTCTAAATTATTACATGGAGATAAAAAACTTAGCAAATGATCTGACAAATGAAAGAATTGGACGACGATAATTTTCCACACCATAGTCGTCAAAATTAATAGTAGTGATTATTAGAAAACATAAAAATCTCAATTGTATAGCGATTAAAAATCAGAATGTAGTAATTGTAACCGTTGATAATGTGGCAAAATGGGAAGTTCATGTTATCTATGAACGCGAATCTATGAAAAATCAATCTTATCTATTCCGATCTATGGTCATTAGCCTATTATACACTGTCCGACCTATTTCCCTTTAAAGTAGTCCAACGTGGCTATTTCTGAAGTACAAGTAGCTCTGTTCACAAAATGAGAGCATACTCGTGTTTTTGTTGCGACTATGTCCCGATAAAATAGATTAATGTTCCATCTAGTGAACTTGCCTGTGATTAGATAAACGCAGAATAACTTCGTTTGTTTTATGTGGGCCAGTCATTATCTGACACTCGTTCAATGTATCCTTTTCAATTGCACTGCCTCTTATCTCGCATTTTAGGTTCATTATCTTTACAGCTTCAGTTTATTATGTTAATTAAAGGGTCTTTTAACAGTGTGTGTTGACATACACGTCCACAAAAATGATTAGCCGAAGTCAGAGCAAACATTTTTATTTGTTTACTCTACTTTTATTGTTTTGTCTGCTAAGAACTGCTGTACATTTATAAGCTCATGTTATTATTTTGTTGTGCTTAACGTTTATAAGCTCATTTTATTGTTCAATTCACAGTTTGATTATAGAGGAACTTGAATTTGTTTATGCATATTTATTATGCAATATAAATATAGTTTGTCTCGCCGACAAATGTTCAGTGTTCACTGCTTCAATTGCAGCGATTAATGAAAGCTGTCTCAATTAAACGAATTAATTAGTTCAATAATTATTCTAAATCTTTTTAATTACTACAATAGTAGAACGCGTGCGTTAAAGGAAATATTATTTAATTGCACGCAACGCATTACGGTAATTTATTAAACCAATTAAATTCAATTCGGTTAACTTGTGTCGACCTACATAAGGCACAGTGCGCAATGGATATTCATTGATTGATACCAGTCTAGTGTAGATTATTTAGGTCAATTATTACGTGTGATCGTGACCTTAGGTGTCAGGTACTTTGTGTAGGACATGCTAGCTCTATGCGTAATTACTAGGTCTGTGTTACTTAACCTGAAGTTAAATGATGTTATTATAAGGCATGTTAACATTTTGCTGGTCAAAATGATTTTAGGTTTCATTTTTACGTTTACCCACAACACAAGCATAATGTAGAGTCAATAATAAAAATCTCTTTATGATTGGAACTCCCGAAATGCGAATTAACATCGTTTTTATAGGTAATTTCCACCATAGCTGACTACTGAATGCACATGCAGTACAATTAGTTGAATCTTTATATCCACTAAAGCACTTAAAATTTTAACGACAATGTTTTTCTAGCAGTGAACATTAAAATCTAAGCAGTTAACCCATTTTCAATAGCAACATTCTTAGCTAACCTGACACGGTTCATTAAAAGTATCTATTTTTCAAAAGGCCTTGGGTTTAACTATTGCACAATATCAATTGGTGTTATCTTTTATTTATGAACTCATGGAACAGGGTTTGTATCGATATAGTTCCATGATTATGTTCAAAATTATTTTGCTCTTGTTTTCCTTGCGTTTTGTGCGAAAAAGGTCCTCAACATATTTTTTCATAACTTCAGTTAAAAAACTGCCTTGTATTGTTTTAATCGAGGTATAGGTAAATGGTTTGATTGTAGCACCCACCACGCTTCACCTTCAGTTTTCTAGAGTTCATTGCTCTCTTCAGTAGCAGCTTTCAGTACAATTTCCATCGATTTCCCGATCGATACCAATACAGTTTGAAACAGCTCACTTGTAATTCATGGCTGCGCCGTACTTCTCCGCTGAAGCCCTGTTGTGCAGTAAAACGTATGCAATTGCTATTTCAGTAGGTGGTTAGCGAAGTGTGTCAGTGTGCCGACGCGTCGCGGCGACAATTTCAGCTCGTTGATGTCAGTGCGTGTGTCTCATTCCTTAGAGACGTTGCCCTAATTTTGTCCCTCACGATCACCGTTCGGGAATGGTCGACTTTGAGTCGTTTCCTCGATGCGTTCTGGAAGTTTTATCTTTATATTTGGGCGGAAAACGTTAATTTGAAATGCATTTGCTGTTTTAAATTTGACAGTGTACTGATTTAGCACTGTGTGCTTTTATACATCTGCTGTGACTTGTGATTGATAACTGCATTTCTGTATTTTGAAGGTCATGTTTTTGAATATTGTCCATCAACACTTCTTTTATACTGATGATTTGTTATGCGCGATGCTTTTGAACACATATAGAAAATTAGCCAATGTCCTTCATTTCTTCATTAGGCTCCAAATCGATTGGTTAAGTTGTTAATCCGGTACCGACAGACGGAGTATGGATGATTAGTATTGATGAAGGCATGCTATTTAATTCTATGTCTAATTCTTGCGACTGTAAAATATTAGTATCACCTTTTAAGTTTACTTTTACTACTATATAATTGGCATGTCAAAGAAACAATTTTACTGCGGAATTCGACTGGTGTGTATTTAACGTTAATAAATTCCTTTAGGGAATTTTAACAATAAATGTAAATAAAATTACTTCATTTGGGATTCTAATATATTCAGTACGACATAGAACTGTGTAGTAGTTTTCCTTGAGCGGCGATTACAATTTTTACATCAAAAATGTTGTGATTCATTACTTTTTCAGAGAACACGTTTTTACACAGGCCTGTGTTTATTTGGGCCAGATTTATGTGCATTCGATGCTAATGAATTGGACCCTGTTTTTTTATACTAAAATTGGATGCTTATATTAATTAAGGATACTTAAAGGATTTGACGAAAATACCGATGCATACGTATTTATTTAGATATCTGTTTAAAATATTTGATTACCCAGGCTGACCGGAGGGCTGTGCAATCACACGTAAGAGAATATTCTAACTAAACACTTAATCCTGTGCAGTTTTCGAAATAATGCCTGTATCTCTACATACATGTAACAAAATTCATGTTAAGTTGATGTACGATCCCGGAAAGGATGGTAAACGCTTACGATTACTCAAAACTCTCACGCATCGTATTTTTGAATGTTTTTTCTTTAATCGTACTATCGGCTCGCAATCTGATTGCGATTAATTACGCCTTGTACGGACGAGAAAATTACTTCGTTATTACGTTACCAAGATATTGCAATGTGCACCTTATGCAACTTTTTTGCGAGTGCACTATCAAATTGCGCCCCACCTAATCATTTGTTGCTGTAGTTGTCATAGGTCAGTTTTCTTGCAACATCGCTAGATTAGATTACGTCTATATGATTAGATAATTATGATTGCCTGTTGTGTTGTTATTATCGTGCCGACAGTTGATTAAACTTTTTATGACGTCAAATTGCATTTATTTTAAACATAGTAAATCGTTTAATATTTATTGCCACAAAACTATTTCCTGTATCTGTTAGTACAGGTGTTTTCTTAGAAGCGTCACAGCGGTCGCCGTAGTGTGTTTTCCAACCGAATTAGTCATACTTCTAAAAATGATTTTGCATCTAAAAGAGCAATGAACTCTGCACCGATTAGGAATTGTGTTCCTATTTCTTGGCCATTAAAAATATCGTGACCAATGAATATTATCTATTGTGTAGTAGGTACCGTCTGTGATGTCATAGCTTTTGCCTTTAGGAATTAGCTGTGAATCAATTCAAGGTATTTTTGAGAATGTACCAACTTCCAATGCTAATAAAGGTAATGATAAAACTTTTTTTAGCAATAATGAAATACTAAAATTTATATTATTGGAATCCTGCTAGCAAAATACTAATGTTTGTAGGCGTTTAGATTTTACATTACGTGCTGCCCAACAATAAAGCCATGAAATTAGAATTTATTTAGATAAAAATGTGATACAGTGGTGTTAGTTGTTTATTTCTTTTCTAAACGGTTGCCTTGAAAACGTTTCAGAAGCTTTTTATATCTATTGGGCACATTATCATCAGAGGTGATTGTAACTATCAGTGGAGATGACCTTATTTACAGAGGCGGGCTCCACAAGGTTATCTCCGCGAGCCCTGTTGCAGTTGCCTTTCATATCACTGTATTTATGTTTGTCTCTATTATTGTAGATAGCGCGACACGCTCCTCTATTTTTAACCGCATGCAATAAATACTAAAGTGCATAAAACGTGCATGTATCAAAAATACGCTGTGATCTCTGTCCGCTTTGGCCACCGGGTTCATTTTAATGATGTAATTCGTCATTTTTTGACAATCACTGAGCGTTAATTCGATGGAGCAGCACTTGAACGATGTTAATGATGCATCGGAACCGGTAAGGTCGGCTGTACCGGGACATAATAAAAACTTGTACCGAGACGCGGGCAGCGGCCGTTTTGAAAAACGATCCTGACGAGGCCATTATTTATTACAAAAGCGCATGATGATAATAGGAACGTATATTTTACTTTGTGTCGAACGTGAGCACGCGAGCTGAACGCACGCCTGTCCGTTTTTTGGCAAGCGATGCGGTTGGTTTCTGGGAAAGATTACATTCGGGACCTAAGTACCTGATTGTTTTTCGGTCACTCACCCCACAACGGTCCTTTGTTATTTTATTATAACAGGTATTAATTTAATTTCGATGGACAGTTCTTATGCATGTTCAGGCGCGTCGGATGATTCGCCTTCGGATTGCGGCGTCCCCAACTCATTCCGGCCTCATTATGTATTTAAATGAGTTGTTTACTGTTTATAATGTTATGCAGTAATAATAATATAATTTAATGGGCTATAATAATATTAGCATTTCTCGGAACAATAATGTCAGTAATCACCCGCTCGCAGTGCGTTCGTTTTTCTTTCGTTCTAACATGAAGTAGCAGTATGCTGCAGCGATCGTTGACAGCGGCAATTCCTCATACGATAATTTGTTGTGGCGAGTTCAATGGCCCTCAATTAGCCCCAGAGCCCTAGCCCTATTGAGATAAACGGCTGCGGTCCACTGTGTGCGAGAGTCCATCTCAATTTGCATAACGACCATCTCCGCCTCACCGATTATGCACATTAATATTTACTACGTCATTAAGTGACCCGATGATAATATTTCCTCGAATTAATTCAGTGTTGCTATTCTACATTGTACAAGTTTCGTTCAATAGATCGGTTTCGGTGATGCGTGGCGTGGAAAAAGCATTTATCTCGTGTGCAAGTGCCGTAATAGGAGCTGAGATTGCTAGCGTAATATTATTTAATACTTTGTGAGAGCAAGACGTGTAATTATTTGCATTGTTTGGTTTCATGTACTTAACAGTTTACTAGGTTTTTATCGTCTCTAAAAACTGTATTGTGTTTCTCTACACTTTCAATGATAAATCTTTATTTAATACTTAGGTTGATACTTATGTATAAAGAGACAGGCTTTGCAATTTATTTTTAGGTCGCACAGACTGAGACGCGATTTTTGTAAATTCAATCTATGACAAAGTAAAGTTAGTATGAAAATAGGCCCACAGAGGTGCATGTTAACAGCTAGCGTATTTACTATAAAAATTAAAACGTGAGCATGACCATCGAATTTATCATTCGCATGACAGGTTTTTCACTTTTGATTGAATGTTCGATTACTTCGTATATTGATTGATTATATAAATTAAGTACTTAAACAAAGATAAGTAAATAAAAAACTCATATGAAACGAAACGTAACTTAAGTAAACATCAGATTTCAGTAAATTTAGCTTTTAAATCTTTTTGAATCAAACAACGGAAACCTCGAAGAACATAAACTTTATCTGCTTCACATTTGGCAACAAAGGAATATTAATATAGATAATTTATTCTCTCACATTTATCATACATTTACAATTACATAATAATCAGATCATTATTTCATTTAGGACATCGAAGAGTAACATATAATTAGGTAATTGTGTTTTTTGATCGAAGTATATTCAATACAAAAGAAGAAAAATAGCTAGGTATATTTTATTTACTAATAAAATAAAAATATTTTTTGGAACAGTAATGAAGAGACCGTAATACCTACAGGCAGAAAATAATTAGGTACTTGGCTGTTCTTGTCAGGGAGAAAAACTTGCTAATAATGATTTAATAAAAGAAATATAAGATTGTATTTCTAGAATGTGAACAGCTCACACAGCTAATATTAAAGAACTTTATGAAACTTCAAGAAAGAGGTGGACAGAGTCTAAAACTTAATTAAATTTTAAGATTCCTCGTGTGTCACTATAGAAAATATATAATTGTTTCAATAGTATGTTGCGATAGCGGCGACAATGTTTTTGTAGTCTCATACATGCTCATAAAAAATGAAAAAGTGGATCATTTTTTGTGGTCCGTTTGCGTCGCCTTCTTTTTCGTACTTGATCGGTTAATATATCAGGAGATGGTCCATGTGAATGGTTAATTTCTTCATTACCAATTCGGGATTCTTCCTCATCCAATGCACTTTCTTTAATGTCATTTTCATTAGTATCAGAATAAACACATTCTCCTTCTTTCTGATGGGTCTGTTCTCTGATTCTTCCTACAGATGGCTCCTCGTTTTGTATTTCTTCTTGTTCTTTAGTGTTAGTGGATATATTGGCCATTATGCGGGATTAAAAACGCCATGTTTTTCTGTAAACGCCAATATTTTATGTTAACAGCCCCTGATGCATTTTTTGTTTTGAGTTTGACATTTTTTTGGCGACGCAGGGCATCTCTGTGGTTGTCTCTTAGTTTTTTTTCCTACGCTCTTTTGGCTTCATTTCCTGCAAAACAAGCAACCAATCGTTATCACAATATGTACTACTATTTTTTTTCGAGTTTGTTGCGCGCTAGAACGCGTATCTAACAAGCACATCCATTGTTCAGCCCCTAGATGACAATTGACATGAAAGGTTTTATACATTACCAATTTACAGAATAACCTGCTTACAAATATGAACTATAGGTTCAGTAAGTATGTTAAGATCTATATTACACATTAACCTAGGGCTTGTAAAACGGGCTGGCTTTTGCAAACACTACAAGAAAACTAGTAAGCAGCGCCTTGAGCTACTGGCGATTTCCTGTAGGATACCTGAATTTCCGAAGTCCCTTTCGCTGATAGCTTCGTCTAACACAGTCAAATACTGCTTACCATCCTTGTAGTTTAGCTCGTTTGCGATTCGTGTCCAAATAGATTCTTTTAATTTGACTTTCATGTAATCCGGGTGTGTTACGTCGTATAGACATTTTTCTCTTCGAACAACTTCAATCAGTTCCTCCTCCATGTCGGTTGCGCAACAGCTACTTGGGTAACTTGTCTTGTCTTAGTTAACTAGGGTCACCAGCAACTGACGCGCGTTTACGTGTACAGACTGAGGTGTCACGTGCCTGCGTCGCCACGTGAGAGCGTGACACGTCCCTGCGGCTGCGGCACTCACTTCCACGCGTTTACGATACTGCGCCGATCTGGTACTGAGATTGATTGACAGTTTGACACTTTGTTACGTGCATTTGCGTTTGCTAACATGACTCGTTAGTTAGTAGTAGTTACCGATGTGATTCAACTTTTAGTTTTTTTTTTACAGGAATGCAATCTAAGTTTCATAGATACTATTTAAACGTATCTTATCTAGCTTTGCTAGTAAAAAAATTAAGCTCTTGAAAGTCTTGAAGAGAAGCACATGGCGAAGTCTCATCACTTATATATTACAACTTAGATTATGAAATTTCAGAAGATAAAATCAAGTTTGAATAGATTATGTTACTTTTTTTTTTATTTCTACGTTTGACAAAATGACGATAATGACGAATGCATTGTTACTTACGTAGAAAAAGTGGCTCAACATGTTTAGTATAATGATACATTTTCATTTAAGACAATTCTTCCTGCAAGTGAACACCCCTCTCACCCCTCGACAAACGTGTTTCGACTTTAGCCACCCAACCCCCGTGCGTCCATACATACTCTCACGTGCCATCGTCGACACGTGTAAACAAATGCGGAGCTCGGTATTACGCCATGGTTGTAATCACCGTGACTCTTTCGTAGGTAGCTGATGATGAGAGACAAATTAATGTACAAGGCAAATAAAGTTCGTAACATTGTAGAATTAGTTAGGTACTTCTGTTTTAATTGTTGTTGTTTAAAGAAGGTAGCGGACCAAGAAAGAAAGAAAGAAAACACATTTATTCTGGACACACAATTAAAAAACAATAACAATAAACGGACAAAACTTACAATATAAAGCCTGTGCGAGGCCAGAAAAGGCACCTACCTCAGCATGTAGCTGCGTCCGAGAGACGCAGCGCTGGTATAAAGTGCAGCAGGGCCTAAAAGTGTCGTCACGGGCAAGAGAGCTAGCACTGCGGCTGATCATAATTTTAATTAGCTCAGGATATATTATTTTCACTTTATTATTCTCATCGAACGTTAAGAAATTGCACTAAGTTCTGCGTCAGGGTTTCCTGTCTAACCAGATTCTTAACTATACATAAAATACTCGTATACGTGCACTGTTGACCCTATAGTATAATAAAACGCAGCCGGACGTCGGTCGTTGTGGTTTGTCTTCTTGTATGGTTGTTTTGTACTGTGATTTCAATCGTTTGTCTCCAGCTAACTGGTGTCAAGTATACAGGACTAAAACCTTTTAATGCTTTTTTTTTGTAAGTATTAGATTGGCTCGAATTTCGCCACTTTTCAAACTGACGTTAAGCGAGAATACGGTTGATGACTTTTGATTGTTCTACTCCTTATGGGATCAAGCAAATCATTGCTCTTTTTTTGAACAGAAAGGAGAGGATTGGATTGGTTGCCATCTTTTTTTTCTTTGGTGGGAGTGGTAGAGATAGGTAAACAGCTCCAAACTTCGGATTGCTAATCTCAACAGGACCGTCAAATGACATTTTAACTCAACTGGAATCCACTATGTGCTGGACTACACCTTACTGCATTCGCAACTGAACGTAGTAGTTTTACCAACGGGCAAAGAGACAGAAGTTCTGTGGTCTCTTTGGTGCCCAAACTTTTATGTTTGTTTATTGAAAAATTATTCAATTGCTTTGTTTTTGTCCACAGCTATTACCATCGGCATAAGGGTGATCGGGCCAGCTCTTGGGTTCCTCCTGGGGGCTCTATGCACCAGGGTCTATGTAGACCCTCTGCTGACTCCTGATTTCGATGCCAGCGACCCGAGGTGGGTTGGAGCTTGGTGGCTGGGTGAGTGGACTTTTTTTTCGTTTTAGTAATAAGATGGCGTGAACTGAACATGAAAATAATACTAATCCAGAATGTAGAGATCTAAATAATATACTCTAGTCAAGCTGAAATAGCTGATGACATAGAGAAAGTTGAAAATCATGAGGCTGGTAAAAAGGAATGGAACAAAAGTCGGTTAAAAATGACCTAAAATCGTTGACGTAGAGTCAATGTAACTAATTTCAAAGGTTAAGTACCAGTTAACAGCTTCTAATTTTCGTTTCCCATCCATCCGTTCCCATAATCATTAAGCTCTTCGTGAACGCAACCAAACGGGTGGTTGTAACCGATCGTATAACATCCATTCATAATTAAGTTGCTACCAGAGCCGTACTTAGTGCTCAGAACACGTTCCTGCAGATGTATTAATTGTTGTACTTTGTACTGAATATCGTCAGGTATAGAATGGTCTCGCAGATGCAGATGTTTCAATATTTACAATTGCATACAATTTGAATATGTCGCATACCAATATGTCGGGTTGTAGCCGGGAATTTATTGAGGGAGGAATTGTGAGTATGATTTCTCTAGTCTACGTTTTAACTCGCACCCCGAAGTTACAAAAGAAGCGACAAATTCGTTAAAATTGTGGAAGTTTGAACCCCTAAAATCCCTTCTCTTGCAACGGCCATGCCTATATGGATACCAGGACTTAACATAATCATTCTTCCTACATTAAGGATTCGATTATCTATTTAACAAATATGTTGCTGATTTTAAAATAAGGGTTCATTTACGCTATCCCCGTTTAAAGCCCTGTTTAAAATTATGAGGCTATAACACCAGTCGACATGGCAAATATTGAAATTATAGGCAAGGCAGAACATAAAAAGCTAAACAAACGTTCAAGTTTTACTGCTGTGTAAACACATTACTCTTTGAAAATCGATATAAGTGGACGGTAGCCGTTCTGCCACTGTTCTTAGTAGCTTGAGCTACACCAGGCTTCGGAGTTATTGAATCTGGTATTCTGGTGCCGCTCGTGAGCCAGCAGCCTTATCAATCTAGTTCAAAAGTTATCATTCGTCATTGTCACCAATGCGGATCATGTGCATTCAACTGTATAATGTTTTCGATGCAACTGCAAAAAATATTTACAAAGACAGATAGTACTATCTACATGAAAAGTCCGTTTTCTGTTTTTATTCTTAATCAGTTTACTGAACGGTTGACGGGTTAATCCCCAATGTTACGTCTAAACCGATGACCTGGCTACGACGAAATCGAAGTACCAGACATTCCAACGCGGAACAGTCATCTACCGTTAGCAAAGCACTTGCACAGATTTGCGCGCAAAATCCATGAAGAAAGCACGTGCGTGACCTGCACACCAACCAAATGCGTGTAAACAAAGCAAACTTCTACTTACCAGCTTAAAAGACTCCATCACACCTTAACTTCTCTTAGTTAAAGCTCAAAATTGAACAGTAAACGCTTTTAGGAAGTGATTACCGCGTCGTGTTGCGGTAGAAAACTGCTGCAAGCGTGTCTTGACTGCCAACGTATTGAATTCGCGAATACGCATTGAATGATTTCTGCGTATTTCCTTATTGTTCAACGCTACATGAATGGAGTTTTGAATTTTAATAACTTTATTGAAACGGACGTTTTTAATCATTAACGTTTTGGAAGTTCTATATTGGCTGTTGTGACAAAAGGGATTTTTGTATTTTGTCAGGTACAGTTTTGTATTGTATTTGAAACTATATGCTCTTTTGAAGCTCTAATTTCATAAGCTTACGTGATGACATAAAAAAATCTAGTTAAAGCAAGTTTGCAGATGTAACAAACCTGGATTTCGGCACCTCGCATGGTCATGGAAAGGATCATTGTGATGTATAACTATAAACAATTAAAAGAACACCCAGTTACATCCCTCTTACAACCTCTTACAACAAATGAAATAAATAATAAATAGATTTCCATAAAAAGGAAATATTAATTTCATTTAGCTATAAAACTGCATATTTAAAATAGCTGTAAATGCTGTAGATTTAAATATTTTGAGGCGCAATAGGTCCATGCATACGTGTTTCCATAAAATATCAGTAAAACTGAAGTTGCGACAATTTACGTTATTATAAGAACATTTCTCAAGGGATAATGAGCATAGGTACAGATCGTATGTTGCAAGATGTTAATCACCGCTCATTACTTCTCCCAGCTGACTCCCAGAGCGGCTCGATTGCATTGTAATTGTTTCTGCGAAAGGGTGAGCGAGACATTCCTTGGTTGCATAATTAATACTTCACTGTAATGTCTTTACAAGTTTTCAGTTTTATCGACAGCTCTAGAGGAAGCGTGAGATAAACGAGATGTGTTATAAAACCGCGGTGCAACGTGAAGTGTGATGTGTTGTCATAGAATGGCGCGCGATGCAATTTCCAGTCGGCTTTCGCTTTTTTGTGCGCGGGCGTCACGCTGCGGCGGCGCGGGCGCACGCTACTAGTTATATAACGCGTCTTACATCACGCCGCGTCACCACAGCTAAAATAAGCGCTCTATCCACAGCCGGTCACGGCCAAGGCTGCGGGTCTTGTTGCCGACAATTATGCCGTCGTCGGTGCCCGTAATGAGGATTTAGTGGGTGGACACGCGACCGACGCCTTGCTCACTTTTACTTTTAAACCGGTTCTCTTGACCTTCGTCTTCTCTTGCCGTGTCGCGCTGTAAAACTCATGTTCTCACCAAAATATTAGACGCCGTGACTCTCTTGTATTACATGGTACAATCAAGCGTGGTAAACAATGCTGCTCGGCGTGTGTACCCATAGTCCATACCTACCGTGTCTAGCGAACGCCCTTGACTGAACGTCGACCGGGCGACCTTGTGAACGCGCAAATGTTTTCTGTTTGAATCTATCGGAATTGTTTTTGATCGTATCCAAGGTTTCATGAGTTATTATTACAAACGATGATTTTGACAACTCTAACAATTGTCTATTTTGGTTAGTTTTCCACGAATATTACTTCATATCAGAACTCCGGGATAGCTTTCAAGCTCTTGCTGCTGCGTCATTATTTGGATATATTTCCAACCAAACGTACACAGCATGTTCCAGAAAATTACCTACTTTAAAAAACCCGAGTGTTTTGCACTTCGTACATAATAAAGTATAGCTGTTGCGATGATCAGTCTTGCACGGTGGCGCCCCTCGATGCGTGTAACATTCTACATATTCGAGGTAATCTCTTGACGGCTGTTGCTAACGGATTGGTTTATTGAAAGGAGCATTTCTCACTCCTCGCCTCGATAATTGCCATAATTAGAATTCTCCATAAAGCGATCCTTCTGATATGTTGTTTAAACAATGAGTGACTCGTCCATAAAGACTAGCTAGAAATTGTGTTTGCTTGCTATGTTTTTCGCAGATTTCGATTTCCTTCGCGTTTTATTTACCATAAAACACCTCATGTACGGTATTAATTAGATCGCAGGATTTTAACCTTTACGTCGAGTGTTTGTTCACCGTTTTATGATGAATGTGATAATATTCTTTTATTATCAACATTATGAAGACTGTTATAAACTTGTTGGATATCTTCTGTGTACCTTAAATGTGGTTGAATGGCCGTAACCTAGGTACACTTACGCCTACTGCTCTAGTCCTATACGATACGTCACACATAATTTAGTAGGCCCATGTAAGGTTGTGTACTTATACTATTAAATATCTAAATTGCTATAAAAAGCTCTTCGACGTAACTGAATATTTTGATCTTTGGCCCGCTCATCTATCCAAATTAAGTGTGACATGATGCCAGAAATATTATTTGTTTTTGTCCAGCCGTGAATTTTTTTATGTGAACATTTTCACAAGAACTCATCAATCTCTATTTATTAAAAATTCGGCGAAATTATGAATTGGTTTGACATTGAGTGGTAAAGTAATGAAAAATTATTCTATCATGAAAATAAAGTGTTTTTCGAGAACTGTGTTATAGGAACGAAATGTTTTCTTGTTTCATATACTTACACTTGTTTTACAACCCCTTATTTCTTTGCTTTATTAAAAAAAACCCAAAAACATCATGATTTCTTCATAATACTTAGTTTACTAATATTTTGTTGTATTGTTCCACAGGCATGGTGTTCATAGCTGGCTTCATTGTCCTCCTGTCGACGCTCATGTTCTGCTTCCCGCGCCAGATCAGACAGGATCCCGTGCCGCTGCCTCCTAAGAAGATTAAGGACAAGAATGAGCCCTTCTTCAAAGGTAACTTGCTAATTATTGTTTGTACTCTGTTGCTTTGCGCACGTGAACCTAGGTCTGGAATAAAAAATGAAAATTGCTTAAACCTATATGAAATAGAGGCGAAAATTAAAAGCATAAAGACCATCGTGCAAAATTTGAACATAATTTATCGCTACTATTTGCACGATATGCTTCAACATACATTTATTCATTAGGAATTTTCATATTTTTATCATTGCACCACTAACTTTAGTTATAGATCTTGAGCTGTCTAATATACTGAGCTCAAAACTTCTGAAGAAAATTCCATTTACAGACTACAGAAGTTGTTAAAAATTCCGTATGTCATGAAAAATTATGATGGTGTTTAGAATAAAACGTAGTTCATTAACTTGTTCCAAATAATCTTGTTAGGTCTACGTTTTGCTAAATTGTAATAAACACGATGTTACTGTTTATCTGCGTGGGTGGCCTAGTCTTTTAATATTGTAATAATACGGTTGACTTAACTAGCACGACTATGATGATTTTTTTTCTATTAAATAAACTTCTAATAAAGTTCTAACAAATGATATGTTATCATCGTTCTAGTGAAGATTGTCCCCAGACAATGATTCATATTGTACGTATATATTTTTCTTTTAGTTTGATGTTGACAATATTTTGAGATTCTTTATGACTTTTTTATTCGTAAGAATTTGTCGTTATTCATTATGATTGTCAAGAATTTTATTACCTCTCAAGTCTAGGTAGTTTCCTGTCCAAACCAAATGTGGCTTTTATTTTGTCCAAAATATTGACCACACTTGAACTCATTATCATAGCAGTATCTCTTTTGATTAATATGTTATCTATATCGAGTTTGTTAGTGAAAATTTGTGTACCATGGTTCTGTATAATTTTTTTACAATTTAAATTTGTTACTTACAAAAAAAATCGTTATCTATCGTAACACGGTTTTAGTTTACAATTACTAGTTTGAAATCAGTTGGACGGTTTCCAAATGGAACAATAATAAAAACTGTGACAACATTGAAAAACGACGGTTATTAGACTTATCTGCTTGGCAAATATTTTATATAGAGCGATATCTCTTCCGTAAATACGTATATTACTACGAGAATTTCGATAAAAATTGTTTTGTTTTGTATACAAATAAATGTGGTGGTGTCTGTGATGTTTCTAGTTCTGAGTTTTGCTGATAGTCTAATAGTAATTTTACTAATAGCAGCAGTTAGTAAGAGCCAATAACTGGGTATCAGCATACCCTAGATCTGGGATTCTTTAATAGAAACCATTTACCTAGGCTTAAGCTTTACAAACTCTTACATCGCCGTCATCTGTTTCGCTTATTATTCAGTTCTTGTTTATCTGAAATTTTTGTCTCTCTCTAATTGAAAAATATATGTTAGCGAAGATGGACCCAACATACTTCCCTATGGGACTCCATATTTTATTATTTGTCACACAGGTGTGCGCGTATTAATCATTTGGATTTTAGAGGTCGAGTTCTCAGTGAGGTATTTCATACCAGTCTCTGCTCTGTGGTGAACATAATTAGCTAAAATAGTAGACTTTATTATTCAGTATAACTCAATCAAACGCTTTATAGAACCATAAAGCTCTTTAGACTTGCACTGTGTTCACGTACAAATCCACCATTCAAATATTCTTTTCTAATTTCCAGATTTCTTCGCAACTATCAAAAGGCAGCTTACAAACGACATCCTGATGTGGCGGACTGCGAGCTCCGTCCTCCACCTGATGCCCATCAGCGGGGTGTACAGCTTCCTTCCCAAATACCTGGAGAAGCAGTTCCGGCTGCCAACGCATGACGCCAACCTAGTCTCGGGTGAGGTACTAACATGAACACTCTATTGGTATTGGTGGCCGACCATGATCAGTTACTCAAAGTTTACGACAGTTGAGAAAAACTTTGAAAGGGTCAATCACATTGAAGCTGGTATTCTTGAAGCTAGTCTAAATTTACGACCAGTCAAAAAGATGTACAAGTTGATATTGTGAGTGTCGTAGACTCAGTTTCAATAAAGATTTTGAATAAGATTTTAAAAATAGACGCGAAAGTATCTCGTTTCATAACTATTTTCCGTATATTTTCTTTTCTAATTTTATTAAGCCATTGTAGTGACATAGGGGTCAGTACAATGACAGGGTTTTAAACAATGCATGGATTTGTATGAAATTGCCGAGACAGGATTTACGTTTTGTGCCATGACCATTATACTTATACCATTCACATAAATGGGCGTTCGTCTTTATATGTTTTATTCTTTATCGTTTCATTATTATATTCATTATTATTTATTTCATATTCTATTATGTCACATTTTATCTTTAACAATAGCGTTAAAATCATTCTATTAATTGAATTGCTATTAAGAATAAACCAAGCTTTGATGTTCAAATACATGTTCATGTTCCTATTACTTGTTGGAATTTATTCGTAACCTTTTATTCTTAGACATTTTAATTTGTACCCAGGACAATCTATTCTATGATTATTTATTATCTGATGGCATGTTGGTTCCCCCACCAATTTCCGCACAGAACAAATATATATTGGTAAAGCCTCTATATTATGTAGTTAGTTAGTATTAAACTAAAGGTGAACCATCATGACATATCTTTTTGTCTAAAAACATCGTATAAACGTACCTAACATCGGTTTAGGTAATTATTAAATAAAAGACATCAAGACTGAAAAAATTGCAATGAAGAAATAGCGAATAGGTGTTCCAGAACTCTGTGTAAGTGTATGTGAGTTTGTATGTTTGTAAACGAACCTAATGGTGGCACCAAAATGTATATTTTGGCAAAATATTCGCGTTACTTGGGTAATACAAATTATACTCTAGAAATTATTAGAATAGGGTTTTTAATGTGTTGTATTAAATACGCAAATATTTTGCCAAAAACGTCAATGTATATTATGGTGGCACTCATAATATACATGAGAATCCTTGAGTTTGAGAATGTTTCAAAGAAAGTAAAAATAAGACTTAATGTATTCGTTCACGTTCCAGGTCTGGGTGGTATTCTGGTGATGGGTCTGGGCACCATCACGTCTGGGGTGGTGATCCTGAAGCTGGTGCCTACAGCGAGGCAGGTGGCCGCGTGGACGGCTGCCAGTGCCGCCATCTATAGTGCAGGTAAGGAACTACACTATTGTGACATTTTTATGCTGTTGCAACATGTAAGAGTTTATAATGTCCAATTGTTTTAATAAAAATTAGACTGGGGGATACTTTCAGTAATTTCTACGTGTAAACGACATACATGAATACATTACATCCTCACAAACTTGACTAACTCTTTGATTTATTCCTGTAATAGACTAATCTCTATCTAGACTTCGTCGCAGCCACATAAGGTTCAAGGATATAAGGAAAAACTTGTCCGTTTTGGGTAATTACGCGTGTTGGCGCCTGTACACAAATTTAAACGATTTTCCCACGTTTCAGTAGCAGTTATAACACCCCTAACAACTGATGCACTATAGCGTGTACGCAATAGTGACCAAATTCCTTTGACAGATCACCCAAGAAGCCTAACATAACACTAAATACTTCCAGGCATGGTGGTGCTGATGTTCGTGAGCTGCCCCGAGGAGAACTACCGCATGATCAGCGAGGTCAGCATCGCCAACAGTACGCTGGACTGCAGCGCCGGCTGCTACTGCTCAGAAGTGCAGTTCAACCCAGTTTGTGGACAGGTCAGTGTGTGGCAAAATCATGTTGATAGATAGTGTTATATGAGTGCATAGACAGTTTAATAGAGACGCAAGAGCGGAATCTGGATTGTCGAATCATGATCTCTTTTCCGGCCAAGGTCAATCATTGATAACTCTATAATCGAATTTAGTTTTCATTTATATTCAAGCTAATGTAACAAAGAGATAAACCGGTTAGTTTTGTTTTGGCAACCTTTAGAAAGATATGTTTAATTAGAATACTTCTAATTTCTTTTACTAATAAAAAACTACGCTATTGAAGGATGCTGTAAGATGTTTAAAGTTACGATTTCGTAGCTAACCTCACGCAGCATTGACTCTGAGAGGTGTTGACCGAACCCAACTGCAGATGGCCGCTGCTGACGGCATGGTATTAAAGTTATTTCTGAATATTAAACAAATTCGAAGCTAACAAACACTTGTTGTATGCTTCCAGGATTCGTTTACATACCTGTCTCCGTGCCAGGCGGGCTGCGTCAGCAGTCAGCAGCTGGACAACAGCACGTGGCTGTACTACAACTGCTCGTGCATCGAGAGCGAGAAGCGAGGCGAGAAGGCGATGAGCACGTGAGTTGCTAATGATTAGGGATAGTTTTATGGGATGATTGTTAAGTTTCGGGTCGTTCAAAAATGACCTTCAGCGCAAAAAGTGCGCCGGTTTGCCATTTTTTTAAATACCATAAAGATGCATTAAGATCTATATACGCCTCTGGTTAGGTTCAATTTAAAAGACATCGCAGTTGAATGGCGAAATTATGTTTTTACTTACACTCCTTGGTACTTCTCTGGTTGATTTTGTTGCGAAATCTAAGCAAATTGAATCGATTTTTCAAGTATATTTACTGGAACAAATATTAACTTTACCCAAATATTTTTTTATTCTTATCTAACAGGCTCAATTATAATTAAATTATAAAAACTTTTCGAGACTTCTTTTGCAGTTTATTTTTTCCATAAATATCTTCCTCAAACAACGAATAAATCATCAATATTTGAAAAAATAAACTAACCAAATTGGTCCAACCTCTCTCCTACTTTCGACCTGCCCAACATATTTATATAATAATATCTGAAAACTTAATTCCAAACTTAATTCAGATTTACAAACCATTCTTTTTCTACCTCCACAGTATCGAGCGCTACTCCCTGTTCAACCAGACAGACAACATCCTGACTCGCTCGCTGGGCTTCGCTGTGAGCGGCGAGTGCGGCGGGCCCTGCAACCAGATCTACACCTTCATCGCCGTGTTCGCCGCCGTCATGTTCGTGCACGCTAGCGGGGAGGTCGGCGCCGTGCTGCTCATTATACGCTGCACTGACAAGCAAGGTACGAGAATGTTCTCTTTATCAGATACTAGCTTTTGCCCGCGGCTTCGCTCGCGTTAGAAAGAGACAAAAAGTAGCCTATGTTACTCTCCATCCCTTCAACTATCTCCACTTAAAAAATCACGTCAATTCGTCGCTCCGTTTTGCCGTGAAAGAAAGACAAACATACAGACAGACAGACAGACAGACAAACTTTCCCATTTATAATATTAGTATGGATAATGGTGCTTTTAATATTTTTTTTGTTTTTGTATGGCCATCCTGGACTTTTTTTTAAAACTAAAAGCCCATTTCATAACATTTCCTTTCAACGATCTTTTCTTCAAAAGTTAGGTGACAGCGACAATGACAGTATTGCCAGATTACTAAACAACTATTAGGCCACTCATATACACGTGAATCTAGGTTGTGATAATGTTGGGGGAAATCGATACAAATCTTTTATGAATAAAGGTGATATGGTTTAAATAAATTTTGTTTACATTAATAGGTAAGTGATACGAAGTTCACCGGGTCATCTAGTATGTATATAATAGTAAACTCACTGCCTGATATCAACGTGTTTGTTAATATATAACAATAACTAACTAAATACATTAAACTTGGAGGGTTTATTCTTTGTGAAGAATATAAAAAATAGCCCTAAAGGGTTAAAATAGTAGGTAGAAGTTCGACATCCACGCGGGCGAAGCCGCGGGCGAAGGCTAGTAAATATTTTAAATCTAGATATTTTTTTTTATCTTAATATTATTTTAGTGCGTTGGAAATAAGAAAAGGTGTTACAGTATTATTTTTTACAGCATTTTACACGCCTTTTTGTTATTTCAAACCGTATTAAATGGCTTTTATTTGCATGATTTGGATTTATGAAAATGATTCCATTCGTATTTTGAAAACAATTAAACATTACTTATTTGTGTCAGGTTTGACGGGTTGTAACCTCTATGGTTGTAACTGTTTTGACACTTGATTTGCCGGTTACTATGACAACGACATCCAACAGAACATGGACAACTTTTATATGGGAAAATGGAATTGTTGTTTTACTCTATCTTTCTCGCAATTTTAGAGACAAAAAGTAGCCTATGTTACTCTCCATCCCTTCAACTATCTCCATTTAAAAAATCACGTCAATCCGTCGCTCCGTTTTGCCGTGAAAGAAAGACAAACAGACAGACAGACAGACAGACAGACAGACAGACAGACAGACAGACACACTTTCCCATTTATAATATTAGTATGGATACACGTTTACCGCGGTGTTTGCAGCCGTCATGTTCGTGCACGCTAGTGGAGAGGTCGTCGCGGTGCTGCTATAGGAGAATAAACGCGTGGCTACGTTAATTCATCTCGAAGTCGATACAAAACAAAATGTCAAAACAAACCAAACCACAAACTTCCGAAAGTTTTTTAGCTATTTTTCCTGCTCTATTTTCAATGTTCTGTTAAAAATTAAAACAATCGAATTCCTCTTCCCTTTTGAAGTCTGTTATAAGTGCTGTCCAACAAAGGCTAAGTGCGGACAAGCCCAGCGAAACTAAAAAAAAGTGGTGTCCAATACAAGCTGTTCAACCAAAGTAGAAGACCATCACCATTATTCTTAAGTTCACTATTATTCTTCAGTTAGACTTAAATATAGTGGAGGTAAACTTAAGTTTACCTGCACTATATTTAAGTCTAACAAGTGTGTATTGTTAATAGCTGTACTGTTGATGCGAATAAATCCTTATTCTATTCTATTCAACCTTTCCCTTTGACTTCGCCAGAAGTAGAAATATCAACATACATTTTCCACCGACAGACAAAGCGATGGCGATGGGCGTGATCCAGTTCGCGATCGGCGTGTTCGGCAACGTGCCGTGCCCCATCGTGTTCGGCGCCGCCGTGGACGCCGCGTGTCGCGCGCGCGACCTCGTGTGCGGCGTGCTCGGCTCCTGCGCCAGCTACGACAACGACAGCTTCCGACATCTCTACTTAGGTAAGCGTCCGACATCTTTATTTAGGTAAGCTTTCGACATCTTTATTTAGGTAAGCTTTCGACGTCTTTATGTAGGTAAGCTTCCGTCATCTTTTTATTCTTTAGGTTAGTTTTTGTTGTGATGGCGGCGTGTATGGTTCCGTGCGCGCCCCTTTTGTGGTCGTAGCGGTCCAATATCAGTCGGGAGCGTGGATCATACGTCAAATGAATGCCATACTCTCGACGAATGAAATTCCCGAAGAAGGAACTGTACTGTCTCAACTCAGTTTCTGAGTAACACGATACCCCTTGGTTAGATTGATTTTCAGACTTTCTGACTTTTGACCACCCGTAATGACTGTCAAAGATTTACAAATGGCAACCGGTACCTAACTAAACTAATTTGGTAAAACAGTAGTGTGCTACTTTATGGAATTATCCGTCGAATTAGAACAATTATTTTTTTGTACATGATAGCCAGATTTTGAGAAATGATATAGGTTTTTTACATGACTCACAGGACTGTAGTACTAAATAAATATTTTGATTTCAACAGTTTCGACTGACTAATAGCTACAACACGTAATGTATCCTTCTCTGCAGGTCTGTCGGCAACTCTAATGTTCCTCGCGTTCATAATGGATCTGCTGGTGTGGAGCAAGGCGGGCCGCATCGACATGAACCCGGCCGACGCCTGCCCCGCCCCCGCGCCCGAGCCGCGCCCCGCCGACACCATGCTCTGACCCCTCACCAGCTACGAGTCGCACCTCTAACCTCCCAGCAATACAGCACATAATACAATAACGCTGTAGGTTACTACAGGTTCGACTAAGTTGGACAATGTGAACTTTCTACAAGTGTTAAGGTCGAAGTTACAACGACACGGATCTGATTCAATCTACAATGTTGCTGTTTTATAATAGTGAGTGTGCTCTTGGTTTTTGAGTTTACATGTTAGGAATCAATCTACCTTCCCAGTGATAAAGTCGAGAATGCGACGGATTCCAGTTGGAGAACAGGTTTTGAGATATTTTGAAGCAGATTTTTATATTCTAAGAGGATCGAGAATTGCAGTTATTGCATCAGCATAATGATACGTGTAAAGTTAGAAAATCTAGAGTGTATAATAAAATGTATCACGGAAATAGCTTCTAACAAAAAGGTTTTGCAGTTCCTTTTACACAAAGCTTGTAAAAATAATAGTACAAGTTGGTTTCTTGATTACTGCACAACTTTTTTGATAGGTGTATTTCTGTACGTGTTGTAATTTGAGCCTAAGAAGACGCATCTACACATGAAGGACTATTCGTTTATAAATCGGCTGTAAATCGGTCGCCATTATGAGCCATATAACTAAAATGTGAACAGTGCATGCCTTAATTTGTAATCGGACAAAATTTAGATATATTTGTATATACAATTAATTTACAAACGCCAATATTTTGGTTATTTATTAGAACCTTGCTAATTTTACCTTTTTAGTAGAATACCAGTGTTTTGTTACAACTCGTACTGTTTGTCCATACAAACACGCGTGACTGAACAATGAAATAGTTTTATTGTGCATTTTATTTTGTATCTGTGCATTTTATATAGTTACTTTACTGCATAAGTATGTGCTCAATTTTGTAAACATAATAAAAAATAATAAAACTAGAACTGGTTCAGGCATAATAGTAAAGTTAAAATATAATGAAATGATGAATAATAATAGTAGTAATAATAATTATTTGGGAGCAAGTGTTTGATATACCAAATTCTACAGCTATAAAAGTTATAGTGCCGATGAATGTCGAGCGTAGTATAAATATATATTTATAACTTCATGAACTTTTGAATAAGATTTTAACCCACTGACGCACAATACTTTTTATATAGTTAATGATAACAATTCTGTGTTAGTGGGGGAAGAACTTTATCCCATATTTCTTGTCTCAGTCTTATACATGTATGTATATCTAATAAAAAGGATCGCATATTGGATGGAACACATCACTGTAATTTACATCACTAAGTAATCACAAACTTTATATGGGACTGAGTTTTTTCGTAGGAAGTGCGTTGTGTTAATTAATTTCGAAGAAAATTGCAAGAAAAAGCAACATTACGAAAGTATCATTCAAAGTTCACATTACTTTGAAGGACCAATGAATTGAGTATGACGATTGAATAGACAGATTGAAGCTATCGGGTCGAACTGTTTTGCAATTCTTAATTTTAAAATAGGAACGCAGAGTATGACCAGTGGTGTGCCTTTCAACATAATCTCACTGTCTATCAGTAAACAAATAATATTGAATAGTTGCCCGCTTTTTCAGGAGTGTTTAACCAACATCCTTTGTTGTTTACTTGTTTTCTAGTAAAATATCTGTCTTTATCTAATTGTCTTTATCTAATTTTATACCCTTAGAACGTCACTTCTCCTGACATACGCATTGTGAAAGTAAGAAGAACTTGAGTTACGAAATTCGATTGGTCAGATTGAAAGAATAAAGTATGCTATTAATTATTGTGACAACGTGCATTCTCAACGACGCATAATATATTATTTCGATAATTGCGATTTACATGGCTAGTGATTAGACGTTTATATTAGTGTTAGTCAAAGTTTTTTTTAACAAATTATTACTAATATCCCTGTATATAATATTAAATGAATTAAACATTGTAATCACATAAATCTTAGTGTAATTGTAAGTTTATTTTAATTAGAATAATATTTCTGTTATGTATTTAAACGTAATTGATTTGTTTTATTTACAATATTTCTTCGTGCTGCGGTCTGTCGTTGATATAAATTATATCAAAACTTCTATGTTTATTTAAAATATTTTTATTTTAAATAATTATTATACATTTTTATTTTTTTCATATTATCATTGTATGGGCATTGTTTACAAATATATATTTATGTACAAATTAATGATAGAGATAATTATGAAATTATGTAACTATGTGAAGTGACCATTTTTGGTTGCTTAGTAAAATATTGGTACTAAAATGTTTCAATACGTAGGACTCGTATCCTATTATTAATAATATCTAATAAGGATTAGATAAAATGGCAAGTTTATTTACAAAATAATATAATAAAAGATACGATTGTTCGTATTTGACGAAAGACCATAGCTATAGCGGGAATTTAAGGATATCTGATAATAAGGCTGGGCACAGTGTAAAATTTACTACTATTTAGTAAAATAATTTAGAATAGCGATTGTTAGCTATCATTGCGTGAAGGTGATAATGTTTATCTTCATGTACGAGAACTGTGATGTTTTGTCGCGTTGATACGTAATAAATTATAATTCAAAGTATACGGCCTCGATTCAAAATGCTCTTATATTCTATTCAGAGTTTGCATACTGTTGGTATGCAATTTTGAATTCTATAACCAATGTGGTAGAGGTCAGTTCTCAGTCTTGTTGAGTTGCTGTTCAGTGTTAATAAATACAGATTGTTGAGTTTTTTTTCTTTTTAATGATATTTTCTTTATAAGTAAATCTTCTACCAGTGACAAAATGTATTTGGGTGATGTACCTGGGTAATTTTGAAGTTATTTTACTAACAAGTGCAATGAAATCGGTACTAAATTATAAACAAAATAACTGTTTTAAATGCTTGTCATAAACGTCTCTAAACTATTTTGAGTAACAACGAAACGAAAGTAAAGTAGTACTATATGTATATAACTCTATCTATTTATATGTTTACTATTACTGGGTAACATTGTGTTTATTAAACACTAATGATACGATATTATGTAAATTTATTTGGGGTAAATTTACCCTTCGAAATGACAGAACACGCTATTTTGACAGGTCGAAGTGTAAGTAATCGCTACGTTACCCAAACTTTACGCACATTGTAATGTCCGGATTAGCTTAAATGTTATCAAAATGGATTTTTAAATTCCGTGCTACCAGCTATTATTATTTCTAACATAATAAACTTACTTACATTCAAAGAACTACTTACGGGACACCAATTAAATTTCACGAATTTTATCATCATCTCCCTAGCCTTTTCCCAACCGTATTGGGGTCGGCTGCCAGCCTAACCGGATTCAGCTGGATACCGGTGTTTTACGTGGAGCGACTGCCTATCTGACCTCCACAACCCAGTAACTGGGCGACCCGATACCTCTTGGTTAGACTGGTCAGAGTTTCTGGCTAACCAGTAACGACTGTCAAAGTTCTACGAATGACAACCGGGACCCACGGCTTTACGTGCTTTCCGAGGGACGGGATGTCAGCGATGTCTAAGATAAACTTTAGAAAGTACATATGAATTGAAAAAGTCACATTGGTACTTGCCCGGATTCGAACCCACAACCTCTTACACACGAGGCGGGCGCCTTATCCACTGAGCCATCACGACACGAAATTTCACGAATTTATTAATCAAATTATTTTAATAACTTGTTCCTTATGTTGGAAAAATGTGCATTATTCACGTGCAATCTTTTAAATGTTGTCTTTTATAATTATTTATCACTAAGAATTATTAAATGCGTATCTTTGTAAATTAAACGTGCATTAGCTACTTATTTTATTGTTTAATAGCATAGTAAATCAATCACTGTATTGCGAAAAAAATTTAGAAAAATATTTAAGAAAATCATGAAATACAGTAAGTGTAACGGAATCTGTATTTTTTAATGTTTACAGGTAGAATGCATTATATTAGTATACTTTATAGTGATATATTTTTATATCTTGCAATTAAATTGCCTACGTTCGTAGGAAAAATAAAGAATGAAATGAAACCTGGTGTTATTAGTGCCGGTGTAGTAGATAAGAATGGATGGGCTTTTTATGTAGCTATGTAGGGAAAATTTGGGTAGGAAAAATCGCAAAAGACGGCCTTGTAGCTCGACTAGAAACTATCTCACAATATAGGTCATAAATAGGCCATCCCTCTTCACATTTGTATAAATATTTAGGTACATATCTATGTATATATACATATTTTATTTTTCAATTTACTTCTCAGTGGTAGCTTTATGCAAAATTTTTGTTGTTTGTTGCTGTAATATTAATAAATACATTTAAGATTTAAAAGTGTAATGTCTCTTCGTAATAGTGAACACAATTTTACTAGTCTATGTTTAGTTTTAGAGAATAATACCTCTGGATTTTAGATGTATAAATCTTTAACCGTCTATTACTTTAAAATGTCCGAGAACTACCGATTTGTGAAGCGGAATTCTGATAAATATATTGTATACTTCGTATTTATCATTACTTTAAAAACTTCGACTTTGTAATAGTTATACCTAATCTATACTTTTCTGATATTGAAATTTTGAAACAAAGTCTGCCTTGTAACGCACACGAAGGTAGTTCATATTTTTTGTACATAAATGTACATCGAGTGAAGTTTTTTTACAACAGGAATGTATTGTTTTTTTTTTATTAAATCCGTTTTCGGTACACCCAGTACATATACAAGTTTAATTGATAATAACATAAGTACAGTGTAGATTTGTTATTGTGACTTCGGATCACATATTTTTTAATTATTTGTAAATAAAAATTATTGAGATAAACTTACCAGTATTTTATTTTGCGTTATCCCTATCGGACAATAGTTATTTGTTATACAAGAGTGCAAAGTTGCTTTTTAACTGTGTGCTCAACTTTGATGACTGAGCAAGCGAAGGAATCTTTAGTTGAAATTCAAAATTTAGAATCTTGAGCGTTAGTGAGGGAACCAAAAGAGCACAAGGTGAAAAATCTTTGCATTTGAGTGCAACTCGTAACTTTTCATCCCCCCTCAACGAGGACGGCTAAATGCAAATTAAAATTTGATTTCTTTGGCTGATGACAAGATGAGGCTTTTTTTAAAAATGCCACTGATTTAGGAAAGTCGATACGTACCTACATCATTTTTCATCTGCAGCCAGCAACCTATTCTGAGAAAGTTTTGGCTCCTTTAGAAAGTCGCCACGAGTTGAACATATCGTTGAAATACTGTTTTAAATACTTCTCGCTTGATTGTTGAGGGAGAAAGCTTATTTGCGCAGTTTCTGTCAATTCGGTTGGCGTTCGACGTTAAATAAATTTCTTCGTCGCTGGATTCATTCATTACCATTTTTTTAAAGTTGTTTCCTAGGTTTCTTAAACAATACGACGTCAAAACAAAATGGCGCGCGCAAAGAAAATAAAAAATTAAAAATAAAACATACACATATGAGGTTTAGAGTCTGAGTTTATAACAAATTTAAAAAAAGTTGTATGATAAATAATACGGCGCCATGGAGAAGGAAGTAAATAGGTTTAACGATGTTTTGAGATCACATTATTTAGTGCACCCGGTGTTCTAAATTCAAATTTACTTTAACAGATACCGAATAGTAAAAAATACTGAAAATACACAATGAAAATAATTTTCTCAGTTCACGTAATTTCAGCGTTTTATTATTGTATGTTTGTTTGTTTTAAAATAATGAGAGCTAGCTAGTTTATTAGAGTAAATAATGAAAAAATTATTGTTACAAATGTAGAATTTAACAATAAATAATTCATTCATAAAAAATCTCCAGACTGAATTTTAGTCGCGGCACATGTGTAGGTAGGTATATGAAATTATAGGTGCACTTGCTCGATCAAATGCCATAATAATTAAAATACATAATTTTGTTTGCCATATTTTTCATTTTCAATAATGTCATTATCCATAACATTTGTTTACCATAATATTCATTTGCCCATACTAGCAAAACAAAGCTAGTTAAGAACAAGCGCCTGCAAGGTTTTTGATGTTATGATCACGTTGAAATGAATAAGTTTGATATTACATATTTACAGAATGTTAACAAATTACACTATGTCCGTGAAACAAAATAAGACTGACATAAATAATATTTGTTTACAAGTTAAATCTGAGAGAATACCAGCAAGCATACAGCATGCAAGCAAGCTTACAGCATGCAAGCAAGCATACAGCATGCATGCAGCAAACAAGCAAGCATGCAGCAAACAAGCAAGCATGCAGCATGCAAGCAAGCATGCAGCAAGCAAGCAAGCATGAAGCATGCAAGCAAGCATACAGCATGCAAGCAAGCAAGCATGAAGCATGCAAGCAAGCATACAGCATGCAAGCAAGCTTACAGCATGCAAGCAAGCATGCAGCAAGCAAGCAAGCATGAAGCATGCAAGCAAGCATACAGCATGCAGCATTCAAGCGAGCATGAAACATGCAGCAGGCAAGGTTTCCGTCACGGCTCCGGCGCTGCGGGCCTCCGGCGGCCCCACGCGCCTACGCGATTTTAAATAACACTCTAGGGGTAGGAAAAACAAGACTACGTGGAGTCGGTTTTGCAACAATTCGGTTCTGTCACTAACTTTTGTAGCACAGCATGTTAAATTTTTAACCAACAATATTATTTAATTGTTACAGAAACTATCGCCAATTGGTTAGGCCTACTAGTCAGGGTGATAACTATACTTATTGATGGTATATTTTTTTATAAATTATATCAAATGTTGCTTATGCCAAGTGTTGATTATGGAATGTATTACTTATGGAAACTAATATTATGGCATATGTTATTATGGAAACTCATTTTATGGCAAATAAAAGTTATGACAAGTAAATTGTTATGACTCGCGTTGTTAGTATAAATAAAATTAGTGCAAGTGAATATTATGAGCAGTTACGATTATGGAAAATAAAAATAGGACAAATAATATTATGGGAAACAAGGGAATACCGCTGGTTTTAGCACTACTGGCGTCCTGGGCGAGATTGTTTCACCGATATGAAAAATTGGCGCACTTTTATTTTTTGTGACCTAGGCGGTCGCCCCATCTGCGCTCCAACCTAACGCCACTACTGACTATAGGCTACTCAGAAATTCCTAACGAAAATCTCAAAAACACTGATTTGGGAACCAAACGCAAATGCAACAGTCGCACTTATTACGACTACAAGGCGAAGGGTCTACGCTAATTTATTCAGTTTCTATCAATTTATGTCCATAGAAAACGACAAAAACAATTCTGTACAAGAGCTGAACAGATGCGGAAATTGATTCTCCTTTATTATGCGCACCGCAAAGGAATGGAATTCTCTGCCGGCGTCTGTGTTTCCAAAAGCATATAACCCGGATGTACTTATTCAAGAGAAGAGTGCATAGGCATCTTTTGGGTGAGCGTGAGCTCGCTCCATCGAAGGCCCCGTCTATGCCCTCGGACTAGTCTGGGACCAAGAGCAAGCCCATAAGTAATAAAAAAAAAAATAGAACGAACGCGCACACGTCTTCATACAAAAGCGTCGTTTTCTATGGACATGTTGCAGGCATTTTGTAAGAATCCGCCGTTTACATAATGCCCTGAATTCTATATAAGAACGACAAATTGGATTGTTAGTTTTTTATGGATGGAAACTATCGAACGACTTCTCCCGCCTCGGGGCGGGAGGGAGTGTCAGACTTTTACTGTCTAAAACCCAGCCATGTTTCTTCAGTTGCCCTTTATGTTCCGGGGCCGCGGTAACTAGGTAATCTATTAGAACTATTCCGCAACCCCGGCAGGCATTGGATCTAGAGGGCTCCGTCACGTGCTGACTGATCTTTGAGGCTCGGATTGTTGGATGCCAGTGGTAAGTAGACATACCTAATATTCTGTGGTTGTATAGTCTTTGCTAACAGGGCATTCTCAGGAAGTTTAGGTATAAACTTATAATAAATACTATCCACTCGTTCACTTAATGGATTACCCATTAGGTACAGCATGATAATAAAGACGATTTCAAACTGAGATATAAAAAACCTGTTTTTGCTCTGCATTGCAGTCTATGAGGAAACTACTTATGCCTAACCTATTGACTGCCATAGTTCACGCCAAGACGTGACGATGTAATTATTAGAGTCGTCAATCTATATACCTATACTAATATTATAAAGAGGTAAACTTTGTTTGTTTGATTATAATAAATAGGCTCAAAAACTACTGGACCGATTTTAAAAATTCTTTCACTATTCGAAAGCTACATTATCCCTGAGTAACAGGCTATATAATATCACACTATGTCCCACGGGAGCGAGGCAGTAACCAAAAACCTAACGTAATGCGGGTGAAACCGCGAGGAACAGCTAGTCATCTATATGTGTGTAAAAAATAAACGTATTAAGCATTGTTTTGACACGTCATAATGCTAATAGTTCTGCTAAATTCGATCTAGAATGTTCAATCACAAACATGGTAGCAAATCCGGATATATGTAGGTATCATAAATATGAAAATTGTACTGGTTTTGACACGTCATATGCTTCACTGCACTTCTGTCTTCTTGATAAAGAATTTTTAATAACAAACACTGCAACAAATATGGTCATGAAAATTGTAAACTCACTGATTGTTGATATATCAAAGTACAGCTCAAACCGTTTCTAGAGAAATGAAACCTGACACTCACGAGGGTTAAGCCGCGGGCGGAAGCTAGTACATTATAAATCTTCAATTTACCTTTGTGCTACTTAATAAATACTTTCTTGCAAAATTCAATTAAACCTTTTTAGGGCAAGAAAAGGTAAATTTTCATACTCACAACATTGCTCAGTTGTTTTAAATGTTCATTGGATTTGGTTTATGTATAGTACAAAAAAAAAACAATTAAAATGTAAAGGCTTAAAATGTTTATGTTATTTATTATGGTGCAAAACTGAATACTTTATCTGTATACTAGGCTACAAGACCAACTGACATTGTCGCTGGCTATGTAGTACCTACCTTACCTGAAAAATAAGTATACATGAGGTCAGGTTTAACTTATGAAGGTGTTGGCTGTTTAACCGGACAATCCCGAGGGATGCCCTGAGTGAATTTGAGGCTCCAGACAATGCAATGGAAACAATTTAAGTATATACTGGAACATGGTTATGACGTCTAAGGAGAAGCGATGCCGATATGATAAACATAATTATGCAGAAGAGTAAATTGGTTACCGAGTACCGGAAAACGTAGCGTGGTCTCCTGCAAGATGGACCGATGATCGCATCAAGATCCGGTTCCCGTTTGTGGCGCAGTATCGATGCATGTGAAGACCTTTGAGGAGGCCTTTGTCTAGCTGTGGACGTTTTTCTGCTGCTACTGATGCTGATGATGATGATGATGAAATTGGTTAACATTGGCATTATGAATGCGATTTTGAAGCTACATGATTTCCCCACTATAAATCAAAATTTGTTTACGCCCATGGCACTGCTGCGTCACATTTATTATCAAAATGGGTAACAAAAAATCAAAATTATTCATCAATGTGCGGTGGGCCCTGCCTACACTGAGCGTCAAAAAAGGTCATTCTTTGTTCGGATTATTCAAAATCCAGGGGTACTTGCCTACACTGAGCCTAAAAAAGGCCATTCAAATTTCACCGATCCGGGGCTGTCACTGCTACTATCTAGTGAGTTACGCCATTTGATGTGTAATCCTATATCAGGCATTTTAACCCCTGATATAGGATTACACATCACATCATCATCATATGACCATAGCTTAATTTATAATTGTTATTACTAGTAAACATAAATAAAAGCCAGTTCCTCCAAACTTACAAAACTGGTTTTAGAAAATGATAGTACTTACGTATCATTTTTTGTCTACTATTTATTTATTATCATATAATATGGTGTAAAACTGAACCTATAAAAAAGCCGGTCTTTATCTTGCTACTAAAATGTTACCTATACCGGTTTTTTTCGTTATGACGGCGATGAATGTTAAGTGGCCTGCACACGGACCAAAATCGGATCATAAAATCGGATCCGATCTTATCTTAACGGTGCCACATGTGTTGGTAACTCATGTAATTTCAAAGTGTTTTTTTTGTTTTAGAACGGAAGACGTTCGCAAGAGTGCTATATTATCTGAGTCCACGATCAAGGCAGAATCTACCAGGAATTTTTAATCTTTTCTCGATAGAAAAGATCCAAAATTGCTGGGTCTCGTCTGCTGGATCGGTAGAGTCGATATTCTACCAATCTGGTGCTAATAAAGAAAAACTTTTGGGGACAACTTGTAGGCATTCAAACGTAAGGTAACCTACAAGTAGAGACCGAACTGCCCATGCACCGGTCGCAACGGATTTTTTGTTTCATTATTGTGATCGCAATTTGGATCATCCAAAGACTACTTTAGGTTCGCATATAATCCGGTTAGACGCACCTCGGTCACGTGCAAGTCACCGTCGAATTGATCAACATGATTCACCCGTTGTGGCGTAATACATTGTTTAGGACAATGGAACTATAGGAGATTTTTGAACCATTAATTTGCAACAGCTGTTTGCCAAAAGGTTAAACTGATTTAATTAATAAAATACGAATAGATTTAACGCCAATTTTTTTTTAAAGACGCCTTAATAATTATGTAGTCAGTCCATTATGAGTGGAACTTCCTCCTCGTATTGGTTTCTCACGCATTGTATAAGGATAAAAGTAGCAAATTTACATGCCGTCGTAAAATTATAAGGCAGTATACAAGGTCACCTTGTCCTTGTAAGCCGATACACGTAGGCCAAACATGAACGCACTAGTACTCGTTGGTAAAAATATAGAATTAAAATAGCTACCTACACGTTTTGGACAATATTTACCTATCTAATTAATCAAACATTATTTATGTGTTTATTTAATAATTTATGTACACACATGTCAATAAACAGGAAGGTCTGTAAGGAAAATACCCACAGACAAGGTAAATAAACGAATAAAAATAATCTCTTCCAGTACACCTGCGATAATACAGAAATAGATGCGATAAGAAATAGATGTAAACATCGTCTGCAAAGAAGAAAAGAAAGTTATGCATCAACTATTGACTTGTTTAGGTATAAAACTAAACAATAACAAAACATATTTTTTAAACCTTTGAACATACCTACGTGATTCTAGACACAATAGGACGTGTGTTTTTATTTAATTTGCTAGATGGCGACTGTTGGCAAGAAATCAGGCGTTACTTTAAGGAAAATCATGAGAATTAATTGTGTGACAGCAATGTTATTGCAAAAAGCTATGTACCTAATATATTCGCATAATAATTGACTCTTTAATAGTCTCTTGATCAAAAGGAAGACACAGACTAATAAGCATGCTCAGTAAAAAAATGGACGCAGATGTCAGTCAGGAAGAAGTTAAAAGACTAAACTAAACCACATATTTAAAAGTTTAAAACCTGAGAGCAGAGAGAAAAATCTAACGGCGAAAAATGGGGTCCTCGCATGTTGCTTGACGTGATCGACTTACAACGATTGTTCGCGACTGACCAACCAACTATGTAGCCAAGCAGGGGTGGTAAACAGTGATCGAAATTTAAAGGGTTGCAAAGTATATATAAAATACTAGCTTCTGCCCGGGGCTTCGCTCGCGTTAGAAAGAGACAAAAAGTAGCCTATGTTACTCTCCATCCCTTCAACTATCTCCACTTAAAAAATCACGTCAATTCGTCGCTCCGTTTTGCCGTGAAAGAAAGACAAACAGACAGACAGACAGACAGACAGACAGACAGACAGACAGACAGACACATTTTCCCATTTATAATATTAGTATGGATTAGTATGGATAATAAACAGTAGAGACTTTATCAAAGGACAAGGGGACTTCTGGGCCTAGCAGTTTAGCAGTTAACTATTTGAAATGTGTATTAAAAAACCGTAACATTTTTCTAAAGTAATTCACAAAATATGGTACCATATGTCTACCTAGGAAGCGACAAAACTGAAATTAAATTAATGAAACTAAATAATCGATATTGTGTGATAGCGACTGGCCGCAGTAACTCTATTGCTAGCAGTGTCTTGGAAGATGAGTGATGACGATTTTAATAGATATTCTTCAGTGACGTGCAATTTCATAAATAAAATAAAACATAATGTAATAATATAACCCCATTTTTACTATGTTTCATATATACAACTTATTTCTTGGATAGCCAAATTACACAAAATTTTTAGTGAGGCCTTGTTATTAGATACTATTTCAAATAAGGCTTTTTTAAATCGTTTAACCTACCCTATTTCCTATTATTTACCTAGGCCCAGGGGTATATGGAGCCATTTCCTTCTCCTTTTTATCATTACTTTTACGGTTAACATTAAAACTTTATTCGACCTATTGACCTTCATTTTGGAAAAACGAATATAGATTTTTCTAAACCGCTCAAATCATTAATTGCTTAGCTTTGACAGAAAATTTGTACTTAGTCACATTAAAAACAAAATGTCACAAGGCACTTAGTCGTATTTTTAAGATTCATAATGGTCACATAAATAAAGTCAACTACACCGATATGCGTTCACGGTCAAGGTGGTGACTGGGTTACATACCCAGGGTGCGTCATGCTATATGTAGGTAAATAAAAACATACGTATTATATTATCCTCTTTGTTGTGCCTACTTTAATGTTTTTATCAGTTTTGTTGCTTTTTGTTCGACCAAATGTTTATTAGGGCAAGTGGAACATGCGCATTTGAAACACATGGCATGACTTATACATATATCTAGGACGGTGGTCACAAACTGATTTTATGATCGGAAGCATTACTATAGGTGACAAGAAATAACGAACCCCCTGACCGGATGGGGATCACGACTTGTGCTGCCATTTAAAGTATGAATATAACAAACTTATCATATGAACATTATGTGAAATTGAGATCCTCCTTAATTTTTTTAAGTCTGTTAAAACACAATTTACAGGAGGGTCCCTTTTAATGAATTTCTCATGGGGCTCATGTTACGGTACAGTAACGCCATTGTTTTCAATCAAAGGTTTGTAAACTCAGAAAATTTTTAAGTTCCAGTGTTTCAGTACCATCCATACTTAATATTATAAATGAGAAAGTGTGTCTGTCTGTCTGTATGTTTGTCTTTCTTTCACGGCAAAACAGAGCGACAAATTGACGTGATTTTTTAAGTGGAAATAGTTGAAGGGATGGAGAGTAACATAGGCTACTTTTTGTCTCTTTCTAACGCGAGCGAAGCCGCGGACAAAAGCTAGTAAAAAATAAATTTCAAACTAGCAGGAGGAAAACGCAACAACATTACTATTTTCTATTCATGCGTAAAGTTAAGCATTGTCATCATCAACAAAAAAGTGATGACTAGAAATTTTAACAATTTGGCACAAAACAAGGATGATTGTCACTTTTGGACAATGGCCTGGGCCCGGTATAAAATGATGTACCGAGTCTATCTATCATTACTTCGAAGAGGGATCAGCAGGCTTCAACATGGTCAAAGTAGCAATCTTTTTGTGTGCCCTGTTCATGGTCTCTTGCTTAGCAGCTCCAGGTAAGCACCAAGTATATTATTTAAAAGGATTTTTTAGGGGTTACACACGTTTATTCAGGTCTATTCAGCATGGCCGGGGGTGCGTCAAGCGTTTAATACCGTGTTCCCGACTCACGTTAGCAGAAGCATCCAATGGATTTTAGTCGGTTGGAGTCCGACATAACCCTCCGTCTTTTGATGGAGAGGAGAAAAAAAGGTCTATGCAGCAAATGTCCATAGAAAACTATGAGTTCATACGATAGCTGATCTGTTCAGCTATAGTATAAACTCTTGGAAAGCTTTCGTTCCAATCCTTGTTTTCTGGACATAAGTTGAGTAAAGCGGAATAAGTTTAAGTAGAGATTAATAAGGACAATTGAGTCTTTTTGCAGAGGAACAAATAGGGAAAAATTTGATTTTTGAATGTAACATTAATATAATTATCCTGTGGTTGTGGTTCCAAACAACATCCCTATTGATTCATGATCCGCTAAAAATATTAGTATAATAAAGCGCTTTACAATAAGCCTCAGGTTCAGTCAACACATCTTAAGTAGGTACATTGTACTCGGCATGTCCTTCTTTTTTTTCAACGCAGCAGATATCCAGGACTATGTATTTAAATCATTTCTATTTTGTTCAGGAGAGCGAGTTAGAAGGCACGGCTACGACTACGGCCATGGAGGCTTCGGGGGCGGCTTCGGTGGCGGCCACGGCGTCGGGGGCGGACATGGCCATGGCTACGGAGCAGTTCCTCCCGTCTCTCAGACCTTCTCCAAGTCCTCGGCTAGCGCCAGCTCCGGCAGTATTGCAGGCTGATGAGAAGAGGTGATCTTCTGATCGTATTTTGATTGTTAATAATGTTGTTTTAGCTCTCTTGAGTACTCTCAAAATATGTGAAATTTGTTAAAAATATCTCTAAGCTGTTTTATTTTATGTTTCAGATTATATTTTCCTAAAATTCCGCAGTCCACATTGAACACATATAAATGTAAGGTCTCTAATAAGACCAGTATCATGTGATAAGTTTATGTAAGAAAGAATATGGCTTATAGTAAATAATTTATTTGTATTATTAAATAAAGTTTTCATCGTTTTTTTGCAATTAAAAAATGTTGCTTCATTGTTCTTGTGCGTTCCCGAGATACAGTAGTAAAATTATACATACCTACTTACATTTTTTTAACATTACTCAGGCTTTTTGGATGAAACTTTTGCAGCTATTACTTATCTCATGTAGCGAGTTAATTACAAATCAAGTTGACTGCTTCAATATGGTAATACGTTGCGGTATACAATAACAAAAACCCTGTTCGACCCAATAAAGGCGCATACCTGTTTTTTAAACATACAGGAAAAATATTTAAAAAAATATTATAGAAACAAGTTGCTGTTTTTACTTATTGTTAGCATACGAAATCTTCCACTATAATGAGAATTCTAATTTTTGCAAGACTGATAATAGACTTTATGCTGCCGATAAGTATCTGGGTGGGTTTTGGTTTGTTTTGCTGTTTAACACCTGAACACGAGCAAGATAGGTAGGTGTATGAGGAAAAGTTTTAAGTAAAATAAACCCGAGAACTTAATGAAATAACCAGTTAAACTTGAAATCGGCATCAAAAATGTAGTTATTTTTTATGTTTTTGGAAAGGCTAGAATTATTCTATGTTTCGTGTTATATTTATTTCAACATATACTTCCACTTCTTTTAAAGAAAACTATTATTAACCCGTCAAGCACCGTCAAGCGGGTGCGAGCACGCAAAAAACATTTATAAATAGTTAGGTTTTATGAAAACCACTATACCAATTTAACTGACGTTTAAGTAGGGTACGTAAATGTAATTATAAACCTAATTAGACAACATATATTAAAAGAAATCTTTATCATTTCGCAAGAAACAATAAAAACAGCAGGAAAATTTTCAAAATGAAAAATTGGATTTTACCTGTTCGGGTTTTTCAGAATTATACAAATTATAATAACAACCTCAATTAGTAAAAGTTCCAAACATCTGTGCTCATATACCATTAAATTACCAAATGTATGAAACTGCAGATTTTTTCGTGTTTTCCGGTGAAGGTTATTAATCGATAAATTCCCAGAATTTCCACGACTTAAAACAAATTTTGACTTCTAAGTATGTAGGATTATTGTTGAATAAGGTTTATGACTATTATCTAATTCTTACCTCTATGAGACGTATGTTTCTTTGGCTAACCATTTATTTTAGTTCAACAATAAATCAAGAAATCAAAACAAGAATCACCTTGACCTTGTAATAACTTCACGTGCGGCACAGATTAATAATAATTAGCTACTGTGACACATCAAAAATCAATTCATCATAGTTATAGAGAATTATTAATTTTGAGGACAAAACTTTTATTTTATTTTAATCTTATAGGAAATGGAGTAAGTATGCCTCAGTTCAATATATTAATCAATTGTATTTATTTAATATCAGAACGCCTGCAATTCACCGGGGTGTCTTAGTCCAAATTCAGTAAAATTTCGAAAAACGCAATTCGATTACAAAATTATCTGTGATCGACCTTGACCCTGGCTATAATCCCAACAAACCTCTCCATATCCGCCTTTGAAAATTGAAATAATGTGCGAAGTGTTGGGACCGGAGTACCCAGAAATTAAATTCGTGTCGTTCCTTAGAAGACATTTCATCTATCATTGTATTGTATTTTAAAACAATGTATACCTAACGAATAATTCAATGTAAGTAATACACCATTAAAACATTGTTAAACATCGTCCAAGTAGTCCCTGCGTATGTAATCACTATAGTCAGTCTCTAATGTGACTATCATGTTTAATTCTACTGTCCTGAGTAATTCTAATAAATGCCAATAGACAATCTAATAATACCTGCAATGAATAAAGATGCGGGGTGGAGACGACTTCTATCATCGCTTTTTGGTGATTTCGCAGCGTAATAAAATTACATAATCAAATTATACAAAATTTATTCAAATCGTTGTGATTGTGCACAAAGAATTTATACGAGTAATTCGAGTTGGTTGATGCAAAAAGCCTCGGAGTTTAAATGTACGAATTTCGTGACGCAGTATATTCACCTCCGACGACTGGATTTGAGCTGGTCTCACATTTCTGAGCTTCTTTCTTTTTTCTTTTCTAGATTTCATTAATATGACACACTTGACCATCTCTGTGCCTCAGTGGGTTTCGTCGCTCACAAACGGGTTTTTTGAGTTTTTAGATTTTTTAACTTTTAATTTTAGACTTCTTTGTTTTCGGTCGTGGCATTTTGGCAAAATAACGAAGCGTTGGAAGTAGGTAGGTCTAGGTATATTATTTGACAAAATGTTTTAAAAATATTTTTTAGACTCTACAGTTTTGTCGTCTGTTTGGGGATCGTCATCATTGTTGGATAGATTGTTTAGGTCAAAGTTACAACGGTGCTGATTCTCTTGTTCACAAACATAACTAAATTTAAGTTAAATGGATCTTTCTCTTTCCATTTCTTAAACAAAAGGACAGAAAATACATTTTAGTTTAATTCTGTCAAATTAGACAGCGCCTGAAGAAAATTGACGTATATTTAGACGCTATGTTTTTAAATCGCGTCTAAATTATCTATGTCTAAATCTGACAGGACTTAACAAAATTTTATTTTCTGTCCTTTTCTTAATTAAAGATTGGATAGAGATGGAAAGAGAAAGATACACTTAACTTAATTTTACGTTAGTTTGTGAATAAGAGAATCGGCACCAATGTCAACATCGTCGGTATATTTTGGTTTATCTAGATTATAAAGCTGAAGAGATTAGATGTGATGTGGTATCTTTGGAACTACCAGTCGGAATGAAATAATATTTTTAAATATATATTAAATTATTCTTTGTTATTGGCCCATACAATTTCTTATGAATCACATGAAGAATAAAATGGGTTACATAACATTACACTACAAGCTACTATTATTCATACATCCGTATTGTTGTCTTGGTTTTGTTTATTGCTAAGGTAAGGCACTTTAATAACATTTTAATTATGTTAGTACGATTCTATGATAGATGTGATATCAGGATAATAATAATAATTATACAGTCAGTTACTTAACTTCTTAGCCGTTTATTTAAAAAATAAATTTACGTACAAAGTGAGTAATACTGAGTTTACGTTTAGTTAAAATTCAATGTCAATCTTACGTAAATAGAACCAGATCTAAAATCTAAATTAACCGATAAAAAGTCTATTAAAACTAATTTCCTTACAATAAAGATCTAGTAGATAGTAAAAAAGTGTTAAGTAAAGGATAAAAAACTCTATTCCTTGAAGGTCTCATTTCATACATTCTAAATTAAAGTGATCTAATTTTAAACGTTAGTCTTGTGGTCTTGGTTGAAAGAGACAGCGGAAGCGGAGGCGGAGGCGGACGCTTTACTGAAGGAGCGGTGACGACGGTCGCTTGGACGGTTGTTGTACGATAGTTCATGACTGCCACCGCTCCCGTAGCTGAAATAAAGAAATATTCAAATCTCTACCTACTCTTTTATTTTATAGCAAAATTTGTGAACAGCTCTGTCTTCATCTTGCTTTATAGCCTCAGATGCCTTTTTTTTTTCAGAAGACGCTTTTACCTTAAACCATACAATAAAATTCCTTGATGATAAAACAAAATTGAGCATGAAACAGTACCGTCTTTTAATCTGTTCTTAGCGACAGCAAATTGTGTCAAACAATTAGGTATGGTTACTGTTGAAGAAAGGTATATTTAAAGGTGTATATTGTATCAGAAGGCCTTTTCATCGGGTCACCTATCTGCTCATCTTTATTGTTACGTCGTTTCTCTACAACTTAGCTCATTGTTTAAGCAAAAGTTCCTGAAGATTCTTTATTTGTACAGCTCGCTGATATACCATTTATCTGGTGAATGCGGAGGAAATATTGTTTTCAGAACTTTGTCTGTTCAGTTGTCTTCGAAAAACTACTGTTCTTCGATATGTCACATGTTCAACATGTCATTAACTGACCAAGGCATACAAAACCTATAAGACAAACGTGGTTGTTACATGTGATTCTGAAAATGTTTTGTCAGTCTAGTAGGTCGGTTCAAATAGTCCCTAACCATTTCAACACTAACCTGCCTCCTCCTTGCTCATCGCTGCATCCAAGTCGCTCCTTGCTCGCACTGCCGTGCTCATCACTCCGTCCATATTTGTCATTGTTGCCAAAGCCACTTGGATTGTAACCGCGCTTCACTCGTTTTGATTCGAATCTCCAGTCTATAAGAATAGATTACGATTAAGGAGGTTCTTGATTGTTAGTCATTTATGTACTATACAAGCGATGGTTGAGAATTGATTAGCCAGTTAACCTGGGTCGAGCAAGATCGTTATATTGAGAAGAAATGACGACAACACTGAAGTATATCCAGTGGAGTGGTAGAGTGGATTACTAATTGGTGGCTTCTGCTGAACTTTATTGGAAAGGTTTTTAAGTTGAGCGCATAGATGATAACATGATATGATGACTTACCTCTCCCTTCCACAATCACTGCCAGGAGCACCATAAAAGCAAACACAGCAGCTACCTTCGCCATTGTCGAACAAATCTAAAATGAATCTGTTCCAAATTGTGATCCACACATGGTATTTATATGTCCCTGATGCAGACAGGATGGCTAGTGCCCATCGGATGTTACGGTCTGTCAAAACGTCATGTTTTCGGTGACACGCCATGATGACCGCACAAAGGCGCTGCGACGGTTTAATTCACTTTTGACGAATTGTTCGCCGCCCTTGACTTTGGGGACAGGAGCCGATTAGCCATAGTTGTATTGACCTTACATGTGTCAGGGGAAGATCTGAACTGGCAGGAAAATTATGATTGGGTGAGGTAGTTTGGCGACTAAATGTGACACGACTTTGTAGCGAAGTTACCCTATTAAAGGTAACATAATGGGTATGCAATTTGACTATCAATGAAATAAAGAGTTTTTTGACATAAATAGTTCATTATTTTCAGTAGGTTTAAGCTAGTATGAGCTAAATGTCGAGTAAAGTATCGCTACGTTTAGAGGATATTATGCATCTCTTATCTTCGTAATACGAGGAAATTATAGGTCACTTAAGGCAAGCAAGCCTGTCTTAGTCTGCATGTGTGTCTATGGACGACGCGTAATCAACCAGATTGCTCTGACTGGTGTCTTACATCATCGGTCATAATTGTTATTACTTAACACATTACAGCCGGTTTGAAACACCGACCTTGTCTATTCGGTCGTTTGCTTGATTTTTTTCTCAACTTTTTTGTAAACAAGCTTCACACGAAAACATAATAAAAAACCGACCAAGAGCGTGTCGGGCCACGCTCAATGTAGGGTTCCATAGTATCCCGTAAGTCACTATAGATGTTCTCACTTATAAGTTAAAAAAAAGGCTTTTGTTACGTTGACATACTAAGTACGCAGAAATTATTTTGTACAACCTTTTTGTCTTTTTTGTACAAAACTGTTCTTTCTATCAAGTTCAAAATAATTTTCCTAGAAAGTCCTTATAAAGTTCTACTTTCCAGATTTTTTTCATATTTTTTAAACCTACGGGTCAAAAGTTAGAGGGGGGGACGCTTTGATTTTTCCTTTTGGAGCGATTATTTCCGAAATTATTGACATTATCAAAAATGATTTTAGTAAACCCCTATTCATTTTTCAATACCTATCTAACATTATATCACACGTCAAGGTTGAAATAAAAAAAAAACACTTCCCTCTTTACATATAAGGGGGCTACCCTAATAAAACATTTTTTTCCAATTTTTATTTCACCACTTTGTCGGCGTGATTGATATACATATTGGTAACAAATTTTAGCTTTCTAGTGCTAACGGTCACAGAGATTAAGCGAGGACGGACGGACAGACAGACAGACATGGCGAAACTATAAGGGTTCCTAGTTGACTACGGAACCCTAATGAGTTCGGCAGAACCTTTCGAAATCACTTGAGCGTAAATTAGAGACTACACGCGATCCTGAATTTGATCGATTTGTCAAAATAATTAAGGTCTTAGTTCACCCTCACCCTCCATTGAAAAGGGAGGATCCTCGACATTTGACCGTTGTTGTGCCTGGAGAGTGCTGGAGGGCTACTGTCCGACGGTTCTAGTCAAGATTTTTGTACACGTCCAATGTCGCCGAAAACTCTCAAAACGCGATGTTGGATGTCAGTTGTAGTTCACGTGTCCGGCGATAGATGTCGCCACAAATTCTTCTTTTTACCGGTTCATTTCTTTTTATTGTGCCTCGAATCACGTGTGTTCGAACTTTCGAAGGATTAATTTATATATAAGGGCTTGGAGGCTGTGACGACAGCTTTACATATAAGCTTTAAAGATGGCTTTCCTACTCTAGGGACTGACATAGGGTAATTTCGAGACACAACAGAGTGGCTCATAAGAAGCTATGTCTTCTTACCAGCCAGTCATATTTTAGGAGAAGGTGAAGAAGATTCACAGGGATCTAGCGGGTCGAGCATGGGGTAAATTTTCCTATTATTTTCATTTTATTATTTACTAGCTGTCCCTGTGGTTATACCCGCATCTGTGTCAGTACTCCGGTCCCATAGATAAGATGTTATTTATATCTATAGCCTTCCTTGATAGATAGGCTATCCATCCGATAATATTATACTATAACACGAAAATTTTTTTAAATTTGTACCATTACTTCCTGAGATTCAACCAACAATATCAACTATTGCAGATAATGCAAACAATGCACATATTGACTGTGAAAAAAAGTCGTTTGATGAGCAACAGAACAACAAATGCTATTTTCTGAGTTATTATGGGATTGAGGTGTTCTATTTATAATGTTGTGTTAGATATTGACATAATGTTATTGTGACATAACTCGTGATATAATAGGCAGTGTAAATAACAGCGCATTATTGATGTGTGTAACCTGTTTTAGCATAATACAATGTGTTTTTTCTTAGGCAAAATTATCGTCTAGTATGTGATTTTTGAGTTCTGACACTTCGTCGGCATCTATCTATTGGTTAGCATCAAATACTTAATAGTCAGTAGGAGGCAGAATTGATTTGTTATTCGTATGTTTATCCTTGAGGCTTGAGGACAACTCAGTAATTATCCTTTAATGTTTAGGTCTAACAATGTATACCTAATTGCATGAGAATATTAAAGTCATTAGAACCTACCTGATCGTTGTTGTTTACTCATTGTATTTATGTAAGTAAATAGGTGATGAATAAGTAAAAAATGAAAATGATTATTAGCTTTTGAATTATAGATATTATTAAATTATAGATTGGTAAAAATATGTTTGGATTCAGGATTTTTTTTGAGAGACTGTTAGGTTCGATAATGTAAAAAATACAAGAAAAACATTTTTACGATTTAGAAAAACCCCAGTATATTGCTGAGACTCCTCTTATTTTTTAACCGACTTCAAAAAGGAGGAAGGGTTCTCAATTCGTCAGATTTTTTTTGTATGTCTGTTTTTGTTTGATTAGTCATGATTCAGAGGTGGTCCCATATTATGGCGATCGGTTCAGTGCTTCTCGAAAAATTCATCAGGAACAAAAAAAAATCTACGAAATATAATACATTGACGATATGTGCGTTACTTTAAGTTTATATTTTCGGTTTATAAGATTGTAAGTAGTTTTATTTTGAAAATAAATTACTTTCTGTAATACTCAGTCAGTCAGACATTGGGACTCGACACTAAAAAGCAAAAAATATAAAACTTTTTCCAAAAAAATAATAACCACCTTCAAAAACTAAGTACACAAAAATAGTTAACTAACATTTCGGAAGTCGGTGGCTTCTCTTCTGCCAGTCAATTTGTGTTGCCACCGACTACCGAAATTTTAGTTATTTTTGTGTTTTTAGTTTTTGAAGGCGGTTATTATTTTTGTGGAAACAGTTTTTATTCAAGATTCAAGTCAAGTTTTAACTACCCAAACTAGGCAATATTTCCTTAAATACCAATGCAACTTGGCAGAATGTTTTCAGCTATAATTTCATAAATTAGGTTTGCGATACAATTAATTGTGGAGCGATTGTTTGCTAAGAAATGGTTTGGCATAAGAAATTATGCGGAAAATTGTTTGGGAAGCGATAATTTGTATTTTTTTATTCAAACAGAGGTTTTCAAAGATATTGGAACAATGGTAACAATTAATTTGTTGGTGCGATTTATAAGTAACTTTTTTAAACCACTGACTAAGAAAAAACATTCATTCATCCATCCTTAAAATCCGTCATTAAAGTTAAAAACAAAATTTTTTATTGCTTAAAGTACTTAATGTGATGTTAATAATACCTACTGCATACATCTGAATTTATTATCCGTTTTATCTAGCCACCCGAACGTGATCGTATGACAAATCAACAATGCATGCGATATGTTTATTACCTACCGATTACTATACCGACATCGAAATGGATCAAGTTACAAATACTGGTTTGGTTCTGTATATATATTTATCAAGAATCGCTATTTGTGTTGATAAGGAAAAATATCTAGAAAATACACAGGTGGTGACTAAGATTTTGCAAAATAAAACGCTCCCGATAGTTCAAATATATGTGTGTGTATATTTATTGAACATCTATTTATTGAAATACAAAATTGTGCACGACTAAACCACTAATTGAACATAACAACATAATAATGCGATGCAGGTTCAAGCCAATACGATAATTTGAATATAATTACTAAAGTACAGCTTCTCTAGAGTCAATAATAAATTACTTATTACATTAAGTTCTTGATCGCAAGTTAACAATAAATAGTTGTCTTTATCGGCCCCATCCGTATCCTTTCCCATATTCCTTGCCACCGTCGTGACCCTTATCTCCACCGTCGCTACCCTTACCCCCGCCGCTGTTACCTTTACCTCCACCGCTGTTACCCTTACCCCCGCCGCCACCATTGCCCTTACCCCCGCCTCCGTTACCTTTACCCCCACCGCTGTTACCATTACCCCCGCCGCTATTACCCTTACCCCCGCTTTCATTACTCTCGCTACTGTTACTGTCGCTGCTACTATTGCTGTCAGAGCTGCCCCCACCTTTTCCACCGCTGTTACCACCTCCCTTGCCTCCTTTGCCACCGCCACCGCCACCTCCTGAGAAATATGATGATAAGATTTAGGATAAAGTTTCTTTCTAAAGTTTTACTTGGGTATCACAGACATCGGTGAAGAAAAACATCGTGAGAAAACTTGGACTTCGTCTCGAACAAGCGTGGTGATTAATGCTCGTGCCTTCCTTGTATGAGAAGAGGCCTTTGCCTACCAGCGAGACAGTAATAGGCTGTTATTATTTTAGATTAAGGATGACTGCACCTGCACTGCACTCAATGCCCTTTAATTTAATATGATTAATGAAGTCCTAATGTTATGTAACTAAAGTGTAATTTTAATGATCCGTCTGCTATGATTACAGCATAAGGTTACAATGCAGCAATAGCGATTAACAACGGTTATCAGTGAATCAATCATTATTGTCTAGATTTGCCCGTTGCTTTGTCCGTTAGAATGCTGGTCATCGCGAATAATAGAGTCGCCGATGTCCTCAAACAGGCTCTAGGCTGACCCTTGGTTAATTTCAGATCTTCATGAAGTTAAACATGGGGTTAGGTTAGTAGTAGTATTGCATTTATTAACTTTGCCATGGGCCCTTTCCCCTCCCCTTACCCTTGAGTGATATTTTGGGCACCTTTGGGTTTTCAAACTGATTGTTTGAAACGAAACAGGTTGTCTATTAAATGCGATCCTTTGGTTTTTTTCTGTCTATTCTCTCGTAGACAGTCCCAGCATGGACCAATCATTTTGGTTAAATCATTTTGGGGGTCAACATTTTTCTTTTCGTAGATCATGAAAGAGATGGCGGGACGACTTGATAGGCTTGAGAATTAACAAGACGTAGTGCAAAGTCTGAAAGATAGAAGGAAGAGACGGAGTCCTTTGCTTAGCAGAGGGACAGTACGGGCTAGTTAATAAAAAAAAAATCTAAGGACCAGTCCCTATAGTTACGTCAGCTTTCTGTGGCTTTGCCGTGACGAGATAACAAACAAAGTATCTTAGCCATTTAATATTAGTGTAGTTAGATCGCTGATTATATTATCAAGTACATAACGTTGAATTATTTTCCTCAACGCCCTACCATTAAGAAACACTGGAAATCATGTTCGCAAAAGTCTTTATACTTGAAGAGGAAAATTTATAGCGGTGGAATAAATTATGTTGATCTTACCACCGGGCGCCGAGTTAACGCACACTGCTAATACTATTAGCATAAGTGCCATAATAGTCAAATTCTTCATCTTGATCTGTTTGTTTCTTTTCCTCTGTTTGGCGAAGGACTGCTGAATTTGTCTGGTGTTCTCCTCGACTATAATCACATGCATTCCAACTGTCCTTTAAATACTCATTCACTTTCCGATTTTCAATGAAATTTTTTGCTTCAAGTAAAAAGTTCTGAACAATCTAATTTAACTTCGATTACCGTATTTAATACAACCGTTCAAAAATTGATGTTTTTGCTTTGATTGGCGTGTAATCTATTTCAATTAACTATGATCGTTTGCTTATTGAATGGTTTATGCGATTTTAGGCTCTAAATGGCGACGGTAAGCTTGAAATTGCAAATAGTTATAAATAAAATAAAGAATTGATTTACGTAGAGTTTGTTTATTTGAATAATGATCTTGCTACATCCTCGTTAGATTACCGTTAGAGTTCCATCAGTGCGCATGCTTTTAACTTACACACAAACGTGTCTTAAGAGTTAAGTCCTTTTACTCTTCTATATTTATTTATATATACATTATATTCAAGAGTAAATTGATAATTGGAATAAGTTGTTTGTTGGTTATTATTATTATCATTTATTTTATTTTTTACGCTTATTCTATTTTGCACTTTATTTTTCATTTTTCCTACTTGCTACTCTTTTGTCCTCTGCAACATTATCGTGTGTGTATTAGCATAATTTATGGATAAAAAAAAATAATAACAATCATAAAACCTTCGAACACACGTGATTCCAGACACATTAAAAAACAATAGCAGCCCGACAGCCGGCTGTCGCTTGGTCGTTGAAAGGTTAAATAGATCTGCATTTATAACACGAAAGTCTCTGTATTTATCCAAACTTTAAGATCAGTAAAATCATATTTATTTTGTAAATAGGTTAGAAACATAACACTTTTACACGTCAATATTGTTTTTTTATATAAGCGAACGATGGAGCCGGTGTTGCGTAGCTGGACTGCTCTGAGAAGAAACATCCGAAACAAACTCAGACGTCAAAGTCTCTTTTAGGCTGGCCGCATAATATGTACGGAATCCGTATTCGATTTCCGAATTTGTTTTCCGCTTTCGGAATTCCGTGAGCCTACCGTAGCCATTAAAGTTTTTTCATTCGGAATATTATACTGCCAGTACGTTTATTGGTGGCTTTGTGAACGCACGACGATGGAGAACGACGATTTGATTGCGACTGCATTTCTGTTATCATTATCAAAGAAGAAAAAAAGATACGCAGATATTGGGTTCATTCGTTACACACTCGAAGAATCAACGAGAGCCCATTTTATCTAAAGAGAGCAAAGTTGCGGCTTATCCAGATAGATTCTTTGATTACCACAGAATGTCCATAAAATCTTTTGATGAACTTCATAATGGTGTACGTGATAAATTAAAAAAACAAAATACCTGTATGAGATTGTCTTTGGATATGTGAATGTCTGATGCATTCGTGATTAGTCATGAAAAACACACAACCAATACGCACAGCGCGTGGCGCGGTTCTGAATCGAAATTTCCGAACGTGTGCGACGGTAACATAGCAAATGTATGGAAGTGTTGCGATCCGCATGACGTCATTAGGTTTTTTTCCGAACGGTGTTTCCGAATGCACGGGCTGGCACTCGAAACGTACGCGCGGAATATATTCCGTTCGAAAAAAAACATATGTGTGCGGCAGTCAATGTATTTTCTATTGATTTGATGCGTTCGGGTCTACGAACGCGGATAACGAATTCGGAAATCGAATACGGATTCCGTACATATGGGGCCGCGTTTTTTTCCGAACGGAATATATATTTATTTATTTTTTATTTTATTTATTTTATTAGGGACAAAAAAACAGTTACATGCTAAGTATACAATCAATTTTTATCGTAAAATTACAAACATGCAACCCACTACATTGTCCACATATTAATTTTGAAAAAAAAAAAAAGTTTAAGTAAAAGACAAAACGTATACAAAGACAAATAATTAAGTGTGTGGCCAAAACAAAATTAAGTTTAACTAAATTTAACTAGCCTCCTTTAACAACACTCTATTTTAGACAGTATATCTAAAGCCTTTTTCTTGAATAGTTGATTTGAAAGAGCGAAAATGTCCAATTCCATGAAATAGTTATTGTATGTCTCTACAAGGCGACGAAGGGGTGCACGTTCCCCGGCATTGGCGGCGTTTCTCGTTCAGCAGTAGATTATTTATGTTGAACCAGTTAACAATTGACTCTAGAGAACTATTTACGACGTCAGCACATAGTTGTTGACGTTTTAGTTGAAAAGTGAAGTGTCGTCTGCCAACACTGTTTAATGCATCACTTTAATAAGATAAGGCAAGTCATTTATGTTAATAAGGAACAAAAAAGGGCCAAGAAATGAGCCCTGGGGGACCCCATTCTTACAACAGATCTAGATGACCTTTTACTGTTCACATCAACTCTTTGAATCCTATCATTCGAGACGAAGAGAGAAGATTCAGAGAGGAGGCCCGGATTCCATAGTGATGCAGCTTCTTGATTAAAGTTTAATGGAGAACGCAATCGAATGCCTTGGACAAATCGCAAAAATGCCCAATACTAACTTACTCGATTATTTTAAGTAAATACTAGATACTAATATAGGACCCAATTCCTACTTCTTCTGGCATACAAAGTATTTTCTTGTTGAAAGCTTGTATCTATGAAAAAGCTCGTTTGGCAGAAAATTTTATATTAAACATAATTGATAGTACGTCAATCCGTAGTTAATATTATAAATGCGAAAGTAATTCTGTCTGTCTGTCTCTTCTTCACGCCTAAACCACTCAACCAATTTGAACGAAATTTGGTACAGATATAGTCTGGGACCCGAGAAAGGACATAGGATAGTTTTCATCCCGGAAATTCCCCGAGAACGGGAACTATTGTTCCACGCGGACGAAGTCGCGGGCAAAAAAAGCTAGTAATATTATATTTTATTATTCTTTTCGTTAAACCTGAATAAAAATAAGACATGTTAGCAAAGTCAATACAAGTTCAAGATTAATCAGTGAATACGTGTTTTAAAGGTTGTACGAGTCAATCACCGAACAATAAGAAGATGTCAGCGTAATTGCGACACCGCGCTATATGCATTGAATATTTTATGTATCACTTAAGTAAAATAGTCAGTACGCTTTCGGATAGCATATCGGGCGCGACTCGATGTCATCCTATTCACCTAATTAGTTTTAATTGTTATCCCATTTGTAGTACTGAAATATATCAATCTTTACGATCTTCAATCTTAGTTTATCTTAATCTCACCCTAACCCCGAACAAAGGTTATACACCCTACTCACGTTGTCTCCTAGAGTTTATAAAAACAACAACATCCAACAGGACATTTAAATTCCACGGAACCTTAATAATTATTTCCAAAAAAAGCGCAACAAAAATTACAATTTTAATAAATATTTCGTCCGTTTCAAGTTCATGACATAAGCGAATGTATATAAGCTAAGACGAGGAGAAGTGAGGCACAGATCAACATGACTCGTCTAGCAGTACTGACGGTGGCCTTAGGGCTCGTGGCTTTCGCTAGTGCCTCAGGTATTCACTTGTTATTATTCTTACCTATTTTTAAATTGTAAACGTATGAAACCAAAACAACATCGGGTCTGGTGAAAAAGCTAGAATTTGAATGGAACTCAAGCTGTGCTCAAGCCTCGTTCGTGCCAATTCCTGAGTGAATAAACTGTGAAGTTACATCAGGTTTCAAGTGGTTTGGTTATTGGTGAAGATTAAATATGTTTTTAAGACGTGTTGCCTTATTTGATTTTGTGATATCCAATTTGTTTTGAAAACCTATCTGTGATGACCAATTGAAATGTGATTCCACCATTCAGGTAATGTATACTAACGACGATGGCATAGAAGTTATCCGCCCTTCCCCACAATGTGGAATTGAGACCAAGTTGCTAAATTTTATATTTTTATAACTTCCAGGCGGCGGTGGCGGCGGCGGCGGCGGCGGTGGTGGTGGCTCCAACGGTGGCGGTGGAGGAGGTCCCCACGGCGGCAGTGGTGGCGGACCCCATGGTGGAGGTGGTGGCGGACCCCATGGCGGAGGTGGTGGCGGACCTCATGGCGGAGGTGGTGGCGGACCTCATGGCGGAGGTGGTGGCGGACCCCACGGCGGCGGTGGCGGATCCCAGGGAGGCGGCGGAGGCTACGGAGGCCAAGATGGTGGAGCCGATTATGGAGGAGCTGGTGGTCACGGTGGCGGCCTTAGCGGTGGCCCAGGAGGTGCCGGCGGCCACGGTGGTTCTGGTCCCGGACAACCTGGTCAGCCCGGACAAGCTGGTGGCGCTGGCGGTCCCGCCCATGGTGGTGCCGGTGGCTACGGCGGTGGCAGTGGACATGGGTATATACATCATCAGTGACTTATTACTATTATGTCGTCTTTTTGATCAGTGCATTTGAAGTTTCATTCAAGGAGGCTACAGATATCGCACTCCATGAAAGCATTGTTTATCAAAGTGTACACTTAAATTATTAGTGACTGACATGCACACACCAATTCTAGGTTATTTGTTAAAAATAAACATTTTTGTCCCTGAAAATTGAAACCTATTTATTTTGCCAACATTACTAACATTAACCTTGTTTTATTTGTTTCAGATATTAAACTGTTACCTGATAATGCCGTACAAAGAAATTCAAAAGCTCAATGTGATAGAACAAGTCGTTGACACATCGCCATACATATGTATTAATTCAATAGAAATAAAATTTGTTGTTTTTATAAAATATTCTCGCTTTTTAATCAATTTATTAACAAACCTCATTCATATTATAGCTACATTATAGTCTGTCCCAAAGGAGATATCTTGACTTGGTAAACATGTACTCATTATGCTAATATTATTAAAAGGTACGATCATTGACATTGACTTTGTATCATAAACGATCGTATAACGACCAAATATAATCTATGGATATACAACTTCATATTATAAAAGAAAAGTACAAGTATTTACTTAAAATAATCGAGCTGGTTAAGCTAAAGTTCGGATAAATACAGAGACTTTCCTGTTACAAATGCAAATCTATTTAATGACTTATTTTTTTATCCATAAATTATGCTAATACACACACGACCAACCAACAAACCTGGCCAAAATAAGATGTTTATTTATTTTGGCCAGGTTTGTCGGTTTTTATTATTTTATTGCGATCTTCACTATTTATTTTATTTTTTACGCATATTCTATTTTTTGCACGCTATTTTTCAATTTTCCTACTTGCCACTCTTTCGTACTCTGCAACATTATAGTGTGTGTATTAGCATAATTATTTTATGGACAAAAAAAAAACAACAGTCATTAAATTGATTTCAAAGTCAAAGTCAAAAGTCAAATCATTTATTTCCATTAGACCAAAAAAGGCACTTTGAAACGTCATCCTTATAAACAAAAGTGAATCTACCGCCCATTCGGAAATGTTGTTACGTATGGAGAAGAATGGGCAAGAAACTCCATACTTACTCTTTTAAATAATGTTGTTACAATATTATTAATTGTACATTGTTAAATGTGAAGAGAAGAATGTATATAGTGACAAAACCATTTCCGTCAAAAGAGTATATAAACATAATAAAAATAAAAATTAATTAGGAAATGGAAGCTAATCAAGTTTACGAACATTTAGTGTAACACATTTACAAATAAATTACTTTCCTCAAAAATGAAAAATAATGTGTGAGCCAGCGCTTCCAACTATTAAAAAAAAGAATTGTGTCTAATTTATAATTGTAAAAGTAAAAGTAGTTAATCATTATCAGTTTAAATTAGCCACCAGTTTGGTTTTGTCTACACTGTGGATTAAATATCCTATGGAGCTGGACCAGCATGCTTCCAAGCATTTTTATCTTGAATGTAATCTTCCAATTTATAATATGCTTGTTGACATAATTTATTCTTAATATATGTTTTAAATTTCCTTTCGTTTAGTTTTAATATAGTTATCACAAGGAATTTTGTTGTAACATTTAACACAGTACCCCATGAAAGATGTATTTACTTTGGACAGTCTAAAATACGGTTGTGCTAGTTTATCTTTATTCCTGGTATTAAAATTATGTCTATCACCTACTTTACTAAAGATATGTTGGTTTTTTCTTACATACATGATGTTCGCATAAATAAATTGGCAAGGTACCGTCATTATATTTATCGTTTAAACAGTTCTCTAAGAGATTCGCAACGACGTAAGTTATAAATGGCTCTGACAGCTCTTTTTTATAGTATAAAAATAGATTCAATGTCAGCAGCCCTACCCCACAGTAAAATGCCATACGACATAATGCTGTGAAAGTAACTAAAATAGACCAAACGTGCGGTTTCTACATCTGTCAATTGCCGTATCTTTCTTACAGCATAAGCTGCTGAGCTTAGCCGTCCCGCAAGAGATGTTATGTGAGGCCCCCATTGCAACTTCTCGTCTAGCGTGATTCCTAAGAAAACCGTTTCACTAACAAATTCTAGTTTTTCTCCATTCAATATGACGTCACATTCACTACTTCTAACGTTTGGCAAAATAAATCTAATACATTTAGTTTTCTTTTCATTTAGAGCCAAATTGTTCACTGTAAACCAGTTTTGGACTTGAAAAATAGCGTTATTCACATTGTCAAGATTAAGTGATCGTCTGTTTATCTTAAAAATTAATGATGTGTCATCTGCAAATAACACCATTTTCGATTCATTTTGTAGCAGTAGGGGTAAATCGTTTATATAAACAAGAAATAGGAACGGACCCAATATTGAACCTTGAGGCACACCCATAGTTATTTCAGACCCTGGTGAGTTTACGCCGGTTATCTGAACTTTAACCTGCCTACCTCTTAGATAGGACCGTATTAACTCAAGAGACATATCCCTAATCCCGTAGTGCTCCAGTTTCAATAAAAGCGTTTCATGGTCAACGCAATCAAACGCCTTCGAGAGGTCACAGAAAATTCCAATGGCATCTTGTGCTTCCTCCCAGGCGTTAAAAATGTTCTTTATAAGGGTGACACCGGCGTCTGTTGTACAACGTCCTTTGGTGAAACCGTAATGTTGTTCATGAAAGATGTTGTTTTTATAAAAGTGATGTAACATTTGGTTTAGCATTAACTTTTCAAATACTTTACTGAGTACTGGCAGAATCGACACAGGCCTATAATTATTAGGTTCTTTACTATCACCGGATTTAAACAATGGTATGACTTTACTGTGTTTTATTAAATCCGGAAAGACGCCTTGGTCTGCACTGGTATTAAATATAAAAGCTAAATACGACTCAATAGTGTCGATAATCGACTTACACACTTTTACCGACATTCCCCAAAGATCTTCAGTGGATTTAATTTTAAGATCTTTAAAGGCTTTTACAACGGCCTGGGGGTTTGTGTGACGAAATCTGAACTCTAGAGAGCATGCGGGAACATTATTTTCAAGCAAGGCAGCAGAGAGCGCTGGAGAGGAATTTAAAGCTTCCGTCGTTTTAAGGGGAATATTTGCAAAAAAAATCTTGAATTCTTGAGCTACATCTGTATCCGAATGAATGGGTCCGCGACAAGTATTTAAAGTAAACTCTGTATTACGCTGTTTTTTCCTACCTGTTTCATTATTTATTATTTCCCAGGTAGTTTTTATTTTATCATCTGCTGTTTTAATTTTATTACTAATATACAGAGCTTTAGCAGTGTTGCATACACTTTTAAATAGTTTTGAGTATTTCGCAACATACTGGTGAAAACTAGTGTTCATTACATGTTGCTTAAGGCCATAAAGTTCGAATAGCTTTCCTCGGCTCTTACGAATACCGGGAGTCGCCCAATCACTAAAGACGAACTTTGACAGCTTTGACATTGTATTCATACTTAATTTACACATTGTAATCATGTATACTAAATATTGTAACACATATATTTTTAAAAGAGTACGTATGGAGTTTCTTGCCCGTTCTTCTCCATATAAAACTACCTTTTGGAATGCGCGACTAGAATCAAAAAATTTTTTTTTAATGTAATTGACGTTCCAAAGTGCCTTCATGGTCTAATGGAAATAAACGTTTTGACTTTGACTTTTGACTTTGACTTTGTATATATATATTTTGTTTTTACCGGAAAAGTGCTACTAAATTGCGTGTTTAATATTGAAAAGAACTCGGCATAAAACTCACTGGGGACATGAATATTATTAAAGCTCTGAACACATAATTCACTGACCAAAGTATTATTAAATTTTTCTAAGTTCTTAGCTGTAATTGGCCTAAACCTTATTTGTATCTTTGGTATAGGTGAGTAGGCGCAAAAAGTTATTGTTTGACCACTGTGGTCAGATGGCAGCTTGTTAATAATGTCTTTATGTAAGTACTCACAATTACAAAAAATATTATCAATACAAGTGGCAGAAGAAGCTGTCACTCGAGTAGGTTCTATGAAAACATTTGATAAATTAAATGAACTAAACAGACCCAATAGTCTGATACTATTGGAGTTATTTTCTAATAAATTAATATTATTGCATTAGTAACAGGAAAATGGGATCCCTTCTTTTCGCATAATATTCTTTGTCCTAATATACTTCGGCATAACGATTTTGGCACAATTTGTTTTGGCATAATAATACTTCGGCTTAATTTTTTTAGGCATACATTTTATGTTGGCATAATCATGTTAAAGACTAATTATTTTTGGCATAAATTTGATTCGCATAACGTTAGTAGGCCTAATGACTATTAGCATAACGTTAGTAGGCCTAAAGACTATTAGCATAATAATATTTAGGCATAAAATTAACATAAATAATAAAAACAATTTTCATGCAAATGATTTATTATAAATGTACTTGACATTATGTAAAGCAAACCAATTTGCTAAAGTTTCTGTAACAATCAAATAATATTGTTGGTTAAAAAATGAATATGCTGTGCTACAAAAGTTAGTGACAGAACCGAATTGCTGCAAAACCGACTCCACGTAGTCTTGTTTGTCCTACCCCTAGAGTGTTATTTAAAATCGCGTAGGCGCGTAGGGACGAGGCGGCCCGCGGGCTGAGGAGCAGGCGGCTGCGAGCGAGCCGCCGCGGCTGAGGCTGGCCGGCGAAGCCGGCCAACAAGCCGAAGCTGCGGTGGTGAGCGAAAGCCGTCTGCGACGATTAGAACGCGTGGGGCCGCCGGAGTCCCGCAGCGCCGGAGCCGTCACAGAAACCCTGCCTGCTGCATGTTGCATGCTTGTTTGAATACTGCATGCTTGCTTGCATGCTAAATGCTTGCTTGCATGCTGCATGCCTGCTTGCATGCTGCATGCTTGCTTGCATGCTAAACGCTTGTTTGCATGCTGCATGCCTGCTCGCATGCTGCATGCCTGCTTGCATGCTTGCTTGCATGCGTGTATAGTGTCTAATATTCTAGGTATATATATTTTTTTCATTGTTATAAGTACCTATAAAAATATGCTTTAATATTTTTATGCGTAATTTATGCTTAAAATTTATGCTTTAGGATATTATACTTAAAAAAGTTATGCTTTAGAACTTTATGCTTAAAAAAGTTATGCTTTAGAACTTTATGCTTAATAAGTTTATGCTTTAGAATATTATGCCTAATCATTATTATGGTTAGAGACATTATGCTTAAAAAAATTATGCATGAGCTGTTATGCGTAATTATATTATGCGAAAATATAATTATGCCAAACAACATTATGCTAAGTTATATTAGGTCTTAAAATTTTATGCAAATGGATAGGGAACCCAGGAAAATCTCTGTATTTATCCAAACTTTAGCTTAACCGACTAGATTATTTTAATTAAATACTACTAATGATATATATATTATGCAATAAAAGTTTTATTTTAGTTGTAGCTAATATAATAATACCATACTGTTTACTTATAGGAATCCCAAAAACAGTACAATTCAAGGTAATTATGTAAATAAATAAGTACGTACGTATGCAAAGTGATAAATGGGATGCCCGTGAGAACATTGTCATGCCTTGTTTTAAGTTCAGCTACAGGTTAAGGACGTACAAATGTAAAGTGGGTTTTTGAATTTACTTTTGTAGCTTTATTGTCTTTTGTTTCAATACTAATGTTATGAGGTTAAATCCATTGTTTGTTTGTAAGACGTAGTTTAAAAGGACTGAACCGGTTGCAAAAAAACTTTCTCTGATAAAACGCTGCTTTGTTGTCAAGCAGGAGCTGGTTTTAAATTTATATTAAACTAGCTTTTGCCCGCGACTTCGTCCGCGTGGAATAATAGTTCCCGTTCCAGGGGAATTTCCGGGATGAAAACTAACCTACGTCCATTCTCGGGTCCCAAACTATATCTGTACAAAATTTCATTCAAATCGGTTCAGTGGTTTAGGCGTGAAGAAGAGACAGACGTCTGGCAGAAAGACAGACAGACAGAGTTACTTTCGCATTTATAATATTAGTATCTATAGATAGTATGGACTAGTATGGATAGTCATGCTACATTATGTGGTTCTGTTGTAGTACTTCTCTTCTATTATGAAGTTGTATATCTATAGATTATATTTGCTCCATCCGCTGTACGATCGTTTATGATCATAGATCGGAATTATGAATTAGAGTTATTCATGTACTTACACTGATTTCACACAGCGAAAGAATAAAGTGGAAATGCCCCAAATCCCGGAATTACTTTTAAAGAGCAGATAAATCCCGAGATCTATTAATAAAAAAAGTAAATACTTAAACACAATTTATTTGTTTCATCTATCTCTGATGATTTTATTATTTTTATTTATTTGTATTACTGTTTTGTACACGAAATTGTCTATTAGAAATCCCAGGAAGATCCATATTAATATCAATATTTCAATGCAAGTAGATACTAAAATAACTCCGACCTACTGTTAATGATAAAAAGTCAATGTCAATGTCAATTTAATGATACATGTATACAGAGTCAAGATAACCCCTTTGGGACAGACTATACGTAGTTATAATTAGAAATAAGGTTTGTTATATATGGATTAAAAAGCGAGAATATTTTATAAAAATAATAAATTTTATTCCTATTGAATTAATACATATGTATGGCGATGTGTCAACGACTTGTTCTATCACATTGAGCTTTTGAATTTCATTGTACGGCATTATCAGGTAACAGTTTAATATCTGAAACAAATAAAACAAGGTAAATGTTAGTAATGTTGTCAAAATAAATAGGTTTCAATTTTCAGGGACAAAAATGTTTTTTTTTTCAAATAACCTAGAATTGGTGTGTGCATGTCAGTCACTAATAATTTAACTGTACACTTTGATAAACAATGTTTTAGTGGAGTGCGATATCTGTAGCCTCCCTGAATAAAACTCCAAATGCACTGATCAAAAAGACGACATAATGGTACGAAGTAACTATTTGGTAATCTGTGATAATAGTTAGTCACTGAAGATGTATTTACCCATATCCACCGGCACCGCCGTAGCCGCCGGCACTACCGGGACCGCCAGCGCCACCAGCTTGTCCGGGCTGACCAGCTTGTCCGGGACCAGAACCGCCGTAGCCACCGGCACCTCCTGGGCCACCGTTAGGGCCGCCACCGTGACCACCAGCTCCTCCGTAACCGGCTCCACCATCTTGGCCTCCGTAGCCTCCGCCGCCACCGTAGGGTCCGCCGCCACCGCCGCCGTGGGGTCCGCCACCACCTCCGCCATGAGGTCCGCCACCACCTCCGCCATGGGGTCCGCCACCACCTCCGCCATGGGGTCCGCCGCCACCTCCGCCATGGGGTCCGCCGCCACCTCCGCCATAGGGTCCGCCGTCACCGCCGTAGGGACCTCCTCCACCCCCTCCGTAGGGTCCACCTCCGCCGCCACCGTAGGAGCCACCACCCCCACCACCGCCGCCGCCGCCGCCGCCGCCGCCGCCACCTGGAAGTTATAAAAATATAAAATTTAGCAACTTGGTCTCAATTCCACATTGTGGGGAAGGGCGGTTAACTTCTATGCCATCGTCGTTAGTATACATTACCTGAATAGTGAATCACATTTCAATTGGTCATCACAAATAGGTTTTCAAAACAAATTGGATATCACAAAATCAAATAAGGCAACACGTCTTAACAACATATTTAATCTTCACCAATAACCAAACCACTTGAAACCTGATGTAACTTCACAGTTTATTCACTCAGGAATTGGCACGAACGAGGCTTGAGTTCCATTCAAATTGTAGCTTTTTTAAATTGTAAATGTACAAGAACCAGTTTTGTTCTGGTTTCTTACGTTTACAATTAAAAAATAGGTAGGAATAATAACAACAAGTGAATACCTGAGGCACTAGATAAAGCCACGAGCCCTAAGGCCACGGTCAGTACTGCTAGACGAGTCATGTTGATCTGTGCCTCACTTTTCCTCGTCTTAGCTTATATACATTCGCTTAAGCCATGGACTCGAAACGGACGAAATATTAATTAAACTTGAAATTTTTGACGCGCTGTTTTTGGAAATAGATAATATAAATATTAAGGTTCCGTGGAATTTAAATGTCCTGATTTTATGAATGGAGTTAAGAGGTTAACGTTAAACAAAAATGAATGAATGTTGTTGTTTTTATAAACTTTAGGAGACAACGTGTAGTAGGGTGATAACCTTTAAAACACGTATTTACTGGTTAATCTTGAACTTGTATTGACTATGGCTGCTAACATGTTGTGTACATTGGTATACAAATTCTCTTATTTTTATCCAGGTTTAAGTAAAAGCACAATAAAATATAATATTATTGACGTACTCTCAATTATGTTTATTATAAAATTTTATGTCAAAAGAGCTTTTTCATAGATACAAACTTTCAACAAGAAAATACTTTTTATGCCAGAAGAAGAAGGAATTGGGTCTTTTCCTATTTATCATTAGTTTCTTTAATTACCGTTTCTAAAAACAGCTCAATCACACACTGTGCAAGTGTTGAAACAAAATAAATTGAAAGAGATTTTTTTAAGAAAACAAACGCCTACTGTTTAAGCTTTAGCAATCAAATCCAAAAATTCCAACAATAAAGTCTAATGCAGCATTCTAGGCAGCATAGCAAAGCAGCTCTCCGTCAGTTTCGGGAACAGTAATTTATTACATTTCATCTCTCCATGACGTCATTTTAAGAGGTCAAATCTGTTTTTAAAAATGTTCGCAATGTTGTCATAGCAACAATCAATGTACTAAAATAGGGAGAGTTTTATAAAAAGGGAGTATCGTCCAATTTTTGGAAAATTGTTTGGAACGTTCCTAAGTTCTAGTTATTAGTAGAATTGCCTTGCAGGGCACATTATACTACTTCAAGAAAACCAGTAGTAACTGAGGTTTCGACAGAGTCCGATAGAGAGGGAAATATAATAATGCATAGGTTGAAACAAGATGGAGAATTGGAGATACCTTCCTTTTACTCGGTACAGTTGGGTTCGCTCGGTAAGGCGTGTCACTGGTTGGAACTCGCGTCATATGTTCATGTTTAATAGTAAAACAAAATGTTAAATTTATGCCACCCTGCCGGGGTTGCGTAATAGTTATAATAGTGACCGTGGCCCCGGAACATAAAGGGCACCCGAATTAACATAAGTGGGTTTGAGTCAGTAAAAGTCTGACACGATAGGACGGGAGAAGTCATTAGACGATTTCCCACTCAAAAAAAAAAGTTTATGCCACAGGGTTAAATGTATTTTCATTTTACGTACATATACACTTACCACTGAAGTCTAAGTTATGTCACATTTCTTATTAAACTAAAGAAAAACATAAGGAAGCTTTTAAGAAAATCCCTTGAATAGGTACTCAAACGTCGCTTAGTTTTAAGACGCTCTCAAATCTGTTTATTTTCGTGAGTGGGAAATCATCAAATGACTGCTCCCGTCCTGGGTGCGGCGGGAGGGCGTGTAAGACTTTTACTGACTAAAACCCACTCATGTTCCTTCGGTTGCCCTTCATGTTCCGGGGTCACGGTAATTATAAACATTCCGCAACCTCTTAAATCTGTTGCTGTCGTTACTTTATTCCATTAGAGTGACAAAAACAGCAACGGACAGAGAGTAACATAGGGTACTTTTTGTCTCTTACTAACGCGAGCGAAGCCGCGGGCAAAAGCTAGTTACTTATAATCCCACTAATGATAATACAATAAATTCATTTCCTTCATGCAGATAAATTACAATTTTTACTAATTTAGTTCACTTAATTTAGGAATTGTGGACCCCTAAGCCAAATTCCTAAGGGGCTCCACAATAAATAGTGCTACTTTAGTAACGTACATAATGATTTGCTGGCATCCCACACAATACAATTTTATATATGTAACTGTGTAACCGTATGTGGTATGCATACAAATTCATATATGAGCTCCGTAGCAGACGACAATAGTATCAAAAGCAATTATTATTTAATCTAGTACAAAAGTATTTAGGTAAACTTTAAGTTTGATAAAAAATGAAATTTAGAAGTGAATTTGTATAATAAAGAATAGTAGTAAAGTTTGTCCTCACACATATTTAAAAAAATCATTAACTTCAGTATTATTAGAGACTAAGGACCTGTTACACAATCTCGAAATAGTCCTTATCTACAAGATAAATTCTATAACGGAAAAGTTTTTTATGAATTTATCTGATGCTAGCTTTTGCCCGCGACTTCGTCCGCGAGGAATAACAGCTCCTGTTTCCGGGGGATTTCCGGGATGAAAACTATCCTACGTCCTTTCTCGGGTCCCAGACTATATCTGTAACTTTCATTCAAATCGGTTTAGGCGTGAAGAAGAGACAGACAGACAGACAGAGTTACTTTCGCATTTATAATATTAATACGGGTACGGATAGTACGGATTTTAAACCTTCGAACACATGTGGTTCGAGACACAATAGAAAGGCAATAGCAGCGTGACAGCTGGCTGTCGCTTGATCGATAAAAGGTTAATCAGAACTTATCAGAAAAATGTTATAGCCTTACCCTGATGACTGTTCGGTGTTCGTCCCGTGGTTGTCTGACAAAGCCGCCTAACTGTGGTTTTAAAAACAAAACTCAATATTTTTGTATAGCAAACTGGATTAACTGTGTTTTTTTAAACATCATTATTTTTTGTAACTGATTTTAAGGTTAATCCTGTAGTTTTTTATTTTTTTTAAATAGAGTTAGTGATTTGACAAAGTGATCATTTAGGGGTTCCGTTTTTACCTTTCGAGGTACTGACCCTAAAAATCGAACTAGAAGACATCACTTTAACGAAAAATCTGGCAACATAATTTGGAGTCTTGGGATTTACACTACTATAGTTTCATGTCGCTAACTACGGAGGGAAATTTATAGAAATACTTAGAAACCAGTAGTGTTGCTGCGACACGTCGTTTGCTGCAGCTTCGTGTCGTCCGCTACCAACTTATACCTTTAATAAATTATGCAACACTCGAAATTAGAAATAACTAACTCGAATAAAAAACAGACTGTGGTGCGGATTCTCTTGTTCACAAACTACGGTAAAAATTTTTTTAGTCGTGTCAAATTAGCCAGCACCTCAAGTAAATCTACTTATAATTAGTGGCCATATTTTTAATAAGGAGATAGTGGTATAACCAAGCGCGAAATGATTAACAGTTTGTGTTTCAAACATTTCCCAAACACTTTGGCAATGAGGAAAAAACCTTGACTTTTTATTGTTTAAAAATATTAACATTTCAAATTAACATGTGTGATGTAACATAATTTCTTCTTGGTCATAGTGATAACTATAGAGTCAATAAGACGTTAAACTCCTGACCATAAAAACTACAGAGGTCTCAAGTTATATAACTATTATCATAAAGAAAAATTACTTTGATTTTTTTTCTATTAATTTGCATTAGCCAAACCCTGAAATCGCGAAAAAGTACAACTGTTCCATACTTTCAGTGGAGTTGTATTTCCTCAATTGAAACTTCGAAACTTGAAGCCGTCAAACAGCATGATTTTATTTAAAAAAAACGTGTTTGTATCGAATATATATTGAATTTGGTAATGCACATCAGCTAGTTACGAGTATGTTGCCCTGCTGCCGTAGAAAAAAGCGGTAGGTTGGCGTTCCCGCAGTCATTAAGTTCTAAATTGGATTTAGCTTCGTTTACGCTTACTATGTAATTTTTGATAATATCGAATTTCGTAATAATATTAATACCTTTGGGTAGAAGGGTCGTATAAACCATTTTGGCCAAATTGAGTGGTATATACCATTTAACCCAGAATGTTTTTCTCTATCGATCTGTATATTTGAAATGCAGAAATTCGCACAATAGGGATACGACCCAAAAATTTTCGGTCATAGCCTCTTAAAAAAAGTAAATTTTCAACGTAAAAGCCCATTGTTTTTTTTTGTAGTTTTGTTATGATGTAGTGACCATGATTTATATTAACTCTGGGCGTAAAAATAGTAGTTAATTGTAAATGGTTTATACGTCCTAACGTGTTAAATGCATTACCTAAACATAGTTTAAATCAGGGCTTGAAATACCGTTAAAAATATGGTATCGTTACCAAATTTAACGTTATATCTGGCACATTTTACCGTTAAACATACGTAACGTTATAATGTACGATAACGTTAATTTTATCGGTATGAGTCAGTTTTGTTACCGGCGCGGCGCGGCGCCGCCACTACCCGCCAAGCCGCGCCCGCGCGGCCTTGGAAAAAAGGGCAACGTTTACCGCTATTTTCACAATAACATTAAAAATACCGGTAATTTTTAACGCTATTTTTAACGTTCTTTTAATGTTATGTTACTAAATAACGCTACCAAATCATACCGATATGCAAGTATCTCTATGGAAATAACGTTACTTAACGGTATTTTTAATGTGAATTGGTAACGTTTTCAAGCCCTGGTTTAAATTCGACGTCGTAAATTCAAAGAAATTGCCTTTGGATGCGCGACGTTGGTGTATAAACCATGTTTAAAAAAGATTGAGGTAAAGAAAGATCGAAAAGCAGAGAGATACTCATGAAAAGGTGATGATTATGTCCCTAACTGCACTTTATAATAACTTATTGCAAATGTCGAATGTAAAATATCGATACCTTTGGGCAGAAAGGTCGTATAAACCAAAACTTGATTTTTCAGGATTCATAACTTTTTTGTTTTTGAAGTGATAAAAAATGATCTAATAAATAAATAAATAAATAAATATCTAAGGACAGCTCACACACGGTCATCTGATCCCAAGCTAAGCAGAGCTTGTGTTATGGTAACCAGACAACTGATATACATACTTATATACTTTATAAATACATACATATTATAGATAAATTACACCCAGACACAGAACAAACTATCATGCTCATCACACAAAGTTTGTCCTGGGTGGGAATCGAACCCACGACCTCCGGCTTAGCAGTCAGGGTCCCTAACCACTAAACCAACAGGCCCGTCAAAAATCTATGACAAAGGTTCTTACAATTTGCAAATGATATAAGTGAAATCATCATAACCTATCTTAATCTTCTTTAGTTTTAAAGTTAGCTTGGATCAAGAATTGATTTTTTCTTAGACGTAAGTCTAAGAAAAAATCAATTCTTGATTAATACACCCCATGACAATGTACTTTAAAAAACTGTATAGGTCGTATATCCATTTATCTGTAGTGATTCTTATTTATATTTGATACTAGCCTTTGCCTGCGACTTTGTCCGCGTGGATTAATAGTTCCCGTTCCTGGGGGTTTTTCGGAATGAAAACTATCCTATGTCCTTTCACGGGTTCATATCATTCAAATAGGTTCAGTGGTTTGGGCGTGAAAAAGAGACAGACAGATAGAGTTACTTTCGCATTTATAATATTAGTACGGAAGTACGGATATTACTTAGTATTAGACTTAGTCTTAATTCTAAATGAATTAAGACTAAGTCTAATACTAAGTAAGTAAGTCCGTACCCGAAGCAGACATATTTAATGACTCTAAAGTGCGGTTTAAATCGAGAATTATGGCCTCCTTACACACCAATTAACTCTAGCCGTGATTTATATCTTCTGTAAACGATAGTAGACCTTTCTATTTTGATTATCTTTTCTTTTTATTTCTTTTCATTTTTAATTTTCTGTTATTTTATTTTTGTTTATTTGGTATTGTATTCTACATTATGTATTGTTATTTTCTGATACACTGACTTTACAAGCCAGCAACTAAGCAGCAACCATCAGGCGTCTATTTTAGTCAATGATGTGTTTACCTGTAATTGGCGCATATATTAGAACGCTACCTACGAATCAACTACTTTTATAAATACTATGTATGTGCTGTGAGTGAACCTGAAATAAATAAAGATTCTACTAAGTAGTAAATTTACATATATTATACCATTCTTCGAACATTTCAAAAATATGTAGTTGCCATAAGAACGGAAGTAGTGAGAAAAGTGTGATATATGGAATTAAATGCAGTAATATAGTAACAAAAATACGTTTTAATAGGACTTAATTAATACCATATATGGCGAGACTTCAACCAATTGGCAGCAGCAATAATATCTGAAACAATTAAAAACGAATGTTAATGTTGTAGTATTATAAATTATATTTTAATTTTTAATTAAGGTACCAAGTTTTTTTTTAAGGTTTTACATTAGTTTCACTTTTTTCTTATTGTTGACGCACACTGTGCAATGTGTACGAGACGGCCCACTGTGCGGAAGCGGGGGACGGGGGGCCGTGTGGCCGCATCGCGTCGCCGCGCCGCGCAGATCGTCACAAAATTAAATTTTTATTGAAGAGTGACCCAAGTTCCCTAACACTTATTAATCACTACCTACAAATGTACCTACATATTAATAACACACCTACATTCTAAGCATGTAAAAATTTAATAGGGGGCTTGTAATTATTTTTAACAATTCGTATTTTCTACTATTTAAACGTTTATCCAAAGTTATATAAGTTTTTTATATTCGTCTGGGACCAAGAGCAAACCTATGCTCTTGGTCCCAGACTAGCCCGAGGGCGTAGACGGAGCCTACGATGGAGCGAGCTTACCCAATAGATGCCTATGCACTCGTTTTTTAAATACTTCCGGGTTATATGAATTTGGAAACACAGACGCCGACACAGATTCCATTCCTTAGCGGTGCGCATTATGAACGATTTTGAGAAGCGCTGCGTGCGGATATGAGGAATATCAACCAAGAAAGGGTGATATCCCACCGTACGTCTGGATGTCCGGTGGTAAAATGGAGATGAGGGAATGATAATAATAATGATGATAAGTTTAAGATTTCAAATGCACAGAACAAACACACGACATAACATAAACAGTGTACTCACCCGCCACCACAGTCGCCGTAGGGGCCACCACCGTCGCCGAGGGGGCCACCACCACCGCCGCCGCAGGGGCCACCACCACCTCCGCGTTGGGGGCTACCGCCGTCTTCGCCTTGGGGGCCACCACCACTTTCGCCGTGGGGGCCACCGCCACCGCCGCCGTGGGGGCCACCACCACCGCCGCCGTGGGGGCCACCACCACCGTCGCCGTGGGGGCTAACACCGCCGCCGCCGTGGGGGCCACCACCACCGCTTCCCATCGGACCACCACTGACGTTGGGGCCACCCCTGCCGCCGCCGTTAGGACCTCCATCGCCGCCATTAGGTCCGCCGCTTGGTCCGCCACGCCTCCGCTGTGGGGCCCACCACCGCCCCCGCCATTGGCACAGTTCAGACAAAATACTATAACTTATTCTACTATACCTATTAGACCTGACATCAATGGAGAATAAACAATGTATGGTCATAATTATTTAATTTCAGAATGTTGGATGAGTTGTCACAAGGTAAATAACAGGTTACCCCAAAATTAAATTTTAACCACTTCAATTAATAGCCAAAAGCAGATGTCGTGTCATACTCGTATGTTGATTAAATATTTAATCAACATACGAGTATGTGTCTATTTTAATATATTTTTAGAAATCACTTCGTAGCTGATGACTAATATGCATTTAATTATTACAATAACACATTTATTCGATTTTATTTACGTATTGCTCAATATTATGCTCTAAAGTTCAAAAACCCTTTAACACAGATGACTTTCAAGTTACGTTCGGGTAAATCTAAGGGTAAAAATCTACCCAAATTCTTTGAAATTGAAGGAAAACCGAAATGGAAACTTAAATAATAAAACATAATACCTGGTGACGCGAAAGTGGCGGCCAAGAGCCCTAAAGCTATGGTATGTACTGCTAGACGATTCATGTCGATCTGTGCTGAGACTTGCCATCACTTCTCTTATATACACTCGCTTATCACGGACTCGAAGGGACAATGTTTATTATACCTAAGTACTCATCACATGTTGTTTAGCTCTTTTTACAATCATTATTATTCATTTATACATTTTCGTATCTCGGGACCCTGAGGTCCCGGACCTTTGGAAGGCGTGCGAGGGGCCGAAGTCAACTCGCAGAGTCCCCTTGAGGAAAGCTTTATGTAGAATGGGACACCGACCGACGATTATCCCTATGCACTATGGAAGTGTACCTAAGGACAACCCCCGGTTGGTGTTGGACAATTGTAAAATTTGGCAACTAACAAAAATTTTGGACTATTTGTTTGGATTCTTTAATAAGGTACCAGAAACTATGGAATGACTATGGCCCCAGCCTGACCAATGGTTGTATACACGGATAGAATGGCAGGGGGTGACTTGCACACTCAGTAAATGGGCCCCGAAAATGGCCGCTAGCACATAGTGACGTAGCGACAAGGGGGCAACATATATTGAGGTGCTTGATTAGTGGAGAGGTATTCCACGGCTATCAGGACAATCCCGGAAGTACGGTCAAGATCCCTACCAGCATCTTACTGGAATACTTCCTTCCTCCGAGCACGTTTGCTCTTGCGGATCTCCACTCAAACCAACCAATGAAGGCAAGAGTGAGGTGAGAGCCTTGTTCCTCGTCAGTGCTTACTCTGGCCGGCCAATGAAGGCAAGCCAGAGATGAAAAACTAAGGGTCTCTCAAGAGGTCAGGTACGCGGGGTCGCTACTGCCCGACAGCTCGCCACAAGCTGCCCTGCGGGTTCATTATTATTATAATTTTATCTCTCAATGACTTTGTTACGTATATTATTATATATATATTTATTTGTTTGTATATATGTATTTATTTGTCTCTGCATCACCCTAAGGTAGACTGGTAGATAATGCCCAAGGCATTAAGTCCGCCATTGTGCATTGTTTTTTTTACACGTGCATAAAGTTTTAAAGAAATAAATTATTAAGACACCGTTGTGATAAAACCATTTTGAAATAAAAGTACTGGTAGTACATACAAATTGAGATCTAATCTTTTATAATTGGCAGCTACTAATTAAAGCCACCTACTTCTATAAGGAAACAGGGGTGTTTATCTCGAGTATTTATTATTTAATATTCTACCACATTTTTTTTTGACGTGACAACGTCTTAAATTAGGTTGCGGCTGGGAGTCACTTATGAAAAAGTGTAACGCTCGGTAACGTTACGATGAGTCACCGAACGAGAGAGAGGCCCGCCGAATGCCTTGCGTCTCTCTCCCACTCAACTATGATCGGTAAAAGACGTTGTCACGTAAAATCTTCGCCCGTAAAACCGACTTTACAGGCAACCATTTTTTTTTTTTGGTGAGTGGGAAATCATCCAATGACTGCTCCCGTCCTGGGTGCGGCGGGAGGGCGTGTCAGACTTTTACTGACTAAAATCCACTCATGTTCCTTCGATTGCCCTTTATGTTCCAGGGCCACGGTAACTATGATAAACATTGCGCAACCCCAGCAGGCGTGGTCCTGTTGGGCCCCTTCCTGTGCTGACTCCTTCTCTTTGAGGCGCGCGTGGAACACTAACGCGCCGTCGACGCGGTCCTGGTCCTAGCCGGGCGGCGAGCTACCCATCGCTCGCCATCCGCAGAACCGCGCCTACGGTGGCCGGTAGTCGTCCTGCGACTCTCGACGTCTTTGCCTGGGTCTTAGTCCGGGGCGAGAGGCTCGTCGTTGCCTCTCGCGCGCCACCGCTTCCTTCACTAGCATAACTGCTTCGCAGAAGGAGGCGACGGCATCCCATTCCGTCTCGCCCCGAAGCATGGCCTGAACCAGCGCCAGGCGCGAGAGGTCACCGCCGCCGATCGCCTCTACGAGGACACGTCGATGCTCCGCCCATGCGCGGCACACCTCCACCGTGTGCTCGACCGTGTCCTCCAGGCGACCGTTGCTGCAGTGGTGACACCCAGGCGTCGCTTCCGCCCGAATCCGACACAGGAACCTCCCGAACTGACCATGTCCGGTGAGGACCTGTGTCAAGCGAAACGTGAGAGTGCCGTGACGCCTCCCCAGCCACTCCTCAAAGAGGGGTCTTACCGCCGCTATTACGGCGTGCCCAGCACTAGGTTGCGACAGTCATTGTCTCCACTCCACCATGAGATCTCGCCGGAGCTCCGTGAGCCGTGCCGCGATAACCCGCGGCAGCGGGACTTCACCCCGGCGTTGATATTCTACCACATGACGCCTACATCATTAATTGCTTTGTTGAATCAATAACAACACCAAATTTTTATATAAAAACATCAATATTATATACTTAGTTTTCATGAGGATAAAAAGCTGTAATAGTGAGTAACAAAGATACATTTTATTTGGATTCAATTGTAGCGAAACTTTAACACGGAACAATATTTGGACAGCTTCAATATCTGAAACAAAAAAATAAACGAATTTTAATAATTGTATTACAATGTTTAAATTTTTCACTGTGGACGAAACCATTTCAAAACTTTAAGAAATTGTTTTTGAATTTGCATCAGTTGTAAAAAATTTAAAGAAAACAACACTTTTTAAATTTGTAGATTTAAAAAGTGTTGTTTTCTTTAAATTTTTTTTTCTTTAAAGTTGTTTTCTTTAAACAATAATAAAAGGAAAGTGAAGCGCATTTTTAATCGATTCCAAAAAGGAGGAAATTCTCAATTCGATGGGTATTTTTTTTAAAGTTTGAACACCGATTACGCTGATCTGATATTTATGATCCGATTTACGTGATTGTTATTCAGTTCCATGCAGAGTCGTTGCCATTTAGTCCCATATTTTTTTCTGATAGATGTAAGTTCATACAGAGTTATATGGGTTAAAGAAATTAAACTTTCAAATGCACAGAACAAGACTGTGCAACTGAACTGTGCTTACCCGCCACCGCAGCCGCCGTAGGGTCCACCACCACCGCCGTTTGGGCCACCACCACCGCCGTAGGATCGTCCGCCGCCGCCACCACCACTGGGGCTTCCACCACCGCCGCCGTAGGGTCCTCCGCCACCGCCGTTAGTACCACCTCCGCCGCCGTACGGACCACCACCACCACCGCCGAACAGTCCGCCACCGCCACCACCCCCTGGAATTTACGAGTTCAAAATATAAAAGAAACTAGCTTCTGCCCTCGGCTTCGCTCGCGTTAGAAAGAGACAAAAAGTAGCCTATGTTACTCTCCATCCCTTCAACTATCTCCACTTAAAAAATCACGTCAATCCGTCGCTCCGTTTTGCCGTGAAAGAAAGACAAACAGACAGACAGACACACTTTCCCATTTATAATGTTAGTATGGATGAATGTAAGGAAAATGTTTATAAACACCAATAATAAAAAGGTAGACCGTCAAACAGCCCCAGTATAGCTAAAATACTTTATAACTTAGGTCAAACGTTGGTTTTGCTGAACCTGCGTTCAGCAAAAGCGTCTCCAATGAAGGGAAAACAATTTAGTATATTTCTTTTATTTCCAGCATTATGAATCAGATGTACGACGAACGACGGTAAATACCAGAATACCGCAAAGGACATCACTAACTCGCCATACATTTTTGGTCCAAATGTGAAAGAGCCGGCCAGAGAAAAAAAATGTTATATTCTGATAGAACTTGTCCTTCTGAACATTTCTTACTATGGCAGTAACTTTTTTCAGTAATTAATTCAGTACGCAGTGTTCTATCATATGCCATAGTTCTTATTGGTGGTGGAAATTTGGACCAAGCTCCATACATTTTTGCCCAATCCCCTTTGTAGGAAAATTTAAAACCACAATAAAATAATAACACGATATACATATTACCTGGTAAATTTTCAACGTAAAAGCCCATTGTTTTTTTTTTGTAGTTTTGTTATGATGTAATGACCATGATTTATATTAACTCAGGGCGTAAAAATAGTCGTTAATTGTAAATGGTTTATACGCCCTAACTTGTTAAATGCATTACCTAAACATAGTTTAAATTCGACGTCGCAAATTCAAAGAAATTGCCTTTGGATGCGCGACGTTGGTGTATAAACCATGTTTGAAAAAGATTGAGGTAAAGAAAGGTCGAAAAGCAGAGAGATATACATGAAAATGTGATGCTTATATCCCAACCTGCAGTTCATAATAATATATTGAAAATATCGAATGCAAAATATTGATACCTTTGGGTAGAAAGGTCGTATAAACCAAAACCCGACTTTTCAGGATTCATAACTTTTTTGTTTTTGAAGTGATAAAAAAATATGATCTATGAGCAAGTTTCTTACAATTCGCAAATGATAAAGGTGAAATCGTCATAATCTTCTTTAGTTTTAAAGTTAGCTTGGATTTACGTCTAAGAAAAAAACAATTCTTGATTAAAACACCCCATGACAATGTACTTTAAAACTGTATAGGTATACTTTAAAAAACTGTGTGTAACTAGATGTAAGACTCAATGTACAATTGTTTGTTTCCCAAAAAAAAAAAAATAGGTCGTATATCCATTTTTGGTAAGCTAACGGTCACAACTGTCGTAAAAACCTATATATGGATATACGACCTATACAGTTTTTTTAAGTTTATTTTCATGGGGTGTATGAACCAAGAATTGATATTTTCTGAGACTTAAATCCAAGCTAACTTTAAAACTAAAGAAGATAGGTAGGATTTGATGATTTAACCTTTTTCATTAATGAACTAATTCTAAGAACCTTTCTGATATGTAGATCATTTTTATAACTTCAAAACCAAAAAAGTTATGATTTTTTATGTAAAATAAAAATTGTTTATACGACCTTTCTACCAAAAGGTATTGATATGTTACATATAACGATATTTTCTGAACTGACGTTCAAAGAGCATTTAAGCTAACTCCTTACCCTTTCAACGACCAAGCGACTGCTGGCTGTCGGGCTGCTATTGTCTTTCTATTATGTCTCGATACACGTGTGTCGCAGTCAAATCCGAAGCGATACAAAAAATTGCATTATTTGATTTGTGAATTATTTCGTGGCACAATGGGGGTATATTTATGGATATGAAATGAAGTTGGTAGAGATGAATTTGAAAAAAAATTAAATAAGTACCGTCTCATCAGAAATACATGGTTATGTAATACTAGGTTACCCTCTTGGTTTCACCTGCGTTGTGTTAGGTCTTTGCTGCTTCGCTTCCGTGGTACATAGCGTGATGTTTTCAGCCTACGATATATGATGATAACGTTTATAAAAATATTTCGAAAGCAAACGCGCTAAAATCTTTCCTCTTCATAATATTTGTAAACATATGAGTCATAAGTAGTATTTATTGCGTTCCATAATGTTAGGTACATACAGGTTGTGAATATAAATAATAGAATTAATATTTTTTTTCCCTATTAGAATATTTTCAGCAGATAATTCTATATTTATTTCTAGTACTATGTGTTTGTCCACCTATATATAATTACTATATAGTTATTATACATAAACCTTCCTTTTGAATCACTGTATCTATTAAAGATCTCTATCTCATACATAGGGACAGACAAACAGTTGAAAGCGACTTTGTAGTGATATACTATGTAGTGATTGTATGTGGCTGGTAACTAATTATTTATCTCTAGTGATTCTTATTTATATTTGATACTAGCTTTTTCGCGCGACTTCATCCGCGTGGATTAATAGTTCCCGTTCTCAGGGGTTTTCCGGGATGAAAACTATCCTATGTCGTTTCTCGGGTTTCAGACTATACCTGTACCAAATTTCATTCAAATCGGTTCAGTGGTTTAGGCGTGAAGAAGAGACAGACAGACAGACAGAGTTACTTTCGCATTTATAATATTAGTACGGAAGCACGGACAAGTATAAGATTCTACTAAGTAGTACATTTACATATATTATACCATTCTAATTGAATTAAATGAAATTAGCGAACATTTCAAACATATGTTGTAGCCATAAGAACGAAAGTAGTAAGAAAAGTGTGATATATGGAATAAAATGCAATACAGTAACAAAGAAACGTTTTATTAGGACTTAATTAATACATATAGGTATGGCGAAACTTGAACAATTTGGCAACAGCTTTAATATCTGAAACAATTAAAAACGAATGTAAATGATGTTGCAATATAAATTATGTTTTAATTTTTGATTATGGTACCAATTTTTTTTAAGTTTTTACATTAGTTTCATTCACTTTTTTCTTATTAATCACTACCCACAAATGTAAGTACCTATTAATAACACACCTACATTCTAAGCATGTAAACATTTAATTAGGGGCATGTAAGCGTATTTTCTACTATTCATACGTTTATACAAAGTTATATAAGTTTAAGATTTCAAATGCACAGAACAAACACACGACATAACATAAACAGTGTACTCACCTGCTACCACCGACGCCGTAGGGGCCACCACCGTCGCCGAGGGGGCCACCAACACCGCCGCCGCGGGGGCCACCACCACCTCCGCCGCGCGGGCCACCATCACCGCCGCCTTGGGGGCCACCACCACCGCTGCCGTGGAGACCACCACCACCGTCGCCATGGGGGCCACCACCACCGCTGCCGTGGAGGCCACCACCACCGTCGCCGTGGGGGCCACCAGCACCGCCGCCGTGGGGGCCACCACCACCGCTTCCATTCGGACCACCGCCGACTCCGCCGTTAGGAATTCCACCGCCGCCATTAGGTCCGCCACGCCTCCGCTGTGGGGCCCACCACCGCCACCGCCATTGGCACAGTTCAGACAAAATACTGTAACTTATTCTACTATACCTATTAGACCTGAATTCCACTAAACTTTGACGTGTGACATTAATGGAGGACAAACAATGTATGGTCATAATTATTCAATTTCAGAATGTTGGATGAGTTGTCACAAGATAAATAACAGGTTACCCCAAAATTAAATTTTAACCACTTCAATTAACAGCCAAAAACAGATGTCGTGTCTAAATATTTAATCAACATACGAGTATGTGTTTATTTTAACAGATTTTTAGAGATCACTTCGTAGCTGATGACTAATATGCATTTAATTATAATAACACATTTATTCGATTTTATTTACGTATTGCTCAATATTATGCTCTAAAGTTCAAAAACCTTTTAACACAGATGACTTTCAAGTTACATTCGGGTAAATCTAAGGGTAAATCTACCCATATTCTTTGAAATTAAAGGAAAACCTAAAAGGAAACTTAAATAATAAAATAACAAAACATTACCTGGTGACGCGAAAGTGGCGGCCAAGAGCCCTAAAGCTATGGTAAGTCCTGTTAGACGATTCATGTCGATCTGTGCTGAGATTTGCCATCACTTCTCTTATATACACTCGTTTATCACGGACTCGAGTGGACAATGTTTATTATACTTATCAATGTTTATAATGTTTATTATACTCATCCCAATATGTTTAGCTCTTTTTACAATCATTATTAAGACACCGTTGTGATAAAACCATTTTGAAATAAGAGTACTGGTAAGTACATACAAATTGAGATCTAATCTTATTAGATATTTTTATAATTGGTCACTATTAATTATAGCCTCCTACTTCTATAAGGAAAACAGGGGTGTTTATCTCGAGTATTTCTTATTTAATATTCTACCAGATGCGCCTACATAATTAATTGCTTTGTTGAATCAATAACAAGACCTAGTTTTTATATAAAAACGTCAATATTATATAGTTTTTATGAGGATAAAAAGCTGTAATAGTAAGTAACAAAGATACATTTTATTTGGATTCAATTAAAACATATTTGTAGCGAAACTTTAACACGGAACAATATTCAGGCAACAGCTTTAATATCTGAAACAAAAAAAAAACGAATGTTAATAATTGTATTACAATGTTTTTATTTTTCACTGTGGACGAAACCATTTCAAAAGCTTTAGAAAATAGTTTTTGAATTTGCATCAGTTGTAAAAAATGTAAAGAAAACAACACTTTTTAAATCTACAAAAAATAATAAAAGGAACGTGGAAACATTCGATGGGTATTTTTTTTATGTTTGAACACCGATCACGCTGATACTTATGATCCGATTTACGTGATTCTTATTCAGTTTGATGCAGAATCGTTGACATTAAGTTCCATATTTTTTTCTGATAGCTGTACGGTCATACAGAGTTATATGGGTTAAAGAAATTAAACTTTCAAATGCACAGAACAAGACTGTGCAACTAAACTGTGCTTACCCGCCACCGCCGCCGCCGTAGGGTCCACCACCACCGCCGTTTGGGCCACCACCACCGCCGTAGGATCCTCCGCCGCCACCACCACCACTGGGGCCTCCACCACCACCGCCGTAGGGTCCTCCGCCCCCACCGTTAGTACCACCTCCGCCGCCGTACGGACCACCACCACCACCGCCGAACAGTCCGCCACCGCCACCACCCCCTGGAATTTACGAGTTCAAAATATAAAAGAAATTAATGTTAGGAAGATGTTTATAAACACGAATAATAAAAGGTAGACCGTCAAACAGCCCCAGTATAGCTAAAATACTTTATAACTTTTTTTTTTCGGTTTTGCTAAACGCAGGTTCAGCGAAAGCATCTCCAATGAAGGGAAAACAATTTAACGTAAACGCACATTACCGCCAGTTTAAGCGAAGTTCAGATTGATATCCAAAAAATAAGCACATTCTTAATATGTGGCTTCAATAAAAATATTTTTTCAGGTACTGAATTTATCGATTTTTTTAGTCATGTATTAGAACACATAATCAAAGAATTACTAATATAATAAAAAAAAAAAAAAAAGGAAAAAGAGTCATGTCCCTATTACCGACTCAATATATCGGGTGTGTGCATAATACCGTTTATGTGACACCTAATACCGACCACTAAATAAATGGAAGAATGGAACCGTTAAAGTTAAATAAAAATGCTCGTGTATATTGAACTGTTTCTAAAAATGCTTCAACACAGTATATAATGCTATCAAAACTTAACAATTATATGTATTTTTAAAATAGATAGTATATTCTTAACAGCGTTAAATCAATAAAAATATCATATATATACGAATTATGTATAACAAATTACCAAAGGCCCAGCATTGATTACAACTACTATAATAATATATACCCAATGGGGGCATTTGGCATTATACAAGAGTAAATGGCATTATAGAATCTTAGTAAAAATGTTACATAGTCAAATGAAATTACAATAACATTTATAAGGCGGTTTACCGTCCACTAGCGCCGCTAATTGAAAAAGTATCATAACTCGTAAAAGGAATAAAAAATGTGGTCTATAAAATAGTAGAAAAAGCATTTGACTGTAAACCGCCTCTTAAGTTTAGTAGCCACTAGCTTTTGCCCGCGACTTCGTCCTCGTGGAATAATAGTTCCCGTTCCCGGAGGATTTCCTGGATCAAAAGTACCCTATGTCCATTCTCGGGTCCCAGACTATATCTGTACTAAATTTCATTCAAATCGGTTCAGTGGTTTAGGCGTGAAGACGAGACGGACAGACAGACAGAGTTACTTTCGCATTTATAATATTAGTACCGATGTCAAATCAAAAATCAAATCTTGGATTAAGATTGACAAATAAAACAAATTAATAAAATTATTCATGTGAAAAAATATTTATAAAAAATAGCATCATGTGACTCTGAATCAAATTAGCTAAGTATTGCTATCCATAGTAATATTATAAATGGGAAAGTGTGTCTGTCTGTCTGTATGTATGTTTGTCTTTCTTTCACGGCAAAACGGAGCGCTTTTCAGTTTTTATTTAAGTTAATGCTTTCACGTATTTGTTTAACTAGTTTTCACGCAGTCGGGTTTTTTGTTTATTAATAATTTTTATTTTAATTAATATTGAAATTTAAGCAAAATAAAATAATATCTCATTAAAATGAATCATTACTTGTGTTCCTGAAAGTATCAAAAATGCATAAAAGAACTAGAAGTTACACTGAAATGCTTGACGATATAATCTTCTGCTAAAAAAGAAAAAAGAGTTCTTTCACGAACGAAATGAGCAATTATTATTTAAATCGTCGAGTTACGCCTACAAACAAGAAATGAACATTTGACATTTGCAATACAAATACATCTACTTTTTTTTTAAAGAAACCAATTGTCTAGCTTCAATAATATGACATAAAAATTTGGTTTTCTAAATAGCGCGGTAATGAGCGCGGATTTTAACGGGTCGTTATTAGGTGCGTTTACGTTAGTATATTTCTTTTATTTCCAGAATTATGAATCAGATGTATGTACGACAGTAAATAGGTACCAGAATACCGCAAATTTACAAAGTCAAGCAATTTAACATCAAAATCAGATGAAGTGACTGAACTGAATTTACACACGAGTATGCGCGATTTCGTTTGATAAAAATCTGAAGTTAAAAATCCACCTTTAACATTTGTAATTGTAGGAAAATTTAAAACCACAATAAAATAATAACACGATATATTACCTGGTAATGCACTAGTGACAGCCAAGAGCCCTAAGGCTATAGTAAGTACAGCTAGACGAGTCATGTTGATCTGTGCTGCAATCTACCTCCACTTCCCTTATATACACTCGCATACATCACAGACTTGAATGGACAATTGTTTATTATACCTAAGTACTCAGTACTCGTTGTTAAACTATTTTACAATCATTATTAAGGCTTCACTCTAATAAAATTTCCGTATGTAACAAGTTGTGGTTGTTATCGTCGTATATCATAATTGTCGGTTCGTGGGTTTTACATTATAACACAGAGTTTTAATTTAAAGTTTACGTACTCAAGTACGCAGTTAATTTCAAATCTCTTATCAATCGCAATCTCTGTCTCTCTCTCTGCGTAAATTTCATTTGCGCGAAAGGGCATTTGTAAATTTTGCACCAAAGGACATTTGCGCGAAATAACCTTTACTTGCAATGACTCTTGCACGAATAGAAAAAAAAAATCTAAATACAATTAACAGCGTTATGTGGAGCACAATTTAACTTCAATTCAACTACCCATCCTTCTTCCTATTAATGAAGAAGAAAGATTGTATTATGCGATGTGCGGATTATTTTAACTTTTGTTGTCCTTTTTCTTTTTTCCCCCTTGCTTACTGATGTACATCTTTATCTTTATATATATAATTCTGCTGTGCATGTGTATGTCATTGAACTCCTCCTAAACGGCTTGACCGATTTAAATGATTTTTAGGGTTCCGTACCTCAAAAGGTAAAAACGGAACCCTTATAGGATCACTTTGTTGTCCGTCTGTCCGTCCGTCCGTCTGTCAAGACCCTTTTTCTCAGAAACGCGTCGAGATATCAAGCTGAAATAAATATCACATACTCGGGTCTGCTATCTCTTAAAGCAGTGAAAAAATCAAGTTTCTAAATCAACGCAATAAAAAGATACGGCGGTTTATATTGCATATTTGGACATTTGCAAGGAAATCAAAACCTATAGGGTACTTCCCATTGACCTAGAATCATGAAATTTGGCAAGAAGCAAGGTCATGTAGCACGAGTAAAGGAAAAACTCCGAAAACCGTAAATTTCTAGTTAGTTCACATCAGGCGTCCGTCTGTCCGTCTGTCTGTCAAGAACCTTTTCCTCAGAAACGCGTCGAGATATCAAGCTGAAATTAATATCACATACTCAGGTCTGCTATCTCTCACAGCAATGAAAAAATCAAGTTTCTAAATCAACGCAATAAAAAGATACGGCGGTTTATATTGCATATTTAGATATTTTCAAGAGAATCAAAACTCAAAACCTATAGGGTACTTCCCATTGACCTAGAATCATGAAATTTGGCAAAAGGCAAGGTCATGTAGCACAAGTAAAGGGAAAACTCCGAAAACCGTAAATTTGTAGTTAGTTGACATCAGGCGTCCGTCTGTCCGTCTGTCTGTCAAGAACCTTTTCCTCAGAAACGCGTCGAGATATCAAGCTGAAATTAATATCACACACTCAAGTCTGCTATTTCTCAAAGCAGTGAAATAATCAAGTTTCTCAATCAACGCAATAAAAAGATACGGCGGTTTATATTGTATATTTAGACATTTTCAAGGGAATCAAAACTCAAAACCTATAGGGTACTTCCCATTGACCTAGAATCGTGAAATTTGGCAAGAAGCAAGGTCATGTAGCACAAGTAAAGGGAAAACACCGAAAACCGTAAATTTGTAGTTAGTTCACATCAGGCGTCCGTCTGTCCGTCTGTCTGTCAAGAACCTTTTTCTCAGAAACGCGTCGAGATATCAAACTGAAATTATTATCGCATACTCAAGTCTGCTATCTCCCAAAGCAGTGAAAAAATCAAGTTTCTAAATCAACGCAATAAAAAGATACGGCGGTTTATATTGCATATTTAGACATTATCAAGGGAATCAAAACTCAAAACCTATAGGGTACGTCCCATTGACCTAGAATCGTGAAATTTGGCAAGAAGCAAGGTCATGCAGCACAAGTAAAGAGAAAACTCCGAAAACCGTAAAGTTGTAGTTATTTCACTAAAAAACAAATTAACGGAACCCTCGTTGCGCGAGTAGAACTCGCACTTGACCGGTTTTTTTTCTGTATGCGTTTGAGTGGCGCCCTGGATGGTTTCGATTCACAAATCAGCCCGGCTGATGGCGCTAATTGGTTGAAAAAGCATGTGATCTCGTAAACGACCCTAACGATTTCGCAGAAATTTGATATATATTCGGGGACGAGAAATCGATCTAGCTTAGTCTTATGTCTGGGGAAGCGCATGTTTTCGAGTTTTAAGTAAAAAATGTTTGGCGCCCAACGAAGTGGGCACGGGCCAGCTAGTTCTATCTAAACTTAAATAGTATCTTACGAAACCGCGGGATTCTTTAGATACATATAAAAGCCTCATAATCAGATCTCAACTTTAGGTAATCACATCCGAACACCCGATCTATACTTAATTATAACACTTACTTATACTTATATGAATTTTTATTTTATTTTCCTCAAGCGTGTTGACAGATGGCGTATGGAACGCGTAAGCATTTTATTATTACGCCCTCGCTCCATTCGCTTTGGGCTGCAATTGAGAAAAGCTTGATGTGAAATATGTTTCTCCAACTGGTTTCATTCCCGTAAATTAATGAATTGAATCTAATTTCAATGGCTGGTGCAACGGGCGTTCTCTTGGACAACTACTGTACCAAAATGATACACGCATATGAGCGAAAACCGTAAGCGTAAGCGTAAGAGAACCGAGCGTGAAATGATAAAATGTTTGTGTTTCATACGACATTTCTTAAACACTTTGGCGATGAGGAAAGAACCTTGACTTTTTTTTATTGTTCAAAAATATCTACAATAAATTCAAATTAAGATGTCGTGTGATGTAACATCATTTCTTCTTGACCATAGTGATGATAACTATAGAGTCAATAAGACTATACTCTTGACCATAAAAACCAAACAGGTCTCAAGTTACAAGTGCCATAAACTTGTTGGTATAATATTTTCATAAAGAAAAAATACTAAGAAAAAAATTTTCTATTAATTTGCATTAGCCAAACCCTGAAATCGCGAAAAAGTACAACTGTTCCATACTTTCATTGGAGTTGTATTTCCTCAATTAAAACTTCGAAACTTGAAGCCGTCAAACAGCATAATTTTATTTTAAAAATGTTTTTGTATCGAATATATATTAAATTCGGTAATGCACATCAGCTAGGTAGGTTGGCGTTCACGCACGCAGTCACTTAGCTTAGTTCTAAATTTGATTTAGCTTCATTTACGTTTACTAGGTAATTTTTGATAATATCGAATATCGTTATAATATCAATACCTTTGGGTAGAAAAATCGTATAAACCATTTTGGCCAAATTAAGTTGTATATACCATTTAACTCAGATTTTTTTTCTCTATCGATCTGTATATTTGATATGCAGAAATTCGCACAAAATGGGTTAATACGACCCAGAAATTTTCGGTCATAGCCTCATAAAAAAAGTAAATTTTATACGTTTTTTATTGTAGTTTTGTTATGATGTAATGACCATAATTTATATTAACTCAGGGCGTAAAAATAGTCGTTAATTATAAATGGTTTATACGCCCTAACGTGTTAAATGCATTACCTAAACAAAGTTTAAATTCGACGTCGTAAATCCAAAGGAATTGCCTTTGGATGAGCGACGTTGGTGTATAAACCATGTTTAAAAAAGATTGAGGTAAAGAAAGATCGAAAAGCAGAGAGATACACATGAAAGTTGATAATTATGCCCCCAACTGCTCTTTATAATAACTTATTGCAAATGTCGAACGTAAAATATCGATACCTTTGGGTAGAAAGGTCGTATAAACCGAAACCTGACTTTTTAGGAGAGCAGAAAAACAATCTTTATTTTGAATACAAAACAAAAGGTATCGATATGTATAACGATATTTTCTGCTGACATTCAAAGAGCATTTAAGCTAACTCCTTAACCTTTCAACGACCAAGCGACTGCTGGCTGTCGGGCTGCTATTGTCTTTCTATTGTGTCTCGATACACGTGTGTCGCAGTCAAATGCGAAGCGATACAAAAAATTGCATTATTTGATTTGTGAATTATTTCGTGGCACAATGGGGTTATATTTATGGATATGAAATGAAGTTGGTAGAGATGAATTTGAAAAAAAAAATCAAATAAGTACCGTCTCATCAGAAATACATGGTTATGTAATACTAGGTGTAAAAAGTAGTGCTCGGCGCTATGGTGACCTAACACTCCTTTCGTTTATTTGTATTAGGGTATGGTTCGGATGGTAAGTTAAAGTCTCAAATAGCTAAGAAAATAACTATATTACTCTTAATCATTACAACACTTAGTTACACGAGTAAAAAAGGTATAAAAATGGTCAAATGGTAAAAATGGTAATAATGGTAATGGTATTGAGTACGAGTGTCTCTGACGAGATCTGAACGCGAACTGGTCTGCATTTTGGTAAACGAGCGAAGGTGCATATTTGCATTCGATGCAATTATGCATTTTCGCTAAGTGTTCGATTTTAACTCGAACATATTCCCGAGAGCGAGAAGAAATGCGGGATGATTGCTAAGGATTACACTATAGTATATACATAAAATTTGATATAGTAGGAAATTTAACTGGTAAAGTGTAAAAATTATGAGTAACTAAAGTTAAAAAGCTTATTTGTCTACTTAAATAATTAAATGCATTAACACCGATATAATGTCACACTATAGAGTCTTCTAAGGTTTCGTCAATATTTCGATTACTTGTATTGCCTCGTTTGATCGTGCTATATTTCGCGCTAGGCCACCGTTTGGCACAATCGTGTAAACGAAAACCGATTTCACTTTTGTCCTTTAGATCTTTGGCACTGAGCACTTCAATATATTCGGGTCTTCTGGCTGGTTTCGGTATCGCCGGAGCTACTGCAAACTCCTGTTGGCAGCAACTTTCCCTGTGGTGTCGTGGTGGTTTCGGAGGCGCGGTGATCACTGTGGTCTGCTGCTGGTGATATCTTTCACCGCGGTTTCCAGCTGCGGCTCCTCGGCATAGGCGACATCGCCTGGTCCGCCACAACCAGGCTGCTGCTACGCATATAGCAATCGACAGCAACACGTAACAAATTACGTATTGGTGGACATCGTGCGGAGATATATCCTCTATGTCTGAATCGCTTTTCTTTAGTTTTTCTATCGCCTTTCCCAAATTGGTCATGGATATGGTTAGGTTCCCGTCTTCAATCTGCCTTTCGTCAGGGATCTTGATGTTAACCAAGTGATTAATTTGATCAAATTCAGGCATATAAATGGTTGGTGAAACATTCATATGGTTGGACTGATGGCGTATTGAATATAATGAGAAGTCATTTCCTTTGATGACACATTCTTGATCTATGCCAATGACCCCGGCTTGGTTCAGCTGACGGACTGTAACATGGTCACCGCATATTATTTTTATTGTGTAGGTGTCACAACAAAAATAAAAGTGCTGAGAAGTCAAATGTAATTCGAGCCATACGTTTGAGCACTTGGTTCGCTCTACTTTACATTTGTTGGTTTGTGTGTTCTTTTCGCAAAAACTTTCGTCATTTTGAAGATCAGTTATTGGTTTTAGCAGCTGACACATGAAGGATGTTCCATGGTGTAGGCATGCCGTGAGCTCATGTGTGGACATGCTAAAGAAGGAATCCTTCTTTAGGTTGACAGCTACGTATTCCGAGACTGGTATGATTGTGGTCTTAATGGTGTTCGTTTGATGCGGTACAGGTATTATCTTGTACAATTTGAAATATTCTGTGGATACTAGTGGAAAAGTAACTTCAATTATAACAAACTTTTGGGTTGCTCTAGCTTTGACCTTCAGTAGTTTGTAAAGGTACTGAAGATCGGTGTCTAAATTGGTGATTGGTAGTGTGAGTTCGCTTGGCATCTGGCTATATATGGTCTGAAGCTCGCGCTTAAGTTGTGTTGGTGGTAGCAAATGTATGCTTAATTGACCGTGATAAATGTCTGTTAATGCATCGAGCAACGTGTCTTGAAGTCGTCTTAATCCCTCTAGCAAGCTGTTTCCAGACATCGCTGACAGTGTGAAATCATTGATGTATGAAATATTTTGTATTTCGCGCTGAAGAGTACTATCATTTTCTTGTAAGTCCATAAGCTTCTTGTTTATTAATTTGTGCTGTTTATTTACAGTGGTTTCCATTCTCTTCATAAGATTGAACTCAGCTTCGATTACGGAAGTTTGGTTTTTCAATAAATTGGACAGGTGTTTTTCATTGCGATGTATGGTTTCAATGTCCTTTTCGTATTGGTCAGCAAAGCGCTGGTCCAACACACCGAACAAGTCATTCGCTAGATACCCGATACCGTTGATTAAGCCTCGTGGGCGCCGAGGCGGCTTCCCCGCGGCGCGCCGCTGTCTGGCGTGGACATCAAAATGCTGCGTTAGCAAAAGTTCGTTGTAGTACTCCAGTTCCTGGTAGTTGTGTCGGGCTTGCTGTACGATCGTATTACAGTGGCTTTGTGTTTCAATCGTTGCGCACAATCGTTCTTGATAGTTTGCAATTTTGTTATAAGTGGTTATGCCTGCCCAATAAGGTTCCATGTCGTAATACATAACTAATGTCCATTTGTCCCTGATTAGTTGTATCTTTGAAATAGGGTCAAAGTATAGTGTCTGGTTGTTTGGAAATGGTTTGACGTCGTGTAAGCCGTAAGATGGAAAAATCAACATAAAAAGATACATTAAGACGGTTGTCACAGTTGCGATTTTTGATCTCGGTGTTCTAGTCCGTTTTGTTAATTTGGTTGTTGGTTTTGTATCTGGTTCCTGTGTCGTTGCGCTGTTTTGGTTTACAGGCAAAACTGAGAGTTTCACTATAGGGCGTTTTATAATTCCATTTTTGGTTTTTAGTGAAACCGCTCTGATAAGACCGTCATTTCCTGGGTGTGTGTCGACCACTCGTCCAAGAGCCCATTTTCCTGGAGGTAGATTTTCATCATGAATTACCACTAGATCTCCAATATCGATGTTTTTTCGTGGTTCCATCCATTTGTTTCTTGACGAGAGTTGCACCAAGTATTCAGTCTTCCAACGTTTCCAAAGATCTTGAAATAATTTGCTGGTTAGATGCCATCTAGTTCTAGCATCTTGCTCCGTTTCTATTACAGTTGTTCCTGGTCTTCCTGATAAGAAATGAGCTGGGGTAAGAAAGTTTACATCGTCAGGATCCTCGGATAACGCGCAAAGAGGTCGCGAGTTGAGACACGCTTCTAGTCTAGCTAACAATGTGGTGTACTCTTCGAAAGTTAGCCTTTGTTGACCGATAACTCTCTTGAGATGATGTTTCAGACTGCGTACTGCTCGCTCCCACAGCCCACCGGCATTAGGCCAGCTGGGCACGTTAAAGTGCCATTCTATTCCCATTTCTGCTATTTCGGTCATAAAACTTTCACTGAACCCTTTGCGAAGTTGGTTGAATTCTTCCTGTATCATCCTGTTTGCTCCCACAAAGTTTGTACCGTTGTCACTGTACATATGTCGTGGTGTTCCTTTTCTAGCTGCCATTCTGGTTAGGGCTGCCAAGAAGGCAGAGCTGCTCAGGTCTGACACGAGTTCTAAATGAACTGCTTTCGTGACCATACATACAAAAACGGCAATGTACCCTTTTGTGGTTTTTATTCCCCGTCCTTTGTTTGCCTTGACTTCTACGAAGCCAGTGTAATCTACGCCGCAGTGAAGAAAAGCTTGCTCTGGATTCACTCTTGGTTCTGGTAAGTCTCCCATAAGTTGGTGTTGTCGCAAAGGATTTTGTTTCCTGCACGTGACACATTTTCTTATGAACTTTTTTGTGGCCATGTATCCGCCGATAATCCAGTACTGTTGTCGTAGATTTGCTAATGTTAAACGCGCTCCGCCGTGGAAGGTCAGTGTATGAGCTTGATCGATGAGTAACGTGGTTAGTTGATGATCGTGAGGTAAGATGATGGGGTGTTTCATCTCCGGACTCATGTGGGCGTTTTCCAGTCTACCACCCACACGTAACATGCCGCGTTCATCTATGGTTGGGTTTAAACTCAAAATCTTGCTTTTGCGGTGCACTCTTCCGTGTTTTTTCAATGACTCTATATCGTTCGCAAATTCTATTTGCTGAACGTTTTTTATTATCAGCTGTTTAGCGCGACGGAGTTCATGTAATTCGTGATAGGGTCGGCGGTCTTGCTTATTCAACATCGGCAATCGCAGTATCCATGCAAATACACGTATAATTTTTGTAATAGAACTGTAATTGCTGATCAAGTGGTTAATGATTGCGGTGGTCAGGGATTGCGGTGATTGTTCGATAACTACCGCATTGGTTTGTTTTAAAATAGACGGCTTTACTTCTAAATTTGTCTCATAAATGGTTTGCTGGTTTTCTTGGTTATTGTATGATGGCATCCACGTTGGTCCTTGCCACCATAATTTGTGGTCTTTCAGTTGTCGGACAGTTAAACCGCGGCTTGCACAGTCCGCTGGATTATCTGTTGTCTTTACATATTGCCAACATTTTGATGGTATGGTTTTTGTGATTGTTGTTACCCGATTTGCTACGAATGGTTTCCATCGGGCGGGATCTCCTTGTATCCATCCTAGCACTGCAGTCGAATCAGTCCAGCAGTAGACAACCGTAGGATAATCTGATAAACAGCTTCTGACTTTTTGCATTAGTTGTGCTAACAGATGAGCGCCCATTAACTCTAACCTCGGTATTGATAAAGTTTTGCTTATGGGTGCCAACCTGGCCTTCCCCGCAACTAATGTTATGGTTGTTCTTCCGTCATTCTTCACTTTGCAGTAGATTACACACGCGTATGCTTTGTTGGAGGCGTCGCAGAACCCGTATAATTCTATATTTTGGTGTTTTCCCATTCCTAACCATCTGTTGACTTCTATGCTATTTATTTCTGGAAGCTCTTGTTTTAGTTTAGCCCATTCGGATTTTATTTCCTCTGGTAGGGCGTCATCCCATTTTATGTTTGCTAACCAGACATTTTGGAACAGGAGTTTCATGGTAGTGCTCAAGGGGGTTAACCACCCTAGCGGATCAAACAGCTTAGAAACATCGGAAAGTAGAGCTCTTTTGGTTATAATTGTAGGTGATTCAGGTTCTATTTTCGAGTTAAAGGTGAAATTATCTTTCTGTGGGTTCCAACGGAGGCCCAATGTTTTGGTAGAGTCATTTTGCTTGAACTCGTATGTTGACTGGTCACATTGCTCTCTTTCTAGATCGGTTAATAGCTCTGGTTTGTTTGAAGTCCATTTTCTGAGGTTAAATCCTCCCAGTCGGCATAATTTGATAAGATCTGATTTGAGTTTATTTGCTGCTTCCATTGAATGACGGCCTCCGCAAAAATCATCCATGTAGAAGCTCTCTTCCAGTTCTTTTGCTGCGTCCGGAAACTTTTGCCTCTCATCAGATGCTAGCTGCTTTAAACACATCATCGCTAAGAAACCGGCTGGTTTGGTTCCGTATGTTAGCGTGGTGAGTTGAAATGCTTGTATGGGATGATTGTTTGACTCTCGCCAAAGCACCTTTTGGTACGCTTGATCTTCACAATGTACTCGGATCATTCTGTACATCTTCTCAATGTCAGAAGTGTACACAAATTGAAATTGTCTCCATTTCAAGATAAGCTCTTGAAGATCCTTCTGTATGTTTGGACCCCTGTACATGACGTCGTTTAGACTGTACCCTGATGAAGACTTTGCCGAGGCATTGAAAACTACTCTCAGCTTGGTAGTGGTAGACTCTGCCCGAATGACTGCGTGGTGTGGTAAGTAACATTCGGGCACCTGGTTATTGCTGCATGGTATCATATGGTTTAATGCAAAATATTCGTCCATGAATTTTTTGTAATCTGATTTTAGCTCGCTGTTCTTCTCAAACTTCTTCTCTAAGTTCTCTAACGCCTGTGGTTTGGTTTGACCTAATTTTTCTTTGTGTTCTGGCTTAAGCGGTAATCGGACTTCATACCTCCCGTTGTCAAGCCTCTTAGTGGTTTTGTTGAAGAACTGCAGACAGTCATGGTCGTCGTTGGACATCTCTATCTTCTGGTTTATGTCTTCGTTCTCCCAATATTTCAGAAGGTCTTCTGTATTATTCAGAATTACATTGCATTGGTAATGAGTTTTCATGGATCCACAGAGTAGCCATCCTAGTTGTGTCTGTTGAGCGATTGGTTGTTTGTCGTTGTCTCTTCTTAGGATTCCTCCTAACATTATCTTGCTATAGACATCTGCACCTAGAAGCATGTCTACTGGTCTGCTAATATGAAACTCCGGATCGGCCAAATGTATTCCTTGGATATGGTTCCATGTTGTTGGTTTGGTAAATGTGTTGTTCGGCAGTCGCTTGATTAAGTTGTTCATAATGATAACGTTCGTGTCGCAAGTAAATTCGCTATTTGCTGATTGTAGCGTTACTTGTAACATTCCTTTCGCGTTGTTTTCTTTTTCGCCGACACCGTAAATTTGACCTTTGAAATGGTCCCTTTTTAATCCCAACTCTTGCGCTGCACTTTCGGTGATTAACGACAGTTGAGAACCCTGGTCAATTAAGGCTCTCATCTTGTGCTGCGTTCCATCGATTGCCTTTACTTTTACGATCGCAGTGGATAAAAGTACTTCGGACATATCATCCCAAGACACATGAGCCGACCTAGTTGTATTTCTTTTGGTTGCAACACTCTTGTTAGATGTTTCATCTGCTGACGCAGTTGGACTTTGCTTTTCCAATGCTTCGTGAAGTAAAGTATTGTGTGCACCTAAGCATTTGCGACATCGTTTGCTCGATTGACATGGTTTGTTGTTATGACTGCATAGACAGTTTTGACAGTAATTTAATTTCTCAATTTTGTTTGCCTTTTGGTCGTGCGTCATTTGCAAAAAATCAGGGCAACGCCACAACCCGTGTTCTGAGTTGCACAATGCACAGGTTAATGACCGCGACACGTGTAACGCATTCATGCTAGACTTGGAAATGTCTTTGTTGCCTGATATATGGTTATTACGATAAAAACTTTTCTTCTGGTTATGGTTATGGTTTTTGCTTGATGGATGCGGCGTGGTTTTTTGGTTAGCTGGTTCTTGCTTGCGCCGAGACGCTTCTAGAGCTGTAAATTTCGTCTCCAAAAACTCCAGGAACTCCTGCAGCTCGGGTAGCTCTCTCGGATTCTTGACTGATTCTATATATTCGGTGAAGGTACCGTCATCAAGTTTCTGCGCTAGTAAGTGCACTAAAAGTGGATCCCAAGTCGTAATATCTACTCCCAGATTCTGTATAGCGTGCAGCGTCTCCTTGGTTACGTCATGCAGCTTCTTTATAGTGGCTAGCGACTGATATTGTATGTTGGGGAGCCCGAGCAGTATGTTGATATGAGACGTAAAGATTAATTTTTTATTACCATACCTGTGGTTCAAAATCTCCCAACATACATGGTAATTCTCAGAGCTAATCTGTAAATGGTGAATCAGACGCTCTGCTTCTCCAGTCACCTTACTCTTCAAAAACTGCATCTTTTGTGCATTAGACATTGACGGGTTTTTGTCGACGGCTTCGCTGAACAAGTCTTTAAATGGAACCCATTGGTTGTAAGTCCCGTTGAACACGGGGATGTCCATTTTCGGAGCTGACTTTTCGCAATGCTTCACTGCCCACATCTTCTTGTTGATTTCGTTTGTCAACTCACTGTACTTTTCCTCGTGCTTGCAGAATTCAATTTGGTACGTGATATCGTCACCTCCATCTTCTCCTTCGATTTCCCAATGAAGCTTGTCGATCTCACCCCATCGGCTATCCAATGACTTTAAAGCGTTCTCAAATTGCCATTGATTTTCGAACTTGTCGACTTGGATATTACTCACGGTTCTCATGAAAGCCTTGAAGTTGATATTCTGCTTCTTTATTAGCCCGTTCAGCATACTGGATCCTAGGTTCTTATACAGCACATGCTCTCGCTGTGGGAACCTCTCATTGTGAGACGACGTACCTGGTTGTGGCTGTGCTGCCTCAGCTTCGTGTCGACTATACTCCGCGCTTGGCTGCTGCATAGCCCGGTTGCTTGGTAATGGTTGTACCTGTTCCGATTCGGCTCTACGGGGGCTTTCATCTTTCATCTTTCAGCTGCTTCGCGCCTAACTGCCTCATGGTTCTATCGATAATCTCCATAATGTTCAAATAAACTTCTTGAGCAGTTTCAAAACAACCTTTTTTGAAGTAAACGTGGTCAAAATTCGCAAACTCGCACATCTTCTTATGGTTTCCTTGATAATCGTGCCAGTATGCTTCCAACATTTGAGCCTTGCGTTTATAATTATCAACGGTCTTCCTCTCGGATCCATCTTTCTTTATGTTGGTTAAAAACTTACTCAGGATTTCATAAAGCTCCGTTTGGTTAATGAACAGACTATCGGAATCCATAATTGAATTGGTAAGAATTTATTTGGTAATGGTTAGTATAAGAAAATGGTTTGATCTGACCTTATAGCTCCAACCAACCGTCTCTGCAATCGAAGATTCTCCAATCTGCAGCGATCTTCTGGTTCGCAGGTCACTGTATCACTTTGTATTCACTGGTAAAAATTGCTCGAAGGACCATGTAAAAAGTAGTGCTCGGCGCTATGGTGACCTAACACTCCTTTCGTTTATTTGTATTAGGGTATGGTTCGGATGGTAAGTTAAAGTCTCAAATAGCTAAGAAAATAACTATATTACTCTTAATCATTACAACACTTAGTTACACGAGTAAAAAAGGTATAAAAATGGTCAAATGGTAAAAATGGTAATAATGGTAATGGTATTGAGTACGAGTGTCTCTGACGAGATCTGAACGCGAACTGGTCTGCATTTTGGTAAACGAGCGAAGGTGCATATTTGCATTCGATGCAATTATGCATTTTCGCTAAGTGTTCGATTTTAACTCGAACACTAGGTTACCCTCTTGGTTTCACCTGCGTTGTGTTAGGTCTTTGCTGCTTCGCTTCCGTGGAACATAGCGTGATGTTTTTAGCCTACGATATATGATGATAATGTTTATAAAAATATTTCGAAAGCAAACGCGATAAAATCTTTCCTCTTCATAATATTTGTAAACATATGAGTCATAAGTAGTATTTATTGCGTTCCATAATGTTAGGTACATACAGGTTGTGAATATAAATAATAGAATTAATATTTTTTTTCCATATTAGAATATTTTCAGCAGATAATTCTATATTTATTTCTAGTACTATGTGTTTGTCCACCTATATATAATTACTATATAGTTATTATATATAAACCTTCCTTTTGAATCACTGTATCTATTAAAGATCTATATCTCATACATAGGGACAGACAAACAGTTGAAAGCGACTTTGTAGTGATATACTATGTAGTGATTTTATGTGGCTGGTAACTAATTATTTATCTCTAGTGATTCTTATTTATATTTGATACTAGCTTTTTCCCGCGACTTCGTCCGCGTGGACTAATAGTTCCCGTTCTCAGGGGTTTTCCGGGATGAAAACTATCCTTTGTCGTTTCTCGGGTTTCAGACTATATCTGTACCAAATTTCATTCAAATCGGTTCAGTGGTTTAGGCGTGAAGAAGAGACAGACAGACAGACAGAGTTACTTTCGCATTTATAATATTAGTGCGGAAGCACGGACAAGTATAAGATTTTACTAAGTAGTACATTTACATATTATGCCATTCTTATTGATTTAAATGAAATTAGCGAACATTTCAAAAATATGTAGTAGCCATAAGAACGAAAGTAGTAAGAAAAGTGTGATATATGGAATAAAATGCAGTACAGTAACAAAGATACGTTTTATTAGGACTTAATTAATACATGTATGGCGAAACTTGAACAATTTGGCAACAGCTTTAATATCTGAAACAATTAAAAACGAATGTAAATGATGTTGCAATATAAATTATGTTTTAATTTTTAATTTTGGTACCAATTTTTTTCAGTTTTTACATTAGTTTCACTTTTTTCTTATAAATCACTACCTACAAATGTAAGTACCTATTAATAACACACCTACATTCTAAGCATGTAAACATTTAATTAGGGGCATGTAAAAGTATTTTCTACTATTCATACGTTTATACAAAGTTATATAAGTTTAAGATTTCAAATGCACAGAACGAACACACGACATAACATAAACAAACTCACCCGCTACCACCGACGCCGTAGGGGCCACCACCGTCGCCGAGGGGGCCACCACCACCGCCGCCGCGGGGGCCACCAGCACATCCGCCTCAGGGGCCACCATCACCGCCGCCTTGGGGGCCACCACCACCGCTGCCGTGGAGACCACCACCACCGTCGCCTTAGGGGCCACCACCACCGCTGCCGTGGAGGCCACCACCACCGTCGCCGTGGGGGCCACCAGCACCGCCGCCGTGGGGGCCACCACCACCGCTTCCATTCGGACCACCGCCGCCTCCGCCGTTAGGAATTCCACCGCCGCCATTAGGTCCGCCACGCCTCCGCTGTGGGGCCCACCACCGCCACCGCCATTGGCACAGTTCAGACAAAATACTGTAACTTATTCTACTATACCTATTAGACCTGAATTCCGCTAAACTTTGACGTGTGACATTAATGGAGGACAAACAATGTATGGTCATAATTATTCAATTTCAGAATGTTGGATGAGTTGTCACAAGATAAATAACAGGTTACCCCAAAATTAAATTTTAACCACTTCAATTAACAGCCAAAAACAGATGTCGTGTCTAAATATTTAATCAACATACGAGTATGTGTTTATTTTAACAGATTTTTAGAGATCACTTCGTAGCTGATGACTAATATGCATTTAATTATAATAACACATTTATTCGATTTTATTTACGTATTGCTCAATATTATGCTCTAAAGTTCAAAAACCTTTTAACACAGGTGACTTTCAAGTTACATTCGGGTAAATATAAGGGTAAATCTACCCATATTCTTTGAAATTAAAGGAAAACCTAAAAGGAAACTTAAATAACAAAACATTACCTGGTGACGCGAAAGTGGCGGCCAAGAGCCCTAAAGCTATGGTAAGTCCTGTTAGACGCTTCATGTCGATCTGTGCTGAGATTTGCCATCACTTCTCTTATATACACTCGCTTATCACGGACTCGAGTGGACAATGTTTATTATACTTATCAATGTTTATAATGTTTATTATACTCATCCCAATATGTTTAGCTCTTTTTACAATCATTATTAAGACACCGTTGTGATAAAACCATTTTGAAATAAAAGTACTGGTAAGTACATACAATTGAGATCTAATCATATTAGATATTTTTATGATTGGTCACTATTAATTGTAGCCTCCTACTTCTATAAGGAAAACAGGGGTGTTTATCTCGAGTATTTCTTATTTAATATTCTACCAGATGCGCCACCATCATTAATTACTTTGTTGAATCAATAACAACACCAAGTTTTTATATAAAAACGTCAATATTATATAGTTTTCATGAGGATAAAAAGCTGTTATAGTAAGTAACAAAGATACATTTTATTTGGATTCAATTAAAACATATTTGTAGCGAAACTTTAACACGGAACAATATTCAGGCAACAGCTTTAATATCTGAAACAAAAAAAAAAAACGAATGTTAATAATTGTATTACAATGTTTTTATTTTTCACTGTGGACGAAACCATTTCAAAAGCTTTAGAAAATAGTTTTTAATTTGCATCAGTTGTAAAAATGTTAAAGAACACAACACTTTTTAAATCTACAAACAATATTAAAGGAACGTGGGAACAATTCGATGGGTATTTTTTTTAATGTTTGAACACCGATCACGCTGATAGGTACTTATGATCCGATTTACGTGATTCTTATTCAGTTTGATGCAGAATCGTTGACATTAAGTTTCATATTTTTTTCTGATAGCTGTACGGTCATACAGAGTTATAGGGGTTAAAGAAATTAAACTTTCAAATGCACAGAACAAGACTGTGCAACTAAACTGTGCTTACCCGCCACCGCCGCCGCCGTAGGGTCCACCACCACCACCGTTTGGGCCACCACCACCACCGTAGGATCCTCCGCCGCCACCACCACCACTGGGGCCTCCACCACCACCGCCGTAGGGTCCTCCGCCACCGCCGTTAGTACCACCTCCGCCGCCGTACGGACCACCACCACCGCCGAACAGTCCGCCACCGCCACCACCCCCTGGAATTTACGAGTTCAAAATATAAAAGAAATGAATGTAAGGAAGATGTTTATAAACACCAATAATAAAAAGTAGACCGTCAAACAGCCCCAGTATAGCTAAAACATTTTATAACTTAGGTCAGACGCTGGTTTTGCTAAACGCAGGTTCAGCGAAAGCATCTCCAATGAAGGGAAAACAATTTAATGTAAACGCACATTACCGTCAGTTTAAGCGAAGTTCAGATTGATATCCAAAAAATAAGCACGTTCTTAATATGTGGCTTCAATAAAAATTTTTTTTAGGTACTGAATTTATCGATTTTTTTAGTTATGTATTAGAACAAACTCAAACTCAAACTCAAAACTATTTTATTCAAATAAACCATTTACAGGTACTTTTGAATCGTCAAGGTGTCAGTCTGTCAGAAAAATGAAGCTAGTTGCTCGTTCCAAGGAGTAGGTCTCATGGAGAAGAGCGAGCAAGAAACTCCATGGACACTCTTTTTAAAAATCAATAGATTACAAAAACACATAAACAAAAACACATAATCAAAGAATTACTAATAGAATTAAAACTTAAATAAAAGAAAAAAGGGTCATGTCCCTATTACCGACTCAATATATCGAGTGTGTGCCTAATACCGTTTATGTGACACCTAATACCGACCACTAAATAAATGGAAGAATGAAACCGTTAAAGTAAAAAAAAAATGCTCGTATATATTAAACTGTTTCTAAAAATGCTTCAACACATTATAGAATGCTATCAACACTTAACAATTATAATTATGTATTCTTATAGTCTATAAAACAGTAGAAAAGGCATTTGTCTGTAAACCGCCTCTTAAGTTTAGTAGTCACTAGCTTTTGCCCGCGACTTCGTCCTCGTGGAATAATAGTTCCCGTTCCCGGAGGATTTCCTGGATCAAAAGTACCCTATGTCCATTCTCGGGTCCCAGACTATATCTGTACCAAATTTCATTCAAATCGATTCAGTGGTTTAGGCGTGAAGACGAGACGGAGAGACAGACAGAGTTACTTTCGCATTTCTAATATTAGTACTGATTAAGCGATTAGTACCGATGTCAAATCAAAAATCAAATCTTGGATTAAGATTGACAAATTAATAAAATTATTCATGTGACTTAAAATTATAAAAAAAGCATCATGTGACTCTGAATCAAATTAGCTAAGTATTGCTATCCATACTAATATTATAAATGGGAAAGTGTGTCTGTCTGTCTGCCTGTATGTTTGTCTTTCTTTCACAGCAAAACGGAGCGCTTTTCAGTTTTTTATTTAAGTTAATATTTTCACGTATTTTTTAAAACTAGTTTTCACGCAGTCGGGTTTTTTGTTTATTAATAATTTTTATTTTTAATATTGAAATTTAAGCAAAATAAAATAATATCTCATTAAAATGAATCATTACTTGTGTTCCTGAAAGTATCAAAAACGCATAAAAGAACTAGAAGTTACATTGAAATGCTTGACGATATAATCTTCTGCTAAAAAAGAAACAAGAGTTCTTTCACGAACGAAATGAGCAATTATTATTTAAATCTTCGAGTTACGCCTACAAACAAGAGATGAACATTTGCAATACAAATACATCTACTTTTTTTTTAAAGAAACCAATTGTCTAGCTTCAATATATGATATAAAAATTTGGTTTTCTAAATAGCGCGGTAATGAGAGCGGATTTTAACGTCTCGTTATTAGGTGCGTTTACGTTAGTATATTTCTTTTATTTCCAGAATTATGAATCAGATGTATGTACGACGGTAAATAATTACCAGAATACCGCAAATTTACAAAGTCAAGCAATTTAACATCAATTTGAATTTACACACGAGTATGCGCAATTTCGTTTGATAAAAATCTGAAGTTAAAAATCCACCTTTAACATTTGTAATTGTAGGAAAATTTAAAACCACAATAAAATAATAACACGATATATTACCTGGTAATGCACTAGTGACAGCCAGGAGCCCTAAGGCTATAGTAAGTACAGCTAGACGAGTCATGTTGATCTGTGCTGCAATCTACCTCCACTTCCCTTATATACACTCGCATACATCACAGACTTGAATGGACAATTGTTTATTACACCTAAGTACGCAGTACTCGTTGTTAAACTATTTTACAATCATTATTAAGGCTTCACTCTAATACAATTTCCGTATGTAACAAGTTGTGGTTGTTATCGTCGTATATCATAATTGTCGGTTCGTGGGTTTTACATTATAACACAGAGTTTTAATTTGAAGTTTACGTACTCAAGTACGTAGTTAATTTCAAATCTCTTATCAATCCCAATCTCTGTCTCTCTCTCTGCGTAAATTTCATTTGCGCGAAAGGGCATTTGTAAATTTTGCACCAAAGGACATTTGCGCGAAATAACCTTTACTTGCAATGACTCTTGCACGAATAAGAAAAAAAGATTCTAAATACAATTAACAGCGTTATGTGGAGCACAATTTAACTTCAATTCAACTACCCATCCTACTTCTAATGAAGAAGAAAGTTTGTATTATGCGATGTGCGGATTATTTTAACTTTTGTTGTCCTTTTTCTTTTTTCCCCCTTGCTTACTGATGTACATCTTTATCTTTATATATATAATTCTGCTGTGCAAGTGTATGTCATTGAACTCCTCCTAAACGGCTTGACCGATTTAAATGAATTTTTCTGTATGCGTTTGAATGGCGCCCTGGATGGTTTCGATTCACAAATCAGCCCGGCAGATGGCGCTAATTGTTTGAAGAAATCGATCTAGCTTAGTCTTATGTCTGGGGAAGCGCATGTTTTCGAGTTTTAAGTTAAAATGTTTGGCGCCCAACGAAGTGGGCACGGGCCAGCTAGTTCTATCTAAACTTAAATAGTATCTTACGAAACCGCGGGATTCTTTAGATACATATAAAAGCGTCATAATCAACATAGATCTCAACTTTAGGTAATCACATCCGAACACCCGATCTATGGGTCAGAGCCCATTCGTCCCCTAAGATTTGTCCCCCAGCGTAAAAGTTGTGGATTCGGCCCCTATATAGGTGCCCATTGGTCTCCTGGTAGGGGACCAATTAATATTTTAATAAAAATATTATTTTTAAGGTACCCATTCGTCTCCTCTAATATATACACAATATAAGTTAAAGATTCGGCACCTATTCAGGTGCCTATTGGTCCCCTGAGATAAAATTACCTATATTTTACCTAAAAACGGTTAACATAGTACACTTGTGAACAGTTTATTAACGCAATTATAATTTAATAAATCATAACAGATCATTGAAAAAAGAGCTATGATGAATGATAATCCGTCATGATAATAATATAACCTGTCGATAGGCTTACGATGTAATATTGTCTCTTTACGAATGGCTTGTTAAAAAAACGGGTATTAATGATTGAAAACTTAAGAGAACAAAAGTACTAGGCGCGCAGTAACGTGAAGTAGTCATGTACGAAAATTTAAAATTCACTTGTATTCCTTAATTTTCTCACAAGATCACCTTAATCAATGCAAAATACTAGGCGCGCAGTAACGTGAAGTGGTATAGAAAACGATCGATCGACGAATCGATTAATTATTTTGAAGACTGACTTAATGCCTAGAGCCTAGAGGCATTTTATTAAACTTAATCTTATTTGAAATACTTAAACCTGATATTTAAGTAATTATTATATTTTTATTTTACCCTTTTCTGCGCGACTGTACCAGGACTACCAAGCTGCAGTATACACATAAACATGTACTTATATTAGAAGAATGAATTAAAATAAATATTCTTCAGGGGACGAATAGGCCCCTCAAAAGTTCCAGGGGACGAATGGGCACAGGGTGCGAATCTTAGGAGACGAATGGGCTCTGACCCACTTAATTATAACACTTACTTATACTTATATGAATTTTTATTTTATTTACCTCAAGCGTGTTGACAGATGGCGTATGGAACGCGTAAGCATTTTATTATTACGCCCTCGCTCCATTGGATTTGGGCTGCAATTGAGAAAAGCTTGATGTGAAACAAAACTCTCAACTAGTTTCATTCCCGTAAATTAATGAATTGAATCTAATTTCAATAGCTGGTGCAACGGGCGTTCTCTTGGACAACTACTGTACCAAAATGATACACGCATATGAGCGAAAACCGTAACCGTAAGCGTAAGAGAACCGAGCGTGAAATGATAAAATGTTTGTGTTTCATACGACATTTCTTAAACACTTTGGCGATGAGGAAAGAACCTTGACTTTTTTTTATTGTTCAAAAATATCTACAATAAATTCAAATTAAGATCTCGTGTGATGTAACATCATTTCTCCTTGACCATAGTGATGATAACTATAGAGTCAATAAGACTATACTCTTGACCATAAAAACCAAAGAGGTCTCAAGTTACAAGTGCCATAAACTTGTTGGTATAATATTTTCATAAAGAAAAAATACTAAGAAAAAAATTTTCTATTAATTTGCATTAGCCAAACCCTGAAATCGCGAAAAATAACAACTGTTCCATACTTTCATTGGAGTTGTATTTCCTCAATTAAAACTTCGAAACTTGAAGCCGTCAAACAGCATAATTTTATTTTAAAAATGTTTTTGTATCGAATATATATTAAATTAAATAAATAAAATAAATAAAATAAATATCCTGGGACATCTTACACACGGCCATCTGATCCCAAGCTAAGCAGAGCTTGTGTTATGGTAATCAGACAACTGATATACATACTTATATAATTTTAAATACATACATAATATAGATAAATAACACCCAGACACAGAACAAACATTTATGCTCATCACACAAGTTTGTCCTGGGTGGGAATCGAACCCACGACCTCTGGCTTAGCAGGTAATTCGGTAATGCACATCAGCTAAGTAGGTTGGCGTTCACGCAGTCACTTAGCTTAGTTCTAAATTGGATTTAGCTTCATTTACGTTTACTAGGTAATTTTTGATAATATCGAATATCGTAATAATATCAATACCTTTGGGTAGAAAAATCGTATAAACTATTTTGGCCTAATTAGGTCGTATATAACATTTTACTCAGAATTTTTTTTTCTATCGATCTGTATATTTGAAATGCAGAAATTCGCACAAAATGGGTTAATACGACCAAGAAATTTTCGGTCATAGCCTCCTAAAAAAAGTAAATTTTCAACGTTTTTTATTGTAGTTAAGACCATAATTTATATTAACTCAGGGCGTAAAAATAGTCGTTAATTATAAATGGTTTATACGCCCTAACGTGTTAAATGCATTACCTAAACAAAGTTTAAATTCGACGTCGTAAATCCAAAGGAATTGCCTTTGGATGAGCGACGTTGGTGTATAAACCATGTTTAAAAAAGGTCGAGGTAAAGAAAGATCGAAAAGCAGAGAGATACACATGAAAGTTGATAATTATGCCCCCAACTGCTCTTTATAATAACTTATTGCAAATGTCGAACGTAAAATATCGATACCTTTGGGTAGAAAGGTCGTATAAACCAAAACCTGACTTTTCAGGAGAGCAGAAAAACAATCTTTATTTTGAATACAAAACAAAAGGTATCGATATGTATTACGATATTTTCTGAACTGACATTCAAAGAGCATTTAAGCTAACTCCATAACATTTCAACGACCAAGCGACTGCTGGCTGCCGGGCTGCTATTGTCTTTCTATTGTGTCTAGATACACGTGTGTCGCAGTCAAATCCGAAGCGATACAAAAAATTGCATTATTTGATTTGTGGATTATTTCGTGGCACAATGGGGGTATATTTATGGATATGAAATGAAGTTGGTAGAGATACAAACTTTCCTCTTCATAATATTTGTAAACATATGAGTCATAAGTAGTATTTATTGCGTTCCATAATGTTAGGTACATACATGTGGTGAATATAAATAATAGTATGAATATTTTTTTTCCTTATTAGAACATTTTCACCAGATTATTCTATATTAATTACAAGTACTATTTTTTTGTCCACCTATATATAATTACTATATAGTTATTATATAATTTATAATAATAGCGAGCGTTAAATACTGATTTGACTTGTTGTTTTCTTTTGTTGATTATTTTTTCAAAGAATAGTAAATGGTTCTGTTATCGTTTATTTTTTTAAATATATATCTTTAATTAATACAATGTAGTTCTCATTATCTACGTACATACATAAATACTAAAGACCTATTAAAATAAAAATACCAGCAGTAGGTAAAAAAATACCCAAAAGTCCCGAAAGTCCCGGTTCTCCCGATTCCTTCAACAAGTAATCCCGAAAATCCCGGGACGCAAGAAGAACACCGGTTCTTCGTTCCCTAATAGGGACAGACAAACAGTTAAAAGCGACTTTGTAGTGATATACTATGTAGTGATTGTATGTGGCTGGTAACTAATTATTTATCTCTAGTGCTTCTTATTTATATTTGATACTAGCTTTTGCCCGCGACTTCGTCCGCGTGGATTAATAGTTCCCGGGGGTTTTCCGAGATGAAAATTATCCTATGCCCTTTCTCGGGTTCCAGACTATATCTGTACCAAATTTCATTCAAATCGGTTCAGTTGTTTTATGCGTGAAGAAGAGACAGACAGATAGAGTTACTTTCGCATTTATAATATTAGTATGTAAGTACGGATATTAGTACTTATAAGATTCTACTAAGTAGTACATTATACCATTCTTATTGATTTAAATGAAATTAGCGAACATTTCAAAAATATGTAGTAGCCATATGAACGAAAGTAGTGAGAAAAGTGTGATAAATGGAATAAAATGCAGTAATATAGTAACAAAGATGCGTTTTATTAGGACTTAATTAATACATATATGGCGAGACTTCAACAAATTGGCAACAGCAATAATATCTGAAACAATTAAAAACGAATGTTAATTTTGTAGTATTATAAATAGATTATATTGTAATTTTTAATTAAGGTACCAAGTTTTTTTTAAGGTTTACATTAGTTTCACTTTTTTCTTATTAATCACTACCTACAAATGTACCTACATATTAATAACACACCTACATTCTAAGCATGTAAAAATTTAATAGAGGGCATGTAATTGTAATCTTTAATTATTCTTATTTTCTACTATTCATTCGTTTATACAAAGTTATATAAGTTTAAGATTTTAAATGCACAGAACAAACACACGACATAACATAAACAGTGTACTCACCCGCCACCACCGTCGCCGCAGGGGCCACCACCGTCGCCGAGGGGGCCGTCACCACCGCCGGCCCGCGGGCCACCACCACCTGCGCCGCGCGGGCCGTCACTACGTTCGCCGTGGGGGCGACTACCACCGCCGCCATGGGGGCCGTCACCACCGCCGCCGTGGGGGCCACCACGACCGCCGCCGTGGGGACCACCACCACCGCTTCCAATCGGACCACCACCGACGTTGGGGCCACCCCTGCCGCCGCCGTTAGGATCTCCACCGCCGCCATTAGGTCCGCCGCTTGGTCCGCCACGCCTCCGCTGTGGGGCCAACCACCGCCACCGCCATTGGCACAGTTCAGACAAAATACTATAACTTATTCTACTATACCTATTAGACCTGATGCTGGATTTCCACTAAACTTTGACGTGTGACATCAATGAAGGATAAACAATGTATGGTCATAATTATTTAATTTCAGAATGTTGGATGAGTTGTCACAAGGTAAATAATAGGTTACCCCAAAATTAAATTTTAACCACTTCAATTAACAGCCAAAACCAGATGCCGTGTCTATATATTTATATACCTACTTATATTTAATCAACATACGAGTATGTGTTTATTTTAATCGTTAAGTATATTTTTAGAAATCACTTCGTAGCTGATGACTAATATGCATTTAATTATAATAACACATTTATTCGATTTTATTTACGTATTGCTCAATATTATGCTCTAAAGTTCAAACGCCCTTTAACACAGATGACTTTCAAGTTACATTCGAGTAAATCTAAGGGTAAAGCTATCCATATTCTTTGAAATTGAAGGAAAACCGAAAAGGAAATTTAAATAATAAAAATAATACCTGGTGACGCGAAAGTGGCGTTCAAGAGCCCTAAAGCTACTGTAAGTACTGCTACACGATTCATGTCGATCTGTGCTGAGACTTGCCATCACTTCTCTTATATACACTCGCTTATCACCGACTCGAGTGGACAATGTTTATTATACCTAAGTACCTACTCATCACATGTTGTTTAGCTCTTTTTACAATCATTATTAAGACACCGTTGTGATAAAACCATTTTGAAATAAAAGTACTGGTAAGTACATACAAATTGAGATCTAATCTTATTAGATATTTTCATAATTAGCAGCTACTAATTATAGCCACCTACTTCTATAAGGAAAACAGGGGTGTTTATCTCGAGTATTTCTTTTTAATATTCTACCACATGAAGCCTACCTCATAAATTACATGGCTTTGTTGAATCAATAACAAGACACAAATTCTTATATAAAAACATCAATATTATATAGTTTTCATGAGGATAAAAAGTAGATTAAAAAGCTGTAATAGTAAGTAACAAAGATACATTTTATTTGCATTCAATTAAAACATATTTGTAGCGAAACTTTAACACGGAACAATATTCAGGCAACAGTTTTAATATCTGAAACAAACAAAACGAATGTTTAAAGTTTTATTACAATGTTTTAATTTTCCACTGTAGACGAAAGCATTTCAAAAGCTTTTAGAAATTGTTTTTGAATTTGCATCAGTTGTAATTTGTTTAAAGAACACAACACTTTCTTAATCTACAAACAATAATAAAAGGAAAGTGAAGCGCATTTTTGATCGACTTCTAAAAGGAGGAGGTTCTCAATTCGATCACGAAGGGTATTTTTTTTATGTTTGAACACATCGACGCTGATATTTAAGATCAGATTTACGTGATTCTTATTAAGTTCCATGCAGAATCGTTGCCATTTGGTCCCATATTATTTTTCTGATAGCTGTACGGTCATACAGAGCTATATGGGCTAAAGAAATTAAACTTCACATACACAGAACAAGACTGTGCAACTGAACTGTGCTTACCCGCCACCGCCGCCGCCGCAGGGTCCACCACCACCGCCGTTTGGGCCACCACCACCACCACCGTAGGATCCGCCGCCGCCGCCACCACCACTAGGGCCTCCACCACCGCCGGCCTAGGGTCCTCCGCCACCGCCGTTAGTACCACCTCCGCCGCCGTACGGACCACCACCACCGCCGAACAGTCCGTCACCACCACCACCGCCTGCAATTTCGAGTCCAAAATATTAAGGAAAAGAAAAGTAACAAAAAGGTTTATCTGTCTGTGTAGACTACAAATAATAAAAAAGGTGGTACACCAAATAGTCTCAGTACACCTAAAATATTTCATCACTGAGGCCTAAAGGTCATACATAGCTCATTAGAGCCACCCGGCAGCCACTCCGCACCGACTCGCCTCCTGCGGCTAGTATTCTTTATATGGATTTGTATGGGTATGTGCTCACTATGTCAACTCCGTAGCGTCAACGGATCGCCTCGGTTTTAAGCCCTTCGCGCACGGTCGGCGGGTGGGCCACTCGTTGACAAATCGCTGCCGTGCGTTGACCGGCGTCGCTGCCGTGCGATGACCGGCGCTTGGTCTCTTTCTCGTTCGCTCGTTGACCGCGGGTGGCCCACTGGTTGACGGCGGGTGGTCCACCTATCGACAACCCGTTGACAACGAGTTGACGCCCTGCGTCGAGGCGGTGCGGAGTTGGTGCCGGGTGACTAATGAGCTATGACCTTAACACAGGTTTAAAACTGAACATTGAACATTATTGAAGGGAAAACAATTTAGTGTATTTTTATTTCCAGAATGATGAATCATAATACCAGAATATAACAAATTTAATAAACTCAAGTAATTTAACATCAAAATCAGATGGCTGAAATGGTGACTGAACTGAATTTACACACGAGTATGTGTTGATCACAGTTGATAAGAATCTATTGTTAAAAATCCACCTTTAACATTTTCAATTGTAGGAAAATGGAAAACCATCATAAAATAATCACGATACAATACCTGGTAATGCACTAGTGACAGCCAAGAGCCCTAAGGCTATGTAAGTACAGCTAGACGAGTCATGTTGATCTGTGCTGCAATCTAACTCCACTTCCCTTATATACACTCGCATACATCACAGACTTGAATGGACAATTGTTTATTATACCTAAGTACTCAGTACTCGTTAAACTATTTTACAATCATTATTAAGGCTTCACTCTAATAAAATTTCCTTATATAATAAGTATTGTGGTTGTTATCGTCGTATATCATAATGGCCGGTTCGTGGATTTTACATTATAGCACAGAGTTTTAATTTGAAGTTTACGTACTCAAGTACGCAGTTAATTTCAAATCTCTAATCAATGGCCATCTCTGTCTATCTCTCTCTGCGTAAATTTCATTTGCGCGAAAGGGCATTTGTATATGTTGCACGAAAGGACATTTGCGCGAAATAACCTTTACTTTCAATGACTCTTGCACGAAACACTAGCAAAAGAATTCTCTCAAAATACGAGAAATAATATTCTAAAATTTCTAAATACAATTAATAGCGATATGTGGAGCACAATTTGACTTCAATTCAACTACCCATCCTACTTCCTATTAATGAAGAAGAAAGTTTGTATTATGCGTGTGTGCGGATTTTTTTTTAAACTTTTGTTGTCCTTTTTTTCCCCCTTTGCTTACTGATGTACATTCTATCTAAACTTAAATAGTATCTTACTAAACCACGGAATTCTTTAGATACATATAAATGCGTCATAATCAACATGGGTTTCAACTTCAGGTATTCACATCCGAACACCCGATCTTTACTTAATTATAACACTACATTATGATTTTTTATTTTATTTTCCTCAAGTGTGTTGACAGATGGCGTATGGAACGCGTAAGCATTTTATTATTACGCTCTCGCTCCATTCGCTTTGGGCTGCAATTGAGAAAAGTTGATGTGAAACATAACTTTCAACTAGTTTCATTCCCGTAAATGAATGAATTGAATCTAATTTCAATGGCTGGTGCAACGGGCGTTCTCTTGGACCACTACTGTACCATAATGATACACGAATATGAGCGTAAACCTAAGGCGTAAGCGTAATACAACCAAGCGTGAAATGATTAAAAGTTTGAGTTTCATACATTTCCCAAACACTTTACACCTACACACTTGCACCTACACTCACTCTCACACTCACTCATGATACACGGACCACACTCACCCGCGCGAGCGATCTGGCCTTTCTCGGCATAACGCTCATACATTTGGAGATGAGCTGTTTGTATAATTTTTAATATCTTTCATTTTTATTTTTTAAGTTACCCTCTTATATAATAGTCTTGCATGTCTACATTTCAATTGCTTAATTATGACAAGTGGAAGTGCGGAGTCTCCTAATACAAGCAATTCCTTGCTTAAAAGGTGACTCCAATAACATGTATCAAAATGCTTTTTTGTAATTGAAATAAACTTTGGCGATGAGGAAAAAACCTTGACTTTTTATTGTTCAAAAATATTTACATTTCAAATTAACATGAGTAAAGTAACATAATTTCTTCTTGATCATAGTGATAACTATAGAGTCAATGAGACGTTAATTAAGCTCCTGATCATAAAAACTAAAGAGGTCTCAAGTTATAACTATTATCATAAAGAAAAGTTACTTAGAATTTTTTTTCCTATTAATTTGCATTAGCCAAACCCTGAAGTCGCGAAAAAGTACAACTGTTCCATACTTTTAGTGACATGCAGTTTTAGCATGACTTTGTTTTAAAAATGTTTTTGTATCGAAAAAAACAGGGTGTCCTACGGCTATGCCACTTGGAGGGAAAGTACCTTAAATCTTGTAGATAGAACATTTTACTGAAAAAAGACATTATTTGAATTTTAAAAACAATTTCAATTGCAATTATAAATTTTCAGTTAGAAGGTTTTCTGTAGTTTTATCATACCGATCGTATACAATACCTTTGGGTAGAAGGGTCGTATAAACCATTTTGGCCAAATTGAGTTATACATATCATTTTACTCAGAATTTTTTTCTCTATCGATCTGTATATTTGAAATACAGAAATTCGCACAAAAGGGGTTAATGCGACCCAGAAATTTTCGGTCAGAGCCTCTTAAAAAAAGTAAATTTTCAACCTAAACTCCATTGTTTTTTTTTGTAGTTTTGTTATGTTGTAATGACCATGATTTATATTAACTCAGGGCGTAAAAATAGTCGTTAATTGTAAATGGTTTATACGCCCTAACTTGTTAAATGCATTACCTAAACATAGTTTAAATTCGACGTCGTAAATTCAAAGAAATTGCCTTTGGATGCGCGACGTTGGTGTATAAACCATGTTTAAAAAGGTGGAAGTAAAGAAAGATCGAAAAGCAGAGAGATACACATGAAAGTTGATAATTATTATGTCCCCAACTGCACTTTATAATAACTTATTGCAAATGTCGAACGTAAAATATCGGTACCTTTGGGTAGAAAGGTCGTATAAACCAAAACCTGACTTTTCAGGAGAACAGAAAAACAATCTTTATTTTGCATACAAAACAAATGTATAACGATATTTTCTGAACTGACACTCAAAGAGCATTTAAGCTAACTCCTTAACCTTTCAACGACCAAGCGACTGCTGGCTGTCGGGCTGCTATTGTCTTTCTATTGTGTCTCGATACACGTGTGTCGCAGTCAAATTCGAAGCGATACAAAAAATTGCATTATTTGATTTATGGATTATTTCGTGGCACAATGGGGGTATATTTATGGATATGAAATGAAGTTGGTAGAGATGAATTTGAAAAAAAAAATCAAATAAGTACCGTCTCATTAGAAATACATGGTAATGCAATACTAGGTTACCCTCTTGGTTTCACCTGCGTTGTGTTAGGTCTTTGCTGCTTCGCTTCCGTGGAACATAGCGTGATGTTTTTAGCCTACGATTATGATGATAACGTTTATAAAAATATTTCGAAAGCAAACGCGATACAAACTTTCCTCTTCATAATATTTGTAAACATATGAGTCATAAATAGTATTTATTGCGTTCCATAATGTTAGGTACATACAGGTTGTGAATATAAATAATAGTATGAATATTTTTTTTCCTTATTAGAACATTTTCACCAAATTATTCTATATTCATTACAAGTACTATTTGTTTGTCCACCTATATATAATTACTATATAGTTATTATATAATTTATAATAATAGCGAGCGTTAAATACTGATTTGACTTGTTGTTTTCTTTTGTTGATTATTTTTTCAAAGAATAGTAAATGGTTCTGTTATCGTTCATTTGTTTAAATATATATCTTTAATTAATACCATGTAGTTCTCATTATCTACGTACATACATAAATACTAAAGACCTATTAAAATAAAAATACCAGCAGTAGGTAAAAAAATACCCAAAAGTCCCGAAAGTCCCGGTTCTCCCGATTCCTTCAACAAGTAATCCCGAAAATCCCGGGACGCAAGAAGAACACCGGTTCTTCATTCCCTAATAGGGACAGACAAACAGTTGAAAGCGACTTTGTAGTATAATAATAATAATAATATATTTATTTGCAAGAAATATGGTGCTTACAGATCTCATAATACAATACATAGTACTTCATATCCCGCCTACAAAATTCAGCATGCATATTTAGTTTAGTTTGTGGCCATAATTTCTAAAATTTTTAGTGATATACTATGTAGTGATTTTATGTGGCTGGTAACTAATTATTTATCTCTAGTGATTCTTATTTATATTTGATACTAGCTTTTGCCCGCGACTTCGTCCGCGTGGACTAATAGTTCCCTATCCCGGGGGTTTTCCGAGATGAAAACTATCCTATGCCCTTTCTCGGGTTTAAGACTATATCTGTACCAAATTTCATTCAAATCGGTTCAGTGGTTTAGGCGTGAAGAAGAGACAGACAGATAGAGTTACTTTCGCATTTATAATATTAGTACGACGTAAGTACGGATATTAGTACTTATAAGATTCTACTAAGTAGTACATTTACATATATTATACCATTCTTATTGATTTAAATGAAATTAGCGAACATTTCAAAAATATGTAGTAGCCAACGAAAGTAGTGAGAAAAGTGTAATATCCATACTAATATTATAAATGGGAAAGTGTGTCTGTCTGTCTGTCTGTCTGTCTGTCTGTCTGTTTGTCTTTCTTTCATGGCAAAACGGAGCGACGGATGGACGTGATTTTTTAAGTGGAGATAGTTGAAGGGATGGAGAGTAACATAGGCTACTTTTTGTCTCTTTCTAACGCGAGCGAAACCGCGGGCAGAAGCTAGTATGGAATAAAATGCAGTAATATAGTAACAAAGATACGTTTTATTAGGACTTAATTAATACATATATGGCGAGACTTCAACAAATTGGCAACAGCAATAATATCTGAAACAATTAAAAACGAATGTTAATTTTGTAGTATTATAAATTACATTTTAATTTTTAATTAGGGCACCAAGTTTTTTTTAAGGTTTACTAAGTTGCACTTTTTTCTTATTAATTACTACCTACAAATGTACCTACATATTAATAACACACCTACATTCTAAGCATGTAAAAAATTAATAGAGGGCTTGTAATTATCTTTAATTATTCGTATTTTTTTCTACTATTCATTCGTTTATACAAAGTTATATAAGTTTAAGATTTTAAATGCACAGAACAAACACACGACATAACATAAACAGTGTACTCACCCGCCACCACCGTCGCCGCAGGGGCCACCACCGTCGCCGAGGGGGCCACCACCACCGCCGGCCCGCGGGCCACCACCACCTCCGCCGCACGGGCCGTCACTACGTTCGCCGTGGGGGCCACCACCACCGCCGCCATGGGGGCCTCCACCACCGCCGCCGTGGGGGCCACCACCACCGCCGCCGTGGGGACCACCACCACCGCTTCCAATCGGACCACCACCGACGTTGGGTCCACCCCTGCCGCCGCCGTTAGGAGCTCCACCGCCGCCATTAGGTCCGCCCATGAAGCAGCAAACCAGTGGAGTGCGTATAGGCATGTTTTTGTTCTAAATCAAAGTCACCAGATATCGAAGGGGTGGAGCTAAGCTTCGCCCGCTGTGATTGGTCGATGAATTTGACAACTGATTTTTTAGGGATTGCAAAAGGGTGATTAAAAAAATATCGATATCGATAATTATTCAAATTATTAGTTGTATAAGACCCGATTTTGTAATAAAACAGGGTTTTATAAAAATAATGTTACATTAAAAAAGGTTTCGCAATCAAGCAGTAGCTTAAATCAATTAATAAAAAAATAATACACTTGATTATAAAACGGAATAGTTAAATAAAAAACGAAAAGATCTATTACCAGAAAACCTATTTTTTTAAGGTTTTTTATTGTTTTTTCTTTTCGTTTCGTGTTATGTTTTACCGACTTCGGAAAATGGATGTTATATGTATACGCTAACATTATTATAATAATAGAATTATAAGTATTTTATTCATTATTATACTTATGTATATAATTACTAGCTTATGCTCGCGGCCTCGATCGCTTAGAAGAATTGTTTAAGGTCTAATTTACAAAAAAGGGTATGCACGTAAAGGTATCTACGTATTATGTTAAAAAAATACGCTTTTCATAGATATTCTATATCTTCACTAATATTATAAAGAGGAAAACTTTGTTTGTTTGTTTGATTGTAATGAATAGGCTCAAAAGCTACTGGACCGATTTTAAAAATTATTTCACCATTCGAAAGCTACATTGTCAACGAGTAACATAGGCGATATAATATCACGCTATGTCCCATGGGAGCGAAGCAGTAACCAAAAACTTAATGTAACGTGGGTGAAACCGCGAGGAACAGCTAGTACATAATAAAATCATCGGCCACATAAACTTTTTCAAGCTTTGCGAAAATAAATAAAGTTACCTATACTGGTTAGCGGAACGCCCTCTGTTAATTTACATACTGTTAAATCATACGAAACGATAGTATACAGGGTGGAAAGTTTTAATGGACCTTGAAAGAAAACTACCTTAAATCTTTGAGATAGATTATTTTACTTAAAGGAAACATTCATTTATTTTAAATCTTTCTAAGAAACATGGTAAATTAAATTAGAGGAAAACCATGAAATTTCAACATTTCAAATCAAAGGACGACTTTAACTTTCGAAATTTTCGTTCAATTAAAATAAATATCTTAAGATTTATGGTTTTCCTTTTATTTAAATAACCATGTTTGTTAGAGAGGTTAAGTCCTTATGAAATGCCCTAACGTTTGACACCATTAAAATAGAAAGTGTAACTTTTTGGATTTTAACCGGTTCGATTCCCGGGAGTGGGAAGCGGATTTTCGAAAATCTTTGAATGCAGTTTTATTTGTTGTAAAAAATAAAGGAATGTTTCCTTTATGTAAAATAATCTATCTTAATGATTTAAGGTAGTTTGCTTCCAGGGCCCACTGAAACTTTTCACCCTGTATATAAAACAAATCTTACCAAAACAGGCAAAAATAGGGTCGGCGTTGCCGAACTAAACAAACGGCGTCGGTCCTTTAAAACTTCTAAGCAATCAGCTCTAAAATGCCTTGAACAAATGACGCTATAATATTTTGGAAGCCGGTTTGCCTGTTAGTGGCATTAACCCATTTTTCTTTAGCTTCCGGAATATTTGGAAATCTAAAATGAAAACATTAAAACGAAACATTATTTTTATTTTACCATTAAAAATTATCGATAAAATAATTTATCTACTGTGTTTTGTGAAGTCACATCACTTCAGGACACAGTACGAAGTACTTACGAATAGAAAGGGATAGACTTATCTAATATTCTAGTGATAGTAAAGGACTTTTTCAAAAGACATCAACGCGGTATGACTTTTTTCGAAACCAACCAGTTTAGCTTGAGCTCTCAAATTACCAAAAATGTAGATAAATATAAACATATTTTACTTACCGATGAAAACTTATGCCATCTTTTTTATAACTAGATGTTTTAGAACATTTTGCGCACCATTTTATTGCACATGTACTCATTTTTGCTTCGGTTTTATACGATAAATGTATTTTTAGGTACCGAAATTAGGAAGTGTGCACGGATCCAACAACTGGTCAGTACTAAAAATTGCACTCATACCTGCGTCTCTTATAAGTGATATTCCATTTAAGTGTCGTGAGCCCGAATCACCCGTATGAGCGGTCAAGTGGTTGTATAGTCTTTGGGTCCGCCGCTTGGTCCGCCACGCCTCCGCTGTGGGGCCAAACACCGCCACCACCATTGGCACAGTTCAGACGAAATACTATAACTTATTCTACTATACCTATTAGACCTGATGCTGGATTTCCACTAAACTTTGACGTGTGACATCAATGGAGGATAAACAATGTATGGTCATAATTATTTAATTTCAGAATGTTGAATGAGTTGTCACAAGGTAAATAACAGGTTACCCCAAAATTAAATTTTAACCACTTCAATTAACAGCCAAAACCAGATGCCGTGTCTATATATTTATATACCTATATTTAATCAACATACGAGTATGTGTTTATTTTAATAGTTATATTTTTAGAAATCACTTCGTAGCTGATGACTAATATGCATAAATTTAATTACAATAACACATTTATTCGATTTTATTTACGTATTGTTCAATATTACGCTCTAAAGTTCAAAAACCCTTTAACACAGATGACTTTCAAGTTACATTCGAGTAAATCTAAGGGTAATCTACCCATATTCTTTGAAATTGAAGGAAAACCGAAAAGGAAACTTAAATAATAAAAAATAATACCTGGTGACGCGAAAGTGGCGGCCAAGAGCCCTAAAGCTACGGTAAGTACTGTTAGACGATTCATGTCGATCTGTGCTGAGACTTGTCATCACTTCTCTTATATACACTCGCTTATCACGGACTCGAATGGACAATGTTTATTATGTTTGTTTAGCTCTTTTTACAATCATTATTAAGACACCGTTGTGATAAAACCATTTTGAAATAAAAGTACTGGTAAGTACATACAAATTGAGATCAAATCTTATTAAATATTTTCATAATTGGCAGCTACTAATTAAAGCCACCTACTTCTATAAGGAAAACAGGGGTGTTTATCTCGAGTATTTCTTTTTAATATTCTACCACATGAAGCCTACATCATAAATTACATGGCCTTGTTCAATCAATAACAAGACACAAATTCTTATATAAAAACATCAATATTATATAGTTTTCATGAGGATAAAAAGTAGATTAAAAAGCTGTAATAGTAAGTAACAAAGATACATTTTATTTGGATTCAATTAAACATATTTGTAGCGAAACTTTAAGACGGAACAATATTCAGGCAACAGCTTTAATATCTGAAACAAGTTGCGGAATGTTTATAGTGGTTACCGTGACCCTGGAACATAAAGGGCAATCGAAGGAACATGAGTGGGTTTAAGTCAGTAAGAGTCTGACACGCCCTCCCGCCGCACCCAGGACGGGAGCAGTCATTGGATGATGTCCCACTCACCAAAAAAAATAAAATATCTGAAACAAACAAAACGAATGAATTTTAATTTTACACTGTAGACGAAAGCTTTTCAAAAGCTTTTAGAAATTGTTTTTGAATTTGCATCAGTTGTAATTTTTTTAAAGAACACAACACTTTCATAATCTACAAACAATAATAAAAGGAAAGTGAAGCGCATTTTTGATCGACTTCTAAAAGGAGGGGGTTCTCAATTTGATTACGAAGGGTATTTTTTTAATGTTTGAACACCGATTACGCTGATATTTAAGATCAGATTTACGTGATTCTTATTAAGTTTGATGCAGAATCGTTGCCATTTGGTCCCATATTATTTTTCTGATAGCTGTACGGTCATACAGAGCTATATGGGTTAAAGAAATTAAACTTCAAATACACAGAACAAGACTGTGCAACTGAACTGTGCTTACCCGCCACCGCCGCCGCCGTAGGGTCCACCACCACCGCCGTTTGGGCCACCACCACCACCACCGCAGGATCCGCCGCCGCCGCCACCACCACTGGGGCCTCCACCACCGCCGCCGTAGGGTCCTCCGCCATCGCCGTTAGTACCACCTCCGCCGCCGTACGGACCACCACCACCACCGCCGAACAGTCCGCCACCGCCACCACCACCTGCAATTTCCGAGTCCGAAATATTAAGGAAAAGAAAAGTAACAAAAAGGTTTATCTGTCTGTGTAGACTACAAATAATAAAAAAGGTGGTACACCAAATAGTCTCAGTACACCTAAAATATTTCATCACTGAGGCCTAAAGGTCATACATAGCTCATTAGAGCTACCCGGCAGCCACTCCGCACCGACTAGCCTCCTGCGGCTAGTATTCTTTATATGGATTTGTATGGGTATGTGCTCACTATGTCAACTCCGTAGCGTCAACGGATCGCCTCGGTTTTAAGCCCTTAAGGCCACTCGTTGACAACTCGCTGCCGTGCGTTGGCCGGCGTCGCTGCCGTGCGTTGACCGGCGTCGCTGCCGTGCGATGACCGGCGCTTGGTCTCTTTCTCGTTCGCTCGTTGACCGCGGGTGGCCCACTGGTTGACGGCGGGTGGTCCACCTATCGACAACCCGTCGACAACGAGTTGACGCCCTGCGTCGAGGCGGTGCGGAGTTGGTGCTGGGTGACTAATGAGCTATGACCTTAACACAGGTTTAAAACTGAACATTGAACATTATTGAAGGGAAAACAATTTAGTGTATTTTTATTTCCAGAATGATGAATCAGATGTACGACGGTAAATACCAGAATATAACAAATTGAATAAACTCAAGTAATTTAACATCAAAATCAGATGGCTGAAATGGTGACTGAACTGAATTTACACACGAGTATGTGTTGATCACAGTTGATAAACATCTATAGTTAAAAAACCCACCTTTAACATTTTCAATTGTATGAAAATGGAAAACCATCATAAAATAATCACGATGCAATACCTGGTAATGCACTAGTGACAGCCAAGCATAGTATAAAGAGAGGGAAGTAGGCTATCTCCGGCCCAATCCGCAATATAATTGCCTACTGTCTTAGGGTTGTCACCTTTACACACAACACAATTACGATTTCAACACACTTGCTCGTAAAGTGGGTCTTATTACCTTGCATTTAGACCCGTTATTGAGTATATTACGCACGCGTGCGTTTCACTTTACATTATCGCACGCGTGCGGTAATCTTAACACGACTAATTCAAATTTATTCACGATTGCAAAATAAAAGTATGTCCAGTACGCATTCTTAAACTTGTCGCTTAATACTCATTTTTTTTTAAACGTTTCGTTGCTACACAACGACTTTTTTTTAACACGACTCTTTGACGCTGCCATACAGCCTATTACTTACTGCTTACTAAAATATTAGAATAACAAAGGAATTTAAATAAAACAATAATAAATAACTATAACTAAAACAAATTATTAAAAATTCACCCAAACCCGATTTTTTTTAACCTAAAATACATTTAGTTTTGAATTTTGTCTGTATTGAGAGTTTAGTATTATTATCTGTGGTCATGCCCGGGTATTGGCAGAGCGCGAAAAAAAAAGTTACGCGTTGCGCGGCATTATACATTTTTATTGTTTATCTAATTGATGATATTCTAAATTAATTAGATTAGAAGATAGAAGTATTTAAATATGTCGAGTAAAGAAGAAACTGTATTTTTAACTCCGCCGGAAATAATGATGGAGGCGTAAAACGCGAGTAGTAATTTGTTGCCGCCAAAGTCAAAGGATGCGTACGATAGTTTCATGCATTGAAAAAGCGCAGTCCTTTGTAGAAAATGTGTTTATTTTACTCACAAGTGTGTTGAAAAATGTCGTATGATACTCGCGCGCTATTGTCATTACGTACTCGGCTTTCTTGTTGCGCTCGCCTGCGGCTCGCGCACAAATATCGCCTCGTATGTAATGCCCAACACAGCGCTCTTGTATCATAATGTACTATTATCTAACTGTTATTAGGTAGGCACTTAGTTACTATACCTACAATACTGAGAAATTGGCATAACTAAATCTAAACAAAGCAAAAGCAGCAAATTAATTGACAGATCAAAAGTACCTAATACATTCTAGTAGGAAATTTAATTAGGCCTACCTACCTACTTCCTCTGTGTGATAGAAAACTAATATTTACAACAAAAAATAAATAAGAGTAGGTATCTAAACATCAAGTAAAAACTATATGCTAGAATGAGCTTGCCTTTTTTGTTCAATAGGTAATCTGAACAGAAACAATTCTGGAATCCATGAATTGTTAAGACACCCAACAATACGTTCCCAACAATACGTCCCAAACACACAGCAACGTTCTCCTGCAATTATCAGACATTTTGGTTTCATTTAGCGGTGTCGAAAAGCAGTGACGCGCGAACCTCGTGAAGTGTTAGCCCCGACTGGCGCGGGGAGAAACGCGTCGAGATTTTGTTAAGTGTGCGTGCGTCGACGCATAGATACTATGGCGCACACATACAAGCCGCGCGAGGTGCGTTTGTATGAAGATAACCTACTTCCCTCTCTTTATACTATGGCCAAGAGCCCTAAGGCTATGTAAGTACAGCTAGACGAGTCATGTTGATCTGTGCTGCAATCTACCTCCACTTCCCTTATATACACTCGCATACATCTCAGACATGAATGGACAATTGTTTATTATACCTAAGTACTCAGTACTCGTTGTTAAACTATTTTACAATCATTATTAAGGCTTCACTCTAATACAATTTCCGTATGTAACAAGTTGTGGTTGTTATCGTCGTATATCATAATTGCCGGTTCGTGGATTTTACATTATAACACAGAGTTTTAATTTGAAGTTTACGTACTCAAGTACGCAGTTAATTTCAAATCTCTAATCAATGGCCATCTCTGTCTATCTCTGTCTGCGTAAATTTCATTTGCGCGAAAGGGCATTTTTATATTTTGCACGAAAGGACATTTGCGCGAAATAACCTTTACTTTCAATGACTCTTGCACGAAACATTTGCAAAAGAATTCTCTCAAAATACGAGAAATAAGATTCTAAATACAATTAACAGCATTATGTGGAGCACAATTTAACTTCAATCCAACTACCCATCCTACTTCCTAAATGAAGAAGAAAGTTTGTAATTTGCGTGTGTGCGGATTTTCGTTTAAAAAAAAAAAAAAAAGAAAAAGGACAACAAAAGTTGTCCGTTTTCTTTTTTCCCCTTTGCTTACTGATGTACATTCTATCTCAGCTTAAATAGTATCTTACTAAACCGCGGGATTCTTTAGATACATATAAAAGCATCATAATCAACATCTCAACTTTAGATAATCACATCCGAACACCCGATCTATACTTAATTATAACACTTATACATATGAATTTTATTTTATTTTCCTCGAGCGTGTTGACAGATGGCGTATGGAACGCGTAAGCATTTTATTATTACGCTCTCGCTCCATTCGGTTTGGGCTGCAATTGAGAAAAGCTTGATGTGAAACATAACTCTCAACTAGTTTCATTCCCGTAAATTAATGAATTGAATCTATTCAATAGCTGGTGCAACGGGCGTTCTCTTGGACAACTACTGTACCAAAATGATACACGCATATGAGCGAAAACCGTAACCGTAAGCGTAAGAGAACCGAGCGTGAAATGATAAAATGTTTGTGTTTCATACGACATTTCTTAAACACTTTGGCGATGAGGAAAAAACCTTGAAAAGTTCTACTAAATTCTAAATTTTAAATTTAAAAGTTCTACTAAAAAAACTGCTCTTTATAATAACTTATTGCAAATGTCGAACGTAAAATATCGATAACTTTGGGTAGAAAGGTGGTATAAATGTCGCAGTCATCTGGTTGAATCAGCTATTTGATTGTATGACTAGCGCGTTTATTGAATAGCAACATTTAATTGAATGACTAGGCCGAAAGCTGATTAAACAAGCGTCACTCAACGTCCAACTAGATAGCTAATTGAAGCATAGCCCTTTGAACAGAGCGGACGTAATATCAGTCAGGTGATTGTAATTTAGTTCATTTTTTTTCCACTGCGGCGTTAGTAGTCACCAAACAAATATGGCGTAAAATAGCTCGCGCAGATAGCACTGTTATGATATTATTTTTATTAAATTTACTTTAAAGTGACTTATTCTTGATAAAATAGTGTGACAGCATGGATCTACCTATTGATATGCCGCCGCCGGCTAGTTTTAAAGTTTTTTTTTTTTAAATTAAAATCAGAATAAAGTGTTACATGTCATGTCCTCATTTTTGTTATGTAAAGGAAGTTTTTAAGTTGCGAACTTATGGTCACCTTAAACAAACATTACAAAGTCGACTATATCCCATTATACGACAATGCTAAATGACGTTCAGTCAAGTCGTTGAACGTTACGTTAAACAACTTGACGAGTTGTTGTTTAGTCATTCAATTAAATGTCGTCATTCAATGGACGCGCTAGTCATACAATGAAATGGCTAATTTAACCAGATGACTGCGACATAAATAAACCAAAACCTGAATTTTCAGGAGAGCAGAAAAACAATCTTTATTTTGAGTACAAAACAAAAGGTATCGATATGTATAACGATATTTTCTGAACTGACATTCAAAGAGCATTTAAGCTAACTCCTTAACCTTTCAACGACCAAGCGACTGCTGGCTGTCGGGCTGCTATTGTCTTTCTATTGTGTCTCGATACACGTGTGTCGCAGTCAAATCCGAAGCGATACAAAAAATTGCATTATTTGATTTGTGGATTATTTCGTGGCACAATGGGGGTATATTTATGGATATGAAATGAAGTTGATAGAGATGAATTTGAAAAAAAAAACAAATAAGTACCGTCTCGTCAGAAATACATGGTTATGTAATACTAGGTTACCCTCTTGGTTTCACCTGCGTTGTGTTAGGTCTTTGCTGCTTCGCTTCCGTGGAACATAGCGTGATGTTTTTAGCCTACGATACATGATGATAACGTTTATAAAAATATTTCGAAAGCAAACGCGATACAAACTTTCCTCTTCATAATATTTGTAAACATATGAGTCATAAGTAGTATTTATTTCGTTCCATAATGTTAGGTACATACAGGTTGTGAATATAAATAATAGTATGAATATTTTTTTCCTTATTAGAACATTTTCACCAGATTATTCTATATTCATTACAAGTACTATTTGTTTGTCCACCTATATATAATTACTATATAGTTATTATATAATTTATAATAATAGCGAGCGTTAAATACTGATTTGACTTGTTGTTTTCTTCTGTTGATTATTTTTTCAAAGAATAGTAAATGGTTCTGTTATCGTTCGTTTTTTTAAATATATATCTTTAATTAATACAATGTAGTTCTCATTATCTACGTACATACATAAATACTAAAGACCTATTAAAATAAAAATACCAGCAGTAGGTAAAATAATACCCAAAAGTCCCGAAAGTCCCGGTTCTCCCGGTTCCTTCAACAAGTAATCCCAAAAATCCCGGGACGCAAGAAGAACACCGGTTCTTCGTTCCCTAATAGGGACAGACAAACAGTTGAAAGCGAATTTGTAGTGATATACTATGTAGTGAGCTTTTGCCCGCGACTTCGTCCGCGTGGATTAATAGTTCCCGATCCCGGGGGTTTTCCGAGATGAAAACTATCCAATGTCCTTTCTCGGGTTCCAGACTATATCTGTACCAAATTTCATTTAAATCGGTTCAGTGGTTTAGGCGTGAAGAAGAAACAGACAGACAGAGTTACTTTCGCATTTATAATATTAGTACGGAAGCACGGATATTAGTATAAGATTCTACTAAGTAGTACATTTACATATATTATACCATTCTTATTGAATTAAATGAAATTAGCGAACATTTCAAAAATATGTAGTTGCCATATGAACGAAAGTAGTGACAAAAGTGTGATATCTATACATATAATAAAATCGTAGGAAAGTCAAAACTGTACATTGAATATTTTTTTAAAAGAATACTTGAGGCGTGATCTACAATCGATACCGAAGCCAAAAATATAGTTTTTAGAATTTTTGTCTGTTTGTCTGTTTGTCTGTTTGTTTGTTTGTTTGTTTGTCTGTATGTATGTCCGGGATAAACTCAAAAAGTACTGCATGGATTTAGTTCAAATTTTGCAGGGATATTACTAAGAGGTCGGGTCAAAACATAGGCTACAAATTATCACGCTATCACCTACGGGGGAGGAGCTGGAGGGTTCACGCTGTCGACGTCGCGGGCAGCAGCTATCTTCGGAATTACTCAACGGATTTCAATGATTTTTTTTTGTTGTATAGGTATTAAGTCTGGGCGTCATATAGGCTATAACTTATCCTGGAAACTTGAACTTCTGGTGCAGGACCGCAACAGACCAGCTTAACTATAAGAGATACAAAAATGGTATCATAGCAAAAATTGCTTCACGTGATAAGCAGTTTCTGTTGAAAGAATAAATATGAAGATCTGGAACAACTGAGGTGGAACTCCATGAGCCCAGCTAACTATAACATATATAAGTATGACGTCTTAGCAGGAGTTGTTCAGCTTGATGAGCACTTTCTGTTGACGTATACAAATTGAAGATCTGGAACACCTAATGTGGAACTCCAAGCACCCAACTACACCATAACATATTAAATAAGAATGACGTCTTAGCAAAAGTTTGTCTGATAGGCATTTTCAGCTTTATAAGATCGAATATTAGAAACATCTGATGAGGCAATCAAAGCTATCACTGATTTCAAAAGCTATCACTGATTTCAATGTATAAAATAACTTAAGCTGGAGTACCTCCACACGATGAAGGCGGAGAAACATGCATACAAACAGGTCGAACAGAAAACCTACTTTTTTTGAAGTCGGTTAAATCCATTGGTGTTTTATTCCCCAGAACGTAACGAACACTTTACTGAATATTGCATCAAAATCGGCTCAGCTAAATACCCATACAAACAGGTCGAACAGAGAACCTACTTTTTTGAAGTCGGTTCAATGATGATGATCATTTCTTCATCAATTTCATGTTTTTAGTACTGAATAAACATTGACTGTTAATACTTTTGTTCGGTATTTATCTGTGTGATTATTGCTTTGTAAGTAATATAAATGTTCATATCGTTGTATACCTAATTATGATGATGATGATGATGACAGTCCCAGTCGCATGCATCATCTGTTTGCGTCGTCTTGGTGTTTTGTGGAGTCGCGAACCCGGTAACTTTGTGGGAGAAGTACGGCCGCCGTCTTCTGTCCGAGGACTTTTTACGAGCTTTGAGGCTTGCTTCTGAAGGTGAAATCGAAGCAACTGATGAACGCGTGCAGGGGTCATACCACAAGCCCTTATAGCAGTATTACTTTGATATTACTTTCAGTGGGAAAGAGACGGCGCTAGACAACGTGTCTAACGCTGTCACTTGCGCACTCCTGCAACAGGACTAAAACAATCTTACTTTAAACGTCATGGTAAAGGGGCTGAACACCTGTCTCACTTCACTTCAAGATGTGGTCATTTCAATCGGCGGTAAATCACTGGTAGAGTACGGGTTGCCAGCTCCCAGATCATTACCGCATCAAGACCGTGGAAATCGGGAGTACACCGCCGAAACCAATTACGATTCGGGTTTAATGACCACTATCCGAAATGACCACGTCACTAGGTTCACCTCAGAGCAAAAACAAATATATGTCACTGTTCTGGTAAACATTAGGCTCGACCAGGGTAAAATGTTTTTCCTGGATGCTCTTGGTGGAACAGGGAAAACATTCATTATCACTGGTATCCTTGCAGAGGTCAGGAAGCAAGGCAAAATTGCCATTGCTGTAGCATCATCAGGAATCGCTGCTACGCTGCTTTCTGGTGGCAAAACAGCGCATGCCATGTTCAAAATACCCATAGATTTAGAAAGCGCCGAAATGCCTGTTTGTAACCCGTAACACTGACAAGGGACAGTGCTCAGGGATTGCTCTCTGATCGTATGGGATGAGTGCACGATGGCTAATAGGAAAGCAGTGGAGGCCGTGAGCAGAACCCTGCAGGACAACCGCAGGAATGAACACTTGATGGGTGGTGTTACAGTTCTGTTCAGTGGCGATTTCCGGCAAACACTCCCTGGGCTGACGAGGTGAATGCTTCGTTGAATTGATCTTCGTTGTGGTCACTAATTCAAAGGCTGCGCTCGACCAGCAATATGCGAGCTCAGCTCGGTGGCAATCCAGGTGCCCAAGAATTCTCAGATGTCCTTTTAAGTCTCGGCGAAAGCACTCTACCAGAGGAAAGAGGCAAACAGGTGGTGCTTCCAGAGTCTCTCGGTAGAGTGGTGGCCTCCTTACGAGTAGAAGAACTCATTTTTTGTGTGTATGGGGACATCAGTCGAATACCAAACCACCGGAATTCTTGGGTGTGCCAGCGAGCCATTTTAACACCCAAAAATGATCAAGCTGCAGCCATCAACGAAAGCATTCTCTCGGAAATTGAGGGAAGCGGAGTAGTTTATATGTACGTCCATAAACACTGTAGTCGATCAAGATGACGCCACACACTATCCCGCAGAATTCCTAAACTCCCTTACAATAAGTGGACTTCCAGCGCACACCATCAAGCTGAAGGTCGGCGTCCCGATCATGCTTCGTCGGAACCTGTCCCCTCCGAAGCTGTGTAACGCGACCCGGCTTAAAGTCATCTCACTGCAAAGGAATATAATTGAAGCGGAAATTCTGACGGGTTGTGGCGTCGGCGATGCAGTGTTTATACCACGTATTCCTCTCATACCGCACAACTACCCCTTCCAATTTAAGCGCGTGCGGTTCCCTGTGAGTGTATGCCTCGCCATGACTATCAACAAGTCGCCAGACGCTGAAGGTGTCGACCTCAGGACGAGCTGCTTCTCACACGGGCAGCTGTACGTCGCTTGCTCCCTCGTCACGAGTCCTGATTCTCTGGCTGCTGAGAGCAAAACTACAAACGTAATTTACAGAGAAGTTTTGTAACAATTCACAATCGTTAATGTTTTTTTATATCGTGGAATGTAGAAAAAATTGATCAAGTGCGTGTCAGGTCAAATAAATTTTCTTTTGTTTACATGCATTTGAGAGAGAGAGGGGAGACTATTTTGACAAAAAAAAACGCTTGAACGTTAAATATCTTTTGTTGTTTGTTTGTCTGTATGTATGTCCTGGCTAATTTCTAAAAGGACTGCATGGATTTACTTAAAATTTTGCATGAATATTACTAAGAGGTCAGGTCAACATAATTATAAGCTACATATATATTATCACGCTATCACCTACGGGGGTGGAGCTGAAGCCTTCACGCAGACGACGTCGCGGGCAGCAGCTAGTATGGAATAAAATGCAGTAATATAGTAACAAAGATACGTTTTATTAGGACTTAATTAATACATATATGGCGAGACTTCAACAAATTGGCAACAGCAATAATATCTGAAACAATTAAAAACGAATGTTAATGTTGTAATATTATAAATTATGTTATAATTTTTAATTAAGGTACCAAGTTTTTTTAAGGTTTTATATTAGTTTCACTTTTTTTTTACATTCTAAGCATGTAAAAATTTAATAGAGGACATATAATTGTAATCTTTAATTATTCGTATTTTCTACTATTCATTCGTTTGTACAAAGTTATATAAGTTTAAGATTTCAAATGCACAGAACAAACACACGACATAACATAAACAGTGTACTCACCCGCTACCACCGACGCTGTAGGGGCCACCACCGTCGCCGAGGGGGCCACCACCACCGCCGGCCCGCGGGCCACCACCACCTTCGCCGCGCGGGCCACCACTACGTTCGCCGTGGGGGCCACCACCACCGCCGCCATGGGGGCCTCCACCACCGCCGCCGTGGTGGCCACCACCACCGCCGCCGTGGGGACCACCACCACCGCTTCCAATCGGACCACCACCGACGTTGGGGCCACCCCTGCCGCCGCCGTTAGGATCTCCACCGCCGCCATTAGGTCCGCCGCTTGGTCCGCCACGCCTCCGCTGTGGGGCCAACCACCGCCCCCGCCATTGGCACAGTTCAGACAAAATACTATAACTTATTCTACTATACCTATTAGACCTGATGCTGGATTTCCACTAAACTTTGACGTGTGACATCAATGAAGGATAAACAATGTATGGTCATAATTATTTAATTTCAAAATGTTGGATGAGTTGTCACAAGGTAAATAATAGGTTACCCCAAAATTAAATTTTAACCACTTCAATTAACAGCCAAAACCAGATGCCGTGTCTATATATTTATATACCTACTTATATTTAATCAACATACGAGTATGTGTTTATTTTAATAGTTAAGTATATTTTTAGAAATCACTTCGTAGCTGATGACTTATATGCATTTAATTATAATAACACATTTATTCGATTTTATTTACGTATTGCTCAATATTATGCTCTAAAGTTCAAAAACCCTTTAACACAGATGACTTTCAAGTTACATTCGAGTAAATCTAAGGGTAAATACCCATATTCTTTGAAATTGAAGGAAAACCGAAAAGAAAACTTAAATAATAAAAAATAATACCTGGTGACGCGAAAGTGGCGGCCAAGAGCCCTAAAGCTACGGTAAGTACTGCTACACGCTTCATGTCGATCTGTGCTGAGACTTGTCATCACTTCTCTTATATACACTTGCTTATCACGGACTCGAGTGGACAATGTTTATTATACCTAAGTACTCATCACATGTTGTTTAGCTCTTTTTACAATCATTATTAAGACACCGTTGTAATAAAACCATTTTGAAATAAAAGTACTGGTAAGTACATACAAATTGAGATCTAATCTTATTTAAAGTAATCTTATTACCTTCATTTTATTTTAATTCTTTATTTTAATTCTAGTTTTATTAATTTAATGTTATTTTAAATATTGTGTATTTTGTTTAATAAATAATAAAAATTAGTCATCTTATTAAATATTTTCATAGTTGGCAGCTACTAATTAAAGCCACCTACTTCTTTATGGAAAACAGGGGTGTTTATCTCGAGTATTTCTTTTTAATATTCTACCACATGAAGCCTACATCATAAATTACATGGCTTTGTTCAATCAATAACAAGACACAAATTCTTATATAAAAACATCAATATTATATAGTTTTAAAAAGTAGATTAAAAAGCTGTAATAGTAAGTAACAAAGATACATTTTATTTGGATTCAATTAAAACATATTTGTAGCGAAACTTTAAGACGGAACAATATTCAGGCAACAGCTTTAATATCTGAAACAAACAAAACGAATGTTTAAAGTTTTATTACAATGTTTAAATTTTCCACTGTGGACCATTTGTGGGCATTTCAAAAGCTTTTAGAAATTGTTTTTGAATTTGCATCAGTTGTAATTTTTTTAAAGAACACAACACTTTCTTAATCTACATACAATAATAAAAGGAAAGTGAAGCGCATTTTTGATCGACTTCTAAAAGGAGGAGGTTCTCAATTTGATTACGAAGGGTATTTTTTTAATGTTTGAACACCCGCTGATATTTAAGATCAGATTTACGTGATTCTTATTAAGTTTGATGCAGAATCGTTGCCATTTGGTCCCATATTATTTTTCTGATAGCTGTACGGTCATACAGAGCTATATGGGTTAAAGAAATTAAACTTCAAATACACAGAACAAGACTGTGCAACTGAACTGTGCTTACCCGCCACCGCCGCCGCCGTAGGGTCCACCACCACCGCCGTTTGAGCCACCACCACCACCACCGTAGGATCCGCCGCCGCCGCCACCACCACTGGGGCCTCCACCACCACCGCCGTAGGGTCCTCCGCCACCGCCGTTAGTACCACCTCCGCCGCCGTACGGACCACCACCACCACCGCCGAACAGTCCGCCACCGCCACCACCGCCTGCAATTTCCGAGTCCAAAATATTAATGAAAAGAAAAGTAACAAAAAGGTTTATCTGTCTGTGTAGACAGTGTAGACTACAAATAATAAAAAAGGTGGTACACCAAATAGTCACAGTACACCTAAAATATTTCATCACTGAGGCCTAAAGGTTATACATAGCTCATTAGAGCCACGTGGCAGCCACTCCGCACCGACTCCGTATTCTTTATATGGATTTGTATGGGTATGTGCTCACTATGTCAACTCCGTAGCGTCAACGGATCGCCTCGGTTTTAAGCTCTTCGCGCGCGGTCGGCGGGTGGGCCACTCGTTGACAACTTTCTGCCGTGCGTTGACAACTTTCTGCCGTGCGTTGACCGGCGTCGCTGCCGTGCGTTGACCGGCGTCGCTGCCGTGCGTTGATCGGCGTCGCTGCCGTGCCATGACCGGCGCTTGGTCTCTTTCTCGTTCGCTCGTTGACCGCGGGTGGCCCACTGGTTGACGGCGGGTGGTCCACCTATCGACAACCCGTCGACAACGAGTTGACGCCCTGCGTCGAGGCGGTGCGAAGTTGGTGCCGGGTGGCTAATGAGCTATGACCTTAACACAGGTTTAAAACTGAACATTGAACATTATTGAAAGGAAAACAATTTAGTGTATTTTTATTTCCAGAATGATGAATCAGATGTACGACGGTAAATACCAGAATATAACAAATTGAATAAACTCAAGTAATTTAACATCAAAATCAGATGGCTGAAATGGTGACTGAACTGAATTTACACACGAGTGTGTGTTGATCACAGTTGATAAACATCTATAGTTAAAAATCCACCTTTAACATTTTCAATTGTAGGAAACTAGAAAACCATCATAAAATAATCACGATACAATACTTGGTAATGCACTAGTGACAGCCAAGAGCCCTAAGGCTATAGTAAGTACAGCTAGACGAGTCATGTTGATCTGTGCTGCAATCTACCTCCACTTCCCTTATATACACTCGCATACATCACAGACTTGAATGGACAATTGTTTATTATACCTAAGTACTCAGTACTCGTTGTTAAACTATTTTACAATAATTATTAAGGCTTCACTCTAATAAAATTTCTGTATGTAACAAGTTGTGGTTGTTATCGTCGTATATCATAATTGTCGGTTCATGGGTTTTACATTATAACACAGAGTTTTAATTTGAAGTTTACGTACTTAAGTACGCAGTTAATTTCAAATCTCTTATCAATTGCAATCTCTGTCTCTCTCTCTCTCTGCGTAAATTTCATTTGCACGAAAGGGCATTTGTAAATTTTGCACCAAAGGACATTTGCGCGAAATAACCTTTACTTGCAATGACTCTTGCACGAATAAAAAAATAAGATTCTAAATACAATTAACAGCGTTATGTGGAGCACAATTTAACTTCAATCCAACTACCCATCCTACTTCCTATTAATGAAGAAGAAAGTTTGTATTATGCGTGTGTGCGAATTTTTTTTTAACTTTTGTTTTCCTTTTTCTTTTTTCCTCCTTGCTTACTGATGTACATTCTATCTAAAGTTAAATAGTATCTTACGAAACCGCGGGATTCTTTAGATATGTCGCAGTCATCTGGTTAAATCAGCTATTTGATTGTATGACTAGCGCGTTTAATGAATGACGACATTTAATTGAATGACTAAACGACAAGTCGTCAAGTTGTTTAATGTAACGTTCAACGACTTGACTGAACGTCATTTAGCATTGTCGTTTAATGGGATATAGTTGACTTTGTAATGTTTGTTTAGGGTGACCATAAGTTCGCAACTTAAATACTTAACTTCCTTTACTTAACAAAAATGAGGACATGACATGACACACTTTATTATGATTTTAATTAAAAAATAAAAATAGTAAAAATAGTAGTATCAATAGGTAAATCCATGCTGCCACACTATTTTATCAAGAATAAGTCACTTTAAAGTAAATTTAATAAAAATAATATCAAAACAGTGCTATCTGCGCGAGCTATTTTACGCCATATTTGTTTTGGTGACTACTAACGCCGCAGTGGAAATAAAATGAACTAAATTACAATCACCTGACTGACATTACGTCATCTCTGTTCAAAGGGCTATGCTTCAATCAGCTATCTAGTTGGACGTTGAGTGACGCTTGTTTAATCAGCTTTCGGCCTAGTCATTCAATTAAATGTAGCTATTCAATGAACGCGCTAGTCATACAATGAAATAGCTGATTCAACCAGATGACTGCGACAGATACATATAAAAGCGTCATAATCAACATAGATCTCAATTTTAGGTAATCACATCCGAACACACGATCTATACCTACTTAATTATAACACTTACTTATGCATATGAATTTTTATTTTATTTTCCTCAAGCGTGTTGACAGATGGCGTATGGAACGCGTAAGCATTTTATTATTACGCTCTCGCTCCATTCGATTTGTGCTGCAATTGAGAAAAGCTTGATGTGAAACATAACTCTCAACTAGTTTCATTCCCGTAAATTAATGAATTGAATCTAATTTCAATAGCTGGTGAAACGGGCGTTCTCTTGGACCACTACTGTACCATAATGATACACGCATATGAGCGTAAACCGTAAGCGTAAGCGTAAGAGAACCGAGCGTGAAATGATAAAATGTTTGTGTTTCATACGACATTTCTTAAACACTTTGGCGATGAGGAAAAAACCTTGACTTTTTATTGTTCAAAAATATCTACAATAAATTCAAATTAAGATGTCGTGTGATGTAACATCATTTCTCCTTGACCATAGTGATGATAACTATAGAGTCAATAAGACTATACTCTTGACCATAAAAACCAAAGAGGTCTCAAGTTACAAGTGCCACTTGTAACTTGAAACTTTGGCACTTGGAACTTTGGTTTTTATGGACTTTAAACTTGTTGGTATAATATTTTCATAAAGAAAAAATACTAAGAAAAAAATGTTCTATTAATTTGCATTAGCCAACCAAACCCTGAAATCGCAAAAAAGTACAACTGTTCCATACTTTCATTGGAGTTGTATTTCCTCAATTAAAACTTCGAAACTTGAAGCCGTCAAACAGCATAATTTTATTTTAAAAATGTTTTTGTACCGAATATATATTAAATTCGGTAATGCACATCAGCTAGGTAGGTTGGCGTTCACGCAGTCACTAAGCTAGTCCTAGTTCTATGTTGGATTTAGCTTCATTTACGTTTACTAGGTAATTTTTGATAATATCGAATATCGTAATATATCAATACCTTTGGGTAGAAAAATCGTATAAGCCATTTTGGCCAAATTAAGTCGTATATACCATTTTACTCAGATTTTTTTTCTCTATCGATCTGTATATTTGAAATGCAAAAAATCGCACAAAATGGGTTAATACGACCCAGAAATTTTCGGTCATAGCCTCCTAAAAAAAGTAAATTTTCAACGTTTTTTATTGTAGTTTTGTTATGATGTAATGACCATAATTTATATTAACTCAGGGCGTAAAAATAGTCGTTAATTATAAATGGTTTATACGCCCTAATGTGTTAAATGCATTACCTAAACAAAGTTTAAATTCGACGTCGTAAATCCAAAGGAATTGCCTTTGGATGAGCGACGTTAGTGTATAAACCATGTTTAAAAAAGGTTGCGGTAAAGAAAGATCGAAAAGCAGAGAGATACACATGAAAGTTGATAATTATGCCCCCTACTGCTCTTTATAATAACTTATTGCAAATGTCGAACGTAAAATATCGATACCTTTGGGTAGAAAGGTCGTATAAACCAAAACCTGACTTTTCAGGAGAGCAGAAAAACAATCTTTATTTTGAATACAAAACAAAAGGTATCGATATGTATAACGATATTTTCTGAACTGACATTCAAAGAGCATTTAAAGCTAACTCCTTAACCTTTCAACGACCAAGCGACTGCTGGCTGTCGGGCTGCTATTGTCTTTCTATTGTGTCTCGATACACGTGTGTCGCAGTCAAATTCGAAGCGATACAAAAAAATGCATTATTTGATTTGTGGATTATTTCGTGGCACAATGGGGGTATATTTATGAATATGAAATGAAGTTGGTAGAGATGAATTTGAAAAAAAAATCAAATAAGTACCATCTCATCAGAAATACATGGTTATGTAATACTAGGTTACCCTCTTGGTTTCACCTGCGTTGTGTTAGGTCTTTGCTGCTTCGCTTCCGTGGAACATAGCGTGATGTTTTTAGCCTACGATATGATGATAACGTTTATAAAAATATTTCGAAAGCAAACGCGATACAATCTTTTTTCTTCAAAATATTTGTAAAGATATGAGTCATAAGTAGTATTTATTGCGTTCCATAATGTTAGGTACATACATGTGGTGAACATAAATAATAGTATGAATATTTTTTTCCTTATTAGAATATTTTCACCAGATTATTCTAAATTCATTACAAGTACTATTTGTTTGTCCACCTATATATAATTACTATATAGTTATTATATAATTTATAATAATAGCGAGCGTTAAATACTGATTTGACTTGTTGTTTTCTTCTGTTGTTTATTTTTTCAAAGAATAGTAAATGGTTCTGTTATCGTTCATTTGTTTAAATATATATCTTTAATTAATACAATGTAGTTCTCATTATCTACGCACATACATAAATACTAAAGACCTATTAAAATAAAAATACCAGCAGTAGCCAGTAGGTAAAAAAATACCCAAAAGTCCCGAAAGTCCCGGTTCTCCCGATTCCTTCAACAAGTAATCCCGAAAATCCCGGGACGCAAGAAGAACACCGGTTCTTCTTTCCCTAATAGGGACAGACAAACAGTTGAAAGCGACTTTGTAGTATAATAATAATAATAATATATTTATTTGCAAGAAATATGGTGCTTACAGATCTCATAATACAATACATAGTACTTCATATTCCGACTACTAAATTCAGCATGCATATTTAGTTTAGTTTGTGGCCATAACTTCTAAAATCTTTTTTTCTTTTTGTGATATACTATGTAGTGATTTTATGTGGCTGGTAACTAATTATTTATCTCTAGTGCTTCTTATTTATATTTGATACTAGCTTTTGCCCGCGACTTCGTCCGCGTGGATTAATAGTTCCCGATCCCGGGGGTTTTCCGAGATGAAAACTATCCTATGCCCTTTCTCGGGTTTAAGACTATATCTGTACCAAATTTCATTCAAATCGGTTCAGTATGGTTTAGGCGTGAAGAAGAGACAGACAGATAGAGCTACTTTCGCATTTATAATATTAGTACGACGTAAGTACGGATATTAGTACTTATAAGATTCTACTAAGTAGTACATTTACATATATTATACCATTCTTATTGATTTAAATGAAATTAGCGAACATTTCAAAAATATGTAGTAGCCATATGAACGAAAGTAGTGAGAAAAGTGTGATATCCATACTTATATTATAAATGGGAAAGTGTGTCTGTCTGTCTGTCTGTCTGTCTGTCTGTTTGTCTTTCTTTCATGGCAAAACGGAGCGACGGATGGACGTGATTTTTTAAGTAGAGATAGTTGAAGGGATGGAGAGTAACATAGGCTACTTTTTGTCTCTTTCTAACGCGAGCGAAGCCGCGGGCAGAAGCTAGTATGGAATAAAATGCAGTAATATAGTAACAAAGATACGTTTTATTAGGACTTAATTAATACATATATGGCGAGACTTCAACAAATTGGCAACAGCAATAATATCTGAAACAATTAAAAACGAATGTTAATTTTGTAGTATTATAAATTATATTTTAATTTTTAATTAGGGTACCAAGTTTTTTTTAAGGTTTACATTAGTTTCACTTTTTTCTTATTAATCACTACCTACAAATGTACCTACATATTAATAACACACCTACATTCTAAGCATGTAAAAATTTAATAGAGGGCTTGTAATTATCTTTAATTATTCGTATTTTTTTCTACTATTCATTCGTTTATACAAAGTTATATAAGTTTAAGATTTTAAATGCACAGAACAAACACACGACATAACATAAACAGTGTACTCACCCGCTACCACAGTCGCCGCAGGGGCCACCACCGTCGCCAAGGGGGCCACCACCACCGCCGGCCCGCGGGCCACCACCACCTCCGCCGCGCGGGCCGTCACTACGTTCGCCGTGGGGGCCACCACCACCGCCGCCATGGGGGCCTCCACCACCGCCGCCGTGGGGGCCACCACCACCGCCGCCGTGGGGACCACCACCACCGCTTCCAATCGGACCACCACCGACGTTGGGTCCACCCCTGCCGCCGCCGTTAGGAGCTCCACCGCCGCCATTAGGTCCGCCGCTTGGTCCGCCACGCCTCCGCTGTGGGGCCAAACACCGCCACCGCCATTGGCACAGTTCAGACAAAATACTATAACTTATTCTACTATACCTATTAGACCTGATGCTGGATTTCCTTTAAACTTTGACATGTGACATCAATGGAGGATAAACAATGTATGGTCATAATTATTTAATTTCAGAATGTTGAATGAGTTGTCACAAGGTAAATAATAGGTTACCCCAAAATTAAATTTTATCCACTTCAATTAACAGCCAAAACCAGATGCCGTGTCTATATATTTATATACCTATATTTAATCAACATACGAGTATGTGTTTATTTTAATACCTAGTTATATTTTTAGAAATCACTTCGTAGCTGATGACTAATATGCATTAATTTACAATAACACATTTATTCGATTTTATTTACGTATTGTTCAATATTACGCTCTAAAGTTCAAAAACCCTTTAACACAGATGACTTTCAAGTTACATTCGAGTAAATCTAAGGGTAATCTACCCATATTCTTTAAAATTGAAGGAAAACCGAAAAGAAAACTTAAATAATAAAAAATAATACCTGGTGACGCGAAAGTGGCGGCCAAGAGCCCTAAAGCTATGGTAAGTACTGCTACACGCTTCATGTCGATCTGTGCTGAGACTTGTCATCACTTCTCTTATATACACTCGCTTATCACGGACTCGAGTGGACAATGTTTATTATGTTTGTTTAGCTCTTTTTACAATCATTATTAAGACACCGTTGTGATAAAACCCTTTTGAAATAAAAGTACTGGTAAGTACATACAAATTGAGATCTAATCTTATTAAATATTTTCATAGTTGGCAGCTACTAATTAAAGCCACCTACTTCTATAAGGAAAACAGGGGTGTTTATCTCGAGTATTTCTTTTTAATATTCTACCACATGAAGCCTACATCATAAATTACATGGCTTTGTTCAATCAATAACAAGACACAAATTCTTATATAAAAACATCAATATTATATAGTTTTCATGAGGATAAAAAGTAGATTAAAAAGCTGTAATAGTAAGTAACAAAGATACATTTTATTTGGATTCAATTAAAACATATTTGTAGCGAAACTTTAAGACGGAACAATATTCAGGCAACAGCTTTAATATCTGAAACAAGTTGCGGAATGTTTATAGTGGTTACCGTGACCCTGGAACATAAAGGGCAATGGAAGGAACATGAGTGGGTTTAAGTCAGTAAGAGTCTGACACGCCCTCCCGCCGCACCCAGGACGGGAGCAGTCATTGGATGATTTCCCACTCACCAAAAAAAAAAAAATATCTGAAACAAACAAAACGAATGTTTAAAGTTTTATTACAATATTTTAATTTTACACTGTAGACGAAAGCTTTTCAAAAGCTTTTAGAAATTGTTTTTGAATTTGCATCAGTTGTAATTTTTTTAAAGAACACAACACTTTCTTAATCTACAAACAATAATAAAAGGAAAGTGAAGCGCATTTTTGATCGACTTCTAAAAGGAGGAGGTTCTCAATTCGATCACGAAGGGTATTTTTTTAATGTTTGAACACCGATTACGCTGATATTTAAGATCAGATTTACGTGATTCTTATTAAGTTTGATGCAGAATCGTTGCCATTTGGTCCCATATTATTTTTCTGATAGCTGTACGGTCATACAGAGCTATATGGGTTAAAGAAATTAAATTTCAAATACACAGAACAAGACTGTGCAACTGAACTGTGCTTACCCGTCACCGCCGCCGCCGTAGGGTCCACCACCACCGCCGTTTGGGCCACCACCACCACCACCACCGTAGGATCCGCCGCCGCCGCCACCACCACTGGGGCCTCCACCACCGCCGCCGTAGGGTCCTCCGCCATCGCCGTTAGTACCACCTCCGCCGCCGTACGGACCACCACCACCACCGCCGAACAGTCCGCCACCGCCACCACCACCTGCAATTTCCGAGTCCAAAATATTAAGGAAAAGACAAGTAACAAAAAGGTTTATCTGTCTGTGTAGACTACAAATAATAAAAAAGGTGGTACACCAAATAGTCTCAGTACACCTAAAATATTTCATCACTGAGGCCTAAAGGTCATACATAGCTCATTAGAGCCACCCGGCAGCCACTCCGCACCGACTCGCCTCCTGCGGCTAGTATTCTTTATATGGATCTGTATGGGTATGTGCTCACTATGTCAACTCCGTAGCGTCAACGGATCGCCTCGGTTTTAAGCCCATCGTGCGCGGTCGGCGGGTGGGTCACTCGTTGACAACTCGCTGCCGTGCGTTGGCCGGCGTCGCTGCCGTGCGTTGACCGGCGTCGCTGCCGTGCGTTGACCGGCGTCGCTGCCGTGCGATGACCGGCGCTTGGTCTCTTTCTCGTTCGCTCGTTGACCGCGGGTGGCCCACTGGTTGACGGCGGGTGGTCCACCTATCGACAACCCGTCGACAACGAGTTTACGCCCTGCGTCGAGGCGGTGCGGAGTTGGTGCCGGGTGACTAATGAGCTATGACCTTAACACAGGTTTAAAACTGAACATTGAACATTATTGAAGGGAAAACAATTTAGTGTATTTTTATTTCCAGAATGATGAATCAGATGTACGACGGTAAATACCAGAATATAACAAATTGAATAAACTCAAGTAATTTAACATCAAAATCAGATGGCTGAAATGGTGACTGAACTGAATTTACACACGAGTATGTGTTGATCACAGTTGATAAACATCTATAGTTAAAAAACCCACCTTTAACATTTTCAATTGTATGAAAATGGAAAACCATCATAAAATAATCACGATGCAATTCCTGGTAATGCACTAGTGATAGCCAAGAGCCCTAAGGCTATGTAAGTACAGCTAGACGAGTCATGTTGATCTGTGCTGCAATCTACCTCCACTTCCCTTATACAAGGTGTATTTTTGGTCTTGCTCAACCCACTAGGAGATGATTCTACTCATAAAAACAAACAACTTTTATTATGGAACCAACTCTGAAATCGCGAAAAAAATATCAGCTGGTTCATACATTATGGTCCGAGGGCATTGAACTTTTCTTAGAAACAGCTGATATGTTATTCGCGATTTTTGAGTTGGTTCCATAATAAAAGTTGTTTGTTTTCATGGGTAGAATCATCTACTAGCGGGTTGAGCAAGACCAAAAATACACCTAGTATACACTCGCATACATCTCAGACATGAATGGACAATTGTTTATTATACCTAAGTACTCAGTACTCGTTGATAAACTACATATTTTACAATCATTATTAAGGCTTCACTCTAATAAAATTTCCGTATGTAACAAGTATTGTGGTTGTTATCGTCGTATATCATAATTGCCGGTTCGTGGATTTTACATTATAACACAGAGTTTTAATTTGAAGTTTACGTACTCAAGTACGCAGTTAATTTCAAATCTCTAATCAATGGCCATCTCTGTCTATCTCTCTCTGCGTAAATTTCATTTGCGCGAAAGGGCATTTTTATATTTTGCACGAAAGGACATTTGCGCGAAATATCCTTTACTTGCAATGACTCTTGCACGAAACACTAGCAAAAGAATTCTCTCAAAATGCGAGAAATGAGATTCTAAATACAATTAACAGCATTATGTGGAGCACAATTTAACTTCAATCCAACTACCCATCCTACTTCCTAAATGAAGAAGAAAGTTTGTAATATGCGCGTGTGCGGATTTTTGTTTTAAAATAAAAAAAAAGACAAAGGACAACAAAAGTTGTCCGTTTTCTTTTTTCCCCTTTGCTTACTGATGTACATTCTATCTCAGCTTAAAAAGTTTCTTACTAAACCGCGGGATTCTTTAGATACATATAAAAGCATCATAATCAACATCAACAACTTAATTATAACACTTACTTATACATATGAATTTTATTTTATTTTCCTCAAGCGTGTTGACAGATGGCGTATGGAACGCGTAAGCATTTTATTATTACGCCCTCGCTCCATTCGATTTGGGCTGCAATTGAGAAAAGCTTGATGTGAAACATAACTCTCAACTAGTTTCATTCCCGTAAATTAATGAATTGAATCTAATTTCAATAGCTGGTGCAACGGGCGTTCTTTTGGACCACTACGTAAAAGCGTAAGAGAACCGAGCGTAAAAATGATAAAATGTTTGTGTTTCATACGACATTTCCTAAACACTATGGCGGTGAGGAAAAAACCTTGACTTTTTTTGTCATTTCAAATTAACATGCCGTGTGATGTAACATCATTTCTCCTTGACCATAGTGATGATAACTATAGAGTCAATAAGACTATACTCTTGACCATAAAAACCAAAGAGGTCTCAAGTTATAAGTGTCATAAACTTGTTGGTATAATATTTTCATAAAGAAAAATTACTAAGAAAAAAATGTTCTATAAATTTGCATTAGCCAAACCCTGAAATAGTACAACTGTTCCATACTTTCTGTGGAGCTGTATTTCCTCAAACTTAATGGCAGATCGATCCCGTGACAAACGATTGTAATGTTTATAGAAGCCGTCAGGATGATTTTGTTTTAAAAATTTAAATTAAATTCGGTAATGCACATCAGCTAGTTAGGAGTATGTTGCCATGCTGCCGTAGTGCCGTAGTAAAAGGCGGTAGGATGGCGTTCACGCAGTCACTTAGTTCTAAATTGGATTTAGCTTCATTTACGCTTACTAGGTAATTTTTGAATGGCAGAAAGTATCATAATATGTATCACGATATTTTCTGACCTGACATTCAAAAAGCATTTAAGCTTTAACTCCTTAAAGTTCTAACGAAGTCAAATCGGCAGTCAAGTAAAAACACTACACACTAATAATCCCTGTGTAAAGTTATGCAATGAATAAAGCCTGTGTAACCATACATTTTTTGACGTATAAACCTGTCATAACACGACCTCCGGCTCAGCAGTCAGGGTCACTAACCAGTAGACCAACAGGCCCGCCGCAAAAGTTTGAATTTAAAAAAGAAATAAAATAAGTACCGTCTCATCCGAAATACATGGTTATGTAATACTAGCTAGGTTTCTCTCACGGTTTCACCTGCGTTGTGTTAGGTCTTTGCTGCTTCGCTTCCGTGCAACACAGCGTGATGTTTTTAGCCTATGTTATATGCTGATAACGTTTTTTTTTAAATTTAAATAATATTTCGATGAAAGTTTACTTTCGAGCGAGAAAATCTTTCCTCTTCATAATATTTGTAAAAATATGAGTTGTAAGTCATCATCATCTCCCTAGCTTTTTCCCAACTATGTTGGGGTTGGCTTCCTATCTTACCGGATTCACCTGGATACCAGTGTTTTACGTGAAGCGACTCCTATCAGACCTCCACAACCCAGTAACTGGGCGACACGATACCCCTTGGTTGGACTGGTCCGACTTATTGGCTACTGAATACCCGTAACGACTGTCAAAGTTCTACGAATGACAACCGGGACCAACGGCTTTACGTGCTTTCCGAGGCACGGGATGTTAGTGATGTCCATGATAAACTTTAGAAAGTAGTATGAATTGAAAAAGTCACATTGGTATGTACTAGCCCAGATTCGAACCCGCAACCTCTTTATCAACTAGGCGGGCGCTTTATCCACTGGGTCATCATGACCAAAATAGGAGTAAGTACATACAGGTGGTGAATATAAATAATAGAATAAATAATTTTTTTCCTTATTAGAACATTTTCAACAAATAACTCTATATTCATTACAAGTACTATGTGTTGGTCCACCTACATATAATTACTATAAGTTATTATACATAAACCTTCCTTTTGAATCACTGTATCTATTAAAGATCTCTATCTCATACATAGGGACAGACAAACAGTTGAAAGCGACTTTGTAGTGATATACTATGTAGTGATTTTATGTGGCTGGTAACTAATTATAAGTTTCTTTAAGGAAAACGGAAGTATTTATCTCTAGTGATTCTTATTTACATTTGATATAATATAAGATTCTACTAAGTAGTACATTTACATATTATACCATTCTTATAGAATTAAATGACGAGTGAAAAAAAAACAAACTACATAGGTATGTAGTTTGTCATAGAGTGATATAAAATAAAAAGCTGTATTATAGTAACAAAGATACGTTTTATTTGGACTTAATTAATACATATTTATGGCGAAACTTCAACAATTGTACTTTTGAATTTTGTGCTACGTTTTGGCAACAGCTTTAATATCTGAAACAATGAAAAACGACTGTTAATGATGTTGTATTATAAATTATGTTTTAATTTTTAATTAAGGTAGGTACCAAGTTTTTTTAAGTTTTTACATTAGTTTCACTTTTTTCTTATTAATCACTACCTACAAATGTACCTATTAATAACACACCTACATTTTTAGCATGTAAACATTTAATAAGGGGAATGTGAAGCTTATTTTCTAATTGTCGTTAATTTATACAAAGTTATATAAATTTAACTTTCAAATGCACAGAACAAACACACGACATAACATAAACAGTGTACTCACCCGCCACCGCCGCCGTTGGGGCCTCCACCACCGCCACCATTCGGACCACCACCACCACCGCCGTTGGGACCACCGCCGCCTCCGCCGTTGGGACCGCCACCGCCGCCATTAGGACCGCCACCGCCTCCGCCGTTTGGTCCGCCACCGCCCCCGCCATTGGGCCCACCACCGCCCCCGCCGTTGGGCCCACCACCACCGCCACCATTCGGTCCACCTCCGCCCCCGTTGTAGCCGCCGCCGCCTCCGTATTCACCGCCGCCGCCACCACCGGCTGGAATTTACAATGAAATAAATTTCGGAATGGGAAAAAACATATAGTATAAATAATTTGGGCATGTAATGTTCAGCCAAACAAGCACAGTTAGGACAAACTACTATAACTTATTCGACTATACCTATTAGACTTGATGCTGGATTTCTACTAAACTTTGACGTGTGACATCAATGGAGGATAAACATGTTTGGTCATAATTAATTCACAAGGTAAATAAGAGGTTACCCCAAAATTAAATTTTAAACACTTCAATTAACAGCCAAAACCAGATGTCGTGTCTAAATATTTAATCAACATACGAGTATGTGTCTATTTTAATAGTTATATTTTTAGAAATCACTTCGTAGCTGATGACTAATATGCATTTAATTACAATAACACATTTATTCGATTTTATTTACGAATTGCTCAATATTATGCTCTAAAGTTCAAAAACCCTTTGACACAAATGACATTCAAGTTACATTCGAGTAAATCTAAGGGTAAAAATCTGCCCATATTCTTTGAAATTGAAGAAAAACCGAAAAGGAAACAAAATAATAAAATAACAAAATAATACCTGGTGACGCGAAAGTGGCGGCCAAGAGCCCTAAAGCTATGGTAAGTACTGCTAGACGATTCATGTCGATCTGTGCTGAGACTTGCCATCACTTCTCTTATATACACTCGCTTATGTCACGGACTCGAGTGGCCAATGTTTATTATACTTATTTACTCATCACAATATGTTTAGCTCTTTTTACAATCATTATTAAGACACCGTTGTAATAAAACCATTTTGAAATAAAAGTACTGGTAAGTACATACAAATTGAGATCTAATCTTATTAGATATTTTTATAATTGGTCACTATTAATTATAGCCTCCTACTTCTATAAGGAAAACAGTGTTTATCTCGAGTATTTCTTATTTGATATTCTACCACATGAAGCCTACATCATAAATTACATGGCTTTGTTGAATCAATAACAAGACACAAATTCTTATATAAAAACATCAATATTATATAGTTTTCATGAGGATAAAAAGTAGATTAAAAAGCTGTAAGTAACAAAGATACATTTTATTTGGATTCAATTAAAACATATTTGTAGCGAAACTTTAACACGGAACAATATTCAGGCAACAGCTTTAATATCTGAAACAAACAAAACAAATGTTTAAAGTTTTATTACAATGTTTTAATTTTACACTGTAGACGAAAGCATTTCAAAAACTTTTAGAAATTGTTTTTGAATTTGCATCAGTTGTAAAAATTTTAAAGAACACAACATTTTCTAAATCTACACACAATAGTAAAAGGAAAGTGAAGCGCATTTTTATTTGGCTTCAAAAAGGAGAAGTTTCTCAATTTGATGGGTATTTTTATGTTTGAACACCGATTACGCTGATACTATGATAGTTATATGGGTTAAAGAAATTAAACTTTCAAATGCACAGAACAATACTGTGCAACTAAACTGTGCTTACCCGCCACCGCCGCCGCCGTAGGGTCCACCACCACCGCCGTTTAAGCCACCACCACCACCACCGTAGGATCCGCCGCCGCCGCCACCACCACTGGGGCCTCCACCACCGCCGCCGTAGGGTCCTCCGCCACCGCCGTTAGTACCACCTCCGCCGCCGTACGGACCACCACCACCACCGCCGAACAGTCCGCCACCGCCACCACCCCCTGGAATTTACGAGTTCAAAATATAAAAGGAATGAATGTAAGGAAGATGTTTATAAACACCAATAATAAAAAGGTAGACCGTCAAACAGCCCCAGTATAGCTAAAATACTTTATAACTTAGGTCAAACGCTGGTTTTGCTGAACCTGCGTTCAGCAAAAGCGTCTCCAATGAAGGGAAAACAATTTAGTATATTTCTTTTTTTTCAGAATTATGAATCAGATGTATGTACGACGGTAAATAAGTACCAGAATAACGCAAATTTACAAAGTCAAGTAATATAACATCAAAGTCAGATGGCGTGACTGAACTGAATTCACACACGAGTATGCGCGATTTGGTTTGATAAAAATCTAAAGTCAAAAATTTGTAGGAAAATTTAAAACCACATATACATATTACCTGGTAATGCACTAGTGACAGCCAAGAGCCCTAAGGCTATAGTAAGTACAGCTAGACGAGTCATGTTGATCTATACACTCGCATGGATGGACAATTGTTTTTATACCTAAGTAAGTTTAGTACTCGTTGTTAAACTATTTTACAATCATTATTAGGGCTTCACTCTAATAAAATTACCGTATGTAACAAGTTGTGGTTGTTATCGTCGTATATCATAATTGTCGGATCGTGGATTTTACATTATAATACAGAGTTTTCATTTCTAGTACTATTTGTTTGTCCACCTACATATAATTACTATATAGTTATTATACATAAACCTTCCTTTTGAATCACTGTATCTATTAAAGATCTATGCATACAATTACATAGGGACTAGGGAATGGTCCCGGGAAATCCCGGTCCCGAAAATTACTTGATATTTGTATAGAATAAAGAACCGGGACGATCACACCTCATCCCGGGACTTTCGGGACCTTCGGGAAATAGTTGAAAAGTATAAACTTAAATTAAGAATTTGAGTTTCCCTATTCAGATATCATAATAAAAGGTTTCTTATTAAGATTTTATTTTAAAGTAGAGGTCCGCTTAGCGGTTTCACCCGCTGCTACACGTATTTCCGAGCAAATGAGGTCAAAAGTAGCCTTGTTACTTAGGGATCTTGTAGCTTTTTAGTGTTGAAAGATTTTTTTAAATATAATTAGTAGTTCTAGAGTTTATTGGTTACATACCTAGAATACCTAAAAAACAACAAATCTTTCTTTTTTGTAATACCTTACCTAATAGTGTAGAATCTACACTGTACTTAGATAGTGGTTCGCTCATCGGTTTACCCGGTGCTTGCTACTGCTGCCTGTTTTCCCGTCAGAGTAAGGCGTTTTCCCGTCAGAGTAAGGCGTTTTCCCGCGGTAAAACAGTCTATGTCACTCTTACTCAGAGTTAATGTAGCTTTCTAATGAATGATGATATATATTTTTTAAATCGCTTCAGTAGTTGCGGAGTTTATCGATTTCATACATACAAAAAATCTTTCCTCTTTATAATAAAAATGTAGATAAGTAAATTAAAGAATAAAGTTAAAAAATTCTCTGCAGCAGGATTACTGTGCAAGAAAATAAAATCACGCTTAGGTGATAAAAGCTTAGACGCGCTCTTTTTTTTAAAAACCCATTATAATGAGAGACAGTAAATAATTGAACGTTTTCATATTTTGTTAATTTCATTCCTTTATAACTTTTTCATATTTTATTATTTAATATTCCTTAAAAATAGGCGTCTCAGTGATATGATAACTTCTGGATGCTTATGGTTTAATATTAGAATTAAGAAAAGAATTTATGTTTTACTAGCTTTTGCCCGCGTGGAATAATAGTTCCCGGTCCCGGGGCATTTCCGGAATGAAAACTGTCATATGTCCTTTCTCTGGTTCCTGACTATACAGGGTGTCCCACGGCTATGCCACATGGAGGGAAAGTACCTTAAATATTGTAGATAGAACATTTTGCTGAATGAAGTCATTATTTGAATTTTAAAAACATTTTAAACTGCACTCATAGATATTTAAATAATTACATATTTACCCTTCTCTTCCTAATCACTTTCGCCCAATTTCCATTCTCCCGTTCCTTTCTAAAGTGCTCGAGGCCTGCGTGCAGAGGCGTATTTACAAATTTGGCGCCCCGGGCCAGTTAGCTTTGCCGCCCCATATGTTTTTTTAACAAATTTTAGTTACTTCATACCTTACTAAAAATATAAATGCAAATGTATTTAGTATTTAGTAGGATTCGATGCATTACTATGATTTGGTAAGGGGAACAGCAGTGCCCTTACCAAATCAAGCAAAAATGACATCCTTTCATCCATAACATACCATCCTTTTCTACAACCAGTTCAGGTCATTTTTGACCCTCCTATAATTTCCTTGTGCATAAAGCCTAAAACCAGAATTATAACTAGACAAAGATTCTTCAAAACTAATAAATAGGGTGACTGGTAATCATTAAAATTGTTTATTTATAATCTTCTATATATAAAAAAATTAATTGCTGTCTCGCTAAAACTTGAGAATGGCTGAACGGATATATCTTATCTTGATCTTGAAATGTTAGTGGAGGTCTAGGGAAGGTTTAAAACTTAGGTTTAAAAGGTGAGAAAAAAACGAATAATTGCCATGAAAACCCTCAAAACAGCCCTTTTCTTTTTCCCATACAAACGTTTTCTAACTAAAACGTAGAGTCAATTTGAGCTTTAACGCCATACCATTAAGTTCAAGTGTTAGTCGAGAGCTTTTGAGAAGCCAAAACAATTATGTGACGTTAGTATCGTATCGTCGTCAAACACAAATTGTCTGACGTAAAATGTCACTTGAAATATAAACGTCTCTTTATATTCTTCTATTCATCTTTAATATTTACTAGGTAATTCTAAATTCACATCCGTATTAATAATATTAATACGGATGTGAATTAGTCAATGGTCTAATAGCGAAAAGTTTTGACCAACATATCCAAAAGCTATCGCTCAACAGCTGGCTCAGGAATCAGATTCAAAAGGCAGTTGTTTTGGATACGGCACGCATTGTGAGGAGGTTCCTCACTCTGGAACCGTAACCATCGTTAGCTTGGGTTTCAATACCTAGCGACGGTGGAGCACTATTTTTATACATATTTTTATAAAAAAATGTTTTTTATTATGAAATTTCTTTTTTTTTTTAAATATGTAAAAAAATATGTTTAATAAAGAATGCTGAGACATATTAATACGAAAGTAACTCTGTCTGCCTGTATGTCTGTCTATCTCTTCTTCACGCCTAAACCACTGAATCGATTTGGTACAGAAATAGTTTGGGACCAGAGAAAGGACCTAGGACAGTTTTATTCCCCGGGAACGGGAGCTAATAATCCACGAGGACAAAGTCGCGGTCAAAAGCTAGTTTGTAATAAGATTTTTTTTGATCCGGGGTGAAAAGTCTCTGTCTGCGTGGTCGAAGTGGGGCCTGTCAGACTCTAACTGACGAGAAACAACCCTGAAGTTCCTTCTCCTACCTACGAGGATCGCGGGAACATAAGTGACTTTCTGGTAGCATTCCGTCTCCGCGGGCCTCCTCAGGTCTGGGGTTGCAATTGAGGTGCGGGAACATTGCGCCGCCACCTCAGGTCTTATTAAATGAGGGGTGATGTACGTCCCCAAGTCCGCCGCCCCTGGACCTATCTACTATCTAGGGAGGCTCCTCCGACCTTCCTAAATGGGTACTTCAACGCCCAGTAAACCTGCTGCAGGCCGCGAAAGAGGTAGACATATCTCTTTCTCGCTTTTCGCAGCTGCCTTCTGCGCGATAGCTGTTTAGAGGAAAGAGACCACTGGGTGTCTGAGGACTCTGCGCTGCCAGCCATCGTGCTGACTACGATCTGCAGAGACAATTCGCTGCCTACTATAGGCATAAGAGCACGGTGCGGTCTCACCCAAGCGGCACAGTCTGCCAGCGAATGTCGCGCCGTGTTCTCCCGATAGTCAACGCAGCGGAGACAACAAGCGTCCGGGTCTCTGTAAATGAGGCACAGGTACCCAAATCACACCCGAAAGCATCTGTGACGCCCAAAACGTCATCGAGCACTGGTTTGATTGCTTTGATGATGATGAGGCCAGCGCTAGGGCGTAAAAACCGACAAAGATCTATCTTCCGCTGCATCGGTTGCTCGGTTGCTCCCCTAGTCTTTAGGCCGCACAGGTACAATGACGTCTAGGTCCCAGGGTGAAGATTCGGCCAAAGCACAAGCCGCCTCGTGAAAGATCGTGTGATATCCCCTTATTACTAATAACCATCACCTTCTACGTATTCCGCAATCCAGAAATGATGCTGGCTACCTAACAACATCGTAGAGTAAGTGACCAATATTAAAATAAAACAGGTTTTTAATACTGTTAAAAACCGGAAAAATAAAAGAAAATGCAATCTCACCACTGTTTACGGTAGGAGAACTAAGTTGTGAGACTTGACAATAAGAGGCGCCTTGCAAAAGCTGCGGGGGCGGCTTCGCCACCCCTTTTAGTAGAAGAACTAAGTTGTGAGTCTTGGTTTAAAATTGACAATAAGAGGCGCCTTGAAAAAGCTGTTGGGGCGGCTCAGCCGCCCCTCGCAGTAGAAGAGCTAAGTTGTGAGTCTTGGTTTAAACTTGACAATAAGAGGCGCCATGAAAAAGCTGTGTGGGGGGGCTCTGTCGCCCCTCGCAGCAGAAGAGCGAAGTTGTGAGTCTTGGTTTAGCCTTTTGTATGCCGTAACTAATTAAACAATTAAAAACTATTGTGTCTCGCGTAGATCAGGGCTTTCGGCAGTCCAAGGGTTAAACTTGACAATAAGAGGCGTCATGAATAAGCTGTGGGGGCGGCTCTGCCGCCCCTCGCAGTAAAAGAGCTAAGTTGTGAGTCTTGGTTTAAACTGACAATAAGAGGCGCCATGAAAAGCTGTGGGGGTGGCTCTGCCGCCCCTCGCAGTAGAAAAACTAACAGAACTTGTAAGTCTTGGTTTAAACTTGACAATAAGAGGCGCCCCGCCATGAAAAAGCTGTAGTGGCGGCCTTGCCGCCTCTCTCAGTAGAAGAGCTAAGTTGTGATTGCGATTAGAGGCGTCATGAAAAAGCTGCGGGGGCGACTCCGCCGCCCCTCGCAGCGAGCCGCCCCGGGCCATGGCCCCCTTGGCCCTAGGGTAAATACGCCACTGCCTGCGTGTACACAAACAATTCTCAGGGTTTGTTTTCCGACACAACCTTGTAAGCTCATTTCAGTCGGGGTTCAGGCCTGGGCATAGTACAGCTTCAGCTCTCCTTAAAGTGACTGGTGACATTAGAGTAGCAATGAGTGATACCAAGGTTACTGTGTTGGTACTTATCGATTTCTCCAATGCGTTTAATGCTGTCAGTCACGACATTCTTTTAGCTATCCTTTCACGTCTAATGGTTTCATCTGAGGCATTGGAATGGTTCTCTTCTTATCTTCGGGGGCGTCGGCAATTAGTTCGCGCTGATGAGAACTCGTCGAGTTGGCGTGAGCTGGATGCATCGACGCGGGTGGAAAGTTTGTCTGACGCTATAGAAGATGTAAACCAGGACTTGGAAGCTATTAAGGAATGGTCTGATAGATTTGGGGTGTACGTGAACCCCTCAAAGTGTCAGGCTATTGCAAAAGGAAGCTCTCGCATGATGGCCAGAGTGTCGGTTAGCTCTCTCCCTCCTATTATATTTGACGGATCCGTCATTCCCATCAGCCAAAGTGTTAAAGATCTTGGTTTACATCTCGACTCCACACTTGGCTGGCAAAGTCATGTTTCCAGTGTTAGCCAAAGAGTCAACGGTACTTTACGATCCCTATATCGTCAGAAAAACTTTTTGCCTGTTAAGACGAAAACTATGCTTGTGCAGACCTTAAGCTTAGCTCTTTTACCTACTGCTTCTAAAATTTTTGAAAAAGCAATGTGAATCGTGTTTACTCATTTTGCGAAAAATATAAAATATTTACCGACTGCCAAAATGGTTTTAGGAAAAATCGATCAACAACTTTAGCTATCTATAAATACATCCATGAAGCAATTAATATAATAAATAACAGACAATACGCTATAGGTATATTATTAGATATGACGAAGGCCTACGATAAGGTGCAGTACGACATACTCCTTAGGAAACTCCAGGACATAGGAATACGGGGGACACCTCACAAATGGTTTAAATCGTATCTGAACAATAGACAGCATCAGGTAGAAATTGAATTCTATAACAAAGAAACCAAAACCATAGAAAATATTCGATCAGACAACAAAACAATAAATGCTTCAATCCCTCAAGGAAGCGTTATTGGATGCCTACTATTCTTAGTTTACATAAATGACCTTCCAAAAATTATAGATGGCCCATGCGTACTGTTTGCGGACGACATCTCACTCTTAACACCATGCCATGATAGCCAAAACTTAAACAAAACTCTAACAACCATACTTGATAGGACCATAAACTGGTTGACAGATCACAACCTAGAAGTAAATTTTTTAAAAACAAAAATAATGACCTTCCACCCTCGTCAAAAGTCTCCCTTACACATAAACTTTACCTAAGTATAATAACTTATCCATAGAAGTTGTTAATGAATTTACGTTACTTGGCATATCTATAGACACAAATATAAATTGGAAATCTCACATTAATAAGATTAAATCTAAAATGTCAAAATTTTCCTACGCTCTTCGTGAAGTCAAAAAGACTACCAATTTAAAGACCGCACTTGCTACTTACTATGCTTACGCATACGCGTGGCTCAGTTATGGAATAATATTATGGGGAAACAGCACCGACGCACCTACATGGTTCACGTTACAAAAAAAACTTGTAAGAATTATAGTAGACATAGAAGGCACAGATAGCTGTAAAATACATTTCCGAGAACAAAAAATTCTAACACTACCCTGCATCTACATATTAGAAATATGTAAATTCGTAAGACAAAACCAACAGTTCTTCTCGAAAAGGGAAGATATACAGACACGTTACGCCCTTCGTCATGGAAACCGGTTGAACCTACCATCTTCCCGGCTAAAAATGCACTCAACATTTACACTGGCAATGTCTGTTAAAATCTACAATAAATTACCCAATATACTAAAACAACAGGAAAAAAATAACTTATTTTTAAATAAGCTAAAGCAATTCCTTATATCTAAAAGCTACTACACTGTCAAAGAATATCTAGAAGATAAATTAAATTGAATTAAATTAACTTAAAAATAAACTTAATCTACTTAAATTTAATTACATTGACTTAAATATAAATTGACATAAATAAAATTAACTACATTAAATGAACTTAAACTAAATTAAATTGACATAAACATAAATTAAATATAACTGACTTAATATAAATTGATTTAAATTAACTTACATGAAATTGACATAAACTACATTAAATATGACTGAATTACCTATATATAAATTGACATAAATTAATTTGAATTAAATTGACTTAAACTGAATTAAATTAAATTGACTTAAATATAAATTGACGTAAATTAAACTAACTTAAACTAAATAAAATTAGATTGATATAAACTAAAATTAAAATTGACTAAATGACTTAAACTTAACCAAATTCAATTTATTTATATATATATTGACATAAATTAAAAATACATTATTATTACAATGTTTATTTTTAGCATTTTATTTAAATAAGACTGAATTAAATTACACACTAAATTAAATAGGTTTAAAATATATGACTTAAACAGCAACACCTAAATTAATACTTCCTTTATTATTTCGGTTAAACATGGTTGACTTAACAAAAAGAATAAACAAGACTAACTGCCTCCTCTCTCCTACATTTTGCCGTGCCCGACAGGGTCCACATATGTTCTTAATATTTCTTTAAACCATCAATGTATACTTGTGGTGTGCAATAAATGATTTGATTGATTGATTGATTGATTAATTTTCCCTATTATCGACTATGGTGATGTGTGTTACTTTGATCTGAATGCAGTCCTGTTGGGTAAGCTGGATAGGACACTAAACAACTGTATTAGGTTTATATTCAACCTAAGGAAATACGACCATGTATCGAGTTTTAGGGCTGATCTCAAATGGTTGTCCATTCGTCAAAGGAGAAGTTTGCGTGCTTTGACAATGCTTTACTCCTTGCTCAACTCTCCTTCTTCGCCTTCTTATCTTATGTCTCACTTCCAATATCTTTGTTCTTCCCATGCTAGAAATCTGCGCTCTTCCAAAAATCTCCTCCTGCTTTGCCCTACCCATACTTCTGATTTTGTTCATTCTTCTTTTTACATTCAGGCCATTCTTCTCTGGAATGCGCTTCCTCTTGATATTAGGACGGCGACCAGTCGATATGCATTTAAGCGGAAATTGAAGATTCATTTACAGCATTAACTATTAAGCAGAGTTCTTTCATAATTTACTTTCACTTATATATAAATATATATTATAGATATATGTATTTATTTACTTATGTATGTAGTTATTATGTATATTATTATGTATTTTTTTTGTTATTTAATAAACTTGCTATCTTTTTAGTTTTACCACCATAAATGCACCTACTATGCTATCTCTTCACCACCCTAGGTTGACTGGGAGAGAATGCCTTTGGCATTAAGTCCGCCTGTGTACCGTTGTGCATAAAGTGTAAATAAATAAATAATAAATAAATAGTGGAACCGGGAATCGAACCTGTTATTCGAGAAAATTAATCAGCCTGTAGTTTTATCATACCGATCGAAAGGCTTCACTATAATGATTATTTTTTGCTAAATAACATAGTGTCAAAAATAAAAGAAAGACCATGAATTTTAACATTTTAAAACAAAATTAGTCAATTATGGAAATGCTCAAAATGAGCCAATTCTTCTTAAATACAAAGTGATAACTTTGGATTATTTAATTCCCTGATGATTTTTTGGTCTCGTTTTGATGGATATTTATTTATTTAAATGATGCGTACTACTCAAGTGGGAGATTAATTAGTTAAAAGTAGTTATGATGGTCTTGTATGTCCTTACTTCAATGTAAGCTTTTAACTTTTCTGGACAAAATTTTACATCTAATGTAAAAATTCACGGTCTTCCTTTTATTTGTGACACTATGATATTTAGCAAAAAATAATCCTTATGATGAAACCTTTCGATCGGTATGATAAAACTACAGGTGATTATTTTTTCGCGTGGAACAAGTTCGATTTCCGGCCAAACCATTTAATTATTTAAATATCTACAATATTTAAGGTACTTTTCCTCCATGTGGCATAGCTGTGGGACGCCCTATATATGTACCAAATTTCATTCAAATCGGTTATGTGGTTTAGGTGTAAAGAAGAGACAGACAGAGTTACTTTCGCATTTATAATATTAGTACGTAAGTACGGATATTAGTATAAGATTCTACTAGAATTAAAATAAAATGGCATCAAAAAACAAACAATAGTTTCCAGTAAGGTTACTATACTTTCGCCGCTTGAGGGTTTCCGCAGCCGAGGCGGCAGCACCGGCACAGCACGCCGTACTAGGAAGTATCAACGTGGCAATGCTGCCAGCCTCTTGGGCACTTTACCGGTTGACAGCGATGCGGGGGAGTTTTTTGATGCCATTTTATTTTAATTCTTTATTTTAATTCTAGTTTTATTAATTCAATTTAATTTTAAATAATAAAAGATTCTACTAAGTAGTACAGTTACATATATTATACCATTCTCATTGAATTAAATGAAGTTAGCAAACATTTAAAAAATATGTAGTAGCCATAAGAACGAAAGTAGTGAGAAAAGTGTGATATATGGAATAAAATGCAGTAATATAGTAACAAAGATACGTTTTATTAGGACTTAATTAATACATGGCGAGACTTCAACCAATTGGCAACAGCAATAATATCTGAAACAATTAAAAACGAATGTTAATGTTGTAGTATTATAAATTAATTTTTTTAATTTTTAATTAAGGTACCAAGTTTTTTTAAGGTTTTATATTAGTTTCACTTTTTTCTGATTAATCACTACCTACAAATGTTTAATAATAATAATAATAATAAGCCTTTTTATTCGGACCACAAAATACAGTTACATTTTTTTTTCTCTCTTTACACTACTACTTATACAAATATTTCATACATATTATTAATTGTATTTTATAAAATTAAAAGTTTTAACGATTGTCGCATATTTGGTGCTTCTTTATTTTCTGTAAGTCCGTTTGCCAGTTGGCAAAGGCCTCCTCCAATACCCGGGATAGAACAAAAAAAAAAATAATATATATATAAGACTTATTAGGAATGTATACAAAAACAGCTCGGCGTGCACCAACAAATGTACCTACATATTAATAACATACCTACATTCTAAGCATGTAAAAATTTAATAGGCATGTAATTATCTTTAGTTATTCGTATTTTCTACTATTCATACGTTTATACAGTTATATAAGTTTAAGATTTTAAATGCACAGAACCAACACACGACATAACATAAACAGTGTACTCACCCGTCACCACCGTCGCCGTAGGGGCCACCACCGTCGCCGAGGGGGCCACCAGCACTGCCGCCCCGCGGGCCACCATCACCTCCGCCTTGGAGGCCACTACTACGTTCGCCTTGGGGGCCACCACCACCGCCGCCGTAGGGGCCACCACCACCGCCGCCGTGGGGGCCACCACCACCGCCGCCGTGGGGACCACCACCACCGCTTCCAATCGGACCACCACCGACGTTGGGACCACCCCTGCCTCCGTCGTTAGGACCTCCACCGCCGTCATTAGGTCCGCCGCTTGGTCCGCCACGCCTCCGCTGTGGGGCCCACCACCTCCACCACCATTGGCACAGTTAAGACAAAATACTATAACTTATTCTACTATACCTATTAGACCTGATGCTGGATTTCCACTAAACTTTGACGTGTGACATCAATGGAGGATAAACAATGTATGGTCATAATTATTTAATTTCAGAATGTTGGATGAGTTGTCACAAGGTAAATAACAGGTTACCCCAAAATTAAATTTTAACCACTTCAATTAACAGCCAAAAACAGATGTCGTGTCTAAATATTTAATCAACATACGAGTATGTGTCTATTTTAATATATTTATAGAAATCACTTCGTAGCTGATGACTAATATGCATTTAATTATAATAACACATTTATTCGATTTTATTTACGTATTGCTCAATATTATGCTCTAAAGTTCAAAAACTCTTTATCACAGATGACTTTCAAGTTACATTCGAGTAAATCTAAGGGTAAAGCTACCCATATTCTTTGAAATTAAAGGAAAACCGAAAAGGAAACTTAAATAATAAAAAATAATACCTGGTGACGCGAAAGTGGCGGCCAAGAGCCCTAAAGCTACGGTAAGTACTGCTAGACGATTCATGTCGATCTGCGCTGGGACTTGTCATCACTTCTCTTATATACACTTGCTTATCACGGACTCGAAGGGACAATGTTTAATACCTAAGTACTCATATATTAGGTATAATACCTAAGTACTCATCACATGTTGTTTAGCTCTTTTTACAATCATAATTTAGACACCGTTGTGATAAAACCCTTTTGAAATAAAAGTACTGGTAAGTACATACAAATTGAGATCTAATCTTATTACTTAGATTCATACTAATATTATAAATGAGAAAGTGTGTCTGTCTGTCTGTCTGTTTGTCTTTCTTTCACGGCAAAACGGAGCGACGGATTGACGTGATTTTTTAAGTGGAGATAGTTGAAGGGATGGAGAGTAACATAGGCAACTTTTTGTCTCTTTCTAACGCAAGCGAAGCCGCGGGCAGAAGCTAGTATTTTTATAATTGGCAGCTACTAATTATAGCCACCTACTTCTATAAGGAAAACAGGGGTGTTTACCTCGAGTATTTATTAATCTACCACGTGACGCCTACATCATAAATTACATGGCTTTGTTGAATCAATAACAATACACAAATTCTTATATATAAACATCAATATTATATAGTTTTCATGAGGATAAAAAGTAGAATAAAAAGCTGTAATAGTAAGTAACAAAGATACATTTTATTTGGATTCAATTAAAACATATTTGTAGCGAAACTTTAAGACGGAACAATATTCAGGCAACAGCTTTAATATCTGAAACAAACAAAACGAATGTTAATAAAGTTTTATTACAATGTTTTAATTTTTCACTGTGGACGAAAGTATTTCAAAAGCATTTAGAAATTGTTTTTGAATTTGCATCAGTTGTAAAAATTTTAAAGAACACAACTCTTTCTAAATCTACAAACAATAATAAAAGGAAAGTGAAGCGCATTTTTGATCGACTTCAAAAAGGAGGAGGTTCTCGATTCGATCACGAAGGGTATTTTTTTTATGTTTGAACACCGATTACGCTGATCCGATTTACGCAGAATCATAGCCATACGGTCATACAGAGTTATATGGGTTAAAGAAATTAAACTTTCAAATGCACAGAACAAGACTGTGCAACTGAACTGTGCTTACCCGCTACCGCCGCCGCCGTAGGGTCCACCACCACCGCCGTTTGGGCCACCACCACCGTTGGGTCCGCCGCCGCCGCCACCACCACTGGGGCCGCCACCACCACCGCCGTGGGGTCCTCCACCACTGCCGTTAGTACCACCTCCGCCGCCGTACGGACCACCACCACCACCGCCGAACAGTCTGCCACCGCCACCACCGCCTGGAATTTACGAGTCCTAAATATTAAGGAAAAGAAAAGTAACAAAAAGGTTTATCTGTCTGTGTAGACTACAAATACCTAATACAAAAAAACTTTTTCCAAAAAAAAAGATAACCGACTTCAAAAATTAAAAGCTCTGGCAAAAAGCAAGGCTTCTCTTCTGCCGGTCGAATTGTGTTGCTTTGCCACCGACCTCCGAAATAGTTACTTTTGAGCTTTTAATTTTTGAAGTCGGTTATCTTTTTTTTGGAAAGTTTTTTATTTTTTACTTTTTAGTTAGAGTCCCAATTACGTTTTAGAGTAACTTTAAAAAAAAATGTACGTTTTTCTATAAAAATTGAGGATTTCCCTCGATTTCGGCATGATACCATCATCAGATCCTAGACCTGATGACAATGGGACCATTTGGGAAGTCTACCCTTTCAAACAAAAAAATAATTGTTCAAATCGGTTGGCAAACGACGGAGATATGCGCGAACAAACATAAAAAAAAACATTCAAACATCCGAATTGAGAATCTCCTCCTTTTTTTTAGAAGTCGGTTAAAAAGGTGGTACACCAAATAGTCTCAGTGCACCTAAAATATTTCATCACTGTGGTCTAACGCAGGTTTAAAACTGAACATTGAACATTAATGAAGGGAAAACAATTTAGTGTATTTTAATTTCAATACTAAAATATAACAAATTGAATAAACTCAAGTTATTCAACATCAAAATCAGATGGCGAGACTGAACTGAATTTACACACGAGTATGTGTCTTTCACAGTTGATAAAAATCTATAGTTAAAAGTCCACCTTTAGCATTTGTTCATGTTGATCTGTGCTGTAATCTAGCTGGGTCGATCTCCAGAGGTATTTTTTTTCGTGTCGGGCTGGATAAACCCATTTTAAATAGAAAAACGTTTTCAAATTTTTTTTTTATATATATTTTGGTGTCTAATCTACGTGGTACAAGGCTAGTACTATGAATAAGTTTATTTTAAGTATTTTAAAAATAATCTTAAATCCTAAAATCCTGATCGCTCTGGGTTGACGCAACTCCCGATTGAATGAGAAAAATAGTCTTTAACTTTTTAATGAGAAAGTTCATATGAAACAACTTATTTAAATTACATAACAAATAGTTAATCTTCACAATAATAAAATATTATTAGTTATATTAACAATATTTTTGCCACAATTCGAATTTAAAATAGTGATCGGGCATTTTATCTCATCGCTCTGCGCTGAGGTAAAACATCACGCTCATCCCTAATTACGCGTTATAGACACTCTATTCCCCTCCTGCGGGACAACACATGTAGGGGTCCAACCGCCAAGGAGAATACCTGTGCTCCACGTTCCAGCATTCCAACATTACGAAGGTAAGTTTATGATTGTTCTGGATTTGGTTCACAAATTTTACGATTACTATGGCACGTTATCTAAATTAAATAGTGAACTTGTGAATGTGTTTGTTATGTGAATTAAGTCATCGTTATGATGTTTTTATGAGACGTAATCACAACTTTCTACTGCTTTTGGCTATATTTATGATTTTTTAACTTTTTCTGATCGCTATGGCTGTGATTGCTCTGTCCAAAAAGACCAGAGCGATGATATTTTGCATTTATTGTACGTTATAAATCAATTTTAAGTAGTAGTACCGGTCTGTAAAAATTACAAACGATGAACTATGCTTATAACCTTTCATTTATAACCTTTCCTGGATTTCTGTAGGTAACCTTAACCCATAAACAGATGTTGACGTATTTATGATATTGTTTTTATTGGTATTTAGCTAACCACAACTGTAACCCAGTCTTGTCTAAATTTAAAAACCCTTTCTTGTATAAAACTATTGTTGCAGATTGATATTGTTGATATCATGCCTCGAAATAAGTTTTTTATTGAACAAAAACGTCTTAGGAAGAGAAGGCTGAGCGTCGTAGAGTGGCCAAGATAAAAAATTATCCAGATATATACGAAAAATGGCTTGTAAAGTCAAGAGAGAGAGTTACCAAAGGAAAAAAGCTCGGGGCACAGTGTACTACCAATAAGTGATATGTGAGACTGATAACTTGACTCTTTTCTAAAAAAATACATTTTTCTTACATATAATCTTGTTAAATGTGCACTGAATATGACTGAGAACGGCTTAATAAATAATATTTTATTAAAATTTAATTTTTCTTTCACTGATATCACCATTTATGATCGCTCTGGCACTGCAATTTTTCAACATAAAAGCCAATGATTTTTTTTGTAGTTTTGTTATGATGTAATGACCATGATTTATATTAACTCAGGGCGTAAAAATAGTTGTTAATAGTAAGTGGTTTATACGCCCTAACGTGTTAAATGCGTTACCTAAACATAGTTTAAATTCGACGTCGTAAATTCAAAGGAATTGTCTTTGCATAAGCGACGTTGGTGTATAAACCATGTTTAAAAAACCGGCCAAGAGCATGTTGTTCCACGCTCAATGTAGGGTTCCGTAGTTTCCGTCAGTCACAATAGTGTTCCCACTTATGAGTTTAAAAAAAGGCTATTTGTTACGTTGACACACTCAGTACGCAAGAATTATTTTTTTAGAATGGTCTTTTTTTGTACAAAAACTGTTCTTTCCATCAAGTTCAAAATATTTTTCCTAGAAAGTCCTTATAAAGTTCTACTTCTCAGATTTTTTAAACTTATGGTTTAAAAGTTAATTGTTTTTTACTTTTGGAGCGATTATTTCTGAAATGATTGACATTATCCAAAAATGATTTTAGTAAACCCCTACTCATATTAAATACCTATCCAACAATATATCACACGGTATGGTTTAAATAAAAAAAAAAAACTTTCCTCTTTACATATACCCTAATAAAACATTTTTTTGACAATTTTTATTTTATAAGCCGGTTCAATAAAGAAAGGAATCTTAAATGGCGGCAAGTGCTTGCGTTGACAGATAGTACAGTCTGCTTATAAAAAAGTTTAAAGTTGAAGTTTTTTTTTTAACTGAAAATATTATTAAGAATTTTTATTGTTTTCATCGGAAACAGTGCCTACTTTTACTACAATAACAAACAGGTAACAACGGAAAAATAACAGAAAATTATAACAAGATATTCGTAAAAAGGAGCACTGAGCGCGTCAAGGCAGCGTGGAAGCAAATCAAGACAATTTTTTTTATGTTGATGGTACGCGCGCGAGTGAGTATAGACGGCACTAGTGTGCGAGCGAGAGAACATGATAAGCGCCGCCATTTTAGATTCCTTTCTTTAATGAACCAGGTTATACCACTTTGTCGACGTGATTGTTAGACATATTGGTACCAAATTTTAGCTTTCTAGTGCTAACGGTCACAGAGATTAAGCGAGGACGGACAGACAGACAGACAGACATGGCGAAACTATAAGGGTTCCTAGTTGACTACGGAACCCTAAAAAGATTGAGGTAAAGAAAGATCGAAAAGCAGAGAGATACACATGAATATTTAAATAAATGAATAATAACTAAATAAAAATTTAATAATGTAATCAAAACTTAAAACTACACTTATTTAATACTATTTATTATATACAAAACAAAAACACTATTATACAAGCATCACTCACTTCTTACAAGGGTCATCAATTTAAAATAATTAAGCATTATTATAAAATAACTAACAGAAGTTGGTCAACACAAACATTGTCTGGTTGCGCATTCTAACTGCGTAATTTTTTTCTAACTCGTCCGGTCAGTTTAGTAGCGGCCGGCCAGATGCAGTTCGGCACCCGACATTCGGCAGCCAGACTAATTAGAGGATAGACCCGTAGCTCTTCTCAGCGCGTTTTTTAATGTCTAGTCTTCTGTCTAGCGAAAGTAGACGGTGATCGCTCTTCTCAGCGCAGCATCAGTTTTATTTAAATATATATAAGTCTACTGTTTTACATAAAATCTTATTAGTGTTGAAGACCCGTATTTCGGGTTCAATACTACGATCGGAAAATTTCCCGTCGGACATCATCCGTTGTGGATTACCACCCCTGCACGTCGCACGAAGCAGCAGCATTCAGGGACTTTCCTCACCTGCCTGCCTACCCCAGCCAGCAGCTCGGAGGACATCGAGGATAGTACCGCTTTACCAACCAGAGAACTAGAACTCGGCATACGGCATTTTTACCCATCCCTGGGATATACGTTTTTTATTATTAACATACTCATGTTAACGTATTGAGTGTCTTTGTTTTATTTGACTTGAGACCTTAACCGTCACATTGGCAAGCTTTTTGGTAAGCTTATGATCACATTTACTGTCGTAAAAACCTATATATGGATATACGGCCTATACAGTTTTTTTAAAGTTCATTTTCATGGGGTGTATGAACCAAGAATTGATATTTTCTGAGACGAAACAAGATAGGCAGGTTTTGATGATTTAACCTTTTTCATTGGCTAATTTTAAGAACCTTTCTCAAAGATCATTTTTTTATAACTTCAAAAACAATAAAGTTATGAATGTCTATGTAAAATAAAAATTGTTTTTCTGGTCTCCAGAAAATTTGGGTTTTGGTTTATACGACCTTTCTACCAAAAGGTATCGAATGTATAACGATATTTTCTGAACTGACGTTCAAAAAGCATTTTAATGGATATGAAAACAAAGTTGGTAGAGATAAGTTAAAAAAAAAACCGGTCAAGTGCGAGTTGGACTCGCGCAACAAGGGTTCCGTTAATTTTTTTTTTATGAAATAACTACCAATTTACGATTTTCGGAGTATTTCCTTTATTTGTGATACATGACCTTGCTTCTTGCCCAATTTCATGATTCTTGGTCAATGGAAAGTACCCTATAGGTTTTGAATCCCTCGCAAATGTCTAAATGCAATATAAACCGCCGTATCTTTTTATTGCGTTGATTTAGAAACTTGATTTTTTCACTGCTTTGAGAGATAGCAGACTTGAGTATGCGATATTAATTTCAGCTTGATATCTCGACGCGTTCTTGAGAAAACGGAACTTTACAGACGGACGGACAGACGGACGCCTGATGTGAACTAACAACAAATTTACGGTTTTCGGAGTTTTCCCTTAACCTTTGCTACATGACCTTGCTTCTTGCCAAATTTCATGATTCTAGGTCAATGGGAAGTACCCGATAGGTTTTGAGTTTTGATTCCCTTGAAAATGTCTAAATATGCAATATAAACCGCCGTATCTTTTTATTGCGTTGATTTAGAAACTTGATTTTTTCACTGCTTTGGGTCATAGCAGACTTGAGTATGTGATATTAGTTTCAGCTTGATATCTCGACGCGTTCCTGAGAAAAAGGTTCTTGACAGACGGACGGACAGACGGACGCCTGATGTGAACTAACTACAAATTTACGGTTTTCGAAGTTTTTCCTTTACTTGTGCTACATGACCTTGCTTCTTGCCAAATTTCATGATTCTAGGTCAATGGGAAGTACATTTCTTTGAGAGATAGCAGACTTGAGTATGTGATATTAATTTCAGCTTGATATCTCGACGCGTTTCTGAGAAAAAGGGTCTTGACAGACAGACGGACGGACGGACGGACAGACGGACAACAAAGTGATCCTATAAGGGTTCCGTTTTTACCTTTTGAGGTACGGAACCCTAAAAATAACGTCTCAGCCGCAATACATGGTTATGCAATACTAGGTTACCCTCTTGGTTTCACCTGCGTTGTGTTAGGTCTTTGCTGCTTCGCTTCCGTGGTACATAGCGTGATGTTTTTAGCCTACGATATATGCTGATAACGTTCATAAAAATATTTTGAAAGCAAACGCGATAAAATCTTTCCTCTTCATAATATTTGTAAACATATGAGTCATAAGTAGTATTTATTGCGTTCCATAATGTTAGGTACATACAACACTTTACCAGATTATTCTATATTCATTACTAGTACTATTTTGTCCACCTATAAATAATTACTATATAGTTATTATACATAAACCTTCCTGTATCTATTAAAGATCTCTATCTCATACATAGGGACAGACAAACAGTTGAAAGCGACTTTGTACTGATATACTAAGTAGTGATTTTATGTGGCTGGTAACTAATTTATTTATCTTTAGTGATTCTTATTTATATTTGATAATAGCTTTTGCAAGCCACTTCGTCCGCGTGGATTAATAGTTCCCGATCCCGGGGGTTTGCCGGGATAAAAACTATCCTATGTCTTTTCTCGGGTTCCAGACTATATCTGTGCCAAATTTCATTTAAATCGGTTTAGTGGTTTAGGCGTGAAGAAGAGACAGACAGACAGAGTTACTTTCGCATTTATAATATTAGTACGTAAGTACGTTTACATATATATTATACCATTCTTATTGAATTAAATGAAATTTGCGAACATTTCAAAAATATGTAGTAGCCATAAGAACGAAAGTAGTGAGAAAAGTGTGATATATGGAATAAAATGCAGTAATATAGTAACAAAGATCTATACGTTTTATTAGGAATTAATTAATACATATATGGCGAGACTTCAACCAATCTGCAACAGCAATAATATCTGAAACAATTAAAAACGAATGTTAATGATGTAGTATTATGTTAAGAATTATGTTTTAATTTTTAATTATGTTTTAATTTTTAATTAAGGTACTAAGTTTTTTTTAAGGTTTTACATTAGTTTCACTTTTTTCTTATTAAGCACTACCTACAAATGTACCTACATATTAATAACACACCGAGATTCTGATCATGTAAAAATTCAATAGAGCACAATAGAGAACTATTCGTATTTTCTACTATTCATACGTTTATACAAACTTATATAAGGTTAAGATTTCAAATGCACAGAACAAATTCATGACATAACATAGTGTACTCACCTTCCACCACTGTCGCCGTAGGGGCCACCACCGTCGCCGTGGGGGCCACCACCACCGCCGACGCGGGGGCAAGCACCACCTCCGCGTTGGGGGCCACCAACACGTTCGCCTTGGGGCCACCACCGCCTTCGCCGTGGGGGCCGACACCACCGTCGCAGTGGGGGCCACCACCACCGGCACCGTGGGAGCCACCACCACCGCTTCCCATCGGACCACCACCGACGTTGGGGCCACCCCTGCCGCCGCCGCTAGGATCTCCACCGCCACCATTAGGTCCGCCGCTGGGTCCGCCACGCCTCCGCTGTGGGGCCCACCACCGCCACCGCCATTGGCACAGTTCAGACAAAATATTATAACTTATTCTACTATACCTATTAGACCTGATGCTGGATTTCCACTAAACTTTGACGTGTGACATCAATGGAGGATAAACAATGTATGGTCATAATTATTTAATTTCAGAATGTTGGATGAGTCGTCACAAGGTAAATAACAGGTTACCCCAAAATTAAATTTTAACCACTTCAATTAACAGCCAAAAACAGATGTCGTGTCTAAATATTTAATCAACATACGAGTATGTGTCTATTTTAATACCTATATTTTTAGAAATCACTTCGTAGCTGATGACTAATATGCATTTAATTACAATAACACATTTATTCGATTTTATTTACGTATTGCTCAATATTATGCTCTAAAGTTCAAAAGCCCTTTAACACAGATGACTTTTAAGTTACATTCGAGTAAATCTAAGGGTAAATCTACCCATATTCTTTGAAATTGAAGGAAAACCGAAAAGGAAACTTAAATAATAAAAAATAATACCTGGTGACGCGAAAGTGGCGGCCAAGAGCCCTAAAGCTATGGTAAGTACTGCTAGACGATTCATGTCGATCTGTGCTGAGACTTGCCAACACTTCTCTTATATACACTCGCTTATCACGGACTCGAATGGACAATGTTATTATACCTAAGTACTCATCACATGTTGTTTAGCTCTTTTTACAATCATTATTAAAACACCGTTGTGATAAAACCATTTTGATTTAAAAGTACTGGTAAGTACATACAAATTGAGATCTAATCTTATTATTTAGATATTTTTATAATTGGCAGCTACTAATTATAGCCACCTACTTCTATAAGGAAAATATCTATAACTTCAATCCAACTACCCATCCTACTTCCTATTAAGAAGAAAGTTTGTATTATGCGTGTGTGCGGATTTTTGTTTTAACTTTTGTTGTCCTTTTCCTTTTTTCCTATTTGCTTACTGATGTACATTCTATCTAAACTTAAATAGTATCTTACGAAACCGCGGGATTCTTTAGATACCTACATATAAAAGCGTCATAATCAACATAGATCTCAACTTCAGGTAATCACATCCGAACACCCGATCTTTACTTAATTATAACACTTACTTATACATTATGATTTTTTATTTTATTTTCCTCAAGCGTGTTGACAGATGGCGTATGGAACGCGTCATACAAGCATTTTATTATTACGCCCTCGCTCCATTCGCTTTGGGCTGCAATTGAGAAAAGCTTGATGTGAAATATAACTCTCAACTAGTCTCATTCCCGTAAATTAATGAATTGAATCTAATTTCAATAGCTGGTGCAACCGGCGTTTTCTTGGACCACTACTGTACCATAATGATACACGCATAAGAGCGTAACCTTGACTTTTTATTGTTCAAAAATATCTACAATTCAAATTAACATGTGTGATGTAACGATGTAACATAATTTCTTATTGGTCATAGTGATAACTAAGTATAGAGTCAATAAGACTATACTCTTGACCATAAAAACCAAACAGGTCTCAAGTTATAAGGGCCATAAACTTGTGGGTATAATATTTTCATAAAGAAAAAATACTTAGAAAAAATGTTCTATTAATTTGCATTAGCTAAACCCTGAAATCGCGAAAAAATACAACTGTTCCATGCTTTCTGTGGAGTTGTATTTCCTCAATTGAAACTTCGAAACTTGAAGCCGTCAAATAGCATGATTTTATTTAAAAAAAATGTTTTTGTATCGAATATATTATGTTAAATTCGGTAATGCACATCAGCTAGTTGGAAGTATGTTGCCATGCTGCCGTAGTGAAAAGCGGTAGGTTGGCGTTCACGCAGTCACTTAGTTCTAAATTGGATTTCGCTTCATACACGCTTACTAGGTAATTTTTGATAATATCGAATATCGTAATAATATCAATACCTTTGGGTAGAAAGATCGTACAAACCATTTTGGCCATTTTTTTCTCTATCGATCTGTATATTTTAAATTGCAGAAATTCGCACAAAAGGGGTTATACGACTCAGATATTTTCGGTCATAGCCTCTTAAAAAAAGTAATTTTTCAACATAAAAGCCAATGATTTTTTTTGTAGTTTTGTTATGATGTAATGACCATGATTTATATTAACTCAGGGCGTAAAAATAGTCGTTAATAGTAAATGGTTTATACGCCCTAACTTGTTAAATGCATTACCTAAACATAGTTTAAATTCGACGTCGTAAATTCAAAGGAATTGTCTTTGGATACGCGACGTTGGTGTATAAACCATGTGTAAAAAACCGGCCAAGAGCATGTTGGGCCACGCTCAATGTAGGGCTTAGGGGGGTTCCGTAGTTTCCGTCAGTCACAATAAGTGTTCCCACTTATGAGTTTAAAAAAAGGCTATTTGTTACGTTGACACACTCGATACGCAAGAATTATTTTTTTAATGGTCTTTTTTTGTACAAAAACTGTTCTTTCCATCAAGTTTAAAATATTTTCCCTAGAAAGTCCTTATAAAGTTCTACTTCTCAGATTTTTTAAACTTATGGTTTAATTATCAAAAAATGATTTTAGTAAACCCCTATTCATATTAAATACCTATCCAACAATATATCACACGGTATGGTTGAAATAAAAAAAAAAACACTTTCCTCTTTACCCTAATAAAACATTTTTATGCCAATTTTTATTTTATAAGCCGGTTCATTAAAGAAAGGAATCTTAAACGGCGGGCATGTACTTGCGTTGACAGATAGTACAGTCTGCATATAAAATTTAAAGTTGAAGTTTTTTTTTTAAACTGAAAATATTATTAAGAATTTTTATTGTTTTCATCGGAAACAGTGCCTACATTTACTACAATAACAAACAGGTAACAACGGAAAAATAACAGAAAATTATAACAAGATATTCGTAAAAAGGAGCACTGACCGCGTCAAGGCAGCGTGGAAGCAAATCAAGACAATTTTTTTTATGTTGATGGTACGCGCGCGTGTGAGTATAGACGGCACTAGTGTGCGAGCGAGAGAACATGATAAGCGCCGCCATTTTAGATTCCTTTCTTTAATGCACCAGGTTATACCACTTTGGCGACGTGATTGTTAGACATATTGGTACTAAATATTAGCTTTCTAGTGCTAACGGTCACAGAGATTAAGCGAGGACGGACAGACAGACAGACGGACAGACAGACATGGCGAAACTATAAGGGTTCCTAGTTGACTACGGAACCCTAAAAAGATTGAGGTAAAGAAAGATCGAAAAGCAGAGAGATACACATGAATATTTAAATAAATGTATAATATAATAACTGAATAAAAATTTAATAATGTAATCAAAACTTAAAACTACACTTATTTAATACTATTTATTATATACAAAACAAAAACATTATTATACAAGCATCACTCACTTCTTACAAGGGTCATCAATTTCAAATAATTAAGCATTATTTATAAAATAACTAACAGAAGTTGGTCAACACAAACATTGTCTGGTTGCGCATTCTAACTGCGTCATTTTTTTCTAACTCGACCGGTCAGTTTAGTATAATAACTAAATAAAAATTTCACGTCAATCCGTCGCTCCGTTTTGCCATGAAAGAAAGACAAACAGACAGACAGACAGACACACTTTCCCATTTATAATATTAGTATGGATATATAAGTTTACTGTTTTACATAAAATCTTATTAGTGTTGAAGACCCGTATTTCGGGTTCAATTCTTCGATCGGAAAATTTCCCGTCGGACGTCATCCGTTGTGGATTACCACCCCTGCAAGTTGCACGAAGCAGCAGCATTCAGGGACCTTCCTCACCTGCCTGCCTACCCCAGCCAGCAGCTCGGAGGAGATCGAGGTTAGTTCCGCTTTACAGGCTTTACCAACCAAAGCAGGATTTGATGATTTAACCTTTTTCATTGGCTAATTCTAAGAACCTTTCTCATAGATCATTTTTTTATAACTTCAAAAACAATAAAGTTATAATTGTCTATGTAAAATAAAAATTGTTTTTCTGCTCTCCTGAAAAGTTGGGTTTTGGTTTATACGACCTTTCTACCAAAAGGTATCGAATGTATAACGATATTTTCTGAACTGACGTTCAAAAAGCATTTTAATGGATATGAAAACAAAGTTGGTAGAGATGAGTTAAAAAAAAAATACCGTCTCAGCCGCAATACATGGTTATGCAATACTAGGTTATCCTCACGGTTTCACCTGCGTTGTGTTAGGTCTTTGCTGCTTCGCTTCCGTGGTACATAGCGTGATGTTTTTAGCCTACGATATATGCTGATAACGTTCATAAAAATATTTTGAAAGCAAACGCGATAAAATCCTTCCTCTTCATAATATTCGTAAACATATGAGTCATAAGTAGTATTTATTGCGTTCCATAATGTTAGGTACATACAACACTTTACTAGATTATTCTATATTCATTACTAGTACTATTTTGTCCACCTATAAATAATTACTATATAGTTATTATACATAAACCTTCCTGTATCTATTAAAGATCTCTATCTCACACATAGGGACAGACAAACAGTTGAAAGCGACTTTGTACTGATATACTATGTAGTGATTGTATGTGGCTTTTTTTTTAAATTGGGACAATCCCACCACACTATTCCCAACCACTGCAACTCCTGAAAGCCAGAATCAACAGTGGAGTCCGCCAGAAAAGCGCCGAGCAATGAAGCTCGACGAGTCCCGGAGAAACGATACAACTGTCTTGGATCCCGCAACGAAATTAATCAGAAAAGAACAGCGGAGGAGTAAGAAAAATATATATTTTCCACTTCCCTCCATAACAAGCAGGAGACAGAACAGAACTAGGCCGATAGGCACAAGGGGGCGATTACAACTGGGAGAAGCCCAGATTGCCTAGCACCACGGAATTGGATCTGTTAAAAATTAATGGGTCCTAAAATGTGAGCTGTTACGATTGATTCCAATAGTAGGTATGGCAAAAACGCTTGAACGCACGGAAATTGGTTCTGGTTTCCACAAGGTCCGTATAATAAACAACACCGGATGTTACCTGTAAACTATCCAACATAACATTGCGCTCATTCTGCCAAAGAATACATTCCCATAGGATGTGATGTGCAGATTGTTCGAATTCACAGTTCGATGAGGAACATTGACACAAAGGCGAAGCAACAAGTTTGAAAGAATATAGTTTACTTTTAAAATTGCCATGACCTGTGAGAAATTGAGCAACGCAATGATCAACCTCCAACCATGTCTTAGCCAGCCGCTCACGAACGGATGGAAAGAACAGATGAAGGTGACGGCCCTTCATGGAATTATCCCACCTACTTTGCCATTCGGATAAGAGTTCCTCCCAGACTTCAGTCTGCGGTTTAAATAATCTAGAAATTTTATTAAGGTCGCGTTGTGGTATAAAGTCAGTGTCCATGGTTTCCCGCGCGGAATAGTACATTGAAGCACGACGCTGTACCTCAAGATCGACTGGAAGTACACCTGCGAGTACCGGTAGGGCTTCAGTACTGACCGTTCTATACGCTTTGCATAAAAATATCAAAGCCAAACGTTGACTTTGAAGTAGTTTACGTCGTACCGCCCCTATTGTGGCCCTATCGGCCCAAACAGGTGCACCGTAGCATATACAACCTAAGTAGGTAGCCCCGTATATAGTTTTTAAAGTTAAAAATGATAAACCCCAAGTTGCTTTAGATATTCTCGTTAGGGCATAAAAGTTCCTTTTAGCTTTTTCACCTACTGTTTTTATATGATCAACAAATGAAAAATTTCTTTCTAACACCATGCCAAGATAGCATACAGCTTGCTGTTTTTTGACGGGAACGTTATTAAATTTAATACTAGGCCACGATTTAAGATTGCCTTTTAGTATAAGTTGATATGTTTTTTGCGGTGCGAAGGTAAGACGATTACGATCACCCCACTGTGATATTAAACGTAGGCATGTGTCAGCCAAGTTCTCAAGTCCGGCTCGAGTACTTGACTGAATGAGCAGTAGGCCGTCGTCCGCGTAACCGGTTAGGGAACAGCCGCTTGGAAGCGGAATCGCGAGAAAATCATCAAAACCTAGATTCCATAGATAAGGACCGATAACAGAGCCCTGAGGACATCCCATAGTTAGCGTTTTACTCACAGAAAAATGTCCAAGCTTAAGTATCGCGGTTCCGTTAAGAAAGTACGAGTAAATGAGATTATAGATGTTTTTGTAGCAACCGCGGGTTTTTAATTTTAGTAAAAGCATAGGCCACCAAGCGTTATCAAATGCTCCAGAAATGTCAAGAAAGATCCCAATTACGTATTTGTGTACGGATAGATTAACAGTTCTTCTGACGGAAAGTGCCGCGTCGACTGTAGATTTACCTAAGGTGAAACCGTATTGATTAGTATGAAATTTTGGTCCGTCCGGTAATAAGCGCGGAACAATGAGGCGCTCCAGAAGTTTTCCCAAAGATGGTAAAAGCGTAATGGGCCTATACGACTTCGGGTCGTCCGGAGGCTTGTCGCCACTCTTTGGAATTATTCGAATAAATCCGCGTCGCCATTTGCGAGGAAAGACGCCTTCGACAATGCATCGGTTATATACAGTTAAGATCGCGTCACCCGCTGTTTTACATGCTTCTTTAATCATCCTATTAGATATTTTATCTTCACCTGATGATTTGTTGACTGGTAGCTTTTTAACAACATTTATGAATTCGTCAGGGGTTGGTAAGTCTGACGTTGGTGATTCAGGCGGCACGGCTGCCCACGCTCTGATCTGTTGGTGGTAGTCGCTGTCATTTACCGGTGAATCCTCAGGGATAAGAGTATTAATAAGTACTTCAGTTGTTTCTTCTATGCCAGTGGTATGCTTATTATTGATTTTAATGTTTTGGACGTACGCAAGGTCGATCGATCTGTTGGCTTTAAATTCGTGATATAAAGGAGACCATGGACCCTCTTTGTCAAGTTTATCCACAATTTTCCGCAGTAAATTGCCCTTCGATTTTTCAACCGATGCTTTGTAACGTGACTTGGCAACTCTAAAAGCATTTAACGCGAAAGTAAGTGGATCTCCGGTAACCTTACGTTTTTTAAGTTTATTTAACTGTCTACGCGCTTTACGATAGCTTTTACGCTGTTCAACTAAATAATCATTCCACCAATCACATCTACGAATATTGGTCAAAGATCCGCGACCAATGGCGATGTCAGCACAGTAGGTAAAAGTTTCTGACATAATATCAGCACTTTCTTCAGCTGACAGCCCGTCTCGAATGAATTCCTTGGCGTGACACGCAAAAAGCGAGCTGAAAAATTCCCAGTTCGCGCCTTTACATTTATATCTAAAATTACCAGAGATATGAGACGGACCTTGTGTAAACACGGGAACAAATTCGTACACGATCAGGCGATGATCACTACAAGACGCGTCCGGCAGGACACGCCACCTATCCAAGCGTACGTCGGCACTAGAAAGTGTGACGTCAATACAAGATTCGCCCATTTGGCTGCAAAAAGTAGGTGGTGCATCTGGGGTATTATGAATCGATAGGTTCATCTCAGCAATGAAATCCTCAACAGCGCAGCGTCGTTCGGTATCAGTGGCCCGAACCTTGCCATACCACAGGGACGATGACGCGTTAACATCCGCGCCAACGATAACTTTGCAGCCCGCGAGCGACCGCAAGACGTGACGGAGGTTGTGTATATGAGGAGCAACAGGGTCAGAATATTGAAAGTAGCAGCTCACAACGTAGACTTTAAAAGAAGCCGATGAAACTTCAGCAACGGCACAGTGAGGCGTCATGAGATTACGCAAAGATGTTACTGTAAAGTTATGAGAACGCGCAACATAAATTCCGGCTCGTGCTTTGCAATCCAGCTGTACTACCTTGTGACGTAAGCGCGAGTTTTGATATTGCTCTTGAACAAGTACAAGGTCTAAATTGTGATCTAAAATTAATTTATCTAACTCAGATGTCGCCACCCTATCGTTGTGAAGATTTAATTGTCCTATGTTTAACCTATCCATCCTAATTATTAATAGTTAGTGTTGAGTATAAGTTGCTCGAGTTTAAGTTTGTATGTTGCACATTGTTCAGACCCACAACGATGGTCAAACGATTTCTTAAAACGTTTACACGCCGCACAAGTCGGTGTAAAATTTAATTCATCCTTATGCGGGCAATCTTTGGTTTCATGAACCTCGGAACAATTAGCGCAGGTAGGTGATTTATTAACGCAATGTTTTTTAACATGACCGAATTGTTGGCAGTACGCGCAACGAACTACCTCAATATCGTCAATAAAACGGCAAGTGGCCCAATCAATAAATAATTTTTCCTTCGTAGAAACAAGATGTTTACGGACCGCTGATTCTATTTCTATTCCTATCCATTTCCGACCGTTGTCAGTAGAACGCCTACGGATTACTTTGGTTGATTTAATGAAGTCGTCTTCTTTTATCGGCAGCTCATTTTTAATGTTCTGGCGGTATAACGCGTGCAAAAAAGCGCTGTCCTCCATTGAGGCGGGAATGTCTTTAACTAACAAGCGGGGCCGGCGGCCTTTCGGTTTTTCTAGACGTAGACCTGCGGACTTTATTGCCTCGACCGATTCCAACTTTTTCAGTTGGTTTTCATTTGCAACACGCAATACAACGCCCGACTTTGCAGTTTTTTTGACGCCGACAATTTGGAACCCGTCGTCACTGGGCTTAATTGCCTTCATAAGGGCTTGTTTAGTCGCGGATGATGACGCAAAATCAGCCGATCGCTCGTCGGTAGGGTATGCAATAATAGACGGTAACGGTGCACGGGATTCCACCGCGGGGGCAACTTTGGGTAGACGCAATTTTAGTGAATCCGCGTACGATATTTTTTTGTCGACATTGATGTCAGTTTTAACGCCGTGATTTAATTTAACTTTATCTAATTCGCGCTCGGTAATCGCAAGTTTCGTTTCGTTACAAGACGATTTTAAAGCCAACAATGAGACGATACTCGTAACGCGCTGAGTCATATCCATGATTGCAGATTTATTCGCGACATTAATGCGGGAACCCTGGTCGTTGACCAGCTCGTTAATCTTGGTCAGATACGCAGACGCCTCAGAAACCAAGTCACAATAATCACCACTGTTCGCATTGCTAACATTGGAAAGATTTAATATGGGTGAGGACTTTTCAAGACATTCGTACGTTTGAAGGCGTTTAGACCTATCATCGGGCGAAATGTATGTGGGAGACAATTCACTAAACAGACGTTTACTATTAGCGGAGGTCGGCGCGGGCGGCGACCTGAGTGTCTTTGTATTTCTGCGGAAAATATCTCCGCCACGATCAGGCGGGTCATCATTATTAGATGACATGTTTTATGCAATAAACAAAAAAGGAAACAAATGTAAAACACTGATAAAAAAACAAAACGGTTGCAAAAGTTATTTCGCGATACCCCCACAAGAAAAAAAAATAAATGTACTCACCGAATAGCTGACGAAATTAATTGATTACACGTAAATTACAGTAGCAAACACTAATAAAAACTTACGATACCAGCACTAGACACAATAGCACACAACCTGAAAGAAATCACGAGCCGAAATATCGATAACACAAGGGAACAAAATTTTACTTTTTTTTTGTTGCATGGAATTTTATGCCTGTTGTTTACTAATTTGAGGTCGCTGATTTTAAATCTATCCTTATTTTTTCTCTAACAGCTTTTGTTTTTGACATACAGCTGTCAGACGTATTTTTTTACTAGTTACACTTTAAATACAAATCAATCGTGCTATTCACTAAATAAAAATATTTTTTAACAATGTCAACGACGAGAAATCATTGTAACAACGATCCCAACTGTTTTTGTAACATCTGCGGTGTATATACATTTAAATATTGTAGACTAAGTGTGTCGGAGTTCATAAAACAAGTGTATTTTTTATCGCCTCTGTTATGGCTAGAATCAAGTACAACGAACACAAGTGGCTGATTATGAGATCTCAAAATGGTGAATTTTCTTCTTGGACAACAAGGGGGCTATACAAAATATCCATGTTTTATTTGTCTGTGGGACAACAGAGCCAAGTTTGAGCACTGGGTTAGAAGTGACTGGCCTTCCAGGCAAGCTATGCTTTTGGGACAACTGAATGTGATAAATGATGAACCCCTTGTACCCCGGGATCGTATAATATTGCCACCTTTGCATATCAAACTGGGGCTCATGAAACAATTCGTCAAAGCTCTGAACAAGGATGGCGATTGTTTCAAATACATCCCTAACAAGTTCCATAATTTGAGCACAGAGAAAATAAAAGCCGGAATTTTCGATGGTCCACAAATAACACGGTTGATAAAGGATGCACATTTTAGTAGTTACATGACTGATATTGAAAAAAAAACGCTTGGAATGAATTCGTTTGGGTTGCACAAAATTTTTTGAGAAACAAAAAGGATGAAAGCTATGCCGCGCATATTAAATTGATGTTGACACACTTCCAGCAGCTTGGTTGTAATATGAGTATCAAGGTACACTTCCTCCACAGCCACTTGGACCGTTTCCCTGAAAATCTTAGTGATCTGAGTGAAGAACAAGGGGAACGGTTCCATTAAGACATTCGAACTATGGAGGAACATTACCAGGGTCACTGGAATGCTCATATGATGGCGGACTATTGTTGGAGCATTAAAAACAGCCCTCGTGAACCATCCCAAGCCAGAAAATCATACAAAAGATTTTTTTTTTATAAGTAGTGTTTGATTTTCTAGTGATTTTCTATTTTTAAAATGATTTTTTCTTTATAAACGCGTTATATTGTAACTCAAAAATGAAAGCTGATACAAACAATCTGAGTTCAAATCTGAAATCAGCACCCCGAAAATACATAATACTGGACAAAATGTTTCATGCAACAAAAATGCTGTTCCCTTGTGTAATCGAACGCGATATGTGTAAACAAAACAGGAGCGTATTAAGACGATGCTCACAAGGCCGGCGCGCGGAGGGAAGTGAGGCGATCTATGTGGCTGGTAACTAATTATTTATCTTTAGTGATTCTTATTTATATTTGATACTAGCTTTTGCAAGCAAATTCGTCCGCGTGGATTAATAGTTCCCGATCCCGGGGGTTTGCCGGGATAAAAACTATCCTATGTCTTTTCTCGGGTTCCAGACTATATCTGTGCTAAATTTCATTCAAATCGGTTTAGTGGTTTAGGCGTGAAGAAGAGACAGACAGGCAGAGTTACTTTCGCATTTATAATATTAGTACGTAAGTACGGATATTAGTATAAGATTCTATAAGCAGTACATTTACATATATTATGCCATTCTTATTGAATTAAATGAAATTTGCGAACATTTCAAAAATATGTAGTAGCCATAAGAACGAAAGTAGTGAGAAAAGTGTGATATATGGAATAAAATGCAGTACCTAATATAGTAACAAAGATCTATACGTTTTATTAGGAATTAATTAATACATAATATAGCGAGACTTCAACCAATTGGCAACAGCAATAATATCTGAAACAATTAAAAACGAATGTTAATGATGTAGTATTATAAATTATGTTTTAATTTTTAAAAATTTAAACATAATGTTTTATGTTTTAATTAAGGTACTAAGTTTTTTTTAATGTTTTATATTAGTTTCACTTTTTTCTTATTAAGCACTACCTACAAATGTACCTACATATTAATAACACACCGACATTCTAAGCATGTAAAAATTCAATAGAGGGCATGTAATTATCTTCAACTATTCGTATTTTCTACTATTCATACGTTTATACAAACTTATATAAGTTTAAGATTTCAAATGCACAGAACAAATACACGACATAACATAAACAGTGTACTCACCCTCCACCACTGTCGCCGTAGGGGCCACCACCGTCGCCGTGGGGGCCACCACCACCGCCGCCGCGGGGGCCAGCACCACCTCAGCGTTGGGGGCCACCAACACGTTCGCCTTGGAGGCCACCACCGCCTTCGCCGTGGGGGCCACCACCACCGTCCCCGTGGGGGCCACCACCACCGCCACCGTGGGGGCCACCACCACCGCTTCCAATCGGACCACCACCGACGATGGTGCCACCCCTGCCGCCGCCGCTAGGATCTCCACCGCCACCATTAGGTCCGCCGCTGGGTCCGCCACGCCTCCGCTGTGGGGCCCACCACCGCCACCGCCATTGGCACAGTTCAGACAAAATATTATAACTTATTCTACTATACCTATTAGACCTGATGCTGGATTTCCACTAAACTTTGACGTGTGACATCAATGGAGGATAAACAATGTATGGTCATAATTATTTAATTTCAGAATGTTGGATGAGTTGTCACAAGGTAACTGGTTACCCCAAAATTAAATTTTAACCACTTCAATTAACAGCCAAAAACAGATGTCGTGTCTAAATATTTAATCTACATACGAGTATGTGTCTATTATAATGTATTTTTAGAAATCACTTCGTAGCTGATGACTAATATGCATTTAGTTACATTATTGTACACATTCATTCGATTTTATTTACGTATTGCTCAATATTATGCTCTAAAGTTCAAAAACCCTTTATCACAGATGACTTTCAAGTTACATTCGAGTAAATAAGGGTAAATCTACCCATATTCTTTGGGATTGAAGGAGAACCGAAAAGGAAACTTAAATAATAAAAAATAATACCTGGTGACGCGAAAGTGGCGGCCAAGAGCCCTAAAGCTACGGTAAGTACTGCTAGACGATTCATGTCGATCTGTGCTGAGACTTGTCATCACTTCTCTTATATACACTCGCTTATCACGGACTCGAATGGACAATGTTTATTATACCTAAGTACTCATCACATGTTGTTTAGTTTTTTTTTCAATCATTATTAAGACACCGTTGTGATAAAACCATTTTGAAATAAAAGTACTGGTACATACGAATTGAGATCTAATCTTATCACTTAGATATTTTTATAATTGGCAGCTACTAATTATAGCCACCTACTTCTATAAGGAAAACAGGGATATTTACCTCGAGTATATCTTATTCTACCACGTGACGACTACATCATAAATAACATGGCTTTGTTGAATCAATAACAATACACAAATTCTTATATATAAACTTTTTTTTTTTTGGTGAGTAGGAAATCATTCAATGACTGCTCCCGTCCTGGGTGCGGCGGGAGGGCGTGTCAGACTCTTACTGACTAAAACCCACTCATGTTCCTTCGATTGCCCTTTATGTTCCAGGGTCACGGTAACTATTATAAACATTCCGCAACTTATATATATAAACATCAATATTATATAGTTTTCATGAGGATAAAAAGTGGATTTAAAAGCTGTTATAGATACATTTTATTTGAATTCAATTAAAACATATTTGTAGCGAAACTTTAACACGGAACAATATTCAGGCAACAGCTTTAATATCTGAAACAAACAAAACGAATGTCAATAAAGTTTTATTACAATGTTTTAATTTTTCACTGTGGACGAAAGCATTTCAAAAGCTTTGAGAAATTGTTTTTGAATTTGCATCAGTTGTAAAAATTTTAAAGAACACAACACTTTCTAAATCTACACACAATAGTAAAAGGAAAGTGAAGCGCATTTTTGATCGACTTCAAAAAGGAGGGGGTTCTCAATTCGATCACGAAGGGTATTTTTTTTATGTTTGAACACCGATTACGCTGATCCGATTTACGTGATTCTTATTAAGTTTGATGCAGAATCGTTGCCATTTGATCCCATGTTTTTCTGATAGCTGTACGGTCATACACATGGGTTAAAGAAATTAAACTTTCAAATACACAGAACAAAACTGTGCAACTAAACTGTGCTTACCCGCCACCGCCGCCGCCGTAGGGTCCACCACCACCGCCGTTTGGGCCACCACCACCACCACCGTAGGGTCCGCCGCCGCCTCCACCACCACTAGGGCCTCCACCACCACCGCCGTAGGGTCCTCCGCCACCGCCGTTAGTACCACCTCCGCCGCCGTACGGACCACCACCACCGCCGAACAGTCCGCCACCGCCACCACCGCCTGTAATTTCCGAGTCCAAAATATTAAGGAAAAGAAAAGTAACAAAAAGGTTTATCTGTCAGTGTAGACTACAAATAATAAAAAAGGTGGTACACCAAATAGTCTGATAAAATATTTTAGGTGTACTGCACCTAAAATATTTTATCACTGAGGCCTAACACAGGTTTAAAACTGAACATTGAACATTATTGAAGGGAAAACAACTTAGTGTATTTTTATTTTCAGAATGATGAATCAGATGTAGGTACGACGGTAAATACCAGAATGTTATATTCTGGTTTTTACCGTCGTACATCTGATTTGTCGTACATTTGAAATTGAATAAACTCTAGTAATTCAACATCAAAATCAGATGGCAAGACTGAACAATCCACCTTTAAAATTTGCAATTGTAGGAAAATGGAAAACTATAATAAAATAATCACGATACAATACCTGGTAATGCACTAGTGACAGCCAAGAGCCCTAAGGCTATAGTAAGTACAGCTAGACGAGTCATGTTGATCTGTGCTGCAATCTACCTCCACTTCCCTTATATACACTCGCATGGATCACAGACTTGAATGGACAATTGTTTATTATACCTAAGTAAGTTTAGTACTCGTTGTTAAACTATTTTGCAATTATTATTAAGGCTTCACTCTAATAAAATTTCCGTATGTAACAAGTTGTGGTTGTTATCGTCGTATATAATAATTGCCGGTTCGTGGGTTTTAGATTTTAACACGGAGATTCAATTTGAAGTTTATGTACTCAGCAGATAGTTAATTTCCAATCTCTTATCAATCTCATTCACTTTCCCTCAGCGTAAGTTAAGGGCATTTGTACTTAAGGATATTTGCGCGGAAGAACCTTTATTTGCAATGACTCTTGCACGAAATACAAGCAAAGGACGAAAAATAACATTCTAAATACAAGATAAGATAAGATAAGATAAAATAATTATTTATTTGCACAAAAACACGGTATAAAAGGTGGTTCAAATGTTAAAAATAAATAGCATACATGTTTTGTTTAACATTATTTGTGCAAAAGGTGCGTTATTTTATACAATGTCAATGTCAATGTTTGTTGTCAAGGACCGGAAGTCTTTAATACTGTAAAAACTCTTAGTGGACAGCCAATTATACAATTTACTTTTAAATAACCTGGTATTTAGATTTTTTAGGTAACTCGGTATGCGATTAAATATTTCTACATACATACATATGCACAATTTAAAAGGGGACATACTCCGCTTTATCGTAGGCGAGATGTGATGTTCTACCTGTAGCTGTTGGTTACGTGTGGAATTTGTACCCGCGGTCACTGTAAATTAGTTATTTAGTCATGCAGATCTTATTTACATAATTTCCTGAAGTTTCCACGAGTGGTTTCCTCAAACAAACTAGCAAATCAACAACTTTATTACCTGTTTAGAAAATTTGTTGGTAATATAATGTGTTTATATAGTTATCTTAATAGCAAACCAACCGTAAAACATTCATTTCTCAGATGGTCCAGTAATTTGAGGCGTTTTGAACCCCAATCTAGGGAAAAATTCCTATAAAGCAACATTTTTTATTTTGTTATTAATTTAATGTTAATTATCACCGTAGACATAAATTCTATGAGTCGTAGAGTGATGGTGGTTAGTAGGATAATAGTCAAAATTAGTTTTTACCAGTTAATAAATCTCACAAAAGAGTTTTCTTATCTTCAAACTTACGTTCAAAACTGGCCGACATTATCATGAAACTATTGGCAGCCATTACTTGTTGAGAAAAATTAGAATAAAAAACAAACATAAATGGCGTTTCTAGTTTTCTCGACGAAAGAAGGCCAGATACCCTTATGTAGTGTGGCGACATCTATCGCCGAACATGCGAACTACAACTGACGATCCTACATCGCGATATCTATAAGTTATCGGCGACATTAGAACAAGTACAAAAACCCCGACTAGAACCGTCGGGCAGTAGCCCACCAGACACAACACCCGTCTGGTCGGAGGATCCTCCCTTTTCAATGGAGGATGAGGGACTTTACACCCTGTCCCTCATACCTCCAAACTGGTGACCCCGAGCATGAACGTCAGCGCAACCTTCGTGACGTCATCATCATCGCCGCATCACTTCCTCGAGCTTTCGAGCAGCGAGTCACACAGCCAGCCAGTATCCACGGCTTCATCGGGATCCTGACCACTAGCATGCAGCGGACGCGCATTCCTGGTCATCACCCGCAGCCTCATCAGCGACCTTGGCACAGCACCACTGCACTTCGGCCGGTCAGCAAGCAGAGACGCACTTCTCTCCTGGTCGACGCAGCATCCTGCCACTACGCCACACTGCATCACTCCGACTCACTGGAGCATTATATGCAGCATTGCATCACTCCGACTCACTGGAGCATCACATGCAGCATCACCCCGACTCACTGGGGCATCACCGCAGACAGTTCCGACTCACCGCGAACTATGCGGCATCCAGTTCCGACTCACTGGAACCTACCACTGGCCCGGCAAGCATCGTAAGAAGATGTATGGACGACTCATCCTGTATCGACCTCCGGTCTCGGAGGGGAGTGATGTGGCGACATCTATCGCCAAACATGCGAACTACAACTAACGATCCTACATCGCGATATCTAAGTTATCGGCGACATTAGAACAAGTACAAAAACCCCGACTAGAACCGTCGGGCAGTAGCCCACCAGACACAACACCCGTCTGGTCGGAGGATCCTCCCTTTTCAATGGAGGATGAGGGACTTTACACTCTCTGTCCCGCATTTCTCCAAAGTAGTAATAAATCTAAAAAGATCCAATGAGGTTCTATTCGAAATAGTACCCACGTTAACATGGTCCAGGGATATTTCAATTTAACCTAAATAACTAAAATTCTATAACTACATTAAAATAAACCTTGTTTAATAATTATAAAAAAAACTTAGAAGAAAAGGAAATACTCAGACAAAATTTCTATCTTAACTTGATTTTTGAAACATCGGAACCTAAACAAAAAAACAATTAAAAAAAAAAACTGTTGAAAACTTAAAATTAATAATCCGTGGATCCACTTAAGACTCTCCTGACAAATCTGCAGCGGTTCTGCTTACTCAAAACAAGGGTGTCAATACAATATCCTGTTGTGGAATACTGTCCCAAGTCCTGCTAATATGCACGAAAAGTTGTAACCTACTTGTAGCGATACGCGCCGTATGTGGACGGGCATTGTCGTGCATTAGCTGGAAATTTTGTCCAATTTGCTCTCCCATTGGCGGTGGGGCAAGATTACAGGCTCTAGCACCTCTTCTCGGTATTTTAGAGCAGTCATATTGCCTTGTATCCAAACGAAGTCCGTTCTACGGCCGAGACGAATTCCCGCCCAAACCATAATCGTGCCACCTTGATATGCATGAACTTGTTGTGAGTGCTGCAGTCGATTCCAACGTCCAGGTTCTCCTCAAATGAGTACTCTTCGCGATTCATCAGTGAAAAGCACAAGTGACCATTGAGAATGGTTGCAGTTTTCGCGCATGGGCGGACCATAGACGTGTCCTCGTAGAGGCGATCGGCGGCGGTGACCTCTCGCGCCCAGCGCTGGTTCAGGCCATGCTGCGGGGCGAGACGGAATAGGATGCCGTCGCCTTCTTCTGCGAAGCAGTTATGCTAGTGAAGGAAGCGGCGGCGCGCGAGAGGCAACGACGAGCCTCTCGCCCCGGACAAAGACCCAGGCGAAGACGTCGAGAGTCGCAAGACGACTACCGGCCACCGTAGGCGCGGTTCTGCGGATGGCGAGCGATGGGTAGTTCGCCGCCCGGCTAGGACCAGGACCGCGTCGACGGCGCGTTAGTGTTCCACGCGCGCCTCAAAGAGAAAGAGTCAGCACAGGAAGGGGCCCAACAGGGCCACGCCTGCCGGGGTTGCGGAATGTTTATAACAGTTACCGTGACCCTGGAACATAAAGGGCAATCGAAGGAACATGAGTGGGTTTTAGTCAGTAAGAGTCTGACACGACCTCCCGCCGCACCCAGGACGGGAGCAGTCATTGGATGATTTCCCACTCACCAAAAAAAAAAAGAATGGTTGCAGTTTTCGTGTGCAATAGCCCATTGTAACCTTCTTCCTCGTTTGCCTCTCTTTAGCGCTGGTACCCGAAGTGGCCTACGAACACGTAGGTCGACTTCATGCAGTCGTCTTCTCAAAGTTTGAACGCTTGCCAGCCCGTGACACGATAACGTGACCGAAGCCTGGGTATAACGCTCTGACTGGTCCTCATGGCTTCAAAAACCGCAATTTGAGTAGCGCCAACTTGAATCATGCCCACTGCTCTTAACATTTCGTTCCTGGTCAACTGTTTACATGGCATGATTAAATGAACACCGGAGATGCGTTTGACAAAGATTTATAGAAATTTACGTGCCCCCACGATGTAAGCGAGTGTAAGAATCGAAAGGTTAAACTTGATTAAAACTCCATAAATTTCTATAAATCTTTGCCAAACGCATCTCCGGTGTTCATTTAATCATGCCATGTAGACAGTTGACCAGGAACGAAATGTTAAGAGCAGTGGGCATGATTCAAGTTGGCGCTACTCAAATTGCGGTTTATGAAGCCATGAGGACCAGTCAGAGCGTTATACCCAGTACCTCTACCATGAGTTTACGCAGCCAAAACTCGCTAGCGTCTTCGTAAATTATTTGTATGAAATATTGTAAGGCGGTCTAGCGGTCACAGGAAGAATTAAAATTCGTACCATGCATGAGCGTATCAGATTTCGATAGGTTAAACACCTAACGTAATCTATTCGATAGTCACAAACGTTTTTCAACTGTCGCCATACAAAACAGTACCATGAGTCACTAATTCGACAGAAGCTATCGAATAATACGCTTACGATAGTAGTTACGTAGCTCACTAGCTTTTTGTCGTGTGAAACATATGTTTACGTTTTTGAGTGTAATAAAGCCAAAATAATGTCGGCAAGAGCTTATTTAGCATGCAATATGTTAGTGGCCGCTGAATTTGAAGACCAACGAAGCGAACAACGTGAATTTCAAGCCATTAAATTTAATTATTTAATCATATTATGATTGAAGAAAAATTGTTATTAACAATTTTTTGTTTATTTGTAGCATTCCTCACGTCTTAAGTATTTTGAACACACTTGACCTAATACACTTTCAAAGTTTCAAGTGGCTTGGTGTATCTACCTGCGTGAGGAACAACTATTTAGGGATTTTGTAACTTTATGTTATAAAATAATTAGAAAGTAGAAACATACCTGTCCATGAACTCCACCAACAATTGAAACTGTGAAACACTGGTCCTGGGAAAACTTTTAAACCACACAGAAAATGCGCACTATTCTTTGGCACACAACGTCAACAAACAAAATTAGGTACAAATTGAATACGGCAGTGACATAATTATTAGGAATAAAAATTTAAAAACCACTAAATACCATAACCAGTCCACTAACCGTCAACTTTTCTATTTAGTCGGTTTATTTTGTGATATTGTTTGTTTAACATTTTAAGCATGGCGATAACACTACATTTTGAGCTTTCGAGTCGAGAACTCTCTTCTTAGTAGTGAGAAAGAAAGAAACAAAACATAAGTAGAGTAGGTAGAGTTAGCTACACGACACGATCTATCGAGCTTACCTTAGCGCCTGCGTAAGACTCCGTAAATCTCATGGTGCGAGCGTTATCGAAATCCAATGATATTATAAGTAATAAGTAAAAAAGGTGTAGATAGGTTACCCAAACGAAATTCTATCTTCAAAAACGGCACACTAACGCACACATACATTACACGTCAAAGTAAAAGAGATAAACGTCAAATGTCAACGCGATACTCAGTATCATGTTTGCCAATTGGCAAACTTTTAATGTGCCACTTTTTGACTACTACCTATCTACACTTTTTTACTTATAACATCATTGTCGAAATCTATTTGATCCACGTTAGCACGCTACCTAGCGAGTTTTTAGCTTTTTTAGTTTTTTTAGTATTTTTTCAATGACATCTCATGGTAGGGGTACTGGATGACGAATCATTGCTTCGAATCGTTTGAAAACATTTACCCATACAGCCAACGATTAGTCGATTTAATCGATACCAAAACTTAGTAAAAATAAACTGGGCAACACTAAAAAAAAGGTAAAGATGACAGTTCCATGCAAAGACAATAATTTACTCTAAGGAGGTTATGTGTATGTGAATTGTGAGTTGGAATCTTATAAGCTTCTTATAAGAATAACGTATGTAGGACTCTTAAAATTTTCTAATTAGAATACTTGTATACAGGGCTTGAAAACGTTACCAATTCACATTAAAAATACCGTTAAGTAACGTTATTTCCATAGAGATACTTGCATATCGGTATGATTTGGTAGCGTTATTTAGTAACATAACATTAAAAGAACGTTAAAAATAGCGTTAAAAATTACCGGTATTTTTAATGTTATTGTGAAAATAGCGGTAAACGTTGCCCTTTTTTCCAAGGCCGCGCGGGCGCGGCTTGGCGGGTAGTGGCGGCGCCGCGCCGCGCCGGTAACAAAACTGACTCATACCGATAAAATTAACGTTATCGTACATTATAACGTTACGTATGTTTAACGGTAAAATGTGCCAGATATAACGTTAAATTTGGTAACGATACCATATTTTTAACGGTATTTCAAGCCCTGCTTGTATATTCGTTATATTAGTTCTAAAGTTTCGTGTAAATTGATTCAGTAGTTTTATCAATAATAAATAAGAAACGGCAAAAACTAATAAGATACGTCAACAGGTCTAGTTACGGCGAGATCTCTCTTATCTATATAGGATATTTATAATTCCCAAGTAAGGTATACAAGAGTTGTTTATATTGTAATACATAGTCTTCTTCTTTAGAAAAACGAAACTGTTTACCGTTTGAGATATGAGTCAAGAGCACAGAACATATATACCCTAACGGGAAGAACGACAACTCCATACAAAGGAGATGTCCGCTTTTTGTATGGACGTTGGTTTTTTATTCCGAGAAAAATCCAACCAGCATCAAAGTCCACTCTAATAAATACGACAAAAATATGGAACTTAGAACTAATTCAATAATATTTTTAAACACCCCCATTTAAGCAAAAAATCATAAAATAATAATTTAATTAAATAATGATTTCCATTGATTAATTGATTTCAGAACGCACCCCTAATCGGTTCAACCAAGAATTTTAAATAAAGCTGGATACTGAACGTAGAATGAATTGAAGTGTGAGCGAGATAAAAACATTTTTTTCGTATGTTTTTATATCTCGCTCACACTTATATCATAATTTAAGTGTGAGCGAGATAAAAAACATACGAGGGGTAAACAAACTTGGCTTCAATTATTTCTTATAGGTGCAGTATCCAGCTTTATTTAAAATTCTTGGGCTCAACACATCGTTATCTGTCACTGTCAGTCAGATAACTGATTTACACTGACAGTTCTCCAGTGTCAATTTTGATAAGTTTACTTTTTTTGGATGCGTTCACTTTATTTACTTAGAGAATTTAAAAAAAGTTTGTTCGTTTTAGAAGTAAATTCTCACTAAAATAAAAAAAGATTGGGGGTCTTTAAAAATGTATGATATAGTCAAAAGTACTAGGTTCTGAGATGTCTATCCAAATATATTTAACTTATCCTGGTTAGAATTATTAAATAATAAAAAACCATTTTTGGACATGTCCTTTATTGCCTACACGAGCACACTAGCGCTCCAGTTTATGCCACGAGAAACTCGCTAGGTGCGGGAATTTTGAACAGATAGGTACCTACCATAGATTTTTATATAGTTTTGTATGTATCCCTCGTAATGCACAATCTATAAATAAACTGCAAAATCTTATTTTGCAGTTTATTTAACGATTATGCATTACCTAGTTATGATACATACATTCGTCGGACAAAAACTTCAAAAATAAAAACTACCTGTAGTAGAAATAATAAATAAAACAAAGTTTCTATACATGTTTCAATATATTTATTAACTTTCTCGTAGCTTTTTGGAGACTTCTTCAACAAATTCTTACAAAATATAGCACTAAAGCGTCAATATCGCACAAATAAAGTGAGTTTTTATTTCGTAAACACTGAAACCGTCCATATTGTCCATATCACACAAATCAAATTAGTCTATCTAAAAACTACAAAATAAATAATTATAAGTTCGTAGTTTTATTTTTTACTCAGCATTTTAATACGATTGAAACACTAAATATTGATCATAAGTGGCTAAATCCATTATTTTATTAAATATTAATGAACCTTGAATTGAACACAACTAATTATACCTAATTGGCAACTACCGAAATAGTGGTTACCTATTCATTCAGGAATATGGCATCACTGATATATTGTCTTCTCTTTTTTTTATAGAGCGCTATCTCGTTTTCGCATTTTGTGCCCAGTGTAGGCATTGGTCACTAAGGAAGCTGACCCCCCCTGGTCAAGAGAACACTCGAGTGATAAGCGTTTTTGTGAGCGCAGGTCGCTCGACGCGCGCGATGACATAAGTGGGCGGGCCAAGGTTGAAGTCGGCTGGTACGCGAGGAACCAAATGTGGTTCCTCGGAACTCGGGCGGACGTTGTGCAGAATTACTTTATATTATTTAAATTCAATGAATGCGAATTTTATCTTTTAAGAAAACCTTTTATTTACAAAATAATTATAATTTAAAGGAACTTAATAATGTTTTTATAATCTGTCATCCAGAGTTTTTTTGTAAGGCCAGTACTTTTTAAGTTATATAAAAAGGTTTTATATATCCCCAGACCATGTTGTTGTGTGTATTAAAGCCTTTTACAAAATATGACATGAAATGATATTAAACCTTCGAACACATGTGATTCGAGAGACAATAGAAAGACAATAGCAGCCCGACAGCCGGCTGTCGCTTAGTCGTCAAAAGATTAAATGTTTTTCTTTAAGGGCTGATTTTTCAATCATCAGTTAAGTTCTATCTGAGGAATAAATATGTCGGTTTGAAATATTTTCTATACAAGAGCTGTCAAAACGTCAAACTTACTCTTCAGATAAAAGTTATCTGGCGATTGAAAAATCGGCCCTAAGACTCCATTAAGGAAAACTACGACGGTATTAAAAGTTTTCCTGCATGCAAAAGCCTGTTTGAATACTTAAAAAAAATAGGAAAACTAATAGTTAAAATTGGTAACATATGGATTGAAACCCTGGCATATTTTATAAAACAAGAAATTTTATTTGGGTTCAATTAATACATTGTACATGGCAAAACGTCAACAATTTTTATATCACAATCAGGTTTTCGACTTCTTTCGAAATCTTCAGGGAACAGGTTAATATCTGAAACAAACAAGGTATGTACGTTAAAACTTCGAACACACTTCATTCGAGACACAATATAAAGACAATAGCAGCTCGACAGCCGACTGTCGCTTGGTCGTTGAAAAGGGTGATTTCAGAATTACATTACGAGTTAAATTTGCAGCGTCGCATATTTATACTTCACTGCTTATCGGGATTTAACGCGCACGTACCTTTTTATTCTATAAAAAGGTACGTGCGCGTTAAATCCCGATAAGAAGTGAAGTATGAGTTAAATCATTTTTCGAAGATCCGGACCAAAACCTCTTTTTCTCCAAAAAGGACTTAGAATGGTTGTGATTATTTACTTACATCACTGGCTAACAATTGTTATACAAGTGCAAACCTATATTATTTATAATGTTTCATGAAACGTAATTTCAGTTAGAAAAATCTTTAATGCTAGATAAACCAAGGTAGTTACCCGTACCCGCCGTAGCCTCCATATCCTCCGCCAAAACCGCCACCGTGACCGCCGCCGAAAGGTCCACCTCCGCCACCACCGTAGGGTGCACCTCCTCCGCCCCCGTAGGGTCCTCCACCACCACCGCCGTAGGGACCTCCGCCGCCGCCACCGAAGCGTCCTCCACCGCCACCGCCGTAGGGTCCGCCTCCCCCGCCATGGATTCCCCCTCCACCGCCACCGTAAGGTCCTCCTCCTCCGCCGCCGAAGGGTCCTCCGCCACCGCCGCCGTATGGACCACCACCACCTCCGTAAAGTCCACCACCACCGCCTCCGTAATCACCGCCGCCGCCGCCGCCACCTGGAAATGGAAATACATCATTATAATCAAGGATAAATCTATAAGATTCAGAAATTTGGTGTCACTTTACATTACTAGATTTTTTTTTTATTTGCATGGAGTGGTTGTAAGCATGCATTTGGTTTGAGGAAATGTTTATTAAATTATAGGCCATCGATAAATTTAATTATGTATTGTAATTTGACAGCTTGAATTATTGTAACTTAGCACGTACTGTAACTAAGCAATACTTGTTCCTGTCGAACAACTGTCAACCTGCGAGTGCATAAAGTAACGATTGTTTCAAATCTCACAAGTCTTTTGGCCGTGATAAAAATAACGTGTGACAGTTTTTGGAAAATAAAAATAACAGACTTTTACTACTTAATAAAGTTCTATAAACAACTAATTTTTACCGACACATCTACGACTTTTTGACCTTATTTTCGCTGAAATGACATGCGTAATATGCGTATAGAATTTCAAATTGTACAAACGGCCTTGACGTTTTCATTGAGCATGAATATAGCAAGTCCGTGTATCCAAAATATTTTGAATAACTAGTTGGGAGCTGACGAATAAAATCTGCATACATTTTAATCAAAACGACAGGTTTTTGAGTTTATATAGGAAATGCATGTGGGGAAAACCGACATTTAAGGTTTAAAATTGGAAATCTAATTGTTTTTTTAATGTATGATAAACAAAAAATAAATAATAGGAACAAAGTAATACCTGGTGCGGCCCAAGTGACAGCCAAGAGCCCTATGGCTATTGTTAGTACCACTAGACGAGTCATGTTGATCTGTGCTGCGATCTCCCTCCACTTCACTTATATACACTCGCCTATGTCACGGACTTGATTTAACAAATGTTTATTATAAGTACTCGGCATTTTTTTGCCGCGTTCTTTTTTTATAATAATTATTAAAGTTCTGCTTAATGAAAATGTCCTGATTTTATGCGTCGATTGGTATTGTCGTATGAATTGTATTTGAACGCGTTTTATATGATGAACAAGACTTTTATAAGTACTTATTTAATCACTCATGATTGATAATAATAGTTGTATGTATGTGCTACGAAGTTACTTTTCTGTTTTATTTTTTAAATGACATTTAGACTTTTTTATTTACATTTTTCTTTTGTTTATTTTCGGTTTTATCAGCGTAGTTAAAGTTAGTCATTAATAACGGTTGGTTAGATATAATCAACATTTTACTATTTAGCCAGGAGCCGATAACACATCTGTGCGTTTAAAATATTTCTGTAATATTTCAAAAATTAAGTTATATGTTCTGGTAGAAAGGAAACAGTTTAATTAGTAGGATATCACGTTAGATAAGGTTAATTTTCCAAGTTTTCAAGTGGCGTGAGAACTGAACCATTTCTATATGTACCAAAAAACAGGTTCTAATGATGCAACGTGCCGGCAGCGCGCCTGTCACGATCCTAATCGCTTTGAAGCATGAATCGTCAACCTTTCGGTTTAAGGAAGTTTTATTTTCCAAAAAGAAATTTTTTATTTTGTATTGATTTAAACCTTTGAACATACGTGATTCGAGACACAATAGAAAGACAATAGCAGCGCGACAGCCAGCTGTCGCTTGGTCGTTGAAAGGTTATGTTCAAATTATTTATTTCATAACAAAAATACATTGGTATGGAAATACACACTTGCACAGTAGTTACACACAAAGAAAAGCAAAAATAGTAAGTTATATAAATAAACTTTAAATAAATAAAGCTGTTTCGATCGCAAGTTGCAAAAGCGATCTGAGAGCTTTTAGTAAACTAAACGCTGTAATATTTATTTACTTTTGTTACATTGTTTATTTTGGTTATTTTTTGTAAAAAAATTGATTCCTGTTTTTTTACTAAACTAAAAATAAAAATATTGAAGATAGAAAGATGTCATGTTGTTTTGTTATTGAGAAATACATACGAGACCGACTAATCAAGACCGACTAGTCAACGACTTTTGCCGACGAGTTGCTGACTATGCGCCGACTACGAAATCCGACGACTTGGCTTTGCCGACTAATCGGCACATTTCTGCTTATAACACTTCATTTTTGCCAGACCTAGAATCGACCTTAGGAGTCTAACTCTTAGGGGTCTCGAGGCAAAAAGGACTAGCCTATAACCGCAGTATAATATTTATACTGTGCTATAGGTCACCCAACTTAAAGGCTTAAAACCACCGTTGAACTTTTGCTATTTTAGTAAAAGCAATAAAAGAAAAGATACAAATGTTGACAGCACACGAAACGAGTCTCTCATACTGCCGATACGCACAAAAATACAATTTAATCAGTTCATATTTATACAGAGCCGGTAAACGGTAGCGTGTAGACTTACTTTAAATGTCAACATAGGTAAACGAGCCGTTCGTTTCGTCGTTTCGTATGGTATAGCAGCATTCATTTCTTCGCAACTCAACGACCAAAAAGCGCTGAGACCACGAAGCGTCTTACGATTTTTGGTGGACGCCTCTGCTTGATTTTGACTTTCAGGAGCTGCAGTGGTTGGGTATAGTGTAGAAGGATTGTCATCTTGAAGTTGGTGATGGACTGTAAGCGTCATATTCTATGGTTTTACATGCGCTTTTTCCGACGATGTTCATGACAAAACTCATGATGGCGACTGCGTTTTTTTTAAATATGCGTTCAGCTTCTGGTTCATTGGGACGGCGTTGCAGTAAGTCGCAGTGAATCCAAGATCAACTGCGAAATGTTATAAATAAACGTAAACGTAGGTATGTAAATATGTTCTGGGTACAAGTAAGCTTTCGGCTCCGTGCAACGGGATTTGTGCAAATTATCCTTATGCGCAATAAATGTCTATATAAATAATTAAAACTACGTGTCAAATTACCAATACGGAAAATCTAAAATGGTCTAGAATAAATTACAGTAAGTAATTAAGATGTGAGTAATTAAGATTTTAATTTTAGGAAATGCAAAATTTGATTCTAATGTTATGAATTATGATATTTGTATTTTTAACGAGGCGCCTAAGTAGGAATGCACATAATAATACGTGTGGATGTGCATTTAGAAACTGTTAAGAAAATGTGGAACTAATATCCTAAGAATGATTTTTTACAGGAAACCTAAGAACTTTTTCAGAATGTTATTTCGTATGAAGGTAATTTTTTCATAGGTAAAAAACTATTTATAGTAAATAAAGAGTTTTTTTAAATAATAGTGTTACAATAATATTTAGCATGTTTTTAATAATGTTACAAAGCTGAAGAGTTTGTTTGTTTGGTTGAACGCGCTTAACTCAGGAAGTACTACTGGATAGATGTGAAAAAATATTATTTTGTTAGATAGCCCATTTATCGAGTAAGGCTATATAACATCACGCTACTACCTACGGGAGCAGAGTACTAACAAAAAGATGCGTGTAATCACGGGGGACATCTGGTGTTAAAAATTTAAAACTTATTGCAATATCGTTACCCTAACGGTTTCAGTTCTCTGTTTATGCTCGCGTGGGTCGTAGCCTGATATATTTTAGCTTATATCTATACTTTTTCTCGTAAATCTGGCAATTATGTGTCGTAATATTTAATGATTCCAATTAGATGGCCGGTATTATCAGAAATTTGCGATTTGTTAAGTTACATTTTAGGTTTCTGCTCTGCTCTCCACATAGGTGCCTGATGTTATAAGTACACCATACCATTAAATGGACAGACGTATAATCCATCCAACTCCTGTTCACAAACTTAACTAAATCTAGGTTAAATGCATCTTTCTCTTTCCATTTCTTAAAGAAAAGGATAGAAGAAACATTTTAGTTTAATCCTGTCAAATTAGACAGCGCCTGAAGAAAATTGACGTATATTAAGACGCCATATTTTTAAATCGCGTCTAAATTCTAAATGGAGTGTCTAAATTTGATAGGTTTTAACTAATATTTTATCTTCTGTCGTTTTCTTAATTAAATGGAAAGAGAAAGATGCACAAAACTTAAATTTACGTTAGTTTGTGAATAAGAGAATCGGCACCATTGTCTGGGACCCGAGAAAGGACATAGCATATTTTTTATTTCGGAAATCCCCCGGGAACGGGAGCTATTAATCCACGCGGACGAAGTTGCAGGCAAAAGCTAGTACAACTATATTTTTTCCATTCCACCTGGTGTTCAATTCTGCAAGTAGTGGTTAAACTTTTGAACACACGTGATTCAAGGCACAATAGAAAGACAATAGCAGCGCGACACTAGGTTGTGGGTTGGTCGTCGAAAAGTTAACAATCGATTTTTGACGTGTAACATCAAACTTTTGACACATTTTCCATACTAAATCTGTCAAAGTTGACAAATACTTATCTGCAGACTTGAGTACCTGGTCGCTACAGAGATTAGCGCGATTAATCTAAAGATCTAAAATATTGTAGCAATCTTGAACAAGTTTTTAAGCAAGCAGTCTTCAGTCTGTTTTTTAATTAGACTTGGTTGGACTTGGTTTGACATTTTGAGTGTTGTATGTTTTAACATTTCATAAATAGTGAAGTGTTACTGGTATTGACCGAAAGACCGAAAAATATTGGTAAAATTAGTCGTAATGTATTTTTGTTATAAATTATGGTTAGCATTTCCTGAATGTAATTTGATAGGCGCTAATCGTATGCACAATTACGATATCTGTTTTTAATACTTATGTACTAGGACGACTACGTAGTTTACCGTTGCGATAATTATCGCAGTTACGTGCAAGGAATCGGGCACATGCGATATTATTGACCGATATTACTTTAGGTCGCATCTGTGTGAGTTAATTCGGGTCGAGAAGGCCTCGGTACCGGGACCGCGGTCCCGTCTGCCACCTTGAAATTATTTATTACTTTTGGTGGGGATTTCGGGACCGGACCGTAATCCCGAATGCCACATTATTATCAAACCTTACCCCATACAAAGACAATAGCAGCGCGACAGCCGGCTGTCGCTTGGTCCTTGAACGGTATCAATTATTATGTGTGGTACGTTAGGACCACGAATAAACAAAAGAATTGTTTATTTAAAAGTACAGTTAACGATAAAAATAAAGCCAAGACACATAAAAGTATATTTTAGATCTTTGTTTTTACCCATCGTGAAAAAGCGGAGCTAAGTATACGCTTACATTGAAATGATTTAACAACGTTATTTTAATACTATCGGGACTGAGAACAGAGAATGGATAATTATGTAATTATGTTGTAGTACATGTATCAAATGTGTTTGCATCCAAATTGATAAGTGGTATGTCCGTGAGAACTTTACAATGCTTTTTATGAAGTTCGAGGTTTTTAATAGGTAGTCCACAATAGGTAGGTAATCAAATTATTATTTTTAAAATTGTGTTAAGATAGTGCGGCGACTGCTTCGATCACCCGGTTTATACAGTGTTGTTATGTATCCCATGTGTTATTCTGATATACTAAACTATGTATCAGTAAAGTTAGTAGTTTTTGGGTGAAATATTAAAAAACATTCATCCATCCATCCACACAAACTTTGTTTATAATAGGTATTAAGTTTTTAAATACAATTGAATAATTTCGATATTGATATTGATTCTATATAACTTGCTAGACTTTATGTACTAGCTGTCCCACGCGGTTTCACCCACGTGTCATAGTCGTCCAAAAAAGAAGATAAAAAGTATTCTATGTCCATCCCCCGGTACTAAGCTACCTCCCCACCAATTTTCAGCCAAATCGGTTTTGCCGTTCTTGAGTTATAAAATGTGAAACTAACACGTCTTTCTTTTATATATAAAGACATCTGCATATTGACAATCAATTTTGGGGAAAGCTTTTGATTGTAAAATTATTTGCTAAGTCGTGGTAAGTCGCTATGGGACGAAAATAATAATTTTTAACAGATTAAAAAGCAGAGAACTTTATAAAAATGATTAATTTTATTTGTATTTTAATAATACATAATGTATGGCGATATACTAACAATTTGTTTTATCACATTGAGCTTTTGAATTTCGTTCTACTCCATATTCAGGCAACAGTTTAATATCTGAAACAAACATAATAAACATTGTTAATAATGTTGCTGAAATAAATTATGATATAATTTTTAGTTGTATACGTAGGTGCCATCTTTTTCCAACTGACATATTAATGTTAGGTATCGGCCAAACCCGATTTCAGGACAAACTACATAGTTTAGCCTAGGCTAAACTGGTTCTTTCTCGCCTCGACTCAGGGCACCGCGATTCGGACAGGTTAGGTTAGAAGGCTAAGGTGGCAGCTCCGCTCCGCTTCGCTCCCGCCTTAGCCTTGGTGTTTATTTTTTTTTTACATAATCTACATCATCTACGCACATCTACAGCATAATCTTAGTATTCTTTGAGTCTCGAGACTTGAGCTCCTGTCTCCAAATACACAGAACAATAAAGCTTGTATTTACCTATTTTCTGCCGTAGCCACCACTGTGACCGCCAGATCCTCCGTAACCACCGCCGCTTGAGCCGCCGCCGCCTTTGTGTCCGCCGCCGCCGTGGTGTCCGCCACCACCGCCCAACGATCCGCCGCCACCGCCGAGGGATCCGCCACCACCGTAGCCTCCACCGCCGTGGGATCCGCCGCCGTGAGATCCGCCGCCGTGAGATCCGCCGCCGTGAGATCCGCCGCCGCCGCCAAGGGATCCACCGCCACCGAAACCACCGCCGCCGTGGGATCCGCCGCCGTGAGATCCGCCTCCGTGAGATCCGCCGCCGCCGCCGAGGGATCCACCACCACCGCCGTGGGATCCGCCGCCACCGCCTAGAGATCCGCCACCACCGTAGCCTCCGCCGCCGTGGGATCCGCCACCACCGCCGTGGGATCCGCCACCACCGCCGATCGATCCACCACCACCACCTCCGTGGGATCCGCCACCACCGCCGTTTGCGCCATAACCACCTGGAAATTTAAAATGTACGATCTTTAGAAATGTGACGCCACTTTCTAATGTATGACGGAATGATAGTAAATACACACATCAAAAGTGTCTAGGGATATTTTAATTAAACCTAAATAACTAAAATTCTATTAACTTTTTGTTAAGACACCTACACTTTAAAATAAACCTTGTTTAATTGCCTATCTAATCTGATAATAAACTTTTAGATAAAGTTAAATTTAAAAAAAAAACTTAGAAGAAGAGGAAAAACTCAACAAAATTTCAATTTAACTTTATTTTTGAAATTTCAAAACCTAAACAATAAATATTCTTTTTTTATAAAAATTGTTGAAATCTTAAAATTAATAATTCGTGGATCCACCTAAGACTCTCCTGACACATGTGGAGCGGTTCTGCATACTCAAAACAAGGGTGTCAATATCCTGTTGTGGAGTACTGTCCCAAATCCTGCTAAGATGCAAGAAAAGCTGGTTTTGATGCACAATATCAACAGGGAAATTCCTACGAGCTCTTCTCTGAAGCATATTCCAGGCATGCTCAATAGGATTTAAGTCAGGGGATTGTGCAGGCCGGTCTAAAGCTTGGATAACATGCTGTTGTAACCAACTTGTAACGATACGCGCCGTATGTGGACGGGCATTGTCGTGCATTAGCTGGAAATTTTGTCCCATTTGCTGTTTGTGGGGCAAGATTACAGGCTCTAGCACCACATCTCGGTATTTTCGAGCAGTCATATTGCCTTGTATCCAAACGAGGTCCGTTCTACCGCCGAGACGAATTCCTGCCCAAACCATAATCGTGCCACCTTAATATGCATGAACTTGTTGTGGGTGCTGCAGTCGATTCCAACGTCCAGGTTTTCTCCAAACGGTTACTCTTCGCGAATCAGGATGAAATCCAAACCTAGATTCATCAGTGAAAAGCACAAGTGACCATTGAGAATGGTTCCAGTTTTCGTGTGCAATAGCCCATTGTAATCTTCTTCCTCGATTACCTCTCCTTAGTGCTGATACCCAAAATGGCCTACGAGCACGTAGATTGACTTCATGCAGTCGCCTTCTCAAAGTTTGACCGTTTACCAGCAAACCATACTCTCTCTGTAGCCTTTGAACCAATTGCATCGGCGCTGCATTTAGTTGACTTCGTGCAGCATTTACTATGAATCGGTCCTGTACATGTGTTGTAATGCGTTCGAACGGCACCGAGGACCTGGTGCCGTTCCACCATTTCCTCCGTGACACGATAACATGACCAAAGCCTGGATATAACGCTCTGACTGGTCTTCATGGCTTCAGAAACGGCAATTATGGGACAGTATTCCACAACAGGAAATTGACACCCTTGTTTTGAGTATGCAGAACCGCTGCAGATGTGTCAGGAGAGTCTTAGGTGGATCCACGGAATATAAATTTTAAGTTTTCAAGAATTTTTATAAAAAAAATTGTTGTTTTGTTTAAGTTTTGATGTTTCAAAAAATAAAGTTAAGATTGATATTTTGTTTGAGTTTTTCCTCTTCTTCTAAGTTTTTTTTAAATTTAACTTTATCTAAAAGTTTATTATCAGATTAAATAGTCTATTAAACAAGGTTTATTTTAATGTGTACATGTTTTAACAAAAAGTTAATAGAATTTTAGTAATTTAGGTTTAATTGAAATATCCCTAGACACTTTTGATGTGTGTAGTTTAAAAACACCCATAAATAAAAGGATCTTAATTATGTAATATTTTGCTGAACGATGAATTAATTTTTGTTAAAGTCGAGCTAGGTCTCCGTCATATTGCATAAAGTCAAGCAGGAACTAATAACTGAATCTGAAATTTTAGCTCATATTTTTTTCACTTGGAAGACGATTAATACCGATTTTATTTCCATCAAAACATGAATAGCAACACAATGATCAAGGACTTTTTTATGTATGTAAGTAATCACAGTACTCACAATATAATAATGTTCTAAGGAACTGAATATAACAATAATTGCATAGATCACTATCTGCTTAAAATTAAATTGTACGAATAACTAAAACCAAACAACAATAATAAAATCAAAGTATTACCTGGTGTGGCGTAGGTGATCGCCACGAGCCCTAAGGCTATTGCCACTACTGCTAGACGAGCCATGCTGATCTGTGTCTGTAGCTACCTCGGCGTAGCTATATATACACACGCTTATGTCATGGAATCAAACGAACAAATGTTTATTATACTCTTCACTTTTTGCCGCGCTCTTTTTGGTAATTGTTATTAAGGTTCCGCGGAATTACGTTATCCTGATTTTGTGATTCGTGGTTAACAAAATGTTTAAAAATAATACTGCCGAGTGTCAGTAAATTTTCATAGAGTTTAGATTAGAAGATGGAGTTGTTCGAATACTTCTTAAATTACGTATAATTAACTTGGTTCGTTATTCACACCAACATAATAACATCTCATTTGTTTGTGGCTGGCTGTTGGTAAAGTTGTGTGGGCTTGTAAGATTTCCTGTTTTTTCAGATTAGGATTAAAACCTACTTGGTACAAAAAAAATAGACAATATCATAGACTTACGTGTTGTCATGCTACTTCGCTTTCCTGCCGTTTTTTGCCGGATTTAGATTTTGTCATTGTTACCGTTACCCATGTTTAGTTACACCAGTTACACGCACATAACTTGCCAAAAACAAAATTTTAATTTCTTTAAATTTAAATTAATTTTAGAATAGTTTTCAATTTATGGATTCAAAAATATGTCATGTTAGTGTCAATAAGAAAGATACTTTACCAGTCATGTTTTTGAAAGGTAAAGGGTAAGTAATCCTGAGTAATCAAAAAGGTTTTTGTTGTTGGTATTGAATGTTGACACGGATGTGGTTTGGGTCTTTTTCAAAAATTATAAAATAAACTCCTATTAATCGTGTTTATTAGTTTGTTAGCTATTTAAAGTAAAACGCAAGATGATTAATAATTCACATAGTTTTAGCAGTTCAGTTCACCGTGACGGTCTGAAAGCTGACCGCGGTCAATGTGTGTATTTCTATTTACGTTTGTGCACCAGGCTTTATCGTCCCTCCTAACTTGATATTTCAGTTGATAGTGACGCGAAAAAAAAACTGTTCTGTGACCCAAAGAAATTATACTTTGTTTCTATTAATCCTTCAAGTAGGTAACCTAAGGCCCATACGTTCAACGACTAAGCTTTGAATTGGGCTCAAGGTTCTATTTAAAAGGTTTTTATTGTAATCCACAAAGTGTTATGTGTGGCAGTATGAACAGGAAACAAAACTGATGGCTGTAAGGTCGGTAGTGTTTTTGAGTGATGGTAATGAATCAGAAAATCTAGGAGGACTCCCTCCAAAATGATAGGGAAATGATCGTAGTTGAGTTGTTGAATGTATAGTACTTACCGAGATACCCAATAATGGAATACTTAGGCTCATGATTCTTAAAGCTCAATGTTGACAGACACCAGACCACCAACAATCCAGAAAAAAAAAATCGAATCAATATCTATTGCCTATAATACGGAACCCTACGAATAGGTAGGTAGTATATGTACATTTATATTCAATTCATTCGTTAACACGTTTAAGTGGCTAAGAGTTTTTGTGTAGATACAACAGTCGATCACTATACATAGCTATACATGTACTAATAAACTACTAGTTCATTGTAAATGCCGGCAATGGTCAGTTAAGATCGGGCGTACAGTAAGCTAAAGATATAACTTGCTATAGAAGCTAATAAAAATGGCGACCAACCAATGGCACTTGGCATGATGCTTTCTACCGGTACTTATTATTCCGACTCTTTTCTTCACTATAATGTGAGAGTGAAATAGCGATTTGTTTACCTCGGTAGCATAAGATAGTACCATTAAAGGGACTATGGCAATTTTTATTTACCGTCGTTCCTTTACATCGATAGTATTGCAAATAATATATTTTTTAGGTTAACCATGGTACATTCTGTATAAAATTTAAAGCAGTATTATCGACGGTACCACACTATACAAACCGCTATTTGACTCTCACATTATAGTGAGGGAAAGCGACGGAGTAATAAGTACCGGTAGTTTATTAAATGGCTTTCTAGTAAAAGTTATTCGTATTTAGTCGTAGTAGCGTAGTATTTTATTTAAGTACAAAGAACAATAAGTGACCTAAAGTAGTCTTTGCACGTGTGGGCAGACAACCGGCTACGCGGCGGGAAGTTTTCCAGTAAGTAGTACGAGTGAAAAGAAATGATATAATACCCTAATGTCAGTTGCACAGGACGGCCTTTGAGTACCTCGGAATTAAAAACATATGACGGGCGGCTTTCTTTATACTAAAACACCATAGAAGTTTCACCACAATAAAGAGCTTACTTGTGTTGGGCTGTTTTTGTCGCGACAATACAGCGGACATCGCAATTTCGGAAACTTCAAGCTGAACAACTTTTACATTTGCAACTTTTACTTTTGTTTTAACTTTTACTTTTTCATAGGTTTTGATCAGGAATTGGATGCCAAACTGGTTTGGCTTTAGATCGACTGCAGGCTAGCTATGGTTGGGCCTCGGTCAGGTCAAGGTCGGGCTACGGTCAACTATCAGACATGACTAAGGTTATCGCTGAAAGAAGTTGACAACAATTGAGGGAATCCTACTTGTAAGAGTTATTTGTGTAGGAACTCGTTTGCGAAAATAATACTATTGCACCTATTTCTAATGGGAGTAAATATAATTTTGGTTCGTCAGATTTCCCCCAACAAAGTAATTGTTCATAGGCACTGTCAACATTAGTGTATCTTTCTATACTTTATCATAGCTTCCTCACCCGCGTGGATGTTTTAATCATTTTCAACCTCTATTTTACCTTTTCATTGGCTGAAATTTCAATAATGCTTTATCTTCCAAGTTTTATGTCTTTTGGACCAGCAGTTCGGCTGTGCATTGATATATCAACAGTCAGCAAGTCAGTTTACCACTATATATAGATATTTGAGAATACGCTCCATTTTCAAATCGTATGACGGTCATTCTCCGATTCGGCGTTATTTGCCTAATTACCGTAACCATTTTTATTTTTCACTAATTTTACTTAAACTCATTAAAATATGAAACTAATAAAAAAAACGAATTCAATAATCAATGAGGCATGTTTTAATTATAAGTAGTTTTCTAGTTATTGAGACTTAAAAAAATTATGAGTACGGTAATTAGAAAAGTTTAACATCTAATGCCACGGTAATTAGAAAATGCCGTCAATTCTATGTAAAATATGATATAATATAATAAAAATAACACACATTAATAATTTGTATACATCTATTTATATAAAAATGAATCCCTATTTCTCTTTGTCATCTTTGGACCGATTTCACTAATTCTTTGTTGTGTTTGTTATTGTTTGGAGGAGGTTCTTATGAAAAAGAAAGTGAAAATTAGGTTACTTTAGGATAGTGTAGGTTAGAGTAGAATAGAGTAGGGTAGAGTGGGATAGAGTAGGATAGATGATGTAAAAAAACATAAACATGTAAAAATATAAAAAAAAAACAGTTAAGTAGCCCAAGGGCATCAGGAACAGGGTCCCAGCTACTGGTGATCTGAGCTCCAGAGGGAGGAACTTCCTAACGATGCGAGCCGTGTCCAAAAGCTTCTGAAAGATCCAGCCATCTAACGAGAGCCTCCGAGAGAGAGGTGTTGGTCGAGACTCTTGGCTATTAAACCATTGGCAGAAACAACTATCGGCACATGACCGCTGAGTCCACATTCCACATGTCAACAATCTCGCAAGCCAAGTTGATATATAGACTTTTTTTTATCTTTCTCGGTCTTCATAAGGTTCCCGTCACGCGGGACCGTCACGATAACGAGCATTTCGCACCGCTTCAATTGATCCACCATCACTATATCAGGCTTGTTTGCTACAACAGTCTTGTCAGTGATGATAAATCGACCCCAGTACAATGTGACATTGCCATCTTCAGATTCTACGAGGCCGTATCCCAGAGCAAGTTGCTGATTGATAATCCTGGCTACTAGGTTATGTCCATTCAAGTACTCTTCGTTAGCAAGACGAAAACAACCAGTGATAATGTGTCGAATCGTTCTCCCGTCAGGTGACACGCCCAACATAAGTCAACCGTAGCATCTTTCACAATAAATCTCCGATAATTCTTCGTTATGATGACTTCATCCATAATTGTACAGACGAAACCTTCGGTTTCCCAAATAAGTTACCAAATCGTAGCCACTAAACAGACGCTAAACAGTCTACATCAGGGCCATGCAGGACCCGGAAAAACCATCCGTGTAACTCCTTACTCTGCCATACTTCCTTACGATCCTTCGTCTCAAGCACTACAGGTTTGCACCAGTTCTCTTTAGCTAAGGAGAGCAGAGTGAGGTCCTTGTCCACAGTGACCACATCTCGGTGCATTCCCACGTCAGCTTTAAGGAAATATTCCCGGAGGTTGTATGCCTCGCGGTTGTGGAGAGACTTAGCATTGAAAAAAAAAGCCTCGTCCTCCACATTTCCGCGGGATATATACAGCCTTATCAACTCATCACTGATGATTGCGGGTGATGTTCGAGCGCGCTTTGTATGTAGATTGACTTCTGTACCCATCAATTTGAGGCTACAGTTAGTAAATAAGAACTAATTTTTCATACAACGGTAATTATAAACATATGGTAATTAGTATACGGTAATTAGAAATCGATAGATTTTCTTAAAAATTTCGGAAACAACAAAGTATGCAAATATGAGATTATTACAACGTACGGAGGCCAAAATACTGTCTCGATTCACTTGATCAACTTGGGTCTAACTTAAAAATCAAATATTATATTTATGTAAAACGGTAATTAGAAAAGTTTTTAACCAAGGTTACGGTAATTATATACTAGCGTGCTTCATTCGCGGTACACTAACGTTAGAGACGTGCAACTGCTGTTTTGCTGCGGTACCCATTGAGGAGAAGAGACCAGCGCGGTAGCGGTGTGCCAAATACTGTTTTTTAGGGATGTGCACTCGAGAACAGAATATGTCACGGTAATTATAACTTTCGATCGGACATCCGATAATTTAATGATAATTATTTATAGACTGGTTCTAGTGACTCGATATTTTACTATGCTATACACGTTGTTTAACACTATTTAAAATGTTAAATGGATCAAAGTAAATCTGTTAGTCATAAAAATTACAAGTAAGTTTTAACATTAAGTCAGTGTGCGGACACGTTACGGTAATTAGAGAACAGAGGTTTTTGAACTTAGGTTAAATTATTTTGTCTTAACTACTTAAAACAGACGCCTGTGTTTTTGTTTATGGCTAGATAGGAATGCTATCTAACATATAAAAAATATTGGATGATTGAATATGATACAAGTGCGGATTATTCAAGCGCGGACACGTAAAATTTGCTTATCGGAGAATGGCCGATGACAGTCGTATCCGACCAACACAGCTATAATTTTGAAATACATTATAGCAAATTCTGGATAACAATCCTTATCTATTATCTTCTTGATATCTTAGATACCTGGAATTATTTTTCTTATACTTCGCTGCGAATTGATTAGGAAGCGTTATTTTTATTTTGTTATTATTGTTATTCCGCGAATCTGTTTATCGACCATTTGATATGATTGAGAGGTTCTTTCCCCGGCGCAGTGTGTTATTTATGTGGTTGCTGGGCGCTCGTGTGATTGATAATTAAGTTTATGATCTCTTGGTTTACACGTACGTTTCGCTTTTTATTATGTGTTTTCAGTTTTAAAAAGACATAACTGGGGCTCCCTTATGATTGAATTCATTATTTTTATGTGAAAATTTACTGATCTATACTAAAATTATAAAGAGGTAAAATTAGTACGTTTGTAAGTTTATATGTAGGGGATAATCTCTGGAACTACTGGTCCGATTTGAAAAATTCTTTCAGTGTTAGATAGCCCATTTATCGAGAAATGCTATAGGCTATATACCGTCACGCTACGACCCACGGGAGCGGAGCAGTAACGAAAAATGCGGGTGAAACCGCAGGGGACAGCTAGTATATTAATAAACTAGATAATATTAGGTGCTATAGTACTTAATTTCGTGTGAATTGGGTTTCACTAGAATGAATTGTGTGTTTTGAAAATTACATTGTTGTTTTAGTAAGCTAAAGTTTTGAAGGTTAAATCAAAATTTTGCAGTTAGAAACAAATCTCTTCACAATAAGGCATACAACTGTGCAAATAATCATATAAAATGATGTTATTTGACATTCGCTTGAGAACATATGTTTAAAAAACTTGAAAATAATTTATCTAATATTTTTAAGCAAATATTTAGTATGGTCTATTACTTGACACGTTCTTCACTTTTTAGACAAAAAGTTTATGAGTACTTGACGACATTTTGAAAGAAGTGATGACTTAAAAATAAAGGATCCGCCTGAATATTAAGCAGTTAGTCGACAAAGTTGCTAGGGAATACACAATATAACTAGTAAGTACATACATTTGGTACACCTTAAATTAAGTTAAATATTGTCAATAATAACAATAAAAAAATGTGAACAATAGTATATTATTGATTTTCTAATTCTACTTTACTGCCTCGGTAATTCGAAAACCTAACAGCTGCCTGTACGCTCTGGAAACCAGGCCCTGGCAAGGGAAAGGTGTATAGCCAGGTTTTCAAATTGGACGTCATTTTCATGTGGATAATTAGGCATTTTGTGAAGAGAATAATTAAGCAAATCAAGTCTTTTGCATGTTCGTTTCATTCGTAAATTAACATTTTTATTCGCTATTATAAAAAGTGGTCGCGTGGTACTGTAAAACGTTTAAAATTAAAGTGTTCATTTACTTCAGTAGTGAAGCGTAATCAGTTTTTATATTTAAATACATAGGTACTGTGCAGTCTTTATGTAACTGCTTATAGATAACTGGCTAGAAAAATACCTTTGAGGTTTTATCTTAACACTCAGCATGAAATTGATGATTTTGTAGTTTGTTTTTTGATATACCGACGCTTGTCGCGTCCGAGGCTCATGGAGTGAGCATGTTCTAAATAACAATAAATCCAATTAAAAGTGCTCCCTGTTTATATTTATCAATTACACTATACAAAAGTTCACCGGAGGGCTCTTCAAGCCCTCCCACATACCAAACACACACGTTAGGTCCCGGAGGTCTTTTCATACCTCACATTACTTACATATAGTAGGTAGGTAATGCAAAGAAATAAAGAAATCCATTTTATTTTTATGACAGGTTTGGTTTGATAAAGTTTTTTTTTATCCAACAAAAGTGGTTCACAAGTGGCATCGCTATGTTAAAATCCCCCTACACAACAAGGAAATAAATGTCCTGACCACAGACGCAGCAGATGCTGGCTGGGGCAAAATCTCGGAATACTAAGTTATAACTATCTAAGTGGTATTTTGTAGAAACACCCGAAGTGATTTTTAATTAATGAAGTGAACTTCAAGTGAGCTATGAATTCCAGTTGTAAACCATTTATTTTGACGGGTCTGTTGGTCTAGTGGTCAGTGACCCTGACTGCTAAGCCAGAGGTCGTGGGTTCAATTCCCACCCAGGACAAACTTTGTGTAATGAGCATAATTGTTTGTTCTGTGTCTGGGTGTTATTTATCTATAATATGTATGTATTTAAAAATTATATTTAAGTATGTATATCAGTTGTCTGATTACCATAACACAAGCTCTGCTTAGCTTGGGATCAGATGGCCGTGTGTAAGATGTCCCAGGATATTTATATTTATTTATTTATATTTATATTTATTTATTTATATTTATGTATTTATATTTATATTTATTTCTACTACCATCGAGCAAGTCGATCAGTCATCTAGCTCAACTTTAGATAAGTGGTAAAAAAATCCAATCAATTAATCAATCTAACATAAATAAATAAACATGTTTCTGATAAATTACTTTATCTGAATTAATTGTCTGTTTATTCAAGTGTAATTCATTCAAAGAGTACATAATCATAGGTTACAAGAATAGACGGACATTTGCACTATTAATAAACTTCATTATTCGTGACAAGCAGTTACAATACAACTGTATTTTTAACCGACTTAAAAAAAAAGTAGGTTCTCAGTTCGACCTGTATGTATGTATGTATGTTTGTCCGCGATAATCTCGCGTTTGGCTGAACCGATTTTGATGCGGTTATCAGCATAAAGTGTTTGTTACATTCTGGGGAAGGTTTTAGTATATAGCACTAATGCTAAAACAACGTGACGTTGCCTGCATAGATCGCGTTTTGTTTTCTTGGATTTTGTAGATTTTCAAAGACGATATTATGTTTGACCGCGATTATCTCGCGCTTAGCTATACCGATTTTGATGCGGTTTTCAGAAAAGTCTTTGTTATAAGTAGTTTTATTCTGAACGTTACTTTAAAACGTAGTCAGACATTGGGACTCTAACTAAAAAGTAAAAGATAAAAAGCTTTTTCCAAAAAAAAGATAACCGACTTCAAAAACTAAAAGCTCAAAAAACTATTTCGAAAGTCGGTGACTTCTCTTCTGCCGGTCGATTTGTGTTGCCACCGGCTTTTAGTTTTTGAAGTCGGTTATCTTTTTTTTGGAAAAAGCTTTTTATTCCAAAAGAGTCTGAGTTATGGACGGACCATTTTAAAATTGTAGAGCGCACGGTCGACAATATCCTAACAATAACATTGTTCTAATTCTCAGGCATGTAGACATTCCCGAGCTGTGATATTACTTTCACATCAAAACCATCATCATCATCACCCTTAACAGGTCAGTTATTAATGTAAGGATATGGCTTTCTCAAAATTACTATTGTATGCCCTTTACCACCCAAAAATCGGCAGTGTTAGAAACTTGACAAGTCCTATTTACTTCAGTGCCTTAAGTGACCCTGTACCTGAGCTTTAGAGGACCTTAGTAACGTCACAGATTTAGACGTGGCCACTAGATTTTAAAACAAGAAGACGTTAGAAGGAAAATTATTGTATCACTTGTTTTATAATGAGGAGTAAGTAAGCGTCTGCCACACAAGTGCGCTTTTATGGGCCAATAATAACGCAAGCGTTATTGCGTCCGGCCGATTTCTTGCAAATAACTGCGATATTATCGCAACAGCAGTGTGAGAAATCGTAACCAAATACATAATGAGACACAAATAGATATCGCAGCCGTTATTATCGTCCGATAATAACTTATGTGTTTCGTAGAGGCTTTATTCTTTACTGCATCTTACAGTACATTATTATTTAGTTGAAACTTGTAGGCTTCGTCCTGTTTTTTACCGGGAACAGACGTGAAAGATGGTGTCTGATTAAAAACTGTATAACGTTTTATGTATGTACCTAGGAAACAAAAAAAAGGTAATACATAGCAATTAAGTTTATTTTGTGGTGGCTAATTAATCTTCCATTTTAGGTTTTGTTGCGTTCACTGATGCGTTTACAACGTTTTAAAGTTCTTTGACACGTCATAGTAATTAAAGGACGAAACTATTAAGTTTGTGGTAATTAAATAACAATGGAAAATCTATTTGAGTAACGTTAAATCCCTGAGTCGACATACCTACGCCATTTTAGAATTATTATATTGAAATTTGTTTTTGAGAAGGTGTTAACTTGTAGGTTTCAATTCATTACCATTTTACAGGTTTTCTTTTATCTTGCTGTACTGATTTGGCATAAGTGTAAGCAGAAAGAAAGAAAGAAAAACATTTTATTCGCACATACTGAGCTACGAAATAAAATTTATAAGTATACTAGAAACCTTAAAACAGCTAAGTAGCGTCACTATACCGCACGAAACGGCTAGGGTTTAAGCAGCATTCTTCCCATGTCGCGGACAGATGCCTGCTACCGAGACTACCTATAATAGAGCCAGCTAGTTGTAACTTTGTGATTTTTTGTTTAGTGGTCAACACTTGTTGCTTTTACTAAGCATATGTAAACGCGCCATAATGGGTCTATGTAATTGATCCTAATTGTCTTTGACATTTGTCTATGACACCAGTGTGACAGGCTCTTGTCAAATTCCCATGTTTGGGGGAGTATTGTTTTAAATATGGGTGCATTTATATTTTTTCTGTTTATCAACAACGTTAAATGTTTTGAGGAGGTCGCTGCCTTCATCTTGAAAATAAATTGACGTATTTTCCTATTTAACAATTTGTATGAAACGAGGATGTTTTCATAGGAGTTCTGCAAATTGGAATCTTATAGACGAGAAAATCTCCCACATTGGAAAGGGGTAATTTGGTTTCGGGTGATAGGAACCCAAGGATTCTTTGGACCTTGGATCGAGCGGCGTCGGTCGATTCAAGGATGCATTTCGATGTGGATTTAACTGGCCGGCAAGGCGTCAGGCAGTCAGCCTGGACGAGTTTATATAATTAAAGGCTTCTAGTGCTGCATGCGGATTTGGTGGACAATCACGGGTAAGCAGTTTGACCATCAATCGTCTTATACGGGAAGATCGACATGCGCTGGCGCATCTTCCATTGGACTTGCATTTCTCATGCGTCTCGTTTTTTCAGCTGTGGGAACAGCCGGCAGGCAGCACTAGGCCGGATTTTTATTGTGGATGTGGCTGGTGGGAGTCCCAGATGGTGAATCGTTTCCTGTTGAAACACCGGTAAGGTTCTAGACTATTGTCGTGAAGGCCACGTGGAGCCACGCTCAGGATGTATTGTAGTTTGATTTAAAACGAATGCAAATAATGTTCTATTTCAGCCTGGGCGGGAATTTATTTTAGGAGGAATTTATTTGCAAAGAATTAATTTGAAGGAAAGAATTTATTTCAAGGAAAGAATTTAATTTTGAGGAAGAATTGTATTTTGTCTTCGTTTTCCTGTCTTCTGGATTGAGCCCTTCAACCCCGTAGGATTGAAGAGGCTGTGCCACGTGGACTCGCTGACGAAGGGTCGGAAGGCGAGTTACCATAAGGAATGTGTCGCAAGTACCTTTTATAAACATTTAACCTTTTGAACAAATGATAAATTCATTTACCTTTTAATTACCAGTGGTGACATTATCCTACACTTTTTAGATTCGTGTATTTAGGTGTCCGAGCTACGCTAGACCCACCTTGAGATTACCCCTTGGATTTTCGCATGTGACAACACTAAATTCCTATCCTATCTATACCTACATTGCGCGCGCGCCTCCCTACCACCGCACGCGCGCCGCCATGTTGCGCCGGGCGATTGATTCGCTCGTTCTTCAGTACATCTTGGATTTTCGAAGTGATAACTTGTAGAATACTAGAAACAGTTCTAGTGTTTAAAAAATAATTAACTTCTGTTTTATAGTGAATAACGGTAAGTCCTATCGAATTTAATATTTATTTTTATTTAGAAACTTATACAATACGGGACTTTGACCGCCTAGAGGTATAAACTTCTAATAAGCGTGGTCTTATTACAATATCCCGTAGTGTTATGCAGGAAAGCCCTGTTATCGCTAGAATGCACGTACGTTACTAAATACCGTACTTACTAAAGCCGAAAGCCGGTTAAACGTGCAGACAAAACAATTTTGATGCGACTACTAATAAACAGGAAAGCCCTGTGTATTACTTGCAAATATACACATGTTACTATGGAAAGCCCGTAGTTGAAGCAATAAGTACTAACTTATTGCATTTCTTTTCCGCATCCGACGGTCGGCTGAGCACACGACGTCGTCTGTTCATCAGCAGACGACACGTCGGCTGTGAGTCAGGAAGCGTCGTCTGCCGGTCATTCGTTATCCGTTCCATCGGGCTGACGAATTGCGTTCAGCCTAACATACTACCAACGCTTAACTGTCAGCTGCGTGCATTACACCAGCAGAATATTATTACAAAAGCTCACACACTGCAATGCTTCCAGATGGAGCAAACTACACTGGGCACGCTCACCAAGTGGAAACCTCCGGTAGAAGAAGAAAGCTTCTTCAATAATATAGTAAACCTCTTGGATGAGGTATATCCAGAGAAATGGAGGGCCTGGGTCATCAATGTAACCACATATGAAGACCTCTTCGGTGAAACAATATCCTCGGACACAGAATGCAGACTTCGGTTCGCAATTCCAACAGTCAGACTGGCAAAGGCCCACAGCCCAGAAAATACGCTCAGTGAGCGACGCTATAAAAAGATTAAAAGACTGCTATTAACCTGGCCATTGGGTCGCGCATTAATCTACACTCCTCTTTCAATAATGGCAAAAATACATCCAGTCCAGGCATTCAATAAGTTTCCGGAGACAATAAATATGATAAAAGCAGAGCTTGTCTCAAGACACGAGGCTTCTGAAATACTTAAAGCAGAAGGTGCTCAAAACACAGAGATTGCCTCTACCTCAGGCAGTTCACGGGCCTCTAAAAGAAGCCATAGTCCGGATGCACCTGCCGTTACTGCTAAAGAACCAAGGATGAGTGATTTCATGGCACAACAAAATCTTATATTAGAAAAACTTTGCATATTAGCGCAGACCACTAATGAAAATGTGAGACTGATTATCGATCGAGAAAACCAAGCCCGATCCCTGGGTTCAGTTCAGTCTCCAAGCCTGCACTCTAACTATAGCGAGGATGAAGAACCCTCAGCTCCAGAAGATAACTGGAATGCGCCACCTATTATCACCAATCCATTGACGAGTGTGGACGCAGAGGAACTAGACATTACTGAGGAACCGCTGCAAGATTTTACCCCAGGAACAAAAGAAACCGAAGCCAAGATTACAAAAACGGACGAGATATTCGTGAAACAAGGGATTGACTGCCAAAGATTCAACTCAGAAAGTTGGCAAAACATACGCTATGCTGAAGTACAGAAGACGTTTCAGGCATCCCCAGCTTTCACAGCACTGAAAGTCAACAGCAACCTAGCTACGGTGACTCCACCATGGCAACTAATTTCGGTACTTGAAAAAATGGACCTATGTCTTGGCGCGATAACACATGGCCTGTTACAACAACGTCGAACATTTCAAGATATTTATCAAGATGCTCCTACTTCTGTTAAATCATATATAAGCAAAAAATTCTTAGAGTCAGACTCATCTTTTCGAAAAGTTTCGGACTCGCTCCTACAATACACATGTGGCAAGCGTTCGGAGATAATCCAACAAAGACGAACCATATATAAACCACAAAATAAAATTTTAAGTGAATTGCTTCATTCAATACCTCCGTCAGAATACCACCTATTTGCTGAACCTCAACTCTCTGAACTAGTAAAAGAGCAAGGAGGCATTTCTAAATTTTTTCCCGGCAAGTTTCGGAAAGTCACACCTGCATCAACGTCCGCGAATCGAGCGACATTTAGAGAAAGACGAACACTGCCTGCAACGACGACAGAAATCAGACACAGATTTCAACAGAACAATCATGGTAAAAACTCGGCTATTCGAAAGCCGGAAAGACCTCGATTTCAAACAAAACGCGTTCCCAATAAACAAACTAAGAACAAGAAATTCTAAATTTCGTGCAGGACAGGTTAGTAAAAAACTTCACGTCTGGGAAACACTAGGGGCACCAAAGAATATTCTATCAATATTATCAGGCTACCGGATACCATTTGTGAACGTTCCACCGTCATACAGATTTAGCACAAAGACCTGCCAACGGTATCAAACAAAAACTTCCAAAGCGATGTCACAAGAAATTGCAAAAATGTTGGAGTCAGGTGCCGCCCAAAAGTGTTATAACAAATCAGGCTTTTTATCGCCTTTGTTCCTGCGCCATAAATCCGATGGATCCAATCGCCCTATATTTGATTTAAGAAAATTGAATTACTTTTTGAGACCACCAAAATTTCGCCTGCTTAACCATTTTAAAATACCATTCTGCTTAAATACATCAGATTTCATGACAAAATTAGATTTGTCACAAGCATATTTTCACATCCCTATTGCCAATACTCACCGCAGGTTCCTGGCTTTTGCTTATGAGAATAATATTTACGAAATGACTTGCTTACCTTTTGGGCTGGCCACTGCCCCATACACTTTTGCAAATATTTCTAACTGGTTGGCTTATTATTTCAGGAAACGAGGCGTCAGAATCATAGTGTATCTAGACGATTTTTTAATAATGCACACGAATCAGTATGTTTTATTACAACAGACTCAACAGGTACTGCAATGCCTAGTAGACCTGGGATGGTGTGTCAACCTAAAAAAGTCTATCATGACTCCAACAAAAGTAATAGAATATTTAGGAATTATATGGAAGACCGAACAAAACCTCAAATGCCTTCCAAAGCCCAAAACACAAAAAATTGTAACTCTATTAGAAGACACACTAAAGAAAAACTGGTGGACGTGGCACAAAGCAAAAGTTATTCTGGGAAACATCAGCTTTGCGTCATTTGTGGTCCCCATGGGAAGACTTCATTGCAGGCCAATCCAAAGACAAGCAAATTTACTCCCAGAGGACGACAGGAACAAGAAGTTCAGCCTTCCAAACTGTGTTGTGAAAGAGCTTCAGTGGTGGTTAGATCATGTCGGTCAAACATCACCGATTCATCACAGAGATCCCACGGTATTTGTTACAACCGATGCATCAGACCAAGGATGGGGTGCCACAGTGAACGACATGAATCTAAGCGGCACTTGGGCCATCGATCAGCAACCGTGGCACAGCAACCGAAAAGAGCTCTGGACACTAAAGGTGGTTCTCCAAGAGGTGGCACATCTTTACAGATATCAAACAGTCTTAGCGCAAACGGACAACAGCTCGGTGGCAGCATACATCAACAAAGAAGGGGGAACAAAGTCCTTAAAACTACTACAGTTGACGACGGACATACTCGAAATAGCACATCAACATCAAATATACCTTATAGTTCGCTACTTGCCAGGAAGATACAACCTACTAGCCGACAGCCTCTCGAGGTTCCGCCAAGCACCAGAATGGACATTGTCGAAGCAGTTAACACAAATCATATTCAACAAATGGGGCACACCATCAATAGACCTATTCGCAAGCTCACACTCAGCGGTTGTAAAACAATATGTGAGCGAAGATGCACGAGATCAAACATGTACATTTGTGAACGCCTTCAGCAAAACATGGCATTACGACCTCGGTTGGCTCTTTCCCCCACCCTCACTGATTCCTCGAGTGTTACGACACTTGGCAAAGAGCACGGGAACATACTTATTCGTGGTGCCGAATTGGGAAAAGACCTTTTGGAAAGCGGAATTGAAACAGCGGGCACTAAGTCCTCCATTTGTGATCCACAACTTGCGTCAACATCTTACGGACCTGAAAACGGGGAAACCTCCACCAGGCGTAGAAAAGCTATTTTTGCAGGTATGGAGAATTCAGGCTGGACTAGTTTAGTTGAAACCTGGCCAGAAGAAAACAAAACACTCCTAGAGTCGGCATGGCGCAAATCAACTTTAAAGACATATAGAACCGCCTGGGAAAGGTGGCGTTTATGGTCCGGAAGAAAGTGTCAGATCGATAACCCCGAACCTGATGACCTGTCAAAATTCATTTGCTACCTACACACTCACGTTAAATTGGCACCTAGCACCATAGCCGCACACAAGTCTGTAGTAGCCACTTTTGCAAACCCGGAGAAATCCGAAGCCCTAGCCAGACATCCATTAGTTAGGCAATTAATGAAAGCTATAGCCTTAACAAAACCTCCATCTCGTAAACCTTCCACCTGGGAGACTGGCTGTTTAATTGAATATCTAGAACATTATAGCATCGATGTTGATAGTATATTTCAAGTATCGCGTCATGTCACGGCACTTTTATTACTGTGCACGGGAAGAAGGGTACATGACCTCACTTTATTGGACATAAGCTCTGAATTTTTCGAAGATAATGGTGATCATGTGATATTCTGGCCCAAATTTGGATCTAAAACTGATTCTGCAACACACCGACAATCTGGGTGGCGCATATCAAACGACGGCCCCGAAAGACTAAACCCCGTCCTATGGATTAAAAAACTAATTAGTATATCACATGAGCGAAGGAAAGCTAGACAAAACTTAAACAGCCTGTTTATTACAACTAGAGGAAAAGTAAATGCGGCTTCTCGAACAATTATCGCTGGATGGATCAGAACCCTTTTCCGAGAGGCTAACATTCAAGACTCCCCCGGTAGTTTTAGAGCTGCAGTGAACTCTGACATGTGGGTTAACAAAAACATTAACATAGACGAAGTATTAAAAAGAGGTAACTGGAGAAGTAGAGACACATTCCTTAAATATTACTATAAGGAGGTGGCCAATCCAAACAAAAATTCAGGCGGTGCAAGTCTTACTGATTTATTTTCAGCAATATAATTTCGTAGTAAATAATCAATAAAAAGCTAGAAGAAAAGCCATTATGTTACGGTTATGTAATTATTTTGTTATTTTTGGAAGAAAATTTATGTTTTCTTAGATCTCATTGGTGATTTTTAAATAAACGTTTGTACAAAATAAGAATTATTTTATATTGGTCACCCTAACCTAAAACATCAGAAAACAATTAATCATCGGGTAATACCTTAAATAAATGCTTCTTTTATGTATTATCTGATCACAGTACATCATGTAGCGCCGGCAGAATATAAACACATCTCAAGGTGGGTCTAGCGTAGCTCGGACACCTAAATAGCACCGTTTTCCCCCCGAAGGGTAGAAAACGGATATTTAGGTTCCAGCGTAGCTAGACCCACCCCTTTTAGGCCTTGCCGGCTTGAGAGAGTACTGAAGAACGAGCGAATCAATCGCCCGGCGCAACATGGCGGCGCGCGTGCGGTGGTAGGGAGGCGCGCGCGCAATGTAGGTATAGATAGGATAGGAATTTAGTGTTGTCACATGCGAAAATCCAAGGGGTAATCTCAAGGTGGGTCTAGCTACGCTGGAACCTAAATATCCGTTTTCTACCCTTCGGGGGGAAAACGGTGCTATTTAGTAGCCTTAGTAGATGGAATCCATAGCCTGAGGATCCTCGGACTGAGCTAGAGTGTAAGTAGGCAATCTACTAGGCTACCGTTGCGTGTGAATCCTGGACGTTCCAAAAGTCCACCTTGGAATCGCCAGGATTGACCCAACTTTGTTTTAGTACAAAATTGTATAAGTATTTAATTAGGAAGTTTCCAGAAATTACCTTCTTGTTATTTGCAACTTGTTTTAAATAAATGTGTAGTTCAACAAGTTTAAATTTTATTATTATTTTTACACCCAACTAGCCAAACGTTTTTCTCCTTTTTGTCAGGGTGGGAAGCACGGGCCAACCCCAATTTTCCCCTCTGACGTTGCCATCTCTAAAATCTGGCCTCCAAGACAGGACGCGTGAAAACCCCGAATTTTAGACCCCAAAACCCGGACATATCAACAGGTTTTTTAGCGATCGCGGCGTGCTGGCACAGCTCGTATCCCGGGCGGATCAAGACTTGAAATTTTGCAAAAAAACCCGGGCTACTAATGAAGCCTGGCTCGGACGCTCCCCAGGTGCTTTCTAAACTAGATCAAATCCGGACGGAATGCGACCCTAGTCCCAGCTCAAACGTCACGCCAGTGCTTCGTAGGAGTCCTTCGGCGATTCTATATTCCAGGTAGCTTCGTTTACTCGTTGCTTTCTTACGGTTTGTATGTTATTCACAACGACATTAAGCTAAATATACAAATTAAACAAAATATGTACAAAACTTATAAATAATACTAAAATAAATATATACAATTAATATAAAGAAAGAGGGGGGGGGGGGGTACAGGGCATTAAAACACTCGTCCGCATCGCTGTCAATAGGACAGGGGGCCTACCACAAGCCCTTATAGCAGTATTACTTTCAGTGGGAAAGAGACGGCGCTAGACAACGTGTCTAACGCTGTCACTTGCACACTCCTAAACAGGAATAAAACAATCTTACTTTAAACGTCATGGTAAGGGGGCTGGTCCCCCAAAAGCTGGCAGCATTTCCACGTTGTATGGCAATGCTAATTCTTTTTCCCAAGAAAAGGCCAGCTCTCTGATCACGTGAAAAGTCAACCAGCCACTTGGCGATATCTTGAAAAACAAGATGAGCACACGGACCCCATGACCCCGGTGTTTCAATTTCAAATGGCTCAAATATATGATTCCCAAGAAGGTTATTATATTAATTGGCACCGTTAAAGGTCTTCTTGCACTTGCAGCAGCTGCCCCAGCACAACACGCAGACCTAGGAAGATGAGATGGTGCAAATGATGATAATGACATTATCTGTCGTGCTTTTGTCTCAGCCGGAGTGCCAGCTGTTTTAGAACCTGGTCTGGCCTAATGGCCTGGTCCTTTTAAGTTGGGTAGGCCTTTGGTGTGGGATTCAACATGTGTTAATTGGACCATCTCATCTTCACAACGACTCTTTTAAAACCTTTTTGCCCTTACTAATAATCACTGTGTAAAGTTATACAATGAATAAAGCCTGTGTAACCATACATTTTTTGACGTATAAACCTGTCATAACTTTATGCAGCGATTATTAGTAAGGCGCTTTATTTAGAGAACGCTCGGAGGTCATCATCTCCCTAGCCTTTTTCCCAATCGTGTTGGGGTCGGCTGCCAGCCTAACCGGATTCAGCTGGATACCGGAGTTTTACGTGGAGCGACTGCCTACCTGACCTCCACAACCCAGTAACTGGGCGACACGATACCTCTTGGTTAGACTGGTCATAGTTTCTGGCTAACCAGTAACGACTGTCAAAGTTCTACGAATGACAACCGGGACCAACGGCTTTACGTGCTTTCCGAGGCACGGGATGTCAGTGATGTCTAAGATAAACTTTAGAAAGTACGCATGGAGGTATCGAAATTAAATTAAAATTGCATACTCAGGTCTGTGGTCTCTTGAAGCTGTAAAAAAATTAACTTTTAATTTCAGGAAAAAAGTTACGGCCGTTTATGTCGTAAAAACCGTGTATTTCGACACACTCAAAGAAAGTAAAATTCATAGGGTGCTTGCCGATGACCTAGCGAGTGCCAAGGAACAATGAAATTTAGCACAACACAAAGTAATATCATATTATTAGTAAAGGAATAAATGTGAAAAATCGATCCTCACTAACTTTGATATTTATAATATTAGTAGGATGATTAAAAGAAATTATCAATTTAAGAAAAAAATTATTATGATAGTCGTAGTTAATTTTTTTTTTCGTTTTTAACTATACCTAGTGTCTGTATTATAAGTTGCTGGCAACATTTTATTAAAATAATTTAGAAAAGCCATTTGTGTTTATTTTTTTGTTTTTATTTTTTCGTAATAAAGTAATGGCCGTGACTTGTTTTTTCGACATTTAACAGCCAGTTCTCAATAAGTATTAAGATTTGAAAACTTTTTAGTGATTTTATAAAATTGGAATATTTAATGTAATCTGCCATATTACCTACTAAGAGACATTAAGCCAATTAATTATTCTTTATCAAACATGGAAACAAATAGCAAAATATAAATAATATATTTATGTCACCGGAAAATAACAAGATCCGTAAGTTCATCAATCTACTAGGAAGTTTATAAACTTCCGTAGGATTCTAAGCGGGAGATAAATTGTAATATTTTACGTCCACATTTTCGTAAATTTATCAATTTTCGACATCATACGGTAAATTTATAAACTAACGGATATCTATTCGTAAGATTTTAAAGGGTTCGACCAATCACAGAAACTCTTTTAAATATACGCATCTTTGAAATACGTAAAATAACACACTGCTCTCTGATTGGTCAATGTTCATGGTAGCAATGCTTGTGTCCAAAGACTTTGGTATAATCAGACTTGACAAACTATAAATTGGAAGCAACAATGCCTGGTTCCTCTCTGGCACGGATGTAGTGAGTTGAGTTTTCTTTGAGTTGCAACACAGTTCAACATTTAAAACTAATAAAAACGCACAAACAAACTGGTTTATTTATGTTCCGTGGCGAACAATGGCGGCCGCGAGGAAGGAGAAGTGACACGTGACAGTCAACCAATCAGATCGCGCGTAGCGTTTGGTTACTGCTTACTTATTATTTTACGAGTGAGTTCAGTAAGTTTATTAATTTACGAAAATGTGGACGTAAAATATTACAATTTATCTCTCGTTTAGAATCCTACGGAAGTTTATAAACTTCCTAGTAGATTGATAAACTTACGGATCTGGTTATTTTCCGGTGACATTTACAATGCTAACCCATTTTGTGCTTATTATGAATAATTAAAGAAAATGTTTAAAATTGTACGGAATCGCTAAAAACTTGGAACATAGAATCTCCATATGAAAAGATAGAAAATAAAAAAGTCATGTAAAAGAAAGGAGACCTATAAGTAAATGGTTTTGCATGAATGTCCCAACCAATGAATGTAAACCACTGATATATGTACAAAATACACAAGAAAATACAAAAACTGCGAAATGAATTACTATAAATGGAACTAAACATTATAAAACCACAGATTAATAAATAGTTACTACGTAAATTAAACGTGCGTCATACACGCCTCTTAGCAATTAGGTAGGTAAATAAATAACATAAAATACATTATCATAAATAAATAACAATATTCTCTTATATCCAATGTGTTGACTTGACTCAATCGAAGCCTCAAGGACCTGATAGACACGATATTTATTTATTTAAAATTTTATGCACTTGTATAAAAAAAACAATGCACAACGGCGGACTTAATGTCTTGGGTCAGTCATCAGTCTGCCTTAAGGTGACGCAGAGACAAAACATGGCAGGTGCAAAGATATAAATGAAATTTCATAAGTAACAGTAGAATATATATAAATAAACGATATTATAGGTAACACTGTGTAGTCTTGTAGATTATGAAGACAACACACACCTGATTTTTAGGATTCCGCACCCAAAGGATAAAACAGGACCCTATTACTAAGAAGCCGCTGTCCGTCTGACTTTCCGAGTATCAGTGATGTCCAGGATAAACTTGTGAAAGTACATTTATGAGTTTGGAAAAGGCACATGCCCGTATTCGAACCCACCACAGCACAACACTACAACGTGTGACTGGCGACTTAATCTAGATTCTAGAGCCATCACGACATTCATCCATAATGGCCACTATGTATTCTGAAACTGTTGTATCATGGTTGGACCTTAATAAATAAATAAATGAATTGCTTAATATCTAAACTGAGCCATCATTATCTCCCTAGCCTTTTCCCAACTATGTTGGGGTCCCCTTTCAGCCTAACTGGATACAGCTGGAAACCAAGTTTTACGTGAAGCGACTGCGTATCAGAACTCCACAACCTAGTTACTGGGCGACACTATACCAATCGGTTAGACTGGTCAGACTTTCTGGCTTCACTACCCGTAACAGCTGTCAAGGTTCTATGAATGACAACTGAGACCAATGGCTTTACGTACTTTCCGTGCACAGAGTGTCACTGCCGACAAACTGTGCTGCAGTTTCGCAGCAAAAAAAAAAGTTATGTCCAAGATAAACTTTGAAAAGTACATTTATTAAGAATTGAAAAAACCATATTGGTACTTGCCCGTATGCGCTCACACAAGAGGCGCCTTAATCTGGGCCATCACGATACTCATTCAACATGGCCATTAAGGGTTCTGAAACTGTTGAACTTTAATAAATAAATTAGGTAATACCTAAACCAAGTACAGCACAAGATGCATCATTGTGTGCTTGTTTATTTTCAGTTTTCCTTCTAAGGATTATGTGTCATCAATTCATTTGTCACAACAATTGGACACGGTAGCCAATCAATGGGCCTTATACACACATCAAAAGTGTCTAGGGATATTTTAATTAAACCTAAATAACTAAAATTCTATTAACTTTTTGTTAAGACACCTACACTTTAAAATAAACCTTGTTTAATTGCCTATCTAATCTGATAATAAACTTTTAGATAAAGTTAAATTAAAAAAAAAAACTTAGATGAAGAGGAAAAACTCAACAAAATTTCAATTTAACTTTATTTTTGAAATTTCAAAACCTAAACAACAAAACAATTTTTTTATATAAAAATTGTTGAAAACTTAAAATTAATAATTCGTGGATCCACCTAAGACTCTCCTGACACATCTGGAGCGGTTCTGCATACTCAAAACAAGGGTGTCAATATCCTGTTGTGGAGTACTGTCCCAAATCCTGCTAAGATGCAAGAAAAGCTGGTTTTGATGCACAATATCAACAGGGAAATTCCTACGAGCTCTTCTCTGAAGCATATTCCAGACATGCTCAATAGGATTTAAGTCAGGGAATTGTGCAGGCCGGTCTAAAGCTTGGATAACATGCTGCTGTAACCAACTTGTAACGATACGCGCCGTATGTGGACGGGCATTGTCGTGCATTAGCTGGAAATTTTGTCCCATTTGCTGTTTGTGGGGCAAGATTACAGGCTCTAGCACCTCATCTCGGTATTTTCGAGCAGTCATATTGCCTTGTATCCAAACGAGGTCCGTTCTACCGCCGAGACGAATTCCTGCCCAAACCATAATCGTGCCACCTTAATATGCATGAACTTGTTGTGGGTGCTGCAGTCGATTCCAACGTCCAGGTTTTCTCCAAACGCGTACTCTTCGCGAATCAGGATGAAATCCAAACCTAGATTCATCAGTGAAAAGCACAAGTGACCATTGAGAATGGTTCCAGTTTTCGTGTGCAATAGCCCATTGTAATCTTCTTCCTCGATTACCTCTCCTTAGTGCTGATATCCAAAATGGCCTACGAGCACGTAGATTGACTTCATGCAGTCGCCTTCTCAAAGTTTGACCGCTTACCAGCAAACCATACTCTCTCTGTAGCCTTTGAACCAATTGCATCGCCGCTGCATTTAGTTGACTTCGTGCAGCATTTACTATGAATCGGTCCTGTACATGTGTTGTAATGCGTTGAGGTCCTCGGTGCCGTTCCACCACTTCCTCCGTGACACGATAACATGACCAAAGCCTGGATATAACGCTCTGACTGGTCTTCATGGCTTCAGAAACGGCAATTATGGGACAGTATTTCACAACAGGATATTGACACCCTTGTTTTGAGTATGCAGAACCGCTGCAGCTGTGTCAGGAGAGTCTTAGGTGGATCCACGGAATATTAATTTTAAGTTTTCAAGAATTTTTATAAAAAAAATTGTTGTTTTGTTTAAGTTTTGATGTTTCAAAAATAAAGTTAAGATTGAAATTTTGTTTGAGTTTTTCCTCTTCTTCTAAGTTTTTTTTTAAATTTAACTTTATCTAAAAGTTTATTATCAGATTAAATAGTCTATTAAACAAGGTTTATTTTAATGTGTACATGTTTTAACAAAAAGTTAATAGAATTTTAGTAATTTAGGTTTAATTGAAATATCCCTAGACACTTTTGATGTGTGTATGTTAAAGTATGACTAAACTGCAGCAATATCCAAAGATACTGGTGAAACTAAAAGGGCTCCTAAAACTTGTTACATACACCGAAAAGACTTATAATTCGATGAGACTCTTCGCCGACAGAATAAAAGAGTCCATCAAACATTGGTTAGTACACACCACCGAAGTAGGAACACTATCTTAGCTGAATAGAGCACTGTTAAATACGAAAACGAAAGAAAAACTGTTTTTTTTATGAAATTATATAAAATATGTGACATAATATCTTAAAAATAAAATAGTGAACAGACTTGGTTTAGTATGTCAAAAACTCTTCATTTATAATATTTTATTTTAAAAATATGTAGCAAATTGTGTTATTTTTGTACTGATATGTATCTATCTATATTTCAAATAATTTTATGAAAAGTATTGTGAAACACAGAATGTGTTAATTAATAGCAAAAGCAAAAGCGTCAACAAATAATAAATTTTAATGTTAATATTGCTTTGAAACTCCTTAAGGTGCTTCGCAACCAAAAAAAAAAAACAGCAGAAGAAGAAAAAAATACAATTTTAAAAATGGAACACAAGTCATGGCGCGTTGGTGTTCGATTTTGTACCTAAATCTGTCGATTGTTTTTGTGTTGCAAAATTTATTAGTTTTGATATTTTTCATTGCATAATAGTTTAGTTTTAGCTATGGTGTGTGTGATTGACATGAATAATTAAGTTTTGTGTAACTTATGAACGTGAAACTATTAGCGTACCTAGAAATCGCCAAAGAAAATCGCTGTTTGTAGGGAAGTACATAATTATGTAAGTATTTATAGTCACACATTAAGCTACTAAATTCGTAACCCTGTCGTTATAGGTAATTAACTAAATTTAAACAATCTTGACATGTCTTTTTATCTAAAAAATGCTTAAAAACAACCATTCCAACCAACCTTAGATTACACATAGTTTTCATTTCGTTTCTTACCTAATGTATTCAGTACCAACATTAGGTAAGAGCCGAATTCGATTTAATAAGCGACATTTATTATACGAATTGTCAAGATTATAGATGCTGGCGGGAAAAATTCCGAAACATTCCCGTCGAATACTTCGGAAGTATTCCGAAATATTCTGAAACTTTGGGAATATTTCAACTGCCAAAAAAAACCCCGGTGAAATTGTATTAATCCATTAAAAGCCACTGTACTCGATTGAGTACAGCGTAATGAAGTAAAATAATAAGGTGTATCACCTAAAATTTACAAGATCTGTCATTTACACTTCGGAATAATGCTGTACTCAATCGAGTACAGCAGTTACCTCTAATGGGTTCATAGGGAATATAGCCTACTAGCTGTCCCCCGCGGTTTTATCCGCGTTTAATTTCCTTTGGTTACTTCTTAGCCCCCCGTAAACCGTTTATGCAGCGCACGCAACAAAAGTCCTCAAATGTGAATAATTTTCCCCGTTTTTGCAACATTTCTCACTGACGCTTCGCTCCTATTGGTCGCAGCCGCAGCGTAATGTTATGTAGCCTAATACCTTCCTCTATAAATGGACTTTAAAAAACAAAGAATTTCTCTAATAAGATCAGTAGTTCCTGAGATTAGCGCGTTTAAACAAACAAACAAACAAACTCCTCCGCATTTTATTATTAGTAGTAGCTTTCCAATAGTGAAAGAATTTCTGAAAGCGACACAATAGTTTTTGAGTTTATTTATTAGGTTTTCCTTTATTTAGTAATACCTATCTATGTGACTCGCGAATACTTAGCGATGCGAACAGCAGAGCTATATACAAACTAACCAAAAACATAGGTAACCCTTTTTCAAAAAACAAATCAAATATGCTCGGCCTGGTTTTTTATTCCACAACTAACATTTTGATAAATAGCATTCGACTTCGATATAACCTACATAAAAACAAAAAAATAAAAATCCTGTTGTAAAAGGGATTTTTATTTTTTATAAAAATATTAACAAATATACTTAATCGATCAGATTTATAATAAAATAAACATTTATATTTTACTAACTTATGCGTCACTGAAAAATAATTAATTCACCCACCACACAAAAAATAAACACGTTTATTCATATTGAATAATTCGGGCGAAACATTCCGCGGAAACTTTCGAATGCGGGGTATGAATCTTTCTGAAAACTTCTCCGGGGGGGGAGCATCTCCCCTCTTACCGCACCCCGCACCGCCATCGCCTTCGTGCACACAGTCAGGCGGCGGCGATCGACGGTCGATGCAAAATTCCATTCGATATTTAAAAAAATATAAAAATATTTTACAAAAAAATACAAATTCTAAATTTAAATTCATTTTGAATAATTCTGATTTAAAGAAACTTTCCCAGAAGTATTCCGGAATTATTTCGAATTTTTCAGAAGTTTTGCAACTATAGTCAAGATGCTTACATTTATTTAATTACCTAAAACAACAAGGTATTAGTTCCATATAATTTGTTTTATTTTGTTGTTTCTGATCGTGATTACAAGATTTTTTATTTTTTACATAGCTATGTAAGTCTAATAGCGATTAATGATGATGATTGATTAGGTATGTTTTATAGATAAGTGTCAATAACCATACTGATGCTAAAATCATTCAACCGTTAGGAATATAGGCATATTATAACTAACTACTATTTATATAATTTAGTTTTTTGAATGAGATTCATAAAAGTTTTAGGGCAAAGGTTTATTTATTCCCGCAAAGGGTCTTTTATTTATGTAAAAATATAATTTTTGGGTTAAAATAATGAGGTATAAAGATTATAACAAAGGTAAAGTTTACCACATCTGCGAGTATATAAAGTACAGGGTATAAAGCTGGAGAGCTTTATTAAGTTCAATGCTCTAATCTCAAGAATAACTGGTTGTTGCGGAATGTTTATAATAGTTACCGTGACCCTGGAACATAAAGGGCAATCGAAGGAACATGAGTGGGTTTTAGTCAGTAAGAGTCTGACACGCCGCCCTCCCGCACCCAGGACGGGAGCAGTCATTGGATGATTTCCCACTCACCAAAAAAAAAAAAAGAATAACTGGTTCGAACTCAATAATTTAAAGCATAAAACATAACGCTGAGACCTTACGAGCAAAGTATGAACCAAAGATGCGGGTGATACAGCGGGGGACAGTTAGTTGATATTATTACGGAAAAAAAACTCAACGCCTTGCCATTTATTTTCTGCAATGTAAGTTCCTGCCTATACATTAAGCTTTTAAACGTTAAATTTAGGCAATACTTAATGGTGCTGATTCTCTTATTCACAAACTTAACTAATTTAAGTTAAATGCATCTTTCTCTTTCCATTTCATAAAGAAAAGGACAGAATATACATTTTAGTTTAATCCTGTCAAATTAGATAGCGCCCGATGTAAATCGACGTATTTTTAGTCGCCATGTTTTTAATTCGCGTCTAAATTATCTATGGAGTTATGTTATTTTAGCCTATAGTCTTCCTTGATAAATGAAAACAGTAAACAGAAGCTAAGCAGTCCCGAGAATACTAGAGATCACTTCACTGAGAGAGATTTTTACAAATCGCGCTAAGGTTATAAGGAATAATGCGCCTACGTTCAAAATCCTACTAACTGCATTCACTAAGATTTAGGCGCTTGCAAGCAAATAATAATGGAGCTGATTCTCTTGTTCACAAACTTAACTAAATTTCAGTTAAATTCATCTTTCTCCTTCTATTTCTTAAAAAAAAGGACAGAAGATACTTTTTAGTTTAATCTGTCAAATTAGACAGCGCCTGAAGAAAATTGACGTATATTTAGACGCCATGTTTTTAAATCGCATCTAAATCATCTATGGAGTGTCTAATTTTGACAGGACTTAACTAATATTTTATCTTCTGTTCTTTTCTTAATTAAATGGAAAGAGAAAGATGCACTTAACTTAAATTTACGTTAGTTGGCGAATAAGAGAATCGGCACCATTGTCTAAGTTTTGCGTTTTACATTTCGACGACCAAGCGACATCCGGCTGTCGCACTGCTGTTGTCTTTCTATTGTGTCTCGAATCATATGTGTTCAAAATGTTTAAGAAATTAATATACAGTATAGGCAGGAACTTACATTGCAGAAAATAAATGGCAAGGCGTTGAGTTTTTTTTCCCTAATAATATCAACTAGCTGTCCCCCGCTGTATCACCCGCATCTTTGGTTCATACTTCGCTTATATAGGTCTCAGCGTGATGTTTTATACTTTAAATAAAAACAAATATCCTTGCACCGCTCACACACGGTCATCTGATCCCAAACTAAGCAGAGCTTGTACAATGGTAACCAGACAACTGAAAAACATACCACGACCTCCGGCTTAGCAGTCAGGGTTACTAACCACTAGACCAACAGGCCCGTCCAGCCCGTCCCGGCTTTGAATTATTGAATTCGAACCAGTTATTCTCGAGATTAGAGAATTGAAAGATCGTGGATCTTTGAGTCGCTCACCGCGCCGCTGCCTCGCTTGGCTCCAGTGGACAGATGGCCTTAAGTTAGCCATAACTGTAAAGGTATAAGTACTCGGCAGGTTTCCCTGCATATGTAAATCTGAGCGTGAAAGTTGTTAAATTGCAGGATTTCGCAAACATCAGCTTAAAGTTAGAAAAAAAATAGAGAAGTAAGTTTACCTGACAGGAATAACTGGACAGTTAAACCTGTAGGGTAAACCCTAACGTGTATGGCGCGTTTAAGGGCGGAAGAATCATGTTTGATTTATGACCTTTATTTTTATAATTTGCTTTACAGGCATACTACCTCACTCTCTCTACACACTCTTTGAAAATTTTACAGTACCTAGTTAAATGGCCAAATACATTCCTGTGACATGCATACAGCTCAGAGAATCCAAAAAAAGTCATTATTAAAAAAGTGTGTAATACAAAGATGTTTAAAGGTTATGACATTACGGCCACCCGGCAGCCACTCCGCACCGACTCGCCTCTTGCGGCTAATATTCTTTAGATGGATTTGTATGGGCATGCGCTCCGCTCACTATATCAACTCTGTAGCGTCACCGGATCGCCTCGGTTTTAAGCCCTTCGCGCGCGGTCGGCGGGGGGCGCGGTGCGTTGACGGCGCGCGGGCCACGAGTGGCCCGCGCGCTGCCCGCGATTGATACACGCAAGAACGGTATACGGCCGGCGTAACTTGGCGAGTCTAACAATAAGAACGTTAGCGCATTATTTTTTTAAACCAAAATACGAATAAAAAGATATAATAAAGGAACTAAATTAAAATAAAATAAACATCAAAACGTTTTGAGACAGAAAGCTAAAAAAATAACTTATGAATTAAAGATTCAATTTCAATAAGTTAGTCTCTTTCTCGTTGACGCCGAGGCGTCAACGGGTTGGCGCCCGCGGGTGGCCCACCCATCGACAACGAGTTGACGCCGTGCGTCGAGGCGGTGCGGGGTGGCTGCCCGGTGGCCGTAATGAGCTATGACCTTAAAGCTATTCAAAATATAATACAATAATCCATTTTAAATATCTAAATACATAAAGTTTGGTGTCATCGGTGTTACTGGATACATTTCACGCGTAGCTGGTGTGGCCAGCGTCTCCCTTGCCTCCGTAGGACTTGGTACCCTGGTTACCACCATGGCCACCGTCGCCCTTCCCGGAGCTGGTCCCACCGTGGCCGATGCTGAAGCTAGCATCACCGAATGTGCCTCCACTCAGCACCCTGATGCCGATGCTGCCGTCTGAAGCTAACGGTTTCGACTTCTTCTTGTGGTCTGGAACAGAAACTTGTGATTAGTGATTAAGTAGCCGTGACAATGACATAGAAAGTGTGGAATTCATAAAAAAATTAACGTAGGTATGTAAAGTTTATATTGACGGTAAAGAATGTGGTTGGCTAAAAAGTAACGTAAAACGTTTTAAACCTTCGAGGGCACGTGATTCAAGACAGAATAGAAATAAAATCAAAGTACAATAGACTACAACGACCAAGCGACAGTTGGCCGTCGCTTAGTCGTTGAAAGGTTAAAATATCATTCTTTTATCTTCTGTAATCCACTATTCATTTACTACATAGTATAAAACAAAGCCGTCTGTCCCTATGTATGCTTAGATCTTTAAAACTACGCAGCGCATTTTAATGCGGTTTTTTTTAACAGATAGAATGATTCTTAAGAAAGGTTTATATGTATAATACATGCTTATTACAGTAGAGAATAGCCGGGATTTTTAAAGATTTGTAACACCCGTGCGAAGCTGGGGCGGGTCGCTACTAATATTATAAAGAACTGTGTAGTTTGATTTTTTTGTTTGTAGGGTGTAATGGGGTAATCTCCAGAATTAATAAAATCTATTTTATATATATTTTTCACTGATGGAGAGCTCCCTAAGTGTTCTACGTTTTAAAACTACAAATCAGTTTATAAAGCTATGATTTAAATGAACTTATTTAAAGGAGTGTACATGAAATGAAAAATAACTAGAAGTTTGTACCTACTTTAAATCCGGACTCAACCAGTTGCAATTATTATTTTTTGCTACAGAAGTATCTCTAAATAATAGTATCTAACAGTACTTACAGCATTTAGTCTAGCTGTAATTTAGTTAAAATTCAACTATAATAATGTAGATTAGGATATGATGGCGCTCTGACATGCATTTTTTAAGGATAAAAGCCCCTACACAATAAAGAATAGTAAAGAAAACGATAATATTAACGTAAGAGAAATTAATATAATATTCATTGACGATTACCTGGCGTCGGTGCTGAAAGGACGCAAGCTAACACTGCTAAAATTAGAGTAGCTGTCACAATTCGCGCCATTTTGATCTGTTGCTTACTATCAGCAAATAATTCGGTACACTGAACGAAGATTATCTAAATGTAGCTTTTATATCCTTAGATTATTGTGCCGCTTTAATAAAAAACTGATGTGCTACATATAAATCATTATTTTAATAATGTCAAACAATTTTGTAAACCGGTTTAGACAAAATAGGAAAAAGAGTAAAAATGTTTAAATTGTGTCAGAACTTTTTTAAATATTTGGTCTTTTTAGGATTCCGTAGTCAACTAGGAGCCCTTATAGTTTCTTCATGTGTCTGTCCGTCTGTCTGTCCGTCCTCGCTTAATCTTTGTGACCCTTAGCACTCAAAGGTTGAAATTTGGTACCAATATGTATATCAATCACGCCGACAAAGTGGTAAAATAAAAATAGGAAAAAAATGTTTTATTAGGGTAGCCCCTATATGTAAGTGGAACCATACCGTGTGATATATTATTGGATAGGTATTTAAAAATGAATAGGGGTTTACTAAAACCATTTTTTGATAATGACAACAATTTCGGAAATAATCACTCCAAAAGTAAAACAATGTGTGTCCCACCTAGCTTTTGAACCATAAGTTTAGAAAATATGAAAAAAATCAGAAAAGTAGAACTTTATAAGTACTTTCTAAAAAAATACTTTTTGATTTGATGGAAAGAACAGTTTTTGTACAAAAAAGACAAAAAGGTTGCACAAAATATTTTCAAGACTAAGTCAGTGGGAACATTTATTGTGACGGACGGGAAATTACGGAACCCTACACTGAGCGTGGCCCGACACGCACTTGACCGGTTTTTTTATTGATAAATTACTAATGTGGTAATCGAATCAGTTAACATTTAAATAGTACAATTATTATTAGGTATTAATACAAATACTAGTAATTACATTAGTAGTCTACAATTAGTTTAAAAACTCAAGCTTCTCCACCTCTCAGCTGCCAGACCACAGCTTTACTGTTGATTTGTAAACATCAAATAAGAAGATCACAAAAACTTGTATCATGCTCATTACATTCATTAGTATAACAGGTTTGAAATATTTTAGGATTCTGAAAATATTTACGTAAACGTGACAAAGGCCAAAATGGTCTATCTATATTATTCCTGTTTTTTTTAATATAAAAATTTAGCTCCGAACAGTGCAAAAGTAGAAATTAAGAAACAATGTAACAGAAGTAAATTGTATGTTCCTGATCTTTACGCTCACAGACCGACGTCGTCGTAAGCTTCGCTTTAGCGTGAATCTGAAAAAGCTTTAAAAAAAGGATTACGCACATTTCCAAACACTTCCGAATGTGATCCGCTTGGTGTCTAACAATTATAGGTACTTACATATGGGATCGTAACCGTATTGCCTTTAGCCTCGCTGTCAACCTAACGTATGCGCGTAACGTAAGCGTATCAGCAGCGCCTGCACGTCAACTGGGCTACGGCTAGGCGACACCGCGCTTACGCCTCGCCGCCGTGCCGCCTTGCGAAGTTGCCTTGCGAATAGCGGCTTCTTGAGCAGGGCACAGGGGCAAAGGCGGGCGAAGAGACGTGAGCTCGGGTACAGAGAGACGTAAGCACGGGGACGACGAGCCGTAAGCGGAGCCTGTTTCGAGGCGAGGCGATTACGTTACGATTCCGATTAGTGTGCGTTGCAGGAAGGAGTTAAATATAAACAAACAATTTTGAATGGCTCAAGGCGATACGGTGACGATCCCTTTCCGATCCCATATGTGTGCTGAGACATTAAAAGCACAATTAAAAGCAGACATTGGCGCGAAGGGCAAATGTATTCGAGATAGGGCGAATTGTTCGGTGTCGAGAACGACCACGATAGTGTGGCCGAAGCATTAGGCTACCAACCGGTCCAGGAGTACTTTGAAGTACGTAAAAATAAACAATGTTACCGCCTAGTGTCGCGATAAATATGGCAATCTTTTTTTATATTCTGCAGCTATGAAGCGATACCAACTGTTTTGTGCATATTTAAAACCGTCTCAAATTTTGTCATAATAAGAAAATGAAGAATACTTAAACAATGATTTTATTTGGTTTTGGTTAGTATTGGTTTATCCGTGCTACAAGATGTCACATTTTGTTGCTCTTCTGTTAGTGTTCGCGCTATTCTCATCTACATTTGCAACAGGTAAATGAATTTTGTGCATAATAAGCTTGGACAGTTTTGAATTATCTTAAGAGCGGCTTCTAGCTGTTGTTTCTGTATTATGATCTTGTTTTCACTTTTTAAGTAATTTACTTAGTATTGTCTTATAAAATACTTACATATATATATATGTATATAACAGTTAGAAGAGTAAATTATGTTAGCTGTTTTATCATCAAATATACACGTGTTACATCAAGGCCGAATAAAAAAATTCATCAGAATTGTAATAAAAGCAGGGGCGTGACTTGCTACGTCAATTTTGTTGTTGTTTGACAGTGGCATTTGATTTAACAGGGGCCCTAGTCTGCTAATATAATCGTGTCTCAATGACCAGTCATTGGCCGGATATTTGACAACTTTGACAGTTTTTGTATAGAAAATGTGTCAAAAGTTTTGTTACACGTCAGAAATTGATCATTGAGACACGATTGTAATAGAAGACTAGCCCCAGGTCACTTGCTGACTGACATTATGAGGCTGGTGACTGGTGATTCATCTTCATTATGTTAGGTATTCGATTATTTCTCCGCTCCCGCGGGGTCTTAGGTCTTAGCGTAATATTATGTAACCTATTCGTTATTCTGATGAATATTTTTTTCTGTAAAATATAAAGACAATTCGTTTAACAATATTTTTGGCGTGAAAGAGTAAAAAACATGAACGTCTGTCCATCCATCCTTAGTTCCCCACAAACTTTTACAGTTTGTATATTAGTAGAATTATTAAATTAGGTTCTTGTAGACCGGTTCTGCAGATAAAATGCAAGAATGTCTTCCAAAAATCATCGAAAGACCTTTGTGTCCACTGCTTATTATTTAAGGCCCGTATTAATAGACGTCACTCAATTCTGAGACGTTCTCAAGTTTATTGCTGTCTTTATTTTTTTTCCTTTAGAATGACAAGGACAGCAAGGGACTTGAGAGCGTCTCGGAGTTGAGTGAAGTCTATTAATACGGGCCTTAGAGAAATGTCAACCTTCTCTGTATAAAACAAAGCTTGTCATAACAAGTATAATTTTAAACTGCGACCATTTTTGAAATTATCCGTTTTTTTTTCAATTCAATCGAATTTCGCTACGGGTACAAATGATCAATTACTTCGGATGTCCGAAAGCTTTGGTTACGGTTACGGGACTTCATAACATCCCTTACCTAATCGTTGTTACTCGATTTCCTTTTCAAGCTTTGGTCATTTTCTTTCTATCGGAATAGGCCTAGAGACTAAATTAACCTCTTCAAGGAATCAACATCACTATTTAAGAAACGGACGAACACTTATTGAACTTTTCATAAAATAATCAATATTAGGGTTAGCCACATAGACTTTTCAAAATTAATGGAGCATCTTCAACCTTCGTATATTATTAGCATCTACACTACAGCGATATTTCTGATATTACTTATAAAATGACGCACTAGAAGCATTTTTCATTATACATACTTATCTTATTATTATGTTACTTCCAGATCATCACGAAAAAGATGAGAGTGCCAAAAAAGATGGAAGTGACAGTAGCAGTGAAGAAAATGATGACGACGACGTCGTATTGGCAGAACGTGGTAGCATTGGGATTGAGGAATTATCTGGAGGCACTTACGGGGTCGGCGCGTTCAGTATTGGTCATGGAGGGAACAGTGCTGGCGACGGTGACGGTGGACACGGTGGCAACCAACGCACCAGCTCTTACGGTGGCTCGGGAGACAGTGGCCATACCAGTTATGGACGTTAATAAGAAAGTGTTAGAAGCGTTTGACAAAATACACTAATCAGTTGTAAAGTTTGAAGTAAGCAGTTTTTATTATTAAATTATTATTTCTTACCAGTTCGAATTACAGTTACATAAAATAAACTTTAACATGTTACTGTGTTTCAATATGATTAGTGTACATCATGACAATATATATGTATTTATGCGGAGTGCGAACTTGGGTCAAAGGGTCACTATTAATCCTTCGAACACACGTGATTTGAGACACTATTAAAGATTATTATTATTATTATTAAAGAGTATATATTTCTCTTAAAGACAATAGCAGCTTGACAGCCGGCTGTCGGTTGGTTAACACCCATGCCCATGTTAGAAGGTAGTACTTATAATCTAATTAGCTGTCCCACGCGGTTTCACTTTCTTAGGTTTCGGCTTCCGTGGGTCATAGCGTGATGTTATGTAGCCCATGTCTTATTCTGAAGAATAAGCTATATTTCTGAAAAGTTTTATCAAAATCCGTTCAGTAGCTTTTTCGTGAAAGAATAACAAACATAAATACATATAAATCTTTCCACTTTATAATACATATATAAATAGACTAGCTTTTGCCCACGGCTTCGCTCGCGTTAGAAAGAGACAAAAAGTAACCTATGTTACTCTCCATCCCTTCAACTATCTCCACTTAAAAAATCTCGTCAATTCGTCGCTCCGTTTTGCCGTGAAAGAAAGACAAACATACAGACAGACAGACAGACACACTTTCCCATTTATAATATTAGTATGGATATATATACTATATATAATATTAGTATGGATAAGAAGGAAGAAATTAAATAAAATAGTCTGTAAATATTTAGAGTTCATTTAATTTAATAGTGTGGTTTCATTTTGTGTGTGTTCCGCGGTGGTGACCACCATGGCAGCCACAAAGCTCCGTAGTCACTGTAACAAACCAGTCGCGATGAGAAATCGGTTTGAAAAGATTAAACCAACATCTTGAGCTTCGTTCAGTTTAAGAATGATTTCTTATTTAACTATGTAGATAAGGGCAGATCCAGATTATCAGTAACTGAAAATCTGTAAGTGTAAAAACTAAGAAGAAGAATTTTTCAAATATAAAATTAAAAGTCGACTAGCTTTTAAAGTAAAAAAAAAGCATTTGGGAGTGTTTTGGGAATGGACGCATTTAAATTATGTTTCCTACACATCCGGAGTGGTACGTGGTTATATTCTGGTTTAGAAACAGAGGACAGAAAATTGTAAATAATTTAAAATAAACCAGGTAAAATTTCAAATGATTCAGTTACGAAGACATAAGAAAGGTATTCTCTCAGATTAAATAAGTATTAATGAAAGGAAAAAATGCGCGTAGTAAGAAACAGGTATAAAACTAAACATATTATACTTTTGAGCAGTTTTATATCTTTTTGTAATTATCGTAAAGGGAGATAAAGGACATTTGTGTGTGTGTCAGAAATAATGAGAAAATCTTACTGATGTTTATGTTTGCGTCTTCGTTTTTTGACGCGACAGTTTTTAACCGTAAAACTTTTTCCTTTAATCTTTGAGCTGGATATGATTCCCGAACCAATGCTGCCTCCAATCGAGAGAGCGAACCCTATGTTGGTGTCGCCGAAATATATGAAACGGCGATTCCTCTCTGAAAATTAAAGACTGAACTTGTAAACTTTGTTTGCCACTTGAGAAAATAATGTTTTTGACGTGACAACGTCTTAAATTAGGTTGCGGCTGGGAGTCACTTATGAAAAAGTGTAACGCTCGGTAACGTTACGATGAGTCACCGAACGAGAGAGAGGCCCGCCGAATGCCTTGCGTCTCTCTCCCACTCAACTATGATCGGTAAAAGACGTTGTCACGTAAAATCTTCGCCCGTAAAACCGACTTTACAGGCAACCATTTTGACGTGACAACGTCTTAAATTAGGTTGCGGCTGGGAGTCACTTATGAAAAAGTGTAACGCTCGGTAACGTTACGATGAGTCACCGAACGAGAGAGAGGCCCGCCGAATGCCTTGCGTCTCTCTCCCACTCAACTATGATCGGTAAAAGACGTTGTCACGTAAAATCTTCGCCCGTAAAACCGACTTTACAGGCAACCATTTTTTTTTTTTAAATAAGTTTGAAATCTAATTCCAAACTAATTTTAACGCAGGGTGGTCGTAGAATCGTAGCTACCACTTTACTTTATTAATTCACTCATGTTATGTATAATTTAAAGGACATTGCTATTCGTCCATACATTGTTTGCCTAAGAACCGACAGGGAGGTGTTTTTTCATTTTTGGTTCTAAATAATATATGTATTTGATTGAAACTAAATTGAAACTACGGACACTTGAGATTTCTAAAAGCCAGCAAAATACTTTAATAACAACATCATGTCACATCAAAAGTATCATCTATATTTTCGACCAATATACACATTTGCAGCGGCAGAAGTCTTTCCAAGACACTTATTGATGTTCCCTTTCTCTTTTAGTGACATGGAGCCAGAAGCTGATCCGCAATTTACACAAAATATAGAATAATTTTGGGATTCCATGTTAAATCTGCAATGTCCGTTTAATCTCTTGACACCCACCGCCATGCCAGGTCGTCGTTCTTAGTAGGTCCGTACATCAGTCAATCACAGCCGGAGGTCGATATTTCAAGAGGAAATCACAGTCCGTAGTTTAAGCCAAGTGGGTAGATAAAATCGGAAAGGAATAATAATAAAATGTAAACAACCAGATTACACAGAACCTGGTCAAATGTTGGCATCTGTCAATTCAATTGACGAAAAACAATAGACTATATGTTTATCTTTTTTTCTAAACAAATGGCTTGTTCATTTCACACAGCGCTTTCAATTGCTTTAATGCCCATTTCACACGAGGGCAGAACAGTGGGCAGAGCAGTACTGCTACTGTGTGAACGCACAAAACAGTAATGTCTTGACAGTAACTGGACGTTCACACAGTAGCAGTACTGTTCTGTTCACTGTTCTGCCCTCGTGTGAAATGGGCATCAGGCAGAACAATGGGCAGAACAGCTACAAAAATACAAAAATACACGGCAGGTTATTTATCGTCGAAAATTGACCTGCTATAAGAGTTCATCGTAGGCCTTCAGTACTGTTTCTATTTGAACGCACAGAACAGTACTGTTCTGTGCCAGCTTCTTAAAACGATGACTCGTAAATATTATATGTTGCCCACAACCAAACTATATGACGAATGTAAAGTTTTAACCCTGAGACAACTCTTTATCCTCCTACCTTTCTACAGAAAACCTTCTCACATATGGCTCTTAAGCTGTACACATACAATGGATTACTGTTACTTACCAATTTTTACACCTAATATACACACACTGACAATCACAAACACGCACACAACATACATACACACACACACATGCACGCACTCATGACTCGAGAGTTTATATGAATAATAATTCAAATCGACACTGTTCTCACTTGCTAAATCTTATTATATAATCAATTTAGTTTAAACCAATGGCTGAACCCAGTCTCTTAAGATACAGGCTAGACCTAGTTTAAGGGATAGAGTCCAATAATGTAGTTCTACATAATTATATAATATCATTCTAAACTGTTTAGTGTAAGCCTTTATGTATACAGTGCACTGTTCCATGTTTTTATGAAATAAATACTTATTATTATTATAACTGTTCTGCCTCACTGTTCTGCCCTCGTGTGAAATGGGCATTATATATTCGTATTAAAACCTTATTCATAGATCAAGCGCTGAGAATATTTAATTTTTTTTAATTCGGTATACATACTTATTTTAAATACTTGGCTGCATGAGCTACGATACCTTAGGCCACGTTCACACGGCGATTATTTTCCCGTATACCGTATACGAGATTTTATCGAATAGAGTAGCGACAACAGAATATATTTGAAAACTTAAAAATTGTTTACACGGCGTTCATACGGGTAAATCCCGTGTTCGAGAAATATATTTTAACGTATACCGTGCGAAGTTGTCACCGGAACGCCACGTCTCGAAACGATTTTATCGAATACGACACGCAGTGGCGCTTATGTTCATGTTGTCTCGTTCACACGACTCGCTCATTCACCGAATTTAAAAAATCGACTCGAATGGTCGCCGTGTGAACGTGGCCTAAGTCTACTACTAACTTCAAATTAAACCAAAATGTCTGACACCGGAGATTGAAACGAAATTGAGTTACTTTTTATAATGTTTCTGAAATTAGAACCTGTCCATTATATTGTAATAGTCGTAATGCACTTTATAAAAAAAATTAGTAATTACTGTAAAGGTTTCATGCCAGCCAATTCATAGGCTATTTTGAGCAATCTCTTTTGTGTTAGTTACCAAGAAAAATGAGTTTCAAAATAACAAAGCTTACCTACAACGTTACATTGAATACGGCTACATATGAACAGTACTGCAACTAACATTAAAATATGTCTGCTTAAAAACTCCATTTCCACAAGTACTGCCCAAAGAGACACATATAATCAGGTTCCTAACGTCAGACCAGCAGCTTTTATAAGGCATTATTGTTGTTGTTGAATATCCCTCCCTACCATTCGAGTAAATTAAAGCTTGGACATGACAAGTAACAAAAGGGACACTCATCAAAACCTCAAGAGTATTTTAAGGTGTCTTTTACAAATGTTTCTTCTGACAGGCACACCTGCCCAATGATAATGATCGCAATGCAAAAAGTATAGTACGCCATAATATTGAGAGTACAATAATAAGTCGGTTTCCTCATTGATTGATTAATAAAACAGCTGTGCATCAGCGTGATATATTGCATCGTCATAATTTGACCAGGCTGTCCGTGATGATTTAAAAGAGTCGAATGAAACGGTGACGTTATCGTTTGAATAATGAATATTATGTAAGTGCGTTACAAGCGTATCTGCGGAAATTGAATTACAATTACTCTTATTTCTACGTTTATACTTACTATTTATTAGGAAAAATATCCGTGAAATAAATGTCAGTAATGGGAATTGTAAAATAAACGTTGATACTTGAACGGTTGAGAAGCCTAAACTTCAGGTGTGGAAGGGGGACGTCTTATACACAGGGCCATCAGGATATTTTTTTTTAAATTGTGTACTTTCTTATATTTATTTAAGCTTTTAAATTACCTCCTACTACAATAGTTTAAAGTTTGACGGCTGAAATAATAATATCAATGGTATTTGAACTTGTAGCAGAACCCAAAATAATAAAAGAAAATTCATCAAATTGAAACCTCTTCCTTTTTCGATTGAGTTAAAAAGATAATTTTGTTTGTTGCAATTTACCTGACGGCCGTTGACCTATCGGTTAAACTTAAGTTTGCTAAAGTTATAGCCACCCAAGGTGTGATTTGATGAACTAAAAACTTTGAAGTATTTTTATGGGTACTAGCTGTCCCATGCCGTTTCACTCGCGTTATTGGTTTCGGTTTTTGGTTACGGCTCCGCTTCCGGTGCGTGCAATCCCGTATTACCCCTTAGGCAACCAAGGCACTACCCTAGGGACCCAGCTAGTACAGGGGCCCCTCACACCCACCCAGCCATCCCGACCAATTAGATTCCCTGACCATTGACGGGAAAGAAAATAATTTTACTAAATAATACTTAGCGAAAAAAGGGGCATTCTTTATTTCAGTCTCTATTTATCTGGGACCGACTGCGTGACATTGGCGTCCCCGAGAAAATCACAAACCTAATTAGGGCAATATACAAGAATTACTCTTGTAAAGTTACACACGATGGCCTCGTCTCGGAGGACATACCGGTGCATGCAGGGGTACGACAGGGGTGCCTTCACTCCCCTCTCCTCTTTCTTGTTGTTCTGGATGGCATCATGAGCAATGTGATAAACAACAAGCGCCGCGGCATAGAGTGGGGACTATCCAGTCTCTTGGAAGATCTGGATTACGCCGATGACCTATGTCTGCTGAGCCACACACGCGCTGACATGCAAGCCAAGCTAGACGACCTACGACGAGAGGCAAAAGAAACGGGACTGAACATCAACACCAATAAGACCCAGGAAATGAGATGCGGGGCGACAAGCTCTTTGACGTTGCTCATCGGCACAGAGGCTGTGGAAAGGGTCCACAAATTTACTTACCTCGGTAGTGTCGTGTCAGAAACTGGAGGGACCGAAGAGGACATCGCTTCAAGGATCGCCAAGGCAAGAGCAACCTTCGCACGACTCCGTCCCGTGTGGCAATCGCGGAAACTGACCAGAAGAGTCAAACTTAAAATATTCCGGTCCAACGTCAAAACCGTATTGCTGTATGGGTGTGAGACGTGGAAGGTCTCAAAAGACATCTCGCACAAACTCCAGGTCGTTATCAACCGCTGTCTTCGTCGTATCCTCGGTATTTACTGGCCCGAGAAGGTCTCAAATTTAGATCTGTGGAGACTATGCGGTGAAACCTCGATCGACCAGCAGATCAAACGTCGCAAATGGAACTGGATCGGCCACACGCTCCGAAGGGATTCTGAACACATACCAAGGCAAGCCCTGGACTGGAATCCCCAAGGAAAGCGAAAACGTGGTCGCCCTAAGCAGACCTGGCGGCGAACGGTCATCGCAGAAGCCAAAGATATAGGGAAGACCTGGAGTGAAATTAAACGCGAAGCTCTAGACCGAACGGGATGGCGACGCACTGTGGACGCCCTCTGCCCCATCTAGGGGACACAGGAACTTAAGTAAGTAAGTATTTCATACAAATCGGTTCACTCTGACAAAAGTTGTAAGTACTTGGGCTTTTATTTAAGGCTTATAAATATTTAATGCGTAGAACGAAGAGTCCACCCAGTTTTCTGAATCGCGGTGTTAAGATTTTCTTCAGGATAGTGATCTCATCCATACAACGGATTCATAGGTAGGTTCGTTTCACTCAGAAGAAGGCACAGCCCCTTGACGTTTTAGTCGCCGCAGATGCTCTCGGCGCATGGCTACTTCGGCAGGTACCTGTGCCGAATTAACAGGGAGCCGGACGCTCGGTGTCACTGATGCGTTAACTGACGGAAGACACGGCGCGGCAAACGCTGGCAGAGTTTGCCGATTGCCGTATCTATAGCAGGTAGCGTCCGGTCTATGTAGTAGTCAGTTCAATAGCTGGCAGTGCACAGTCCTGAGACGCAGTGGTCCCCGACTGCGAAACAGAAATCGTGCAGAAGAAAGTAGCGGAAAGGGGGAGAGGGATCTCTACTTGCTCTCGGCCCCCCTAAATGGTACCAGGGGCAACGGATTTGGGGTAGTCCGACGCACTCATTCAACTAGACCCAAGCTGGTAGAGTGTAGTGGTACCGAGCATCCCTTTTTGGTGTCGCGGGGGGAGTTAAACACGTCACTCCCTCCCAGTCCTAAGGAGTTTTGAGTTATCAAGAGTCTGACAGGCCGCTCCGGCCCCCACAGGGTGAAGAACATCTATGAGGATTTTCCACGCCGAATAAAAAAAAAGGTTGATTCGTTTTATACAATTGCGTTGTTCGTAGATAATTTAAATACGTTGTGATCTATACTCGTTCTCGGATCAATAAATAGGTCAGAAAAAAATAAATAAAAATTTTGTTATGGCTACTTAGACCAGATTTTTTTTAATTACATTAAAAGAGATCTTCATGGTCGAAATTAAAAGTTGTTTAAATCTCAACCGGAGTCGGGAAAAAATATTATTTTTTTGGCTGAAACTTTGTTCTGGCCGGTTTTTTACTAGTTAGACACTTATATCGACTAGTTACAGACTACCTAGTCCTCGTTTTAATGCAGTGGCTATTGTAATGATGTATGTTGACTGACAACTCCAGCAAGCATGTCTGACTAAGCGGTATAAAAAACAAACTGGCGATCTACCAAGAATTTCTATTTCTAAAAGCCCCTCAATAGCCACAGAAAACATGTGATTGATTATTTCCATTTCGATCCTGGATCGAATTTAAAAAAAAAAAAACATTTAATGTATGTACAGTCAGCAAAAGAGATATGTTACCAGGGCCGTCAGATACAAATAAAGTTTATTCATTTACCAATGGATATATTTTAATTAAAACTTCAAATGTTGTAGAAAGTAATTTGTTCTTCAATCCATTTCAATTTCATTTGGATACATCAATCGGTGTTCAAGAAAACCTTAATTATATCTTATGGCCCTGGTAACATATCTCTTTTGCTGACCGTACACTAACTCATCACAAAATGTTTGCCATTTTATACTTTTATTATTATCCCAATTTTTATAATTACTAAATTTCAATATCCCGAATCGCATTCGCATTTTATAATATTAGTACGGATTATAGATCAGTACACATGAACCACAAACAAAAAAAATATGGAAAAACTCTCCAGCTTTATTGCATTAGTGTAGACAGTGGTGCCGATTCTCTTATTCACAAACTAACCTAAATTTAAGTTAAGTGCATCTTTCTCTTTCCATAAGAAAAGGACAGAAGATAAAATATTAGTTAAGTCCTGTCAAATTTAGCCACTCCGTAGATAATTTAGATGAGATTGAAAACATGGCGACTAAATATACGCCTATTTTCTTCAGGCGCTGTCTAATTTGGCAGGATTAAACTAAAACGTATCTGTCCTTTTCTTCAAGAAATGGAAAGAGAAAGATGCATTAAAATTAACTTTAGTTAAGTTTGTGAATAAGAGAATCGACACCGCTGTCTATACTAATGCAATAAAGCTGGAGAGTTTTTCTATCATTTTCAATCATCATCATACAGAATCAGTACCCATATATTATTAAATTATGATTGAGTGAGTGCCTAGTCGGTGTTAACACTAGTCTTGTTGGGTATTACCGCCAATATTTCTTAATAAACTGTCATCTGACATGCCAATATGGTATTTTACTGACTGACTGACTGACTATTGACTGTATTTTACTTACATTTTTATTCCCTACTGATCATCAGACTTTTAGTATTGTAGTAAAGTATTTATAATATGGCATATTATATTAATATTGTCAGTATGTATATCAATTGTCTGTACCTACCATAGTTCAGGAACTGCCATGTTTGGGATTAAATGGCAGTGTGTGGGTTGTCTCAAGATTTTCATATCGTCAGAAACAATTATGTCAGTTAAGTAGGTATGTATAAGTTTTTTTTTTGGGGAGTAGAAAATCATCAAATGACTGCTCCCGTTCTGGGTGCGGCGGGAGGGCGTGTTAGACTTTTACTGACTAAAACCCACTCGTGTTCTTTCGGTTGCCCTTTATGTTCCGGGGTAACGGTAACTATTATAAACATTCCGCAACCCATGTATAAGTTACATTTAAATATTAAAATTACATTTTTAGGTATTTATTTAAAACGTTCTGGACTGACTAAACTTCCATTGCTGCATACAAATTTTGAATCATGCGCAATGGTTGACACCAATCTTCGACATTGCTAAGTAGAAAATTACAGGTATTTTATTTATTAAAAAACTAGCTTTCAACTGCAGCTTATCGGCAGTGTGAACATCGAAGCTTTTGCCTCCTCGTGGGGTGAATTTACAAAATTCCTTTCTTAGTGCTCCCCTACCTTATAAAAGGTACTCGTGTGCAAATTCAAGTTTCTAACGCTTATAATTTAGGTCATGCGTTGATATGTCAGTCAGTCAGCTTCTTCTTTTATTTATAGGTATAGAAATACTGTAATATAAACAATCTATAAAACTATAATACTTCTCTATAACACAATAAATAAAATAATACAAAATAGTAATAACATTATGTATTATTATTATAGCAGCAATAATTGATATAACAGCTACTAATATTTATAGTAACAAAACCGTTTTATGAATACGTACATCTTCCTAATACTGATACAACACGTTCTAAAATCACAAATGTTACAATCTAAACAACGTTTACTCTCTAAATGAGTAGCCTGGACACCAATCAACTCCATATCCAAGGAGGCTCTTCATACGTCTCCGAGGTGTAGCTAGATTTCTTTCGTCCGTAGTTATTACCATCTCCAGGATTGCCAGATCCATTGTTTTTTGCTCCATGACTTATTTTATGAAGTGCTTCATTCTCCGTATTAGAATACCTAGTATTTTCATTGACAGTACTGCCGTGTGTTCCTTCTGGCCTTGCGCCCTGGTTTTTAATGTGTTTATCTGCAGGTATTCTTTTATTACCGATACTCCAAGCCCCTGCTCCGAAGTGTCCACCTGTGATAGCATCGATCTGAATACTTTCTCCACTATTGCTAGCATATATAGTTTCTAATGCACTGGAGTCATTTGCTATAGATTTTCTATTATTGTTTTTATTTTTGTTTACTTTGTTATTTTTGTGGTTAGGAAGAACGACTGTACCAATTGTAATTTGACCGCGTCCACTGCCACCTTCACCTACTTTGCCTCCTTTTCCTCGTTGGCCTTCATGTCCTGAGTAGATGTGCGCATTCAGTGGCTTCGCTAGGTTCTGTTGTGTATTGTCTCTTTTACCACCTTAAATTAAATGAATAAAACAATTTTTTACTTTAATTGTATGATTAGTTGTAAACATGAGCTTACTGGATGATACATGGGTGCATAACAAGTGCAAAATAAATTTAAATTATAAACTTATGAAAACAAATCGTCATTGTTATTAAAGTCACAATCATAAATGGTTTCGTTGACTGATTACTTTGTTTACCTCCTGAATTGTTCGTTTCATCTTCGTTACTTTGGTAAGGAGGTCGATTAATATTATTTGTTAGATTAGATATTATAATATGTTCACCATCATTGTCTTCATTTTCAAAGAAATCAGCTATATTGGGCGGACGAGCACCGCCAATACTAAAGCTTCCATCTCCAAAAGTCCCGCCTTTTATACGTCCTATGGCAATTTCTCCATTTTCGGCGGTTACCGAAGCGGTGTTTACTGGAAACGGAAATTGATTTTGTTTTAATATTAAACATTAATGTGCACATTCGATGTTTTGCACAAATCTTATACTCATTAGCATTATTTAGTGAAGATTCGATAATATAGATTAAAATCCTTTAACAAAAATACCATAATATTTTTAATATCTCACAACAGAGAGAGACATTTACAGTTAAAGTTCTTTAATGTTGAGCGTAAATATTATAATAAATGCTTGTCACACCAAGACGTTTGGTTTCGCGAAGCATTCTACAGGAAAATAACATCAGTACCTACGTACAATAACATTTACATATCAGTAGGTGAGTATGTAAACAAAATGAACTTACTGGTGGCCGTGTGACAGACAGAGACGAACGCTAACACACAAGCGAGAGCTGCGAGACGGTCCATCGCAACATTAGCAGGACACAACTACACACGCGGCGACGATGAACAAGCTTTTATAAACTCTATACTACTTACTTGTATTATGCGCTTACGTTGTTTCAACCTGGGTTTTGCCTAAACTGAACAACAATAATTACTAATATGAATGGTTTTTTGGACATCGATTACATTGGGTTTATTAGAATTCACTTATCTTCCAAGATCATAAAATGCATAAATCAAATTGCTACCCACCTCTTACTGCCGGTTTTGATAAAAAAATCTTGGTCAGTAAGAATTACGGGTCCGTTAATTTAAGCATCCGGTTCATAATTAAGGCTGTAAAGTAATATTGTAGGTTTTCTTATTAGGTACTATGGTTCAAAGGTAACGAAAATATCGTACCTACTAAACACCCATTTCTAGATCTTAAACAGCTAAATTAATGGCAGTAACATCGGGGAGTTATTTTAGAACATATGTAATAGAATAACCTTAATTTCAGTTTGTATTATAAATACCTATATAATACACTAGCTGTCCCCTGCGGTTTCACCCGCATTTTTCGTTACTGCTCCGCTCTCGTGGGTCGTAGCGTGATGGTATATAGCCTATAGCATTCCTCGATAAATGGGCTATCTAACACTGAAAGAATGTTTCAAATCGGACCAGTAGTTCCAGAGATTACCCCAAACATACAAACTTACAAATTTTACCTCTTTATAATATTAGTATAGATAACCTAACCACATACAAGTACATACAGATATTCACTTTTGAATCTGTGATTTGGTCGTAAGACTGTAATTTCCAGTTAAAGAGAAAATTAGGGAAGAAGATTGATAAAGATTTAATTTATATTGAATGTTTTTATCCCGTTTCTTTTTGTCTGTCCTCTACGTGACAATGACCTACGATTGTTATCATATGTTTTGTATTCATTGCATTCGAACGAATAAACATGACTAATTTATATTTTTAGTGAACATGACGAATTTGGGTTTTTTTTGTTGCTATGCTGTTATATTGTTGCGATGTTAAAATAAACTATAAGTAATTATTTAAATTGCTGAAAAAATTTAACAATAAAAAATATTAATGTATTCGAAGACATCAATACCTATAAGGAAAGTCAACAATATTGATATTATCGTTAACTGCTCGATCACGGTGTCTGGTTTAAGTTTTTTAGTTAAAACTTTTTAGGACCCACGCAACCATTGAACTACTAACAACAGTTAATTTAATGATAATGATCGTTCCTCTACCGGTAATCTTAAATTATTATATTGGGGGAGTAGGAATTCATCAAATGACTTCTCCCGTCCTTCGGGTCAGACTTTTACTGTCTAAAACCCACCTATGTTCCTTCGGTTGACTTTATGTTCCGGAGCCATGGTAACTCAAAAATCTAATAACCTACCTGCATAATAATCAATATCATTATATATTTTATTTTATTTTTAGAGAATTTTGCCGAATATCAGAGCAAAATATTCAATTTCGAATTTATCTTAGTTGGTTGTAGGACTAAGGCAAATTCAAGAATTGTGAATTTGGTGCTTGTTTACACAGGTTTGTGTAAACAAGCAACAATGTTAGCCTTTATACAAGCAATGTTAGCATAAACATTAATTTTGTTTTGAAGTGCTCTATTCTTTGAAGTTTTTATTAAGAAAAATGCTAATTGTCATCTGGATTATTAAAAACTCCGGAAAAAGTTAAACTTTTTGCGGGTCTTGAGTAAAATTAAAACTATATAAACAAGTTTAATTTTTGAAATAAATGTAAAATATGAAATCTATTGTAAATACTTTAACAATTTCTTGTCAGACCTGAGGTTGATAGAGTTTGACTAGCCAAAGTTGAAGCGCCGCAGCTTCAAATTTTGTCTTCAACGTACACACCCTAGCGACCTAACCTTGACCTTGTGTTTCCACACCAGTAAAGATCTGGCTTTCTGATAGCTAAATTATGTACTTAATGTTCTCGATTAGCATAACAGCTCATAGGATCGATTTTGGGCCATGGTTTAAACAAAATTATGAGAATAGTTAGGAATAAAAGTTCAGTGATTACACATTAAAACAATAAATCTATTCTTCACTAGCTTTTGCTCGTGACTTCGTCCGCGTGGAATATTAGTTCCCGTTCCCGGGGGTTTTCCGGGATGAAAACTATCCTATGTTCTTTCTCGGGTCTCAGAATATATCTGTACCAAATTTCATTCAAATCGGTTCAGTAGTTTAAGCGTGAAGAAGAGACAGACAGAGTTACTTTCGCACTTATAATATTAGTACGGATTTTCTATTTGGTCCATGTCACATTGGGACGATTGTTGTGACATTGGGACGATTGTTGTGACATTGGGACGATTAGATAGTTTCGAAGACCTTGACTGAATACAATTATCTATATCGTTATCTTGATCTTTTTTACGTTTTTTTTTTTGGTTGGCGCAGTGTGTTTTTAGGGTTCCGTACCTCAAAAGGTAAAAACGGAACCCTTATAGGATCACTTTGTTGTCCGTCTGTCCGTCCGTCCGGCTGTCAAGACCCTTTTTCTCAGAAACGCGTCGAGATATCAAGCTGAAATTAATATCACATACTCGGGTCTGCTATCTCTTAAAGCAGTGAAAAAATCAAGTTTCTAAATCAACACAATAAAAAGATACGGCGGTTTATATTGCATATTTGGACATTTGCAAGGAAATCAAAACCTATAGGGTACTTCCCATTGACCTAGAATCATGAAATTTGGCAAGAAGCAAGGTCATGTAGCACAAGTAAAGGAAAAACTCCGAAAACCGTAAATTTGTAGTTAGTTCACACCAGGCGTCCGTCTGTTCGTCTGTCTGTCAAGAACCTTTTTCTCAGGAACGCGTCGAGATATCAAGCTGAAATTAATATCACACACTCAAGTCTGCTATCTCTCAAAGCCGTAAAAAAATCAAGTTTCTAAATCAACGCAATAAAAAGATACGGCGGTTTATATTGCATATTTAGACATTTTCAAGGGAATCAAAACTCAAAACCTATAGGGTACTTCCCATTGACCTAGAATCATAAAATTTGGCAAATGGCAAGGTCATGTAGCACAAGTAAAGGGAAAACTCCGAAAACCGTAAATTTGTAGTTAGTTGACATCAGGCGTCCGTCTGTCCGTCTGTCTGTCAAGAATCTTTTTCTCAGGAACGCGTCGAGATATCAAGCTGAAATTAATATCACACACTCAAGTCTGCTATCTCTCAAAGCAGTAAAAAAATCAAGTTTCTAAATCAACGCAATAAAAAGATACGGCGGTTTATATTGCATATTTAGACATTTTCAAGGGAATCAAAACTCAAAACCTATAGGGTACTTCCCATTGACCAAGAATCATGAAATTTGGCAAGAAGCAAGGTCATGTAGCACAAGTAAAGGGAAAACTCCGAAAACCGTAAATTTGTAGTTAGTTCACATCAGGCGTCCGTCTGTCCGTCTGTCTGTCACGAACCTTTTCCTCAGAAACGCGTCGAGATATCAAGCTGAAATTAATATCACATAGTCAGGTCTGCTATCTCTCACAGCAGTGAAAAAATCAAGTTTCTAAATCAACGCAATAAAAAGATACGGCGGTTTATATTGCATATTTAGACATTTTCAAGGGAATCAAAACTCAAAACCTATAGGGTACTTCCCATTGACCTAGAATCGTGAAATTTGGCAAGAAGCAAGGTCATGCAGCACAAGTAAAGAGAAAACTCCGAAAACCGCAAATTTGTAGTTATTTCATTAAAAAACAAATTAACGGAACCCTCGTTGCGCGAGTAGAACTCGCACTTGACCGGTTTTTTTTTCTTACAAACCTCTATTAGATCAATAGGGGTATGTAAAAATAACAGTAATTTTAGAGATTTCTTCGGAATTTCCAACTATATTATTATCTATCAAAATTTTGCTAACTGAGGTTTTTCGAAAACTTTGTTCAATGATTCATTCTCAAAGTGTGATCATATTTTAGTCACATCACAATACAAATTAGTCAGCTAATGCGTTATGCTGAACCCCGAAATAGAGTTGGTGTAAGCTCAAGGCGTCAATAAGTCGTGCCGCGATACTTTAATATTACTAACTGCAGATCATGACTCCTTAAATTATTACCTATTGGAAAAACCTGGCGGGCTTACATCCTTTCCCGCTAAATAATTTATGATACCGTTTCGAAGTTTGTCTGTTGTATTTCTAGTATTTTCTTATGTTTAGCGGATAGTTTAAAAACAAAAGAGATAATGTAGGTGAGTGATGCAAGAAAACTTCAACCAGAAGTTCTTGGTGTCATGGTTTTAAAAGGTAAGCTCTCCTAGAGTTTAATTTTAGTTAGGTATGTACCTAGAATAGATTTTAGTGATCATATTATTTGTATCACGAAAGTCGCATTCATAGACCGTTGGGCAAACGCGTCTACGCAGATGGTGCCAGAAGATGGATTGGGCGTCGTCGTCAAGGCCTGCCCAGGAAAAGTGATGCGCTTTCTACGAGGGCTGGTTCGAGGAGGCGAGGAAAAAGGGAGTCCGGAAGGAGTCCGGAGAGACCACCTGCTCTTCGGTGAGACAGTATAGGATCAAGAAAAAAATATACAATGAAGCATATTACCTACAGACAGTAATGCTTTTGTCATGTACACTAACTCGTCATTAGATGACAGTTGTAAGATGTTGCTTTACTTATAACCACTTCCCAATAACACCGAAGTCGGTTCATGAAAGATTGAGGGAAATTTGTAACAGTTTATGTATTCACACTACACTAAATAAAAAGATCAGACGAGCAGACCGTCTATCGGTGATAATAAAAACAGAAGATAGCTAAAAATAATACCTCTTTTTTAAACTCAAGCAAAGTCGTGCCAAAATGTTAGATCAGTTACTAAAACAAAAGCGTTCGATAATGACGAATATCGTGAGTAATAAATTTTGGTTTCCATAGTTTTTTTGAATGATGATCCGCCTCTATGCCGTCAGTGGACTTTGTCGCCACGAACCTAAGTATAATAAAATACAGGAGGTGTGCAATGCAAGGTCTGTTCTTATTCGTTGGCGTTCAGTGTTGTTCGCAATGTCGCGTTTCGTGGCCGTTTTTACCATATTTCTCTATGTCTGCGTGGTCTCAGGTATAATAAACTTTACTACTACTATACTAGGAGTTAGAATAGGGAAGTAAAAATTGAAATTTCTAGGGATATTCACTGTTAACTAAAGAGTAGATTGATTCGGTAGAAGCTTTCTGGTATTTGGAGGTGATATTGTCACCTTTCACCAGCAGCCCACATACTGTATTTTGCCGGCTATAGGTACCGGTAGATACCTTCGCTTACAATGTTATGCATTTTGATGAAGTTATTTTGGTCTTGGAAACATAATAGTTAATTTATGCAAGCATCTTTTTTTTAATGTCACCTTTTAAAATACACATCTTATTAATGTATCGATTGGTTTGACTATTTTTATTGATTTCAGGTGATTTACTTTAATACATTAAAAACCCATTTAACCGGTTGTTTGATTTCGCCATTGTCATGGGTACGAGATTCCTAAGTATTTGTTTTCCTTGTCGTTTTGTTATTATTGCTCATTCGGGTTCAGTACTGTTTTACAGAGTTACTTAGCAGCTCAGTGCAATCAATAGTATCAGCTAAACCATTACTTCAATGTGAATAAGATTTATATGTAGTTTAATATTTTGTCTTAGTAAATTTTGTATGCGATCATCGGGGTGACGTTTTAGTCCAGTCAAAATAGACTAAATTATGATTCCAGTTTGCATTAATTCCTAACAAGCTGGATTTTTGTGCAGGCCTTGAATACGTCATTACAAATGATATGTCAAAAGTCCCCATCGATCCCGCTTGTGCGTTGTTTTTTTTTTTAGGTTAAAGGTCACAAATTTGAGTTTTTTGCGTATATCTCTGAAACAACGAGAGCTACCGAAAAATGGTTCAGGCAAAGTTTCTAAATCGTAAAATTGTGTACAAAAAAGACCTCATCACTTTTCTTCTACAAAGCATCGCTTTCGAGATATCGTGAATTTAGACAACAGGAAAGTCGTATTTTCGACTATATGCACACATTTCCGCACCACCTCTGAGGTACTGTGCACGGCGCTTTTTTTTAACGTGGTTTCCCCATTAGGAATACTCCACAATATATTTTTCATCCTACCTATTCGAAAAAGACGACTTTGTTCCCCTTTAGATACGCCCAAAGTTGGTGTTTTCTATAAGAAACTTTCAGCGGGCAATAATGACGCTCCAAATTCAAAAAGTGCGCCTTAAAGTAACTTTTAATCGCACTTTTTGAATTTGGAGCGTCTTTGCATGTTTTACGCCCGGTTATAAGTGCGCCTAAAAACTGTTTGAATTTGGAACGTTATTTTCATTTTTTTTCATTTTTTCATTTTGCAGCAAATTATTGATGTAGCTGCTATTATTATCAAGCTATGATAATTATAGCAGCTACAATAATAATTTTACAATAAAGTATGAAGCGCCTTTTATTTTCTCATAGGGGGTGATAAAAAGTAGAGTGTACTACTCGGGCGCAAAATATATTTTTGGCTCGGGCGACGTACTTTGAATCCCTCGCTACATTCGGGATTCTATTTATGAATCCCTCACTTTGCTCTGGATCCAAAAAACGCCCTCGCCGTAAAAATATTACTTTGCGCCATTGTAATTCAATCTACTATTGATCGAGGGAATGTAATGGGACACTATTATATTGATGAGTTTTTTTTTATTTATATTTAATGAAAATTTTTCTTGCTTGATTTGTGTAGACTGCTCCAAGAAGAGAGATATATCAGTTATATCCTCAACAATTTCGAAACAATCTTCATCTGTTGCATTTGATATAATGTTGGTGCAAGATTGGCCTTGACAATTGGTACATACCGATGAACAATACAGTCCAACTTTTCTGCACCCGCAATTGTTTGTGCAGCCTTTTTTGCAACTACAAAAAATTGTATTGAGTAATTTTTCTGGAGCAGGTGGCAGTAAAGTCTATATTGGCTCCAAACTATTATTCATCAATTTCCAGCCCTAATCTTTAGGATTTAGATCATTGCCTAGCCACACTTGCACTTGGTAGAACACACGAAATAAGTGTTAATTAGCAGCAGCAGATGTTGGAAGGAGACAAGATAACTGCATTCTCTTAATTGTTTCTTGTATTTTTCACAAAACTCAAATATCTATACGTGTCTTTTTTTTTGGAGCTCCATACATAGCAAGAAGAACACGAATTCCATTGGTGAGGATAGCATCGGCTGACGAGTTCATATTTGTAAATACTCTTGCGTTATCAATCATAAAGATATTCTTATCTATCGATTCCATTTTTTTATAGAGTTCCAAAAAAAATGGAATCGATAGACAAGTATAGATATCTGAGTTTTGTGACAAATACAAGAAACAATAAGAGAGTTCAGTTATCTTGTCTCCCTCCATCATCTGCTTCTGCTGATCAACACTTGTTTCGTGTGTTCTACCAAAAAAAAAGCGCCGTGTACAGTACCTCAGAGGTGGTGCGGAAATGTGTGCATATAGTCGAAAATACGACTTTCCTGCGGTCTAAAGTCACGATATTTTGAAAGCGATGCTTTGTAGAAGAAAAGTGATGATGTCTTTTTTGTACACAATTTTACGATATAGAAACTTTGTCTGAACCATTTTTCGGTAGCTCTCGTTGTTTCAGAGATATACGCAACAAAACGCAAATTTGTGACCTTTAACCTCGAATAAAAACAACGCACAAGCGGGATCGATGGGGACTTTTGACATATCATTTGTAATGACGTATTCAAGGCCTGCACAAAAATCCAGCTTATTGGGAATTAATGCAAACTGGAATGTCTATATTGACTCGACTATTTTCTATGCAGATGTAACCCTGTTAATAAATAAATATTATAAGAAAAAATGCTTACCTCTTTCGTTTTTTAATTATTTTTCACTAGCTTTTGCCCGCGACTCCGTCCGCGTGGAATAATGGTTCCCGTTCCCGGAGGGTTTCCGGGATGAAAACTATCCTATGTCCTTTCTCGGGTCCCAGACTATAGGTATCTGTACCAAATTTCATTCAAATTGATTTAGTGGTTTAGGTGTGAAGAAGAGAAAGACAGACAGAGTTACTTTCGCATTTATAATATTAGTACGGATTTTGGTGTTTACAATTCAATGACTTTTATTAATAGCGCAGAGTCGTATTAATGTAGGTAAATATGTTTGTATGACGAATGCAATAGGTATATTTATATGCTAATTGCTTAGCTTGCCGTGAGTCATTGTCTACCGAAACAGACGTAAACAAATTAAATTAAAGGAATCAGTGAACGTCCTTGACAGCGGTCACTATGTTCGCTGTCAATGCTGATATCTTAAGATGATTATGTGCAAAGATTTACTATTTCCTTTCTTTTCCTACTTTACATGTATTCAGGGTATAGTACAACAAGAAATGCTCTTTGAAAACGTTTCGTCGTACCTTACTGGCACTTTTCTTATTGGGGCACTCCTGAATTCCTGATGTTGCCTTACATGCTACGTTTACACTCCCAGTGTCTGGGTTCAATAAAGTACTCAGTTAGTAAATGTTAACCGCAGCAACATTTTGTTTATTAGTATTGTCTCTAATTCGAATATTGCCATATTACTGACCTATGATAAATTTATTTGCCCCGCTGTAAAAAACTTCTGTAGCACAGAAAATATACGAACGTTTTGAATGCCAGTCGCCACACGCTCCAGGTGGATTAGCGATTTAATTTTTTATAAAGTAATTCAAACGTTTCTGCTATGGACGTATTATTTAGAATATAATTTGCCATAATGTGACCAGTTACCCACTGCGCCATTGTAAATGATTTGAAAATGAAATGTATGTCTAAAACCGTAATTTGTTCTAAATTATTAAAAACTTTCTTCTATACTTTTCAGGACAGGAGCACAATCCCATCCGCCTGAAGGGCACTCCCACGGACCCGAGCATATCCATCGATGTTATATCAGGTGGCAACTACCCCGACGGCAGCTTTAGCATTGGTTACGGCCGCGGTGACGACCATAATGGACATGATGATACAGGACCAGGAGTAAATCAAGGAAGAGGAGGACATAGTGGTAACGGACCAATTTACCCCACCACTGGACAAGGACGCAATGAAGAAGGCTTTATCAATGGACAGAATGATATCAACAGCTACAGTGGACCAAATAACCAGAATGACGTCAACAATTATGGCGTAATTCAAAATCCTCGTCAAAAGCCAGTCAGTCCTTATGACTATGATTACAATAAACAAAATAATAATACTCCAGTTAAGAACTCTGCGTCGAGAAATAACTTTCTTACTCAACTTTATAATTATGTTTTTAGGTGGTATTTTTAAACTTTTCATAGTTTACTCTTTGATTACGATTGATATTTTTAACACTAATCTGGTTGTAACAAAATTTGAGCTTCGAAATTGTACTGGAGGCTTGAGTAATAAAATTATGTTTTTAAGTTGAACATTAAATATTCAATGCAGAGAAGAAAGATTTGTACCAGTAACTCAATGGTATTACCAAAATATGTTGTACGAACAAGACAGTTTTGTCACAAACTCTCGCAATGCTGTATGTGTGGAATTTTTGGTATAATTTAATTATACATATTGAATGTATTGATGGTTTTTTTAAAACTATTTAGCTGATAAGGGTACAGATGTTGGGGTTAAATTAACATACAATCTTTTTAACAACTTTGCTAACACAATCATTATCCCTAAACTGAAAATGGTATTCAAACGCCCAAAAAACGAGACAAAAAATCTAGCTCATGTAAACAGGAAGTAAGTTAAAAACATATTTTATTGTAACGGCAGCAACAAAATTTGATTAACACTTTTACATGTTACCTAAATAGACACAAAATGGTATGATACATTGTTTTTAAGCATTTTAAGTTTATTACCTTTGTTTTGTCTCGTTTGTACGACCATTCCGATTTTCCTTTAATAAGTAAACGATTTTGTTACTGGCCTTAAGAGTTTAACAGTGTGATTTATATTTAAGCCCCAGCCAAAGCACAGATTTCTAGTAATAGCAGTCATTTAGCTAATAAAACCATGGACAGACAAACAAACGTCTTAGCAAAACTATAGGTTTTTTTAATTTAACTTAATTCGTTATTTTTGTGTGTAACTGTATCTATGCTAAAAGTTTCTATTACAGTATACAGGTTTGTAATTTTATTAACATAGTTACGATTTATGTTATATTTAACAATATTAAATTAATGGATTTTATGTAGGTATCTTTTTTTCGGTATAGACCGAAGGCAAAAATGTAAACTATATTAATAAAAGTAAAGTATATTACAAAATATATAAATACTTTTTTTACAAGGTTGTTTTTAATAAAAATAACAATAACCTACTAATAAATAACAGACTAGTTTTTTGAATATATATTTTTTTTTATAAAAAGTATCAATCTGTTATTTTTAAGGTTTATTACCTACTCTATCTTTCTTCTTATTCTAAGTGCAATACCTTTATTTAATAATAAGCTTATAAATTCAGCTATTTTGTTTACATACAATGAAACTAGAGAAATCAAAATATTATATTTATTAATTTCAATGTTCAAAAACCGGCCAACTTTTCTTCTTTTACAGCATTAATGGTATATATTAGGCATAATAGAGGCATTTTAATTGCCTCCTGGTAAGTTTAATAGCAATTTTCGTTTATCGTTGCAGCAATTAGAATAGGAATCCTATACCATTTGTTTTCTATTTTCCACCAAAGCCGTCGGCGAATTTATTGTTCTTTGCGACTCCGGTGGCGGCGCTTCCGTGCGCGGCAAAAGCAGCTCCTACGTTTACGTCGTCCACCAGAGCGACGTCAGGCACGTCGTCACCTGCAGTCAACAGCACATCATTCAAAAAATTATATAGAAAGAAAGAAAAGAAAGAAAGAATAATTTAACGTTCGAACAGCCAATCTTTTTACCAGATATAATTATTACACTTTATACAAGGAACAAGGTGCATTTTTGAATCTTCAAAATCTTTCAAGGGCAATATGTTAGTGGTGCTCAATCCGAATTAACAATAAAATAGGTAGGTAGGTATTAAAAAAACAAGTATTATTGATTGTTGACCAGGTATCGTATTTTTTGTGATTATTTACGAGTTTTATAACAATCTTCAGAAAAGTTTTACAGTTTCAATAATTGCACCTTGTATATCGGGGTGTATCGTTTTGACGATATAGAGTTTGCTGTCCTAAGTTCATGTTTTGGGACGGGTCTTTTTATCTTATGAATTACTTTAAAAAGTACCTTTTAATGGTCTAAATAATTGATTTGACTACTTATTTAAAACTAGCTTTTGTCCGCGACTTCGTCCGCGTGGAATAATAGTTCCCGTTCCCGGGGGATTTCCAGGATGAAAACTATCCTATGTCCTTTCTCGGGTCCCAGAATATATCTGTACCAAATTTCATTCCAATTGGTTCAGTGGTTTAGGCGTGAAGAACAGACAGACAGACAGACAGACAGACAGAAAGACAGACAAACAGACAAACAGACAGACAGAAAGACAGACAGACAGACAGAGTTACGTTCAATACTTCTTGCCAGATAAGTGGCAAGTGTTCTTAAATTAATTAAATCGCCCCTTTTTGTTACGTTAAACTAGTATTTATCCAGTAGTTTAGTTTACCTGTGTCTCCTGGAAAAGGTGCCTCAACTGATGAGTTACCGTCTACCACACCGTTCGCCTTGCTACCCCCATCCGCGGCTCCTAAGCCAAAGGAACTGTCCTTAACCACTGCGAATTTTGGCTTGGCTGGCTCCGGTACTGGAATATAACGAAGAGTATGTGTTTTATTCATTTACATTGGTTATGCTTAAGGTAACATGTAAGGTAAAAATGTATTAAATGAGTTAATTGTAAGTGAACTCTGCAGAACTCTGCATGCATACATGTTGGTTGTGTAAGGAAAACAATCAACTCTAAGTGGGTAAAATTGCTCAAGTACAATGGTCCTACCTAAGAGGACTAAGTGCGGAAACCATACCTCCCAGAGGGAGGTCCATGATGAAGATGAAGTGGGTAAAATAGGGAATGGAAGCACCGATTATCACGCCAGCGAAGCCGCGGGCGAAAGCTAGTTGTTAATAAATTCGTGAACGTGAACATAGCAATGCCACTAATTTTATCGATCTAGCTCGAGTGGCCCCGGTAGATCGACTCACATAAAGAAATTACTTTGTCATAGAGATGACAAAGCCAATAATAATAATCTGAAAGGTCAAAATTTGATATTTAAATGCGTTGAATAATGTTATTTACCAATTTACTATGTTCATAAATTAAGTGCAAGGGCGACATTGGTGCTGATTCTCTTGCTCACAAACGAAACTAACTTTAAGTTAAATGCATCTTTCATTTTCCATTTCTTAAAGGAAAGGACAGAAGATACATTTTAGTTTAAGCCTGTCAAATTAGACAACACCTGGAGAAAATTGACGTATATTTAATTTTAGTCGCAATGTTTTTAAATCGCGTCTTAATTATCTATGGTGTGTCTAAATTTGACAGGGCATATCTAATATTTTATCTTCTGTCCTTTTCTTAATAAAATGGAAAGAGAAAGATGCGCTTAACTTAAATTTACGTTAGTTTGTGAATAAGAGAATCGGCTCCATTGGAGCTGATTCTCTTGTTGTTCACAAACTGAACTAAGTTTAAGTTAAGTGCATCTTTTGCTTTACACATCCTTAACAAAAGGGCAGAATATAAATATATAGTTTAGTCCTGTCAAATTAGTCGGCGCCTGACGTATGTTTATTGGCCATGATTTTATTTGCGTATTAAATTATCAATGGAATGTTTTAATTTGAGAGGGCTAAACTTATTTTATCATGTTTTCTGTTCCTATAATGAAATGGAAAGAAAAAAATGGACATCAATTTAGTTTAGTCTGTGAGCAAGGGAATTGGCGCCAGTTTTCAGAATATCTATGTAAAAAAAAATACACAAAACCCATTTTTCTTTTTTTACAAACTGTTTTTGACTCTGGCTTAAGAATTTTCTAATCTAACAATGGTGCCGATTCTCTTATTCACAAACTTAACTAAATTTAAGTTAAATGCATCTTTCTCTTTCCATTTCTTAAAGAAAAGGACCAAAGAAAAATTTTAGTTTAATCCTGTCAAATTAGACAGCGCCTGAAGATAATTGGCGTATATTTAGTCGCCATGTTTTTAATCGCGTCTAAATTATCTATGGAGTGTCGAAATTTGACAGGACTTAACTAATATTTTATCTTCTGTCCTTTTCTTTCAGAAATGGAAGGAGAGAGATGCACTTAACCTTAATTTTAGTGAAGTTTGTGTACAAGAGAGTTAGCGCTAATATATCACATAATTATTTTCATAATTCCTTTTCATGTTTTGCTTTGCGTGTAAAGAAAACACTCTCCCATTCTAATAAATGGAAAAAAAAAATAAACAAATAGTTACCTGGAGCTGCACAGACGCCTGCAATAAACACTAGAGTCAAAGTCACTGTGAGATGTGCCATCTTGTCTTCTCAATGAAGGCTGCTTCAACTGATTGCCATTCTACAACGTCTACGCTTTAATACAAAACCAATACCTAAGTTGTGTCATTCGGATGCGTTTCTTTGATTTTTTTTACATTCATAAAGTATTATCGTATTACTATTAAACCTTCCTTGTTAACGATAAGTATGTCAGTACCCAAGTACTCACACTGTTCATTTACTTACTTACAGTGTTCATTTACTTATAGGCCCGGAGACATTTCTAATTAATTACACTTAGGGCCTTTAACAAACTCGAAAGATAAATTCGAAAATGGAACAGATTTTGTATGAATTTATCTGACTTATCAGACGAATGTGACACTGGCGCTTATTCTTATATTCTTCACCATGTCCCCGATAAGTGTCTCCCAGTCACCTCCTATACAAGTTACATAAATTTGTGTAAAATGCAACTCTCTTACAGAAAATGCAATATTGAACTAGAAAAATACACAAACAGACAATTTTAACCTAATATGCTACAATGTGAACCAGTTTGAAACGTGAATATTTATTTATAAATTATTTATATTTATACTATTTTTAGGTAGTCTGTAGATATATGTCAGATTTATCTAATGTCAACTCACGTGATTTATACACATTATGTTTACAATTAAGGCGAAGCCCCCCGCCTATTATGTAAGAGGTTGTGGGTTAGAATCCGGGCACGTACCGTACTTTAGAAAGCACATAATTCATAATTAACCCCTAAGGTAGAAAATGCATAAGGCATTAAGTCTGTACAGTGTTTGTACATAAATTTAAATAAATAATTATGAGCTTTCTAAAGTTTATCTTGGACTCCACTGAAATCCCGTGCTTTGAAAACCACGTAAAAGCCGTTGGTCCCAGTTGTCATTCGTAAAACTTTAACAGTCGTTTCGGTTAGCCAGAAGTCAAAAAGTAGCTGGATAGGTTATGGTACCCTTTTACTGCCCTGCTCAAAGTTTTCACCCTGTATTATTTACTTTATGTAAATAAATAAAATAAAAATAAAATAAAAATCGTTTATTTCAGACAAGGTCCATATTTTGTTAGTATAAACATAACTTAAAAACTAGTGTTAGTACTTATAACTACCAGAAATAATGCAGTTTTTAACACGCTTTTATGTGTTTTGCGCCACAGAGGCGTGCAGGCGTATCCAATGTTCCAGTACGGGGCTGTCCCATCTGTCCGCTATAGTTTTCAGGATGACGTTGGGGCTGACGCGTACCCTGCGCATGATGGAGGCGCATCGCTTGCGCATGATGGCATGAAAGCCCTAAATTTCCGCTTCTGGGAACATATTGGACGCATTGCAGTAGCGCGGCAACCCCATCCGCACCCTAAAAGCGTCATTATATTGAACACGCAGAGCACTGTATGCCCTCTGCGTATAGTTGACCCACAAACTGCATGTATAAAATGATTGACAGTACGCCCGAAACAATGTGGCCTTTACGTCAATCGAGCACTTCGCAAATCTACGAGCTAAAATATTGCAGCGGACAGCCAATGCTCTGCGCCCACGCTCAATATCTGAATTGTCTTTGAGGTCTTCAGATTAAGAAATAATTATTGAAACAATTTTATATATTGATCATTTTACATACAACTCGTACTTAAATAATAAAAGGTTATTGGGAAATCTGTTGCACCCTATTTTTATTATTTTGAATGCAACAACATTTTTCTCTCATTGGCAAGGTCAATAATTTAAAATCAGCATAACCAGTGGTAATTAATATGGTTTATACCGCCAACTGGAGTATTTTGGTGTCCGTTTGCCTTTTTGTCCAAGAAATTACACACGTAACATGATTTGGTTTCTAGCCATATATTCTAGAAACTGTACGGATGACCGATCAATGATCTACAAGTCACATTATCGGCCTTCATAGCCATCACTAACGTTGATTTAATTTAAATAGACTCTGCATGTTGTTTTTCAAGATTGCTGATTAAATGAGCTTAATGTGTCCTTGTCGAAGGATCGTTATAAGCGCCAATGAAATACTCATTCTGTGTCACTCCTAACCTATTATGCTTTAGGCCGCTGACAGACAGACAGACAGGTGGACAGCGGATGTTTAGCAATAGGAATCCGTCGACGTAATTTTAAACTAAATAAATAAGTATATTTCACAACGGTGTCGATTAATTCAGAAAAAATTAAGTTCAGTGCATCTTTTTCTTTGAAATGGATAGAAGATAAAATTTTAGATTAGACCTGTCAAATTAAGACCCTCCATAGATAATATAGACGCGATTAAAAACATGGCGACTAAAAATACGTCGCTTTACTTCGGCGGCTTATTTGACAGGTCTAAACTAATATGCATCTTGTGTCCTTTTCTTAATGAAATGGAAAGAGAAAGATGCACTTATCTTAAATTTATTTAAGTTTGTGAACAAGAGAATCAGCGCTATTGTTTAATTTAGTTTTAGATTCATACTTGTTTTAAAGTTAGGAAGGCATCTTAAATAACGAAACGAAAAAAAATATATAAATAAATAAATCTTAAATAACGCTAATACAAGATTTTTTTACAAGATGGTAATCTTTTTATTTGGTAGGTGTTATAAACTAATTATAACTAAGATATAAATAAGTTTGCTTTTACTATCTATCTAAGTACTACTTTAGGGATCAAAATGAATGCAAGAAAAACTTTTTTAATCTGAAAAGGCTTTTGGTTATTTTCACAAACATACGCTTTTTAAGCATTTATTATTATAGTAACTTTTAGGTTAACAGCTTTAATACGCTCTGTGATTGTACCCAGATCAAGTCAAGACCAAGCAAACCAGCCTGGTGGTCTGAAACGGTAATTTCATAAAATATAATTAGTTGTTCTGTCATCATCTGACTAATATTCTCTGGCTTGTAATTACTATTAAATATGTTTGATAAGATACTATTAATTTGCCAAGATTACTATTAATATGATTGCTTAATTATAAGGCCTTTGTCATGGGTCTTTTTCATGGACAGTTTAAGAGTTAGGATGGCTCTACGTTGTGTCGGCGTAGGTCTCAACACCCATTCGATTCAACCGATGACATTCCTGCTGATCTGTTGGGGACTGACATTCAGAGGGTCGGTTACTACAACGTTCCTCAATGCAACCCCTGAATTCATCGCTGTTTCTTACATCAACCAAAATGGATACCCTCGAACGGATTCTTGCCAGCAAATATGTTATCCTTGAAGACACCAACGCTAATACTCTTGTCGAAACCAAATGCAGCTCCGAAGTTTACTTTCTCTAAAAGGCTGAAATCTGGGCGTTTTTCGCCTGAAAGCAATATTTTTCTGATTAGGTATCTTTTTAAGTAAATGGTTCAGAAATAGGTTTTCTTAAGATGCGGCGAACTGTCCGGCGCCGTTTTGTCTATGTCCTATAGTTATTCCGGAGGTTGTAGCGTAACGTAATAGACTAATACAATACTATATTTCATAAATGTAATCTTATGCATAAATAAAGAATTAATTTTCTTATACCTATAAATTCTATAATATTCTCCCAACCTTTATTAAATTGGAGATTGTAGAGGTTAGGAAATTAATGCGGTACTAAAGTGTGCTGGTTACTATTACTTCAGTACCTATAGATTAGAAAATAAAGATATATTAATATAATAGAATTATGACCATATATAATAGAATTATGATGTCGTGATGGCCCAGTGGATATGGCGCCTGCCTCTCGTGTAAGAGGTTGTGGGTTCGAATCCGGGCAAGTACCAATATGACTTTTTCAATTCATATGTACTTTCTAAAGTTTATCTTAGACATCACTGACATCCCGTGCCTCGGAAAGCACGTTAAGCCGTTGGACCCGGTTGTCATTTGTAGAACTTCGACAGTCGTTACTGCGGTTAGTCAGAAACTCTGACCAGTCTAACCAAGAGGTATCGTGTCGCCCAGTTACTGGGTTGTGGAGGTCAGATAGGCAGTCGCTCCACGTAAAACACCGGTATCCAGCTGAATCCGGTTAGGCTGGCAGCCGACCCCAACACGGTTGGGAAAAAGGCTAGGGAGATGATGACCAACTGAGTGAAAAACTCCTCTTCTATCGTTGAAAAGAGAGTATCCTTCGACCAGACGAGCGTTGTCTCTGGTTGACGCGATAAATATATTGCCTGAATTTCGTAAACGTCACGTCACGACAAACCCTGATTGCAAGTTGTACTTCACATATCCGTACTAATATTACAAATGCGAAAGTAACTCTCTCTGTCTGTCTGTCTTTCTGTCTGTCTGTCTCTTCTTCACGCCTTAACCACTGAACCGATTTGAATGAAATTTGGTACAGTTATAGTCTGGGCACCGAGAAAGGACATAGGATAGTTTTCATCCTGGAAATCCCCCGGGAACGGGAACTATTATTCCACGCAGACGAAATCGCGGGCAAAAGCTAGTGTAGTGATAAAGGATGCCAGATAGCTTACCTTCTTCTCTTACTACTTCCACTTGTACACCGTTCCCCGCGAATATGCCTGCTGTCTTGCTCTGCCCTGCCGCGAGCGCCAGGCCGATGGTACTGTCTCTGATCAAAGCCACTTTAGCTTTATCAGGCACTGGAATTAAACAAACGGGCAGTATTTTAGCAAGCTATATAGATTTATATTATCGTCAAGTTCGTAGTAGAAAAAGGCAATTGATTTTTATTTGCAGATCGCACTAAGTACAAATTTTTATTCGCTCTTAAATCCGTAAAAACTGAAGGTTATATGTAGAAAAATCGAAGTATGTATGTAGTAACTTCACTATGTGCAAATGCTAGAAATAATGTGTTCGCCCAAAACCAGGAACATACACAACACTTTTTCCCCCCAAGAAGGATTCTAGGGTGGAAAAGTGGATTAAGCTAGGTTTAACACATAATCCTATTTATTGCTTTCGTAATTGTCGGACAAAAATTGTGGCACTTATCTAATTTTATCCCTCGCCTCGCTTGATATAAAGTGCGACGACATGATGTTCCTTTCAATGGCTGACTTTTTAAGTTCGTTTCTATAATGGTGAATGATAATATCATGTGTCATTGACCCAGAGTCAATATAGTTTTTGCTGTATTTTTGTCAAACGAAAAATATTGTACAGCATCATACTAACTTGATTATGAAAGAACGCTGTGATTGTAATCTACTTAGGTATATTGATATTACGTGAATAAAAATAGACATGAAAGTAACTTTATCTGTTTATCTGTTTGACTGTTATGCTTTTATGACTAAATCATTGACCTGATCTTGATAGATTTTGGTAAAGAGTGAGCAAGCTCAAACCCCACGGAGGGGCAAATCCTTCTTTTTATATCATTAAGGCGATAACCGATATTTACGTGGATCCCAGGGCAAGAGAAATTGCTGCTATAAGGAAAGAAGCAAATTAATTAAAATGAACTTTATAACTTAAAAAAACCATTATAAGCAAAAACAATTTAATAATTTTGAATATCGAATGACTTTTAGTATTTTCCTTATTCGCAGTCTGAATTTCTGTTAATTTGTGTTAATATACATATTTTTTTAACTAATTCCTTATGATAAGCAGAGTTAGGATATTGTAGATTTGGACAATAGTATCAAATGTTTTTACTAGAACTTTATGCACAAAGGTACAAAATATGGGGACTTAATTCTTAGCATTCTGTACCCGTCAACCAAAATGCAAATGTAAAGAAATAGAAAAAAATAGATGTAAGTAAATTACAAAATAATAAAAACACAAACATATTTCCTAATCAAATAGTTACGTAAGTAAATATAAAATAAAATAAAAAAAACATTTTACTCATAAAAAAGAAGATTGTGAGAGAAATCCGCATAAATCAAACTGTAAATAAAAGGCAAGAAATAAGAGTTGAGCAAGAAGTAAAGCGTTGTCAAAGCACTCAAACTTCTTTTATGACGAATGGTGAACCTTACCATATTAAATACTGCACTCAATTTAAAGTGACATACCAACACCACTCTCTCTATATCAAATCTCTAAAATTTGTATTCATTCATATCAATATTTTAAAGACAAGATACAATCTATTTCCTCGCGGTTATACCCGCGTTATGTTACGTCTATGATTACTGTTCGTTCCCTTGGGTTATAGCGTGGTGTAAGTCTTTCCTATCATCACTAGTCTCGCTAATAATGTAGCTTTATATAATAATAATAATAGTATATCGACTTGGCTCGCAAGGTTGTCGATATGTGGGATGTGGACTCAGCGATCATTGTGCCGATAGTTGTTTCTGCCAATGGCTTAATAGCCAAGAGCCTCGATCAACATCTCAAGAGGCTCTCGTTAGGTGGCTGAATCTAGCGCTTGATTCAGAAGGCAGTATTACTGGACACGGCGCGCATTGTCAGGAGGTTCCTTTCTCTGGAGCCCTGACCACCGGTAGCTTGGACCCTGTTCCCGATACCGGTGGGCTACTAAATTTTATATTTTTAAATGTTTTTTTTTTAATAAATTAATATTTAAAAATGTATTTTTTATGTATTTATAGATGAACTAGCTTCTGCCCGCGGCTTCGCTCGCGTTAGAAAGAGACAAAAAGTAGCCTATGTTACTCTCCATCCCTTCAACTATCTCCACTTAAAAAATCACGTCAATCCGTCGCTCCGTTTTGCCGTGAAAGAAAGACAAACAGACAGACAGACAGACAGACACACTTTCCCATTTATAATATTAGTATGGATAAAGAGGATAATAATAATACCAGCCTATTACTATCCCACTGCAGGGCAAAGGCCTCTTCTCACACAGAGAAGGCACGAGCATTGATCACCACGTGCGCTCAAGGCGGATTGGTGATTTCGGACTCATATTAACTACAAGTCCAGGTTTCCTCACGATGTTTCTTTCACCGATGTCAGTGATGTCTAAGACGAACTTTACGTATGAATTACAAAAAGTCACATTGGTACTTGCCCGGATTTGAACCCACAACCTCCTGTATAGGAGGCGGGCGCCTTAACCACTAGGCCATCACGACATTTACACGATGGCTTTATATTAAAGTTTTTTTTTAAATCGGTCTTTCCTTTTTATAATATTAGAATAAACAATATAATAATCACCTGGAGATGCGTAGACGCAGGTAAAGAACAACAAAACAAGAGCCATGGTAGGACGCACCATCCTGCTGAATCAACTGACAAAAATTAACTGATTGAGATGTTTTGCTGAAAATATACAAATAATAACTTCGTTTTTTACATTCTTTTTTATTGGCCTGAGCTCACAAGCTAAATTATCCCCCCTAACTTCGTTGTAAAGTTGTAAAAAAAAAAGAAACACAATTTTTGCAATTAAAACTAAAAAAATAAATGTTTTTGTTTAAGTAAGAAGACCTTTTCCTTTTTTCAAATTAAGGAAAGGTGAAGAAAAAGAAACAAATAATTTTGTATTGTGATTCCTCCTTTTCATCATTATTATTATATTAAGTTCGCTAAACAATGAAAATTTTGCAGTTTATTAATTTTAAAATTATTAAACGTTTTTGGTATACCTTTTTATTGATATAATAAAATAACAAACGTTTTATTTTTATTATATTGATAACCTACAACATATTTGATTGAAAATTACCTAAAATTATCCCTTGAGAGCTTTCATAACTAAGTAAATATTCGTAGCCCGTATACCTGTTCAATGGTTTTGATACTCAAACATACAGACAGATTATTCAGATCATATTACTTCGTAAGAAGAAAGACAAATAAAACAAGTTTATTTCTCTGGACGTACACACACGTCATTGAAGAAGAAGAAAGTACCTCTTTTATTTATTCGCTAAATTAAAAAAAAAGTTAAATTTATATTCATTGGAAAATAATACTAACGGGTATAACGGCTTGTGATAAATAATATACTTAATTGAATTAACATAATTATGATAATCTGTGTCATAAGTTATGATATTCAGTACTAATGTAATAATAAAAAGTTATTTTTTAGGTTTTCATCAAATTCTATTGCCCTAAACTCAAATATATTTTTCTAGTTTAATTGATGCACATGCAGTACGCATCCATTAAAATACTGAAACTTGTAATCTTCGGCTGGACACTATAAATTACTTACTTACCTAGCAAACATTATTGTTATCGTTTTAGTTAATTGCGAATTGGACAACTTATGGGCGATTACATAAAATTGGGATGACGACAGCATTACAAAAATGGCATTCTGTTTAGTCCGTCTGATAGATCGACCGAAAATACGGGACACGTATTTTTTGCTTGATCAAATTAATAAAAAAATACAAAGATAAAGAGCAGCAAAGTTCCGGAGTGGGGGCTTTTGACGTCACCGTCCTGCAAAATTTGTATCAGATCGTGACGTCATGCGCAACTTCAACGCACTGTATCGTCTTCATTCTTCGTTTACGAGAAAAAAGAAAAAATACGTGTCCAAAATTTTTTGATTCTCTATCTGACGGACTAATTACTTTTTTTTTTGTCGTCTCGCCTATTGTATCATATTCTACATTATCTTCCTAATATTGATCAACATCTTCTATGGCACCTACCATGTTTCAGTATGTACTTAGAAAGCGAGAAATTTTAAATAATTATTTTACTATTTTATACTTACAACATCAATAATTAATGTCCTAATTAATGTGTGAGTTCGTACTTTGGCTTTCAGGGACCATTATGAGATCATGTGTACGTAATGAATATATAGCCGAATAGTTTCGAAAGAAGAAAAAAAAACGACAAGAGTTCAATTTTATTTGAACTTTAAAAAAACTTCTTGCCGGATCCTAAATATTTCCAGAATTAAATCCAGAGTCAAAGATAATCATGTATAACTTTTTTAGTTACATCAAATAATTGCTCGGTTGAATCGGTATACAGCCTTCAAAGTACCTTAAACTCCAAAGATGTAGTTTGGCCAATTAAAGCTTCATCATTTTGAAGCCACGTGTAATCTCCTGTTTTTATTTTTTGGTTGGTACCTAATTAGTTTTTATTAGTTTAATTATAATAATAATCCCGCAGGGCGGCTTGTGGCGAGCTGTTGGGCAGTAGCGACCCTCACGGACCTGACCTCCTGGGAGACCCTTTGTTCTTCATCTCTGACTTGGCTTCATTGGCCGGCCAGAGTGAGCACTGACGAGGAACAAGGCTCCCACCTCACTCTTGCCTTAATCGGCTGGTTTGAGTGGAGATTCGCAAGAGCAAACGTGCTCGGAGGAAGGAAGTATTCCAGTAAGATGCTGGTCGGGATCTTGACCGTACTTCCGGGATTGTCCTGATAGCCGTGGAATACCTCTCCACTCCTCAAGCACCTCAATATATGTTGCCCCCTTGTCGCTACGTCACTATGTGCTAGCGACCGTTTTCGGTGGCCCATTTACTGAGTGTGCAAGTCACCCCCGGCCATTTTTCCGTGTTTACAACCATTGGTCAGGCAGGGGCTATAGACATTCCATAGTATCTGGTACCTTAATCATTAAACAATGCAAACCCATAGTCCAAAATTTTAGTTAGGAGTCATGTTTTGCTATAGTCCTACACCATCCGGGGGTTGTCATTAGGTGCACTTATATAATGCATATAGGGATAATCGCCGGTTCGTGTCCCTTTTTACATAAAGTTTAGCTCAAGGGGCCTCTGCGAGTTGGCTTCGGCCCCTCGTACGCCTTCCAAAATTCCGGGATTCCTGGGTCCCGAGATACGAAAGTATAATAATAATAATAAATAATAATAGTTAATAATAGTTTAAGTTTTGAGTTTAGTTTTCACCACATTTGAAATAAGAGCACTAATCTTTTACTAGGAGTTATAGTAATAGCAGCTTTTAATTAAAGAGCATAATTAAATTTTTATTTATGAGGTGCTTTTTAGTTTCACAGAAAGTCCACTAGATTGTAACTTTAAGTGACTAGGTACTTTTACTTTGAGATTGAATTTTCAATTAATTGTTTGAGACGTTTAACTAAAGGTTTGCGCATTCAATCTTTGATTTAGTTTTTAAGAACTTGTGTTTTAATTATCTCATTTTTGGGGATTGAGCACTCAGCCACATCAAGAACAAAATTCAAGTAGGTATTTCAAATCATGAATTTCAGATTTCCAAGCTAATATTAGTGTGAATAGAAATTTAAACAACTTGTGGCTTGAATCAAACTATTTGTTTATTAATACTGTATTAACAATAATAATAATTTCCTATTTACTATAGAATTTAGACATAATATATGTTTGACACTTCTTTGAATCAAACTATTTGTTTATTAATACTGTATTAACAATACAATAATTTCCTATTTACTATAGAATATAGACATAATATGTTTGACACTTCTTATTCATGGCGATAAAAAAAAAACAAAAATGAAGCCCCGACTAGGAGAACATTGCCTTTACTTCTTTTTCCAAAACGGATTCTTGCCAGCGAATATTTGGTCCTTAATGGAGATAATTTTATCAACGTCAAACTCTGCACCGAGTGCGATGCCTAGTCCGGAGTTAACATTTTCCAGAAGAATAATTTCTGGAGCTTTATCGGCTGAAAGAAATATTTTTATATCATTATTGCAAATTGACAACGATTCTGTAATGCTATTTTAAAATTTCGTCAAGTTTACAGACTAATGCCCTTACTAATAATCACTGTGTAAAGTTATGCAATGAATAAGCCTGTGTAACCATACATTTTTTGACGTATAAACCTGTCATAACTTTATGCAGCGTTTATTAGTAAGGCGCAAATTCTAAAATTATTGAAAACTAAACAAATGTGTAAGGTAAAATTCCTTTTGACATTGAATGAACGAATTATTCCTAATCATCTTAGGTATTATGATCTGCCTTACCTGCCTCATCTGGTATATCTATGTCCAAAGTTCTAGTGCCTTCGAGTACACCATTCGCCTGTTTGTCACCTGCACCTAAATCATAGCCAACTATACTGTCCCGGATCAGCGTCACTTCAATGTTACGAGGGTCTAAAAAGAAATATTGAAAATATCACTAATCTTGCTTACATGAGGTTGTGATTGCGCTAAATGACTATTGGCAAATGTTTGCACTGTTGACAGGTGAAATCTGTATGTTTGAACTTATTGACGTGTAAAAGTGTGACAATTAATCGGTATTTAACTAATTGGTTAAAAACCCTGGATTACGAGAGCACTGAGCAAATATTGATTATTCCATCCTAATTTTCAACAATCAACAAATACTCATAATTTTGATCACAGGCGGTTATGATGGCCCATTCGCCCCACATGACATTCATACATATTCTCACATGACATTTATTCACCTCACATGACACTCATTCACCTCACATGACACTCATTCACCTTACATGACACTCATTCCCCTCACACGTCACTCGCTCCCAATTACCCATAATTCTAAGACAAGTAGTTACACCGTACACTCACACTCTTCTCATGACACGTACAACGCGACACACGAACACTCACTTAATACATATTAATAAAACTATTTTGCATGTTCTTCATTTAAACTTTTTGCTTTGATTTCTCTTTCGAAGATACAATATGTTTGCTTAACTACTGTACTTAAACATGTACAAAGTAAATATAAAAAAAATATAAAGTAAAAACTGCAGTGGGGGCCTGGAGATCCGTAACACAGGGTTTCCCTAGCACGGACTCCAGTCTCTCGCAAAGGAGCCTTGTCTTGTACTTCTTGTTTAGTCCTAAGTTGTTATTTATAAGCTAACCTTTGTGGAGAGAGAAATAATTTTTTTATTATTATGTTGATATGTTGGATAGACTACAAGAAGGCCTATGACTCTGTGCCACATGCATGGCTCACGAGGGTGCTGGAGTTGTATAAGATTGATGCAACTCTGTGCACCTTCTTGAAGTCGTGCATGGGGCAATGGAGGACGGTGCTTCGCTATCCAGGATGTCGACACTTCCAGAGGAATAGCGAACCGATAAGGATTGAGCGGGGCATATTCCAGGGTGATAGCTTGAGTCCGCTTTGGTTCTGCCTAGCCTTGAATCCCCTAAGCACATTGCTGGAGGATTCAGGTCTAGGCTATCGGTTGAAGAGAGGAGGTCCGGTAATATCTCACCTTCTTTACATGGATGACCTGAAACTGTTTGCCCCCAATGATTTGCAACTGATGGAGCTACTGAAGGTAACAAAAACTTTTAGTAGTGCCATCAGGATGGAATTCGGTGTGGACAAATGTGCGGTCATGCATGTCAAGCGAGGGAAGATTATGGAATCTGCGGGAGTTCAACTCTCAGATTCCATAAACCTTAGATCCCTTTCTTCAACTGAGACTTACAAATATTTGGGTATGTCGGAAGCGTTAGGCATTAATGTCGCTGGCGTGAAGCAATCATTGAAGGAGCGCTTCTTCGGCCGCCTGAACAAAGTTTTAAATAGTCTTTTGTCAGGCGGAAATAAGGTGCGCGCCTTAAATGGTTGGGTCATGCCGGTGTTGATGTACTCTTTCGGCATACTCAAATGGACTCAAACAGAACTCGACGCCCTGGATAGGAAGGTCCGTACATTGTTGACGGCATATCGGATGCATCATCCGCGATCATCAGTGATGAGACTGTATATCCCGCGGAAATGTGGAGGACGAGGCTTTCTTAATGCTAAGTCTCTCCATAACCGCGAGATATACAGCCTCAGGGATTATTTCCTTAAAGCTGACGTGGGGATGCACCGAGATGTGGTCACTGTGGACAAGGACCTCACTCCGCAGTCCGCTCTCCTTAGGTAAAGAGAACTGGCGCAAACCTGTAGTACTTGAGACGAAGGATCGCGAGGAGGTATGGCAGAGTAAGGAGCTACACGGACGATTTTTCCGGGCCCTACATGGGCCTGATGTAGACTTTTTAGCGTCCGTATCCTGGCTGCGATTCGGTGACCTATTTGGGGAAACCGAAGGTTTTGTCTGTGCAATTATGGACGAAGTTATCATGACGAAGAATTATCGGAGATTTATTGTGAAAGATGGTACGGTTGACATATGTCGGGCGTGTCACCTGCCGGGAGAATCAATACGACACATTATCTCTGGTTGTTCTCGTCTAGCTAACGAAGAGTACTTGCATAGGCATAACCTCGTGGCCAGGATTATCCATCAGCAACTTGCTCTGAGTATTATTATTATTATTAATTAATCAATTTATACCTAAAATCATTTAATCACGTAAACAGTTCACAACATACGCAATTATTACTCCTACAAAATAAACCCGATTTCACTATCAAATTATTGCAATTGAGACGGGCTGGCTGTACAACAATAAATAAGTTAAAGTACTAACTACCCTAAGTCTCGGAACCGATAAATAATATAACGGTAATGGTTAAAACCAGTTCGAAACTTTTGTGTTTTATTCGACGAGGATCATAAACTCGTTGCTAAGTTGTGAAGTTTACTTTATTTGCACGGTCTCCTGTGAGGCAACAGTCCTTGCACACACGTACCAGTGGCGCGTGGAATTGCAACGCCGGGGCGAAGTCCCGCTGCCGCGGGTTATCGCGGCGCGGCACACGGAGCTCCGGCGAGATCTCATGGCGTAGTGGAAACAGCGACTGTCGCAAACCAGTGCTGGGCACGCCGTAATAGCGGCGGTAAGACCCCTCTTTGAGGAGTGGCTGGAGAGGCGCCACAGCGCACTCACGTTTCGTTTGTCACAGGTCCTCACCGGACATGGACAGTTCGTGAGGTTCCTGTGTCGGATTCGGGCGGAAGCTCCGCCTGGGTGTCACCACTGCGGCAACGGTCGCCTGGAGGACACGGTCGCGCACACAGTGGAGGTGTGCACCGCATGCGCATGGGCGTAGGACGAAGACGTCGAGAGTCGCAAGACGACTACCGGCCACCGTAGGCGCGGTTCTGCGGATGGCGAGCGATGGGTAGCTCGCCGCCCGGCTAGAACCAGGACCGCATCGACGGCGCGTTAGTGTTCCACGCGCGCCTCAAAGAGAAGTCAGCACAGGAAGGGGCCCAACAGGGCCAACGCCTGCCGGGGTTGCGGAATGTTTATAATAGTTACCGTGACCCTGGCAATCGAAGGAATAGAGTGGGTTTTAGTCAGTAAAAGTCTGACACGCCCTCCCGCCGCACCCAGGTCGGGAGCAGTCATTTGATGATTTCCCACTCACAAAAAAAACACTTTATTTTTTAGTTTGTTACAAAACATAAATTTTGTTAGCACCGAATTGACGCTGTTTTTAATTAAAAACTTCTAAAGGTTTTTACAACGAATGCCAACCGGTACCTGAGCCAATATCTTTATCTCGTCTATCCCATGACGTTTTTAGATAGGTCTGTCAAAAACATTGTAGGTGTGTGAAAATTATTATTAGATCGATTTATGGATTTCATTGTTGAATATTCAGCTTAATATTGATAGAGTCAAGTTAAATTGTTCTTTAAACCTTCGAACACACACGTGATTCGAGACCCAATAGAAATAAAGAGAAGCGCGACAGCCGGCTGTCGGTTGGTCGTTAAAAGATTAAAATTTGAAAACATACTACTTGGAAAATACGAATTCAAAAGGATACAATCATAACTAACTAGGTTAGGTTATACAGGTTTTTGAAGGACATTAAATTTAAAAAATAAATGGTGAGCATAAGGATAAAATTGATTAAATAAATAAGTAATTAAAACGATAGGTCGTTGTTTTACTTTATGTATTATTTCTTGTAGATACTAATGGGCCATTCAAGTAATACGTAAGCATTTTAGGGCCTTCTGGGGCAAAAATAAGCAATAAGAATACCTCTCCTCTTTGCTTTTTGATGGGGTCCAGCGGGACATTTAGGATTGTCTGGGTAGTGATTGCGTTGGCAATATTTTTTTTACTTATTTTCAACGGAATAATGGATTGATGCGATCATGTATGTGTAAATACCTACCAATGTTTATTGGTAGTTATATGTACAATGAAAGAGAGATGGGTGGAGGACTGCTTACTTTTGCTGACAAGGAGAGGGAGTTTTTCAAGTTTTTCAAAACTTTGTTTACGCACTACTAAAATATAATAATATTTATTTTCTGATTTAAGTAATGAAAAATTAATAAATATATTTGTTTCGTTAGAAATGTGGTTTTCGACGACACTTAATTAATCGACTATTTAGGTTTGTAATTATGATTTTGTGCTTTTATAAACAAATACCCATAAAATATAAACAAAAAAGTGAGCCGTCACGGGACGCCTGGCAGATGTGAAACATCGACATTACATCATCGCCACACAGTACACAAGACTGTGACTGTATATATACACCATCATATAGCGTGGCGACGCGTCGCCACGGCATGCGTCGCCACGCCAGAAATTTGTTTTACGTGCGGCTATAGATGTTTCACATAAAAAAAAAACAAGTGAAATTATCAGCAAATCCAAAAAACTACTTGTTAATAAAAATATTGTTGCTTATGTTATTTTGTTGCAAAAATCGGCCTTTCTTGTTCCATAGCTTATATAAAAAATAAGGATAAAAAAAATACCTGGAATTGCGCAGACGCAGTCCAGTAATATAACAAAAGCCACCGTAGCACCAATCATTTCTGCCCGTGTGCTCTGCTAAACCCGAAAAGGTAATTTTTCTACAATCTTGCGAATTTATTCAAAATTTGAATATTCGTTCACAACCTCTGTTTTTCGGTTACACTTCCTCGTTTTCATCGATAGAAATAAAAACCCAAGCGGTAATAAAATAGATATTATTTTACTTAGAAAGAAATGTAACTCAAATTAAATAAACATACAGAAACGCTTATATAATCTAAAGTTGAGTCTCATCATTTTGTATTTATTCTTGAAGAATTACATAACTTTATTTTAAACCTAGTATTGTTTAAGCAAAGTGGAACTAATATGAAATATCCAACATTTCTTTTATTTCTTGTCTTCACACAAAGAATAGTAAAGAAAAAATTGTATTTTACTTAATAATTATGTTATTTATGTATTTTGAAAATTGGGTTTCCCCGTGTGTAACGTCGTTCATACGTATCGTTTGTTTTTATCATAAATTAGCAGTTTTTGTATTGATAATGATGGAGAACTTTTTGCAAAAGAATATTTTAACGCAAGGAAAAGTAGAAATAGTTATTTAATAAGAAGCTGCTGCCTATATAGACTCGGATAAATGTGTACCAGATAAATCAGTATCATAACAAACTTTCTTTGAGATTCTGGTCGATTAAACGCATCTAGAGTAATACCAAGTCATCGTTTTACTTATTGCTATACTCCGTTTGGCTGCAAAAATATTAAACATTATGTTTACTTTAAACACACAAAGCACCACATCAATACACTCAGTAATATAATCTACTTATTGGTGTTTTCAACTTCTTTTCACTCTTCATCAAAAACGTTTAGTTTATGCTTCCATAAAATTCTAAAATCATTCGCGTTCCTTAGAAAAGTTTCGAACACAATCAACATAACTAAATCGGTTTTAGCCGGTATTACCCGGTTCCTAGCCTTGCTTCTAAGATTTTTTTTAGCTATTCTCACTTAGCACTGCACATGCGGTTCGTCTTTGGAATTCTCTCGTATCTTATATAAAATATGGACTAGAGAATAGTATAGAGCCTAATAAATCAGTACAATACTTACGTAGGTTAGTTATCCGTACTAATATTAAAAATGCGAAAGTAACTCTGTCTGTCTGTCTGTCTCTTCTTCACGATTAAATCACTGAACCGATTTGAATGAAATCTGGTACAGATATAGTCTGGGACCCGAAAAAGGCCATAGGATAGTTTTCATCCCGGAAATCCCCCGGGACGGGAACTATTATTCCACGCGGACGAAGTCGCGGGCAAAAGATTTAAAAATATTATTAAGATTCAATTCAATTCAATGTATTTATTTGCTATTCAAAATTCATAGTTGTATCTTCTTTATAGTTTTTTTTGTTATTTCGTTGTTGTAAAATTTTCTAACTTCTCATCAGCTTTTACCGTTTATATAAAAACTAAAAGTGTGGAAGAGAAGGTTTATCTTCCTAATAAAAACTTAGATCTACCTGCGCGTAATATTATTTTTTGGGGGATTGTGAAATCATCAAATGACTGCTCCAGTTCTGGGTGCGGCGGGAGGGAGTGTCAGACTTTTACTGACTAAAACCCACTCATGTTCCTTCGGTTGCCCTTTATGTTCCAGGGTCACGGACTCACGGTAACTACACACATCAAAAGTGATATTTCAATTAAACCTAAAAAACTAAAATTCTATTAACTTTTTGTTAAGACAGCTACACATTAAAATAAACCTTGTTTAATAGCCTATCTAATCTGATAATAAACTTTTAGATAAAGTTAAATTAAAAAAAAAAACTTAGAAGAAGAGGAAAAACTCAGACAAAATTTCAATTTAAACTTTATTTTTGAAACATCAAAACCTGAACAAAACTACATTTTTTTTTATAAAAATTGTTGAAAGCTTACAATTAAAAATTTGTGGATCCACCTAAGACTCTCCTGTCACATCTGCAGCGGTTCTGTATACTCAAAACAAGGGTGTCAATATCCTGTTGTGGAATACTGTCCCAAATTGCGGTTTCTGAAGCCATGAGGACCAGTCAGAGCGTTATATCCAGGCTTGGGTCACGTTATCGTGTCACGGGGGAAGTGATGGAAAGGCACCGAGGACCTCAACGCATTAAAACACATGTACAGGACCGATTCATAGTAAATGCTGCACGAAGTCAACCAAATGTAACGGCAATGCAATTGGTTCAAAGGCTACAGAGAGAGTATGGTTTGCTGGTAAGCGGTCAAACTTTGAGAAAACGACTGTATAAAGTCAACCTACGTACTAGTAGGCCACTTCGGGTACCAGCGCTAAAGAGAGGCAATCGATGAAGAAGATTACAATGGGCTATTGCACACGAAAACTAGAACCATTCTCAATGGTCACTTGTGCTTTTCACTGATGAATCCAGGTTTGGATTTCATCCTGATTCGCGAAGAGTACGCGATTGGAGAGAACCTGGACGTTGAAATCGACTGCAGCACCTACAACAATTTCATGCATATCAAGGTGGCACGATTATGGTTTGGGCAGGAATTCGTCTCGGCGGTAGAACGGACCTCGTTTGGATACAAGGCAATATGACTGCTCTAAAATACCGAGATGAGGTGCTAGAGCCTGCAATCTTGCCCCTCAGACAACAAATGGGACAAAATTTCCAGCTAATGCACGACAAAGCCCGTCCACATACGGCGCGTATCGTCACCAGTTGGTTACAACAGCATGATATCCAAGCTTTAGACTGGCCTGCACAATTCCCTGACTTAAATCCTATTGAGCATGCCTAGGATATGCTTCTGAAAAGAGCTCTTAGGAATTTCCTTGAAGATATTGAGGATGAACACCAGCTTTTCTTGCATCTTAAAAGGACTTGGGACAGTATTCCACAACAGGATAATGACACCTTGTTTTGAGTATATAGAGCCGCTGCAGTGTGTCAGGAGAGTCTTAGGTGGATCCACGGATTATTAATTTTATGTTTTCAACAATTTTTGTAAAAAAGTATAGTTTTTTTGTTTAGGTTTTGATGTTTTAAAAATAAAGCTAAGATTGAAATTTTGTCTGAGTTTTTCCTCTTCTTCCAACTTTATTTTTTATTTAACTTTAACTAAATGTTTATTATCAAATTAGATAGGCTATTAAACAAGGTTTATTTTAATGTGTAGGTGTCTTAACAAAAAGTTAATAGAATTTTAGTTGTTTAGGTTTAATTGAAATATCCCTAGACACTTTTGATGTGTGTATTATGAACATTCCGCAACCTGCGCGTAATATTGCTGCAATACTTTGTTAAGAACCTACGTTTATGTAGTTTTTGTAGGCGCACCTTGACGATCCTACATGAAATATGGAATAATATGCAATATGAAAATGTGGATAACTATGAGTAAAACCATTTTATAACCAAAATTTTATCTTCTAAAAACTTTTTTTCTGTATTTGTCAATGATTTTAATTTTTTTTTATCTACAAATAACTTCAGCGCTTGGTAATGAATCTAGCCCCTGATGATGATTTTTTAGTTTATAAACATATTTCATAGCATTGCTATTTTAATTTTACAGTTCTGCACGAGCACATGCTTACAGTGCTACAGCACTGTAAAAAATAAAATAGAGTAGTAAAAAGAATGTAATCTATGCTCACAATAATCAATTGTTTTATTAGTAACGTGGAGGTTTGACGGAAAGTTATCTCGATCTACAAAAACCGCCAACAACATTTTGTGTCACTGCAATAATTGCTACTAATGCTTTCAGTATCATTTTCAAAATATTGGAAAATATTCAGTAATATATTCAAGTCTGCTTGCGACCACGACCTGTGCAACCAGGTCGAAACGTCAAGCCTTCCAAGGTATTTAAATAAATATGATTCGCGTTAATACCCGATTTAATAATATTATGTTGTTATAATGAAACGCGAAAGTTTAAAAGTTAGTAATATATTCATGTTTTTTTTTCAAAACATGCTAAACCCTTGCTTTTTCTTTTACTCTAATTTTTCGTAGCAGAATATATATAAAATATTTAAAGCCACTGTTATTAAGAAATATTTAAATTGAAGAAACCAACATCAAGTACCTTAAGTTAGTTAGTTAAGTAAAGTGAAAAAAACCTACCTTTAGGGTATAATATCTAAATGCGCGTGTATAAACCACAATTGAAAACAGAAGTGGGTGTTAATTAAATAGTTATAGGTAACGCCTATACAAAAGTAAACAAAGCAGAGGCTCGTTAATTAATAACAATTATTAACCATAGTAATTACTTCTGAGGTGCAGTCAATTATAGCTCAATTAATTCATGTCAACCATTGTATCATGCGTGCAATTATTAATTATTGCAAATGCATTGATGAGTACAGGTGACACAAGTGTGTAAAACTGTCGCTGCAATTAAATAATTAACATGTTTCTCAATGTTTTTTGCAGCTCTGGGAGCCTTTGTTATTTTCTTTCTTGAAAAAAGTAAAAAACTAATTTGATGCGGAGTTTTTCCATGGAAATGCCTATTAGCAAGAGATTCTGCTTGCTATAATTTTACCAGGTTATCATAATCAATGATCATGAGAATTATTATTAGACTTGATTGTCGTCAAGTATGATTATTATTAATTCGAGTCAGTAAAATGACAAGTGCAACTGTCACTGATACAAAAAGGGGTGAATCGCTACAATCAATAGACTTAGACATTTAGTCATGCTTTATTTTATTAAGTATCAAAGCGTTTTTTTATTGTAAATATTTAATACATACCGTATTAAACAATACGATTTTAGAAATATAGACCTTACCAAAAACAAATAATATAATAGTGTTTTATGCAATATTTAATTACCTACCATGTATGTTTTCTATTGAGTTACCGTAAATTATATGTCATATTTTTATTTCAATAAAGGTAATTTGATATTGAATAAAAAAAAATATTCTCGACTAGGTTTTAATTTTAAAAACTCGATTCTACTACATCACTATTTATTTGGGACTAAAAACCTGCAACACTGGAAATATCATTGTCACTGGAATTAATAATCTTACTATAGTTGAGTTTCTGCTGTCCTTTCCTGAAGTTTTTTTCGGTTCTCGGTAAAATTAGCTTCAAGTAAGCTGTCCAATCCCTAGTTCAGGACATATTTATCTCATCCTTTGCCAACTTCGTTAGCAAACGAGACAAGTCAGCTTTCAGCCTAATCAGTTGTAGCAGAATTTTCACAAGCTTTAATTAAGTCATTGGGTAACACAAGAACCCATAACGACTGTCAAATCAAAGGACCAACCAACTGCTTAACGTAATAACCAAAGGTGCTACACGACCAACTTTTAAACTTCGGGCAAGAGAAATCATTCATAGAAAATCTCAATAACACTGCCCCCTTACCATGACGTTTAAAGTAAGATTGTTTTAGGCCCGTATTAATAGACGTCACTCAATTCTGAGACGCTCTCAAGTTTATTGCTGTCCTTATTTTTTCCCTTTAGAATGACAAGGACAGCAAGAGACTTGAGAGCGTCTCGGAGTTGAGTAGCGTCTATTAATACGGGCCTTAGTCCTGTTGCAGGAGTGTTCAAGTGACAGCGTTATACAAGTTGTCTAGCGCCGTCTCTTTCCCACTGAAAGTAATATCAAAGTAATACTGCTATATGGGCTTGTGGTACGCCCCCTGATGCAGGTTTCGGAGCCAGGCCACGCAACAGTTGCGCTTGCGACTTGGCAAGACCAACCAAGCAGTCTAAGTCCTGAATATTCTTGAACCTGTTTCACCTCGATACGCCAAGGGTGATTTTTGCGGTATTGGAATATAGAATGACATGTAGAAATGTTAATTATATCAATGGATTTCAATTGGACATATATATCATCCAAGCAACATTGGATTTCGACAAGTTGTGGTGGCTGCACTGCTTATAAGCTTGCCTATGCCTAGTGTGTTAGGATCCGTGGTAAACTGTACCTTTTATTACCCTTATCGTAAAATGTATGTAATCTGGATTCGCTCTTTTGCTATTCTGGCTAGTTATGTAGTCTTTCAGTCACGTGATTATTCTGATTGTGCATGTGCATTTAATAACATGCACGTTAGTGGAACAATGGTCGCGTGATAATCCAAGAATTGTCAGTGACACGTGATGAAGAAACGTTAGGCGGTCTCGAGGCTTCAGCCGTGGTGCTAAGCTCACAGCTGTTCAAGGACATGTCTGACCTTGTATTGTATGACCAAATTTTCCCAAAGAGGTCACCTTTTGGGAAAATTTAGTTACGTCCGAAATTGAATAAAACAAAAGACTACAAGAAAAACAATAAGAAAATCTGAATATTACTAGTTCTCTACCTAATTTTGTTATGTAAAAAAATATTACTACTTGTAAATATTACAAACAAGCAATTGAAATACAAATGAATATAATATTTTTATTAATATTTCAGCTTTTTTGTACGCAACGATTTAGGCGATGCCGGGATGACCGCCGCCGATAGCTTTAACGAAAATTACAACCTTGTTATTGTATATATTTTTTGCATTCCTCTTGATTTGTGAAATCAAATTAACTAAGCTCAAACTCACTGGGATAGCCTATTTTTAAAGAACCCCATGTCTAATCTATGGAAAAAAGTCTAATAAATTTCTAAGCAAGCTTTGCCATTGTGAGATGAAATTTTTGTTCTAAAAGAAATCCTGCAACGCCCTAATCTTCTTTATTAGAGATTCTAACCTACTTCAAAAATCCATGTTCGTGGCTTCAATAAGAAACTACGTTCATACGTCACATAGTATTGTACCCCTTCTGTACAGTCATCATGATCAGCTTATACCGGAATTAAATTTGAATTAAGATGTTATGATGATGAATAATATCACTGGCAAACTGCTCAATTACAATACCTTCATTACGCAATACATCTCAATTTATATTTACACCATTTCTTTATACAAAAATTCCGGCGAAGAGCGTGTTGTGCCACGCGCTACGCATGTTTTGTTTTTTTAATAGATATGTCTATCGATACCTCGTGTCTAGGTATCCTTGGTGACTACGGTTCTCTAATCATCACCAAAGTACGGCGGATATTTTTACTAATAAAATTATTTAGGCAATAAATTGAAATAACTCTGAGAAGTTTTTGTAAGACGGAATTAGATCGTAAAGGAGCAGGTTTGTAGATAACCCTCAAGCCTCGGTAACTTTAAGAAACAACTAAGTAAACTGTGTTTATTCTTTTAGAAATTGCAGAATGTGTCACGGGACTAAAAATTTTATAAGCCTTGGGTACCCACATTTTAAGCCAATAAATGACTTTGATGTGACTTGATTTGAATAAATAAAGAATCTTGTGAATCCTACAAGGATGTGTAGAGTTTACATAGTCGCAATTGTTGACGCTCACAATGAATAGGTTTGCGTGCTATTTTTTTTACGCCAGATCGCGTATTGTAAAGTAAGTATCTCTTGCATTGTAACCATTGTATAATATGTTGTTATATTATTATGCTGTATATTAGGCCCCTATCCTTATCTCCATGGACGAATGACCTTGTTAAGAGATCGCAAGGAACCCTTGGATGCATGCGGCGCCGAACCACCTTCGCTGGAAAAAGTTAGGTGAAGTCCAGCCTTGGATGCCTATGGACTGATGATGATCAACACTTACGTACTCAACACTATTAACAATCTGTTTTTCTTTTACATATATAAAGATTATTGCAATACTAGAAAGAAAATCATTAACCAACGTGCTGAGAACGAGCGTTGTGATAATTTGCATAGATTAAAAGATTCTTACTATAGGTGTTTTATGTTTATAATTATGATGATGTGTAAATGTTCTATTTGTGTTTACTTGATGTGGGCCTGTGAAGGCCTTGTGTAGCTGTAATTATATCGCTTCAATGATTAAATGGAAGTCAAAGGGTAGCTAGTGTATTAATCATTATTCAATATTTTATTATAATAAAGTGGTCATTGATAACTTACGTTCAGTTTTTTATATCTATTTGTATTGCTTTGTCAGATTATTAATTAGTAAACAGGAAAATAATTGGAAGTCTCAGTAGCTTTATTTCCTTGACCTTTAATTACTTAGTTCAATATTCGCATTCTGATTATTTTTTAAATTGAACTTTAGAAAAACTCTAAAATTGTTCGTTTATTTGTTTAGTATCTTGAATATTTGAAGTGCAATTTTTTATATAATTGATAACTGACCTTTTATGAATAAATAAAGCATTGATAAATTAAATAATTGAGGTGTGCTTGAAGCTTACCAAAATTTAAGAGAACCTAAAACATGAGTAGTGTAGTTTGTTTTGAATGAAACAACAATAAAAAATATCTATAAATAACTTTACTGACTACGAGGAGATACATTACTTTGATTACATTCAATATGGCCGTGAGAACCTGACTATGTTCATGGAACTGAGATGTTGTGGGGATTAGCGGTAGCTACCGGCCTTGGCTGAGGCCGACGCAGTAGCGGACGCGTAGGCGCCTGACTGGCCGTAGCCACTGCCGCCAATACCGCAAGTTTCGCAACCCCCTGACCCGCCACTTCCTCCGCCGTAGGAGCCGCCATATCCGGCGCCACCTCCGCCCCCGTAACCACCGCCGCCTCCCCCACCGTGACCGATTCCGCCGCCGGACGAACCACCGTAACTACCTCCGCTTCCTCCTCCAAGACCAAAAGCTCCGCTGGAACCGTAACCGCCGGCTCCTCCCCCGCCGAGACCAATACCGCCGCCGGACGAGCCACCGTAACCCCCGGCGCTCCCCCCACCGAGACCTCCTCCGCCGCCGGATCCACCCCCGTACCCGCCGCCACTACCACTAACACCGAATCCAGCTCCCAACCCTCCGATTAAAGTTCCTAAGCCTCCTAGACCACTTCCGCTACCGCCGCCGATTACTTTCCCTCCGCCTCCGCCGCTTCCGCCGCCAAGCCCACCTCCAGAGCCTCCACCGAGTCCACCTCCAGATCCAGCTACTCCGAAGCCACCATTAAAGGAGATGCCACTTGATCCACCTGCAGATCCCCCACTTCCTCCGTATCCACCGCTGCTGCCACCACTGAGGCCTCCACCGCTACCAACTCCGAGACCTCCAACGCTTCCACCTCCGAGGCCTCCTCCGCTACCACCTCCGAATCCTCCTCCACTACCACCTCCGAACCCTCCTCCACTACCACCTCCGAAGCCTCCTCCAATACCACCTCCCAGGCCTCCTGCGCTGCCGCCTCCGAGACCTCCACTACTGCCAACACTGCTTCCACTGCTGCCACTATATCCAGCGATACCACCTCCGTGGCCACTTCCATGGCTCTTGCCTCCAAGACTACTTCCTCCTGAGCTTCCAATTCCAATAAGTAAGCCACCGCCCAGCGAGCCACTTCCTCCACCTGAGCTTCCTCCAAGACCGCCGCCGTAGCCGCCAGCACTACCACCTCCGAGGCCTCCTCCACTACCACCACTGAGGCCTCCTCCACCACTAGCTCCGAGGCTTTTACTAAACGAGAGGCCACTTGATCCACTTATACCTCCTCCAGAGCCCACACTTCCTCCGTAACTACCACTGCTGCCACCACCGATGCTTCCACCATAGCCACCTCCACTGCCTCCCCCTATACCTCCTCCAAATCCACTTCCATGGCCTACTCCGTGGCTTTTGCTGCCTAGGCTACTCCCTCCTGAGCTGCTGCTTCCAATTCCAATAAGTAAACCGCCACCTAGAGAGCCACTTCCTCCACTTGAGCTACTTCCATGACTACTGCTCAATCCACCGCCATAACTACCGGCGCTTCCACCACTGTGGCCTCTTACACTACCAGCCACGTGGCCTCCTCCACTACCACCTCCAAAGCCCCCTCCGCTACCACCTCCGAAGCCTCCTCCAATACCACCTCCCAGGCCTCCTCCACTACCAACGCTGCCTACACTGCTGCCACTATATCCACCGCCAACACTTCCACGGCTACTACCACTTCCGACAAGACCACCGCCAAAATTTAGACCACTAGACACTCCTCCAGAGCTGCTTCCGTGTGATCCACTAGAGCCAATTACATGTCCGCCACCTGAGCTAACCATGTGGCCTCCTCCGGCTCCTCCACTGTGGCCTCCGCCGCCGCCATAGCCTCCTCCAAAACCACCGCCAAATCCACCACCACTGCCGCCGCTGATGCCTGCGTGTCCCGATCCAGCACTGCTGCCGTGGCTATGACCAGTAGCACCACTACTTCCACTGCTACTACCGCTAATACCACTGCCAAAACTTAGTACACCACTTAATCCACCAGAGCTGCCACCATGTGATCCACTAGAACCGCTAACGTGTCCGGCCCCTAAGCTGCTACCGTGGCCGCCTGCACTTCCTACACCGAGGCCACCGCCGCTGCCGCCACCATAGCCTCCGCCAAATCCACCGCCGAATCCACCTCCACTTCCACCGCTACTGCCGCCACTGATGCCAGAACCATATCCAGCGCTACCTCCATGGCTGTGACTCTTAGCACTGCCACCAAGCACAGTGGAGCCGCCACCACCATATCCACCGCCTCCACTTCCACCTCCTCCTAATCCACCGCCAAAGTTTAGTCCACCGTTTACTCCACCACTTCCACTTCCAACAAATCCTCCGGAACTTCCGGATTCTCCGGATCCACCGCCAATTCCATAACCAGCGCCACCTCCATATCCACCGCCGCCGCCATTACCACCTCCACTGTATCCCCCACCGCCGCCATATCCGCCTTTACCACCGCCAAGCGAACCAGTAAAGGCAAATCCACCAGATTTTCCATCTTCTGATTTCGTATATATTGATTTTCCATTTCCACCTCCAAGGCCACCACCGAAACTAGCACCAGCACTTCCTAATGCGGTGAGCCCAGACTGAACGTCACTGAGTATGCTGCTGACTCCGTCACGGATGCCTCCAAAGCCGCCGTCAAAGGCGAGGCTTGAGCCCCCACCGAAGCCAAATCCTCCACCGCCGCCTCCTCCGCCGCCATATCCAAATCCGCCTCCGCCTCTGTCGTCATCATCATAGCTGCGGCCCAATCTCACTGAAAATAAAGTGGCATGTCATTAGAAAACATTACAATAAAGATCTTAATCCTTCATTATTTATGACTTCCAAGAGTTTTTGTTTCTTCTAATTATTTATTTTATAAAAGTTACATCGCAAAAACTTTAAAACAATACAATTACTAAAATGACAATATTATTACCTGATGATGCATTTGTAAAGCCTAATATGAGGCAGAGGACGATGCAAGAACGCATCGTCTTCATGATTCCTTCGTCAACTGACTACGCGTAGTAGCTAGCATCCTTTTATATATTAAGTGTTTGAGCGTGTTCAAAGTTCATAGAAACTCATACATACGTATGGGAAAAACAATCAGTTTTTATAATACTTTATACTTCCCGCAACAGGTTATGAATGTAAACCGACGTTTTTGTTCTGTTGATGTAGTTAGAAGCGATAGTGAATATCATGTCATCTTCATGTTTGGGTGTCCTTGAACTATGCAGTCGTATGCCAGCGTTATAAGATCACTTTGGTACCATAAGGAGAAGTAATTTTTGATGCACCGCATGAATGAGTGCGTCCTGAAGCGTACTGATCGGTTTTTCATTTTCCCTACGTGGTTTACTCTTTTACTTGTACGGACAGCGTAACAGTTATTGAAAGAAAAGTTATAAATGTGTTTTCTTTCAATCGTTTTTTTTTTATTTTAGTAACTTTAACTTACAAATATCCTTACAATACATACTTGAAACTTCATAAATTTAAGATCAAGTCAGATTCAGCTGAAAATGCCATATTATTATTTATTTTATAGCTTAAAAAAATGCCATATTATTATTTATATTATTGCTTTATTTTTCGTTGTGTTTTTTTTATGAAATTACCAAAGATCTATCCATAAATATTCTCATTTGAAACAATTTAGCGTGTCTTCAGAGGCACTGTAATCACATACAAAGCGTTGTTTTGACCTTTTCACCCCTTACCTACCGAGTCTGATGCTTATCAAAAAGTATACTTTAATCAAGTTAATAAAGTTACGCCCACGATGACGTCAGTGACCAGACACGCATAACCGACCTTGATATTGTGTACTATACACAGTTTAATAGATGCTACTAAATACAAACTATGTAATAAACAGTAGTTAACTGTATCCTGCGGCTTCGTTAAGATCAAACTTACAATATTTTTCGTTATTCAGAAAGCCTTATTCTCTAGATGCAGATGTTTTATTTTTTCACAATTTCTTTTACATAAGTAGAAGGTAGCACGATAATAAAAAAAGTAATGTTGTCTTGCCAGCAGTGGAAAGCAAACACTGAACTAATTAAATTGATCCATCCTTACCCTTTCAAAGATTGTTTCCTAAACTACAGCACTGATTTTGAAAAGAAAATATTATATAAAAAAGTATATTCTAAGAAAATGGGAAACTGGCAGCTTTTTCGCTGACCGTAGATTTTGCGGTTATGAAAACAATTGATAAGAACTGGTATAAAGCCAAATGGCTTCCGGCTTTCAATATGAACACCTTGCTATTACGTTAATATGTATGTATTATAGCCCACTTTCTGAAGCCACATAAACACGTGTATTTTACTTTTTTTTGGTGTTACTACATGTTAGTTTACAAATGTTAGGCATAATATTATTTCTTTCGTTGGTGTCATAGCCAAATATTGTTCTTATTTCTTTTGCTTTTATTATTGTGCTACATAAGAATCGTGTATTCCTGGTAATGTCAAATGTAAAATATTATTGTGAACAATATTGGTGGCTTTTAATTTAAAAATCTCCTTCCTTAATTAAATGCGTTCTCTTTCAAATGAGTCTTGAAATAGTGTACTCATATTTAGATGTTTTAAGTATATTTTTTTAATGTTTGTAACAAACAAACGAACTTTATCAACTTTTCTTATTACAATATAATATGAACCAACGTTAATAAAGATGTGTTCATAAAACCGGTAATGTCTGTGATTGATATAATTGTTTAATACCTCCGTTTTGATTGAGACCAATCATCCGGTAACCTTTTTACATTCTAAGTATAAAATGTTCTATGAATTATGTTAAGAATATCTTAGCAATCATGATTACAATGCGCAACTAATATATTTATACAAACCGCATCCGGGTTCCATCGTAGAACTAAAACGAGATTTATCGGATATGGTTTCTATACTAAGTAGGTAATAAGAATATGAAAAGTTAGCTATGGTCAACCGATATACAAATATCTTGGCCAATGACTTTTCTTAAGTGAAAAGTATCAACATACTTACAGGTATTTTGAGAAGAGTGCAGATTGAATAAGCGCCATTTCGAGTAGAGTCGATATTGGGAGGCAATAAACACAATTGTTCTTGATAAGAAGTACATGAATTGAAAAATTGTGTAAAAAACGATTGATGATTAATGTCAGTTAACAATACAACAATAATGTTGATTTATTACAAGTAGATACTAACTCGTATTCTCTTATTAGTCTAGCGATCTAGACAGCTGCGGTACAACAACAATACTTCGCTATAAAAACTGGGTTATTATTTCCTGATTTGAATCCCTCACGTGGAGTCACAGCGGAGCAATCTTTCCATTAACATGGAAACAATAAGCGTTAATAAAAAAATGATTATAACCGAGTATTTACTTTTTGTGTCGATGGTCTACATTGACGGTTAGATTCATTAAAAATAGAACTGTAGAAGTTACAGTCTACACAATGCTTGATTAGCTCATTCGTAATACAAGCAGCCCAGGCTTTAGACGCTGATGGCGCTTCGGAAATAGTCCGTTCATTCTGCGAACGGTCTCTCCGATTCGTCTCGATGAACTCGATCTGCACCTCCGATTGTGCACATTTGCCGTCCTTCGTTGTCATACATTTGACTGGGGGTGAGTAAGTCTGTGTTTGCGTACACCTTGTGCGTATTAATATCTCCTGCATATTGAGCTTTAAAACGAGGTATTGTAAGAGTAAATAGAAACTACTATGAACAGAAATAAAAATTAGAAACTATAATGACGAATCTATTAGATTGGGCACTGGAAACCGAGAAAATGCCAATTCGACTTTATCAATTCATATAAATGCTTTCCAAGGTTACTAAGACATCACATACATCTCGTGCCTCGGAAAGCACTTAATGATCTTGTTTGTCATTTGTGTATATTTCAAACACCGATTTATTCCGGTCTGATTCCTTAATCTGATCCTCTGCTGGTTATTTTTTTATTTTAGTTGCGGTCTGATTCCCTGATCTAATCCTTTGCTGTTTATTCTCTTTTTTTAAATTCCGGTCTGATTCCCTTACTATTTTTAACAGACAATTACCGTATCATGACTGTAAAACGTGTAAAAACCTGTCAATACGTATAGAAGTAAAAAAATCTGGCAATTAGGCTATCTAAAAGGTATTCTAGTAAATAGGTTGTGGACACTTGTGGAGGTCCGACAGGCATTTGCACCATGTAAAAGCACTAGTATTCAGCTGCTAACGGTTATATTAGAATTATTGGATGCCAACTCTAACATATTTGGTAAAAGTTAGGGCAGATGATGAAGTAGATTGGGCCTTCTAACATTTTATTTTGGATGGTATTAATATCGACCGCGTCTTATAGCCTCTGTAACGGCAAGGTCAAGATTGTTGTGAACATATATTGTGAATAAAAACTGGAAACCAATCACGTCATGCGAGACCGGCACGCATCAGGGTTTCATAACCAACCGCTATGACTAATGTTAGGGACACACGAATTAACGACCCTAAAACTCATAAAAATTATTATTTTTAGACAAATACAACAATACTACTAATAATGCCAGCGTATTACTGTCCCACTGCTGGACAAAGGCCTCTTCTCATATTGAGAAGGCACGGACTTTAATCACCATTCTTGCGCAAATTGCGGGTTGGCTTTCCGAGGTTTACTCACGAGGTTTTCCATTCATCGATGACTGTGAGTCTGTGATTCTAAAATAAACCTTAGAATGTTATAAAGTAGAAAAAGACACATTGGTTCTGGCCCGAAATTATATCCACAATCTCTAAGTAATATTAAGTCCGCCTGTGTACCGTTGTGCATAAAGTATAAATAAATAAATAAATAAATCTCTATTTCGATGGGTCATCACGCCATTTTTAGACTAGTTATAGTAAAGCCGTTAGGGCCCTATTTTATTAAAACACCATGGTATCGTCATCTGTGGGAATCTCACCTAGAGTCAACTTATTTGCGCCACTAAGTGGCGACAAAGTTAGTGTCACCATGGTGTCCTGATATAAGAGCACAAAAAGTCCTAGGACTTGTGCTTAGTTAGCAGACCAATTACGGATGGGATGAAATAGTCTAGCCATAGAATATACAAAATACAATGTACAACATGTGTACAGCACAAGGTAGAGATTCTTTGTGAGTTCATGATTTTTGTCAAAAAGTATATAACATGAGCTATCTCTCGCGATTACACCCGCGTCATACGTAAAGATATAATAAAGCCGATAGCCTTCATCGATAAATGGTCGATCTAACACAAAAATTACTCAACTCCAACCAGTAGTTTCTGAGCGCGTTCAATGAATAAACACCACAAACTCTTTAGCTTTATAATATTAGCATAGAAACAACTTTACCAAACTTGATGACTAGGGCATTTTTTACCTATGATTGTTAAACCTGGTAAATAAAAAGACGTTAATTTTATTGGCTGTTAATGATATTGAGCTTCGACCATGACGACTCACGTCAATTATAAATTCACATACCTAGCGAACTTCGTGCTATTTTTTTTTATTCCGAATTTGTTGGTTGTGGAGTTGGGCTTGTAAAAGTATCTACATGATTCATGATCTGAACAATGGAAAAAACAAAATTGAAATCTCATAGTTACCTACTAGGTACTTATTAAAATTAATAACAAAAAACTTGAGGTAATCGGCAAAACCCCCATTGTTTAACAATGCAAAGGTACATCACGATTTTAAATAATTCATGCTAAGTAGTTTACTTACGGAGCAATTTTTCCATAAATCTATTTAAATAATTGCTCTATTTGAATAAAAGTTTTTTATGCACGTTTTTCGTACGTCCGGTAGTTTTTATTCGATAATTGCGCAGGAGTGCGTCACAAACGGGTTCCCCCAGTTTTAATAAATTATACGAGTACTTTGATAGGATTTGATTGCCAGTATCATAATTAAATATCTGCGGTCTTTCCCACGTAAAAACTGCAAGTTTGTTTTGCTTAAAACGCATGTTCATGAAACGTGCAATGATTTTTGGGTTTTAATGGCATGACGAAATAGAGCCAGCGTATATGATTACATCTTGTCTGGAAAGGTTGGTCTCTCAAATATTTTATTTTATGAAAATAACGTTTTTTGATGGAAATTTCAATTGTTGATTGAAAAAAGGTTGATTCGGTTAATTACCATTTTTTTTGGGGAGTGGGACATCATCAAATAACTTCTTCCGTCCTGTGCGGGGCGAGAGGACGTGTCAGACTTTTATTGACTAAAACCCACTCATGTTCCTTCGGTTGCCCTTTATGTTCCAGGGTCACGGTAACTATTATAAACATTCCGCAACCCCGGTCTATTTTTAGCCTTAGGAGCACTGACAATGCTCCTAAGTTTTGAGACTTAGGAGCATTGTCATGCTCGCTCAAAAAGTCTCGCTGATGATGGCGAGTGCGTTGGATCATTCGGTTCCCTTCAAAATGGTTGAGCTAAATGGTGCTGATGCCACGCGTCATGCTCGTGAACGGGCGCTGTCAGTTGAGATGGGTCATCTCTTAACTGCCATGACTTTTTATTTTAATTTTGTATTTGTTTATTTTGTTACATACATTGTTTTCACATGTAGAAGCAACAAAAAGAAAATGTAACCAAGATTTTGTAAAAAATGTTTTTTTTTCAAAAGAGTGTCCGTGGAATTTCTTGCCTGTTCTTCTCCATAGAGATCTACGTTTTGAAACAGGCAATTAGCGTCACTTACCTTTTCTGACTGACCGACCGACTCTTTGACAATTCATAAGTACCTGTAAATGGTCTAAGTGAAATAAATGCTTTGAATTTTGAATTTTTTGAAGCCCTTTAGGTTTGGAATTTCTAAATATCCTTTCTTAGTGGATACTTTCAGTTCACAAAGAACATACTCTCCAAATTTCATGTCTCCAGAACCAGCGGTTTAGGCTGTGCGTTGATAATATCACCCAGTCCGTGAGTCAGTCAGTGAAATATTGGTACTTAATATTATTAATGCGAAAGTAACTCTGTCTGTCTGCCTGTCTCTTCTTCACGCCTAAACCACTGAACCGATTTGAATGAAATTTGGTACAGATATAGTCTGGTACCCGAGAAAGGACATAGGATAGTTTTCATCCCGAAAATCCCCCGGGAACGGGTACTATTATTCCACGCGGACGAAGACACTATTTTTCATCAATCACTTCAGCCATCTGCTGCCGAGATCTAAATGGCTTATAATTTACCCGATAAATGTTAGTGTCCTATAGAGACACGCCATTTGCAGGTCAAATTCCGTGTCCTGCATCCCAATGACTTCAAATTGAATGAACTATAAAACGCGCATTGTCTCTGTGGACAACAGAAGCTTATGGACAGCATACGAGCAACATTTAAAATTTGAACTAACATTTTAAAAGTCAAAAATGAAATTGGTGGTCTCGTTATTCGTTCTGAGTTGCTGTTGGTTCGAAACAAGAGCCTACCCGCACCCAGTTTTCTCATCTTCAGGGAATGTTGACACTTGTAAGTAGTTCATTGATTTTTTGATGAATTCTAAAATTAAGAAGATTTTTTTCTGATCTTTTTTCAAAATGTAGGTATCTATTAACAGAAATATTTGTAACGTAAGATGATTAATTTTCTCTTAGTAGCTATAATAGAACATGCACACAGATTAATAAGTACAAAAATAATAAGTACTATTTTTATTATAATCAAGTTATACATAACCATAATTATACCTATAAAAAATTTTCACAGGGTCCTATGGCGACGCCAACCATGGTGGGAGGGTATTCAGTCGCTTCTACAGTCCTTATGCAATTCGACGTGCAGTTAGAACTCTACCAACCACCTACTCGTTGTGGCAGCCCGAAATCAACCAAAGGGGTTATCCTTTAACACATGACCAGGCCATCGAATACCAGCAAGCTGTCAGGCGTCGTCAAGCTCTGTTGGAAGTCAACGATACACCACCGCAAGAAAACGAAGTATACTACCCTCAAGCACCAGTGAGCATCCCTAACGTTCCCGATGAGGCCACTGAACTCATTACAACTGTGGAACAAACTCCAGTAGCACCAACTACCGAAAAAGCTATTGTTACCGAAATCCTGCCTGAAATCGAGGCACCTCAAGAAACGCCCAAGCAACAAGCTAAAAAAACCGTACAGAAAAAAACACAACTTAAAAAGCCTATCGAAGTAGATGATGATGACGAAGATGATTACTCTGAACAGAAGTTCCTCTCTGGTGCCGTTTTCCCTATGTTCTTCGAATGGGGTGGATCTGGTCCCGTGGCTGTAGCTAATGCTTACAGCACTGCCAAGGGAGGTGCAGCCGCAAGCGAAGCTACTGCGTTTGGTGTTTCTCCACCTAGAGCCGTAAAGAGATCACAGTAAAAACGCAGTAGATTATTAAGTTATGTATATCAATGTTCAATTACAATTGTTTTTGCTTTATATTTAACACGTGTAAAGAGTTACTCTGCTATTATAGTTCATTTATTAAAAACCCATTCCTAAGTTTAAATTCTCGCGTTTTTATATTTTCATTACCATATTTTTTCTGACGTCAATCCTGATTGGATCTCAAATCATTCAACACTTAATTAATGTTGAGACGATTAGAAAAAAAATCATAAACCCAGGTTAGTCTGGATTGTTTTTTTAAATTATGAATTCCAGTTAGCACAGCAATTAAAAGACCAGTTTAGAAAAGTACTTTTATGACAACACAGCTTCTTCTTATTTATGATAAAACTAGTATTGATGATTACTTATAATAAATCCATGTACTAAACTATTTTATAAACGAGTCGGTGTTTCTATAAAATAATATAAAATAAAAAGAATAAACTTAGTGGGTAACTTTTAAAATTACAATTTGCCCTAAACTATTGTGGTTAAAGTCATCGTCGGTCGCATTTCAATAATATGGAATTAATTAAATATGGCATTGCTGCTTCATTAAGAATGTCATAAGTATCTCCAAAGCCATGATTCTTGCACATTACGGTGAAAGTGGCAGGATAAATGTAATTGACGGGTTCTGAAAATCTAGGGTTTTGCACACTGAAACCTCATGTTGGTGCAGACTTGCAACCTCTAGGTACTACAGTAACTGCTGAAATAGTACATATTGAGGAAGGAACTCTTACAAATAATAAAAAAATAAAATATTTTGTTTAGAGTTCAATTTTTATTTATATTTATTATTTAGAACTTATCTCGAGGTGGTACATACATACGAGCTACAAACATTCAACAATATGCACAGATATATTTAATGCCATCTATTGTTAGAAGAGAAATCATTTCAGTCTACTTTCCATATTAATTCATTGGAGGTACTTTGAGTCAAGCCTTGATTCTAACATACACGTTACTTGAAACAACTGGTTTATAACTTAACCACAAGATGGCGACTTCGACAGGTCGCAATCAAAGCGGTTGGTTACCGCGTTTTCTCTAAGTTACTTACATTTAGGGCCAATAGATGGCTTCATCAGTAAAGTTAGACCTTCCTGGTGCTTTTTCGAAGATTGTACTGATTAAATTTAAAACTCAATGTATGGCCCAACTTACTAAAAAGTGAAGATAGTCATTTTTATGAACACTGCCTGTGAAAATGATTCATTTTTGTTCTCCGTAGTATTTTTGCAACCAATGGTATATCAAAAAGTCTAGTTTATTACGATGATACTAGATGTTGTTATCAGTCAGCGTTGTTAAATTAAATGAGCAAGAAATTAGTATATTATTTTTAAACTTGTGATATAGGTATGAAGTTATTTAAAAAGACACAATGTTGTGTAATAATACAAAACCATCATTAATCATTAAGTGATTTTCAATAATGATAATACAATACTAAAACAGAAACTTTGCTATGAAATAAAACCTAGAAAAGTTTAGCTATACCGCCTGTGTAAAATGGACAAGTCGTCCGAACAACCAGTATTTGCTAGTGAAGTTATCAGGGGCAACTTGCTCTGAGAAAGTCTAATGAATTTTTGACTGAAGTAATACGAAACATCTAAATGGCATTTTTTATTTATATGAATGGTAAAATTCACCTTAAAATACATATAAAATATATAACAACTTGAAGATATAAAATTTACACTTAGCTCTAACAATTTGTGACATATTTTACACTCGATCTTCTATTCTGGGGGCTCCATAGGCAGTTGCGTGGCTCGTTGCTACTCCACCCTTGCCGGTACTGTAGGCATTAGCGATAGCAGTAGGTCCACCAGGACCACCGTGACTGCTGGAGCTCCTGCCACCATACCCAAAGAACATGGGGAAGAAGGCTGAAGCTGGTATCCTAGGGACATACTCTTCTTCATCTTCATCGTCAACTGGTCTCTTGACTTGCTTCTTCTTGTTTACAGCCTTTTTCGGTTTCTGCACTGGCTCCTCTTCAGGAATTTCTTCCACTTCAGGCTCAATCAATTCAGGGACGGCCACAGCTTTTACAGTAGTCGGGGCCACTTCGACTTTCTCTGTGGGTTCAGCAAGTTCAGTTGCCTCAGTGGGAACAAACGCAGGGGTTTCTGGTTGTTGAGGATAGTAGACTTCGTTTTGTTGAGGCGGGCTGTAGTTGACTTCTGGCTGGGTTTGGCGACGTCGGTCGGGTAGGTAGTACTGACCAGACTGGTTGGGGGTTGTCTCGCCCTCGGGCTGGCGGAACATGAAGGCAGCCATGCCTCCTCCGCCACCGCCGCGTTGATATTGGTATGGGTTGTAGTAACGACTCAACGCCATGCCGCCGCGGCTTCCATCTCCGTACGACACTGTAAAAGAGAAAAATGTAGTTTTAATCCCGCAATGTTTCACAAAGCTTTTGAAAAGTCCTAAAACTCTTTACAGAATAAGTAACTTGGATTGAAATACTCCAACTAGACTGACTAATTAACTGAAATAAAAACCTTACCTGTTTAGTTACTATTTATAAGTACTTAGAGAATTGTATGAATATTACATGAACACAAGTCTTATAACTTCAGAATGAGCTCAAGGACGTGCTCCAAGCCTTGGCGGATCTCCAGCGCCGGTTCTCGGAGCCGGCGAAGGAGAAGGCCACGCCAACCAAGAAGGGCAAGGCGGCAAAGCCCAAAGTGGTGGGGGCACCCGCAGCGAGTGCGGCTGCACAGTGTCCCACGTCGCCTCCTCCTCCTCCCCCGATTGCCGAAGCTCCGGCTGAGCCCGGTTGGCAAGTCGTCGGAGAGGGGAAAAAGGCGGCTAAGGTGGCCAGGGCCGCCAAACATCGGCAGCGGCGGCAAGAGCGCCGCAAGGCCAAGAGCCTCGCGGCCAGGCTCCGCGCCCCTAAGTCTGCAGCGGTAGTATTAACCCTGCAGCCGGACGCGGTAAAAAAGGGCGTCACATACGCGGCAGTCCTCTCGAAGGCTAAGGCAGCGGTCAACCTCGCTGAGGTCGGCGTGACCGAAGGTCTGCGGCTCCGAGTCACGGCGACCGGAGCCCGCATGCTGGAGGTCCCGGGGGCGACCAGCGGCCCCGTCGCCGATGCCTTGGCCGAAAGGCTGCGGGAGTCCCTCCAGGCGGAAGAGGTACGAGTGTCCAGGCCCACCATGCGCATTGATATGCGCGTCACCGGCTTGGACGACTCCGTCACAGAGGAGGAACTGGTGGCCGCCGTCGCCAAAGTGGGGGGCTGTCCCGCTAGCGATGTGCGGGTGGGCGCCATCCGCTTTGACCGCTCCGGGCTGGGAGCGGTCATCGTGAGTAGCCCCGTACCGGCGGCAAAAGCGATCGCGGGAAAAGGCAGCCGACTACTGGTCGGAGACTGGACTTCGGCGCAGGTCAAGCTGCTGGAGCCCAGGCCTCTGAGGTGTTTCAGGTGCCAGGTGGGACACCATGTCGGTGTCCGTTGCACCTCGGAGGTAGACCGCAGCGGCGACTGCCTCCGCTGCGGTCAGCCCGGTCACAAGGCCGGCTCGTGCACCGCCGCGCCGCACTGCTTCGTATGTGCGGCAGCCGGCAAGCCGGCCGATCACCGGGCTGGGGGCAAGGCTTGCGCCCCACCCGCCAGGACCAGAGGAAAGGGCCGGAAGCCCTCTGCCGCCGCCCCCGCCGCTCCCGCTGCTGCCGCCGATCGTTTCGCCGATCCCGCTGCCGCCACGGCTCCCGACGTCACCGCTGCTGCCGCGTCCGCCGCTGCCGCCGCGACTACCGAGGCCGCAATGGAATGCCAGTAATGGCCCCATTGCGGCGGCGCGTTAGTGTTCGCGCCCCTCAGGGAGAGTCAGCGTAGGAAGGGGCCCAACAGGGCCAATGCCTGCCGGGGTTGCAGAATGTTTATAATGGTTACTGTGACTCCGGAACATAAAGAGCAACCGAAGGAACATGAGTGGGTTTTAGTCAGTAAAAGTCTGACACGCCCTCCCGCCCCATGGCGGGAGAAGTCATTTGATGATTTCCCACTCCCCAAAAAAAAAAAAAAAAAAAAAAAAAAAAAAAATAACTTCAGAATTGAAAAAAAAACTATATTACAAAAGTACTCACGAGAATCAACATTTCCATAAGAGGGATAATAATACGCGTACGGATATCCCCTAGCTTCAAACAGCGCGCAACTCAACACCACCAGGGAAACTACAAACTTCATTATTCCGATTTTCGTATATTTAGTTCACAATTAAGCCCTTTGTAGACCAAAGGGTGCGGTGTGTTATACTGCCTCTCAGTGTGTGTTGCCCGGAGCCAGGCTTCGCGTTATATAGTCCATTCTGTCTGGACTAATTGGGATTCAGGACACGCAGCCGCTTGCACCCGCGCGGGTTTCGACCATTTTACAATATTCGGCAGAGTTCTAACCGTTATCGGAGACTGGACATCCTAGATAAGACCTGGTCATGCGCAACACGTCTTTACTAGGTAGGTGAACCGTTGAACTTTTTGTTTTGGTATTTTTTTTTTCAATAAACTGCATCATCTGGTGACTCAGGCTTTTACTGTTGTGCTTTTTTGAGATTTGCATTATCTTCGATTCTTATTTATTTCGCATTGCTTGAATCTTGATGTGTCAATTACGGCCTCTTTCATAATCTCAGGCGCTATCTTCCAGATTTATTCATAAATGAAACAGAATTCGTATGAAATTATTTGCCAGATATTTTTCACCAGAACAAAAATTGGAACAGGCCCTTAGTCTTAATTAATCAAGCAGTTGCAATAATGAACTCTTTTGTTTCATCATGATACTGCGCTTTCTTCCAAATAAATTAGGAGTCGTCTGGTAAACTTAGCATAAGCTCTGCTCAGTTAGGGATCAAATGGCCATGTGTGAGTTGTTCACTTCTTCTCATACTAAGAAGGTTCGAGCATTGATCACCACGTTTGCTCAAGGCGGATTGGCGATTTCGGACTAATATTGACTACAAGTCCAGGTTTCCTCAAGATATACAATATATTAATAAATACTATAACTTTTAATTAAATTTACGTATAGGTATACTTAGTTTAAGTGTAAGGAAAACAAACATTTATTTATAGTGGAATCGTGTGAATCTGCAAACACAAAGTGCTATAAATATGGAAAAATCGAACTATACGGTGCGTGCGCGCATTATGCTGCGTTTGAGGACGCTCTGCATAAATCCCTACGTGGAATGACAAAAAGGTTCATTCATGAAGATTTATAACGTTAGTAAAGTTGCCTTTACTAGATTTTTAACTACTTCTTGGAAACTTTGAATGGTATAAATTACACATGGTAAATATTGCGGAAAATCGTACTTTTGCTATGTAGTGAATGTAAATGCTATAACAATAGAGCCACTTAATATTAATATTACATTATTTAATGTCGTGATGGCCTAGTAGTTACGGCACCCTTTCTCATGCAAGTGGTTGTGGGTTCGAATTCGGGCAAGTACCAATGTGACTTTTTCAATTCATATGTACTTTCTAAAGATTATCTTAGACATCGCAGACATCGGTGAAGGAAAACATCGTGAGGAAACCTGGACTTGTAGTTAATATAAGTCTGAAAACGCCAACCCATCTTGAGCAAGCGTGGTGATCAATGCTCGTGCCTTCTCTGTATGAGAAGAGGCCTTTGCCCTGCAGTGAGACAGTTATAGGCTGGTATTATTATTATTACTTATTACTTTACAAAAACTACTTCTATACGAATAGTAACAAAAATTACTATTGAGTGATGAAAGTGACTCAGACGTATGATTTTAGTTGTTAGGATTTAAGAGTTTCCTCAGTTTTCTTATCACAATGATACATCTAGAATTCCGTACTAATATTATAAATGCGAAAATAACTCAGTCTGTCTGTCTCCTCTTCACGCCTAAACCACTGAACCGATTTGAATGAAATTTGGTACAGATATAGTCTGGGACCCGAGAAAGGGCATAGAATAGTTTTCATCCCGGAAATCCCCCCGGAAAAAGAACTATTATTCCACGCGGATGAAGTCGCGGGCAAAAGCTAGTTTAAACAATAAATTTGGACGTACTTACTCCTTCAACTGATCTTTGAGTTAATTATTATTTAACCGGTAGGATAAAATAGATTACCTCAATTTTCTTCTCATGGAATAAGGGAATTTGCATTTTATTAAAATATACAGCTAATAGTTAACAGTTAGAGATAGAAGGCCAATTCAAAATTATCAAGATATCACAAGAAACAGTAGACAGGCATGCGAAAACAAAATTAAGGAAGCACGCGTAGTGGATTTAGAAAATATTGTTTTAGTGGTCTTCAAAGAAGTTTTTACCCTCTAATTTTTAGTTTGATTTCTGATCATTATTATTGAATTAAGCCATTCATAATCAGAGCGTAGACTTCCAAGGTTCTTGGACTGAAAATGAAAATATTAGTAGGGACACACAGGCCTTAGGTAGTTACTTAGATAAAAAAAATATAAATGAGCAATAAGTTTTAATTTGGTGTTTTCTTTGACAGTCGCAGGTATGCTTGTAAAATGTTGTCGCTAAATTAAAAAGGATGTCATGTGTTGCTAAGGTATTATTTTATTCCGCGATTAGGTTAGGCACTATTTAGCATTTCATGCAGCGAATGCTAAAAAGGACCTAAAAATCCGTCTGCGACGTCAATCATTTCCCAAGAAATTTATTTTACGTATTCGCTATGTCAATTGAAGCTAGCCTTAGCACATGTCCGAAATTCATAATATTAAAATCCATACATATTTATTTGTATGTTGTCCACGTGAATGATTTGAGTATACTAGTAGCAAGCTGGCGATAGTATCTGTGAGCTAGTCCACTCCCTGCATCGATAGGATCTGTGCCCACAATATAAATTCCGTTAAAATGTTCATAACTGTCCAATTTGCCTGTTAGCACGCATGGAGATGTGTACTGGTGGATTTATGCCGGAAACGTCGTGTACTCCACATTAGTATGTTCAGCCTGGCCTCCTGATTCATGCTCTACAAGACTCAAGCCATGTTTGAACACCTGTACGATAGTAGTCTGGCCAATGTCATATTAAACTTGGTTTTATCGACAAGACTAAGCTATAAGTTGATGATGTGCTCGGCTTGTGATACTAAGTCGAGCGTATGATAATGTCAGCACTGATCCTAAACTACTGTGCAAAACTGTCTGATCAGATAGACAACACTATCTTGAAATAGTCTGTTTATAAATAGGTAATATTATATTCACGTTTTTAAGTACCACATCTTCGTATTGCCACGTATGGTAATATTAGGTGGTATTCAAAAATACAAAACAAAAAATAATTTGCGTTACAAAGAATCCGGCGGAGTGCACTTGCGGGCTCGGCAGACATTCTGACTGCGCTTCGCCTGTCAGATGGTGCGATACGGCCGCATCAAGATGGCCTGATACCACTGCTAAAGAGGCGGTGCAAGGACCTCCCAAAACCGCTATATGTACATCTGGTGGAACTACATTTGACTACTTAAAGTAGTGTTGACTTTCTTTATAGTACAGTTAAATTAAGTGCAAAAAGATTTGTAGAATAGAATGTATAATAATATCTCTTTCAATGCCATTATCTTTTAGAGATCCGAGAACAATAGAAATTATTTATAGGGGATTTAAATTAACTCAACATAGTAAAAAAAAGAAGTTGAAATGCAAACTCATAACATTGAATTAACAATTACGAGCATACTTTAATCAGTGTCAATGGATATGCAAATTAATGTCGTTAAAATTCAATCGGCAAAAGAGTATTAAGGCAGCATATTTTGCTGATAAAATAGGAGTTATTAGTAAAGTCGTATAGGGCGGGACGACCCCTGAAGGACCAGGCAAAGGTTAGCTTTGACAGACATCCGTCAATGGAAAAGAATCAATGGAACTTTGACGGTGACTTGGGTTATTCTTTGAGGTCGAGATAAAGACGAATCGTGACCCTAATATTTTTGAAGTAGACCTGTGTTTTTTTGCGACGACTCACAGCAGGCATGGAAATAAATTGTTTTTTATAGGTACAAGTAGGATAAAATTGCTTTTTAGATCATCCTTTAATTCAGTGCAATAATAGCGCCCAGTCAACTGCAGTCGTTTCGAGGCTCCAAAGATGCAACGCAAGAAAATTAGTCAAATCAACGCTTTCTACCAGAATGTTCGTGGTCTAAAAACTAAACTTTCAACATGGCGTAACAACCTTGCTATGTCGAGCTACAACCTCGTTGCAGTTTCTGAAACATTCTTGGACTCTTCCATTCACGATCCTGAACTTGAAAGTGGTGACTGGAGTGTTCTGCGCCGTGACAGACATACGCCCTGTGGAGGCGTCATGCTAGCGGCGCGACCACCTATTACACTTCGAAGAAAACAGGAGTATGAGACTGACTGTGGAGAGGATCTGTGTGCATCCTTTACTTGGCATGGTCATCCATTTCTTATATGTGTAGTGTACATAAAGCCTAGTGCAAGTGACGATGAATATATGCGTTGGTTTTGTAAAATTGAAAGTTTTGTGCACAGTTATAGGGGATCGATAATTATTATGGGTGACATAAATCTTAATAGCGCTTCAACCCTTGTTAAAAATTATTATGTCTATTTTATATCTTTTTGTGCTTTTGTTGATAAAAATGTAATTCTTAATAACCATGGAGGAATGTTAGATATAGTTTTAGTCCGGGATGGCATCCAGGAAGCGGTAGTTATTGGTGTGGATGGTCTTGTGCCACCCGACGCGTATCATCCGCCGTTAAACATTGAGATAAAGGTCGAATCAGCTCGTGGATCAGATGTTATTGAGTCGAGTAACATAGATTCAGGTAAAGACTGGAATTTTAACAAATGTGACTTAGAACAACTTTACCTATCCCTCTCCAAAATTTCTTGGGAATCCATTTTACAGACACGTGAAGTTGGAGATGCTGTAAGTACATTTTATAGTAATATCTACGAAACATTTGATAACTGCATTCCTAAAAAACGTCGTGTCAAATCTACCTGCAAACGATATCCAGTTTGGTTTACTTCCGAACTAATTAATGACATCAAATTGAAACACAAACTACATGCAAACTGGAAGCGTACAAATTGCAATGATGATTACAATTGTTTTGCGGCCCTCAGAAACTCTTTGAAACATCGTACTGCAGAAGCTTATAGTTCGTACATAAGATGCTTAGAAAACAATATTAAAAGAAACCCGCTTGAATTTTGGCAATATGTTAATAGTCTACGATCTAAAGGAGGTTTTGAATCTAGCATTAGCTATGGTGGCAATATTTTTTCAGGAGCAGCAGCTGCTGAAGCATTTGCCAACTTTTTTGCAAGCGCGTGTTTCTACCCGAAATACCACAATTAAATCCAGAATGTATAAGTAATGAACTAACTAATTCCAACAGTAATTCCATAAATATTTTTCAATTTACTCTCGCTGATGTCCAGTATGGTATAGATAAATTAAAACCTAGAAGTTCTATAGGACCTGACAGTATTCCACCGTTTATTTTAAAAGATTTAAAAAAACTGTTTTCGGTTCCCCTATGTCATATTTTCAATCTGTCATTAAAGGCAGGCATTTATCCTCATCACTGGAAAATCTCGCGAGTGACGCCTATACCTAAAACTGCCAATAAATCAGCTGTTGAAGGTTACCGACCTATCGCCATACTGTCATCTCCAGCCAAAATATTTGAAAACGTTCTTCATAAACTTATTTATACTCAAGTTGAAATATACTTGAGTAACAGCCAACACGGTTTTAGGTGCAAAAGATCTGTCGACACTAATCTTCTGACAATAACAGAGTATATTTCAAAACATCTTGACAGGAAGCGACAAGTAGATGTGCTTTACTTTGATTTTTGTAAAGCATTTGACAGAGTTAATAATGACATATTGCTGCGGAAACTCAGCGTCATTGGTTTCTGTCCAAACTTACTCCGACTCTTAGCTGACTATCTCCGTGATCGTCAGCAATTTGTAAGGCTGGGTATTTACGTATCTCGTCCCTACCATACACGTTCTGGTGTAAGCCAAGGATCAATACTTGGACCTCTTCTATTTCTTCTCATGGTAAACGATCTACCATCCGTTGCAAAATTTGCAGAATGTCTCCTCTACGCAGATGACCTCAAACTTTACAGTGTTGTTAGCACCATTTCGGATTGCGAAGCTGTGCAAAATGATATAACTGCCATACATGAATGGGGAGTACAAAATAAAATGGATTTCAATTCTTCCAAGTGCTATGTAATGACTTTTGGTCGAATGCGATACCCAATTGATTTTGAATATAAAATAAATGGTCATAAAATAACTAGATCGACCAACATGAAGGATTTGGGTGTCACATTTGACCAGAAGCTTACCTTCCATGACCACATATGTACTGTCGCCAAAGAATCTTATAAAAGGCTAGGGTTTGTACTCCGGAATTCCCGGGATTTTCGTAGCGAGCATGTGATAAAGCTCTTATACAGTACACTTGTCCGAACCAAGCTAGAAGCTGGTTCTTCTGTATGGAATCCGCACGAAGCAAAGTATGCACTTCTTCTTGAAAAAGTGCAAAAAGCATTCGTGCGATTTCTCTACAAAAGAACTTACGGTTACTACCCCTACCTCTATCCTACCAAGTTCCTCTTAGGATGTCTGGGATACCATATGTTAGAGACCAGAAGGGCATGTAACCAAGTAGGCGTTATGTTCAAGGTGCTAAAGAATTTGACGGATACTCCAGATATTCATAACGAGCTGATTCGACTCTACACTCCTAGTAATTATCTTTGTGGCAGAAAACATCGCCTGCTGAGCGTGCCGTCCTGTCGAACTGTGGCCCGTGCTGCGTCTCCCGTACCGCGCGTGTTGGCGGCAATAAATAAGATCGTGGAGGCCAACCCTGACTGCGACCTTTTTTATGATAATTTCGCCAAATTAATGGTTATGTGTTTGCAGTATTTTGAGTGTAATAAGATTTAATTGTTGTTTTACTTTGATTTATATTAGTATTTGTTTTGTTGTGTGTATGTTGATTTATGTAACTGGTCTTCGGCCGTGTAAATCAAATAAATAAATAAATAAATAAATAAATAAATAAAATAAATAAATAACGCTAGCTGGAGTTGGCATAATGTCTCAATTGTCCCAATCTCAGCGACGAAATGACAAAGCCAAATCAGAGATCACGGTCAGTTTTAAAGCCAAGACATACAATTTACCACCACCACCACCACCACCATAAAATGACCACCATCGTAAAAAGTAGACTTGCAAGTTTGTATACTTGATATTTTATTTATTCTTGGCTTCAGTCATAAGTTTGATCGTCATTAATGAACAGTTATTTTGAAAACATAAGAAAGTTTTTTTTTTGACAATATATTGAAGTTTTTCTTATTATTCTGTCTCAAGAACAGTTACCATTGGCGAGATTTATTATGTTGATTTAGGAATAAAATTCTTATAAAATAAAATCGAATGCTTCTTCCAGATATAGATGTGGCTAGCCACAAAGTCGGCTTTACAACGATTTTACGATTCTACTGCATCTCCATGTGGAAAGATTTATTTCTGGTAATCTTAATGGGTCAGCAGAATATATATGGCCAGGGTCGGCAATCCTTTAAGCCGCAGAGTTGAAGTTCGCACCGAATCTATTCTCATTTTTACATTCATCATGTATATTATGTGATTATTCTAAACACGGACTCATTTGCATTCATGCGTTACCTTGCATTGTATTTTTAAAGAAAATTAACTATTAGACTATTAGTATTTTTTTGGCTTTTATTAATCTTCCTACTATGAAAATGGTTGAAAATTTAGGTATAAACTTAGATTACAGATTAAATTAAAAATGCCACGTTTTTCCCTGAATTATAAAGTCTGTAAAGGATCACATGAAGAACTTACAAGACTGCTATACCTGCGAGATGCCAAAAAAAGTGTCACGTTTCAAATAATATGATGAAAGCAAATGTTAATTACCCTGAACCAAACTGAAATTCCTTCAATCGAAGGAGTCAAAGGAATTTCATTCTTTCTAACATAATATAATATGAACTCGCTACGTAATGGTGCGTAATGGGGTTTTCAATAATTGATAGAGTAATTCAAGGGGACATTATATATGATTATGTTACTGCAGAAAAGCCTAGAGTTTTTAAGATTTGTAACACACAAATATGAAACTGGGGTGGATTGAAAGTTATATATAAATTCACCAATAATTACATACTAAATGAATGCCATCCAGACTGACTAAAATTCCCTAAAGAATGTCTTTAAGCTTGAAGTTTCGAAATAATTTAAACCACCGCCAACCAACTCAACTTTGAATTGCAAAACTAATGACGTCGGAGCCGTATCGCACCCTGTCTGTCTGTCTGTAGTCTATTGAATGCATATCGACACATCTCTACGTCAAGCGTGTACAGACAGACATGAAATTTTCCTGTTCTTTGTATCCATAATGTCCATTTGCGGGATACGTGCCTAAGTTCACGATTGATTTTGATTTGTTGATGCCATGTAGATCATTACAAGTGTTGAATGCTTATGTTTATCCTCGTGCGTACTTGTAACCGCGTGCATGCGTTTATTGAATGTAATAGGTAGGTAAGTGTAATTGTTGGTGATCGATGTAGGAGTGCTCGGGTTAAGGCGCTCACAAGATCCGAATATTTCAAAAACGCTTATTTTAAACATGTTGTCCAAATCATTTGAGTTTGTGCAGCCGATAAAGGTCTTGGTAATTTTGATCTTATTTCATAGTGAATTCAAAAAACAACAAAGTTCAAAATACGTTTGTTTAACTAAGTGAAGTAAAGAATATACCCGTAATTGTAGTATTTAGGCTTTATTTAACAAAATTCAACATAATGGTACGTTGACAGAATGAATCCTGACATCTTAGTTTTTCCTTTACTTATAGGCATATATTGACCAAGGAGTTTATAAATATTACCACATTCTCCTGGGCCTATTTATTGTGTCACATAGTCAGTTAGATGAGCAGGCGGACGTCGTACTCTTTGTGAACGACGCAGAATCTCATTTTGGGAATCTCGCTGGTCATCTGCTAAACCGTCTTCGTTATCGACTGCGTCGCTGAACACGTCGTCATCAGCTTCGTCACTCGAAGATTCCCCAGCAGGAGCTAGGTGTCGATTGGATACGACAACTTCTCTTCCACTGCTCAAACGTACGCGAGAATGTTGAGCATTACATTCTAGAGTCTCTACTTCTTCAACTAGAGGATCATATTTGCTGGTTCGATTATGATTTCGCATTAACGCTTTTCCTGGAACATTTAGCCATGTAGGCATCGACTGACCGGTGGAGGATCTCCTATTTGTACGGAGGGCGTACTATTTGTAGCCGTGCAAAGAAGAGATCTTATAGAATGTAGAGCCTGAGTTAAAACTGACTCCCATTTGGTTATAGGCAGATCATGGTTTTTCAGAGCCAATTGTACTGTTCGCCAAATAATTCCGTTGTATCTCTCCGTTTGTCCATTACCCTGAGGGTTGTATGGTGTAGTGTAGCTCGTAGCAATGCCCTTCTCGTGAAGAAAGTCTTTCATCTCTTTTGAAAGAAAAGTAGTACCACGATCTGAGTGTACGTAAGTTGGCATTTCAAAAATTGAAAATAAGTCGGTCAGCTTAGCAATTACCGTGGTTGTAGTCAGGTCTGGGCAGGGATATGCAAATGGGAATCGAGAATATTCGTCCACAATCGTAAGGATATATTGGTTGTTTCTAGTGCCATCTGTGGGAAGTGGACCTTTAAAATCTATCGATATTCTTTCGAATGGGGCCATCGCTTTTATTAATTTTCCCATGTTTTGTTGAAAACGAGGCTTTACTTCTGCACATATTGAACAATTCCCAGTAATACGTTTTATCTCTTCGGTGGAGTAGGCTAAATTTTTGCTTCGAACCCAATGAAGCATTCTTGTTACTCCAGGATGACACAAAGTTTTATGGAGTTCTTTGAGTGAATTCTCTGAATTTTGTACAGAGGCTACTGTTGGCGCATTCGCTCTTGATAAAGCATCAGCTGCTATATTTTCCTTTCCAGGACGATAAACGATATCAAAATTGTATTCGGAAAGTTCTAACCGCCAACGTTGTATTTTGTCATTTTTAATTCTTGATGAATGCTGCTGATTGAACATAAATGTGACCGGTTTTTGGTCAGTAATCAATTTAAACTCTCGTCCGATGAGGAATTGTCTCCATTTCCGAAGACATTCGACTATAGCCGCGGCCTCCTTCTCTATGGCAGGATGATTCCGCTCGCTACTGTGAAGGCTTCTCGAGAAAAACGCAACAGGTCTACCTTCTTGTGACAGGGTTCCCGCGATAGCAAAGTCTGAAGCATCTGTTTCAACAACAAATTGTATGTTGTCATCAATCGTGTTAACTGCTGATCTGGCTATCTCTTGCTTTAGAGCGTTAAAAGCGTTTACTGCCTCAGAATTGAGAGGGAAAGTGCCTTGCGAAACGAGGGACTGAATTTTATTAGAGAATCTTGGCACATATTTAGAATAGTGAGCAAATAAACCCAACGCTCGCCGTAGCGATGCCGAATCTGAAGGCAGAGGCAGCTCTAATAGTGAACGTAGACGATCCTGGTCGGGTTTTATTACTCCATTGTTTATAGTATATCCTAGAATACTTATCTCTTTCAATGAAAATTTACTCTTTTCAAGATTTAGTGTAAGGTTGTTTGGCTATCTTATAGACCATTTGTTCAATACTTGGTAAAGGGTAAGCGTCCAGTTGCGTGTATCTGTTTACTGTCTGAGAGTAGTCTATACACATCCTTTTTTTATGATTTTCATTTGTAGTTACAAGTACTTGTGCTCGCCATGGTGACGAGCTAGGTTCTATAATCCCTTCAGCCAGTAATTTCCTTATTTCAGTACTAATAAACTGCATGTCACTATCTGAGTATCTTCGTGACTTAACAGCTATTGGCTTGCAGCCTGGTGTGAGATTCGGGAACAAACAGATTGGATCGACATTAGCTTGAGATAATGCACATAATTTTAATGGAGCTCCAGATCCGCCGAAATGCATTTCTATTGTATTATGTCTCTTAAGAATATCATGGCCAATAATGACATCCATACATAATTTCTCCATTATTAATAAGTTTACTTGAAAAATATGACCTTGCAGATCGATATTGACGGAGCACATTTCATCTACCTTTGTTTTTAGATTTGAAGTTGCCATGCTGACATGTTGGTAACATGGGCTCTTTTGTATATTATATTGACAAACTAGCTGACTGTCAATAAAACTAGCAGTACTTCCTGTATCAATCAATGCTCTGGCTTCAAATAATCCGTTTATTTTAATCGGTATTAAAGCTTTATCGAGACCAGTTGTAGCAGCCACGATACATGATAAAAATTTCTGCAACTCTCCATTTTCTATATGTTTGTTTGGTTCATCTATAGCGCTAGTAAAAGCATTCCGTTGTGGTGGCGCAGTCACTGCACTTTTGCACACTTTTGCACACTTTTGCGAAATGCCCCCTTTTCCCACATTTGAGGCAGGTTGTACCAGCAGCCGGACAGTTTTGCCGGGCATGTCTCTTGTTTCCACAGAAATAGCATAATTCTTGGATGTGTGTTCTTTGATTGTTAATGGGGACTGCACTGACAAAGGTACTAGCACTGGATGAATTTTGGTGGTAATTATCACTATCTATTCGCGCTATCTCTAGAGCACGGGCCTGCTTGAATGCGTGGTCTAACGTGAGAGTAGTATTTTCCAACAGTCTTTGACGTATAATGGACGATGAAAGTTCAGATATGAAAGCGTCTCTAATAAAATCACTTTCGTTTTGCTCAGCTGTCACTTGTTTAAAATTGCATTCTTTTGAGAGCAGTTTCAAGGCTTGAAGATACTGGTCGATGGACTCACCTGGTTGTTGGGCTCGCTTTGCTAATCTGTGCCTGGAATATATTTCGTTAGGCGGCTTTAGAAATAATGCATCAAGTCTTTTTATAGCAATATCGTAGTCAGTGCAATCCTGTATATGCAAAAAAGTTGTAGAGGACAGATGATTAGTTAGTATTTGTAGTTTAGCTTCTTTTGCAATAGTTTTCTCGTTCGTAGCTATAGCTGTCAGAAAATTTTCAAAAGTGCTCTTCCAGTGTGTCCACTGAGGGACAGATCTTGGCTTGAGGACGGGTCTCCATCGAAACGTTCTGGTCGAAGATATCTTTCCATTTTGTTAAATAAATTGAAGTAAAGAATATACCCGTAATTGTAGTATTTAGGCTTTATTTAACAAAATTCAACATAATGGTACGTTGACAGAATGAATCCTGACATCTTAGTTTTTCCTTTACTTATAGGCATTAAATATTGACCAAGGAGTTTATAAATATTACCACACTAAGGCCCGTAATAATAGTCGTCACTCAACTCCGAGACGCTCTCAAGTCTCTTGCTGTCCTTGTGATTCTAAAGGGAAAAAATAAGGACAGCAATAAACTTGAGAGCGTCTCAGAATTGAGTGACGTCTATTAATACGGGCCTAAGTGAGGGTCAAAGATATATTTAAAGAAATAATTGAATAAAATCATAACAATAAAATAACTTAAGGCGCTGTCCATAGCGAACACCTTGTAAAAGTCTAGATTTCGTCGCAAAGTTATCTATACATACCACAAGCCAGAAAAAAATACAGTATATAGATTAGTTTTTTGAAAAAGTTTAGTTTTCTTTTAAATAATTAATGATTTTAACAACTGTACACGCATATTTCGGTTAAAATTTTGCCCGTATGACGACATTGCCACCCATTGTGATTTTATGACGCACCCAGCGCCGACAGAGTATTGACGCCTGATTAAAATCATCGGTTACTCACTTACTTACATTGGTTTTTGCTCTTATTTTACAAATGTGTTTGCGCTATTGAAATATCTACCACTGGGTCTACGGAAACCACTCAGTAATCAAATCACGTAACACGATATTTTAATTTACGACCTCATTGATACATCTCGATTAAAAATGCCTTGTGCGTTTAAAGAATTTTTATTGTTCACAGTTGTTATAAATTCGGCAAAAAACAGCTGCAAATAATAGAGTAGGAGTATAAATCCTTGGCGAGGTCGGCACTGAATTTTTTCCACAAAATATTCAGGTACTCCTCAACTAACTAAGCCATAAATTGTCGCTTAGACAATAGCTTTGGAACGAGCAATTAAATGAATATTTCATTGTGTTTCTTTACTATGCAGAAACTAGAAATAAATACATGTGCATTTTAATTGGTTTTTGTTGCTTAAAACTATAAAATATTTTGTCCAATTATGTTCGTTGATTACAAATGAGCTTGTTCGTCTGCATAATATTGTGTGTATATGCAGTACCATCAGTCAGGTTTGACAGCCCATATGGAGATTACCCTTTCAATTCGCGAACAAATAAAACAATGGATTTGAATTTGAACATTCGTAGAATTTACAAATATAATCATTACGACTAATGCAACGTGGGTGGTCAATACGGGCGCCAAAACAATGCAACTGTGAATCATTATTGATATAGTTTTAAGCCGAAATTGGTATTGGTCTAAAAAATCTAAGTGAAGCGTCTAATGTTAATCTAGAGCGAATGAATACTAATTTCGCCAGGACTTGTTATTTACTTAATATTTGTCAATATATCAGAAATGTTTTATTCATTGTATAAACTGAGTCTGTAGTCAATGTAGAAAACGAAGACATCAAAGAAGTAGTCTAAATGTAAAGAAAAAAGTGTTCATCACAGTGAGTTGCATTGGAAATTACCTATTTTAATTTACTTATTGATATTTGAGATATGCACAACATTAATTAAAAAACATGAAACAATGAATCATGAAACATAAATCATGATTGTAATACTGCAACCATTAGTTGTAACATCGTTGACTACATTTAGTTGCTTATGAATGAACTTAGAAATATGTATAGATAAAACTAAAAAATACTTTTATTTCTCTTCATTTCAAATTCTAGTACCGACTTCTGACCACACTTTACCGCTTTCCGAATCAAAATTCAATATTACCGAGAAACGGAATCCTCAATTGCGCAAACTTTAATTAAACGTATTTTCGCCATAGCAACAAATCATTTGGGCGGTAAATTGAAGTGTTGGTTTCTAGGAAGCCATAATGTGGCTAAGGCTGAGGCTACAGTGGGCAGCGATTTGCGATGCGAATGGAAGAGCGAAACTAGATAAACATGGAATGGCTACATTATAAGCGAAAGTTTGTCGTATATTCGATGTAGCCGGTGCCGCGATTACAGTGATGTAGTTCCTGTCGCAGAAAGAAATCAAAGATCGCTAGTAGTATTTGATGAACGGTGTAGCCATAAACGTGAGCATCCATGTATTTGTTTCAATCGCTAATGTGTCGCAGCTCGCGTCGCAGACTAGTGTAGCCTCAGCCTGAGGCTGGCGGCCAGGCGTACATACAAAGTGCTCGCGAGAAGTGTGCGACGCCGACGGTGAGGCGACGACGATCCGTAACGGTGGCGGTGATCCTCTCAGTTCTAATGGTGATTGTATTCAAATATTGTATTGTACTTACTGACGAGTTCATACATGGTGTTCTGTTTAGAGATTTTTTTGGACAGCAAAGGCCGAAAAAAATTAGGAACCAGATATGTTTAACGACCACTATAGTTAGCAGAATTATCAAATTTTAATTTATAGATTCCGATTAACAGTTCGTTAGTTTTCAGTTTTTGAAGATGAGTTTGGCTTCTTTTAAAAAGAGCGTCGTATGTCCTTTGTTGTAAGCCGGGAGAGACGTTGTGGTCTCTCTTTCTGCAGTTTACTTCGGCGCGATAAAACTACTCTAAAAAGGGAGACCACCGGCACCGAGTCCTAGGACTCTTCGCTTCTGGCCGTCGAAGAGACTATACTCGGCAACAACAGGTCACTACACCGATGATGGCATGGCGTACCTAACCAGCACATTCTGGCAGCGTATGCCACGCCATGTCCTGCCGACTATCACACTGAGAAATGAGCTAAAACTGTGGTTTACTCATCCATGCCCACCAAACTTAGCAGAACTGGTGTTATGGTATAAGACAACTGTCATACGTCGTACCCCGACCCAGAACAATCAATCATACTCGACGCGTAAAGTTTGTCCTCTCGGGAATCTGACCAACGAGATCGCTTAGCAGTCGGGGTCACTAACTACTAGTTCAACAGTCCAGTTCATCATCATATTGTAATTTATTTGTAAACATTTTTTGGGCAAAGGTACAACCGAGATCAACCAAGCTTATGAATTGTGCTTACAACCTGTAATCTATACAAGATGTATTTTTGGTCTTGCTCAACCCGCTAGAAGATGATTCTACTCATAAAAACAAACAACTTTTATTATGGAACCAACTCGGAAATCGTCTGGAGGGCATTTACTTTTCGTAGAAACAGCTGATATTTTTTTCGCGATTTCAGAGTTGGTTTCACAATAATAGTTGTTTGTTTTCATGGGAAGAATCATCTCCTAGCGGGTTGAGCAAGACCTAAAATACACCTAGTATACATAAAATGGTAAATACTGACTGAATGTTGATACATCAACGTCAGCCCAAACCACTGGGCCTCGAGACATGAAACTTAGATACCTAGTATGTTATCTATGAAGAGTAAGTATCCACTAAGAAAGCATTTTCGGAAATTACAATCCTAAAAGGGGAAAATAGGGGATGAAAGTTTCGATAATCACACAGCCGAAGACGCGGAGGTAAGCAAAATAAATAGTTAATTCTAGTCAAGCTTATCTTCAATAACTGAAAGCTAAGCAACCTCTAAGCAGTAATAATATAATTTATCTTTGCAAATTGTAAAATTAAACCTAAATGTACAAAGCCACACTCCGTATTACCCAGGCTCACAGTACATTATGCGTGACGCGTGCGCTCCTCAATGTGATGTCTGCGCACACGCTCTGCGCATACGATTAGTAACAAACAACCACATTTTCGTCTTACTGTCGCTAATAACAATACATCTCCTAAACACGCTATTTCTATTCTGATCGGAGAAACATCAACAAGTCTTAGTCATAGCGGAGATCCTTTTTAATTAAATTCTAATGTCCTCTTGGAGACCGCATGCAGGTAGGGAAGGTTCATCTACCTTTGTTTTGATTGGGTTTGTAATATTAATTTAGTATGTGTAAAAATGGAAATATTTTACAAACAATCTTATTTTGAATTTTTAACCGACTTCAAAAAAAAAGTAGTATGTATGTATGTATGTATGTATGTTTGTCCGCGATTATCTCGCGTTTGGCTGAACCGATTTTGATGCGGTTTTCAGCAAAGTGTTTGTTACATTCTGGGGAAGGTTTTAGTATATAACACTAATAGATATCCCGTGACGTTGCCCGCATAGATCGCGTTTTGCTTTCTTGGATTGTAGATTTTTATAAGATTATAAGTTTATTTTGAGAGCTACCCTAAAACGTAGTCAGACACTGAGACTCTAACTAAAAAGTAAAAAAAAAATAAAAAGCTTTTTAAAAAAAAAAGATAACCGACTTCAAAAACTAAAAGCTCAAAAATAACTACCTATTTCGGAAGTCGGTGGCTTCTCTTCTGCCGGTCGATTTGTGTTGCCACCGACTTCCGAAATAGGTAGTTATTTTTGAGCTTTTAGTTTTTGAAGTCGGTTATCTTTTTTTTAAAAAGCTTTTTTACGTTTATCATCTGCCCCTTGGCATCCATTGGTTGGACCCCAATGGATGTCGCTAAATAATCAACTTCTTAGCTTTTTTCTCAATTATATTTAGTTAAACGGGATCCAACAAAATACCAGTAGGTATTTTCCACGATCTACTTTCCAGTAACCGGGAAACAAGACACCCCTAAGTTAGACTCATATCAGATTTTCTGGCTTTTGACTACCCCTTACGTTTGTCAACGTTAAGTTAAACAAAGTTAAGAGCTTGCTCTCCAAAGCACGAGATAGATGCCAATAATCTCATAGATAAACTTATAAAGTACATATGAATTGAAATGAGGTACTTGTCCGGTTTCGAACTAGCACTCTTAAGCATGAAATGCGGTCTCTTAATTACTACTGGATCATCACGAGACACGTTGAACAGAGCTGATATGCAGATTTTTTTAAAATCAATTAAAAGCCGGGACCAACTAAGGCTGCTAAATGAAAAGTTCCGAGGAGTATCATTAAGTAAAGATTTAAAATCTAGGTTTAATAGTTTCTCGGCCTTTTGTTTACTAAAATAGAATACATTTAGAAAAACGATGATATTAAACGGTGCTGTTTCCGTAAACATGTTCCTAGAACAGGCAGCTGACAACAGGCGACAGGTTTATAGTTCAGACAGGCTTGTTGCCAATTTTATGTTGTACGTCTGAAATTACGGATTCAAAATAATCTGAATATAAGTGTTACTTACGCTACCTGGAATCGGTTAGTGCAGCCTATTTTATTTAACTGAAAGAATAACACCAGACTATAATCACACAGTGAAGGACTCTTCTCATACAGAGAAGGCACGATCATTGATCACAGCGCTTGCTCAAAGTAGAGCAGTTTCGTTCTTTATGAAAGTCCAGGTCCCTTACAGAGATTTTTCTTCAACGATGTCTGACTCATCGGGAGATGATGAGTCAGACATCGTTGAAGAAAAATCTTACTTCCTTAAAAAGCCTTACTTCAACTATTTTGGGTCGGACCCCAGCCTTACCAGATTTAGCTGAAGGCGACTGTCTGCCAGATCTACACAACCCACACACCACGACTTGCTGGCTTCTGACTACCCGTACCTGTCAAAGTTCCACACATGACAACCGAAACGACTATGGCTTTACGTTCTAGCCGATTGACGGGATGTGGATGATGACAAGATAAACCTTAGAAAAAAGATTTTTCCAAAAAAAAAAATAACCGACTTCAAAAACTCAAAGCACACAAATGACTATTTCGGAAGTCGGTGGCAACACAAATCGACGGGCAGAAGAGAAGCCACCGACTTTGAATTCGGTTATCTTTTTTTTGGAAAAAGCTTTTTTTTACATTTTAGTTAGATTCCCAATGTCTGACTACGTTTAAGAGTAACTTTTAAAATAAAACTACTTATAATCTTATAAAATGAAAACGGCGCCATGCGCGCAACGTCACGGGATATCCATTAGTGCTATATACTAAAACCTTCCCTAGAATAAAACAAACACTTTGCTGAAAACCACATCAAAATCGGTTCGGACAAACGCGAGATAATCGCGGACAAACATACATACATACATACATACAGGGCGAACTGAGAACTACTTTTTTTTTTAAGTCGGTTAAAAATATAATATGAATTGAGAAAGTCACATTTGTATTTGCCCGTATTCGAACTCACAGCCTCTTGCACGAGAGGCGGGCGCCTTAGTCATTGGATCATCATGACACACACAACGATGTCCGACAGATGAAAAAAAAAACTTAACTTTGTTTAAAGCAATGTAGATGTGAATGATTGCCACTACCTATCAAAATAATATTAATCTATCATTCGAAGAACGGAACTTTGAACTTATATGAAGGGTAAAAAGTTTATAACGGCTCTAAATTCCAGTTACTTACACACTAGCTGGCCCCCGCTGTTTTCTTCATACACAAAGGTTTTCTAGTAGCTCCACGGATTAACCGATTTAAACAAAACTGGTATTGAATGCAGACAGTTTTGTCAAAACATACTGACTGCCAGCAAAATAGCAAAATAATTAAGTAATACAAAGAAGTGCTTGAGAGGTGTAATAACTTCTATAATCTATTATTAGCCTGTATTATTAGTAAACTGTTTTATATTTATTTGTAATGCATTATATGTATCGCCGTTGGTTTTCTAAATAAATAAATAATGATTTTTTAAATATAGTCTTACTAAAGTTGTGTGATCTGACCATCTATATATGAAAGTATGTATGGATCAAAACTTATGCATTAGATTAACGCATAGGCTATATATTACTATATAACATCGCGCTATACCCGCTGTAGCATAGCAGTAATCGAAAACCTAACATAACGCGCGTGGAACCGCGGGGGACAGCTAGCATTTTTTTTTTAAATTTTGACTCCGACTGCCTGACGAGATAACGCCTGATCAAAGTTTCATCTCATGGCCAAACCAAAACAAGATGTATAGAAATAATATTTAAATATGCAAGAATCAGCCTATTTTTACAAGAAAAACATTTATTTTAAACACCAGTAGCAAGGCAAGCATCAAATTAAATAGCAGATTAAACGACAGCTGCTCTACATTACAGTCAAAATAGATGCGAATATATCCAATTCATCAGAACAACCTTTAAATTCGTTCCTCCGTGACATATTTACCAAAATGTTATGTAGATTTGTTCCAAAGTTATGCACGTATACTTTGATTTAATATTCTGATCCAGTTTGATCCATTCGCGGCGCCATCGCTATGACCCTAAATGCTCTAATTTGTGTTACTATGATCGTAAAACGGGGAAAATTATGGGCAATTTGGTCTAAGTAGTTGTAAAACTGTGTGTGAGCTGAATATTACCTAGATGCTCTATTTTTTTGGCTTTCATTCAAATAAACTTTTGGGAAAAACTACAGGCTTAGGCCGTTTGTCCATTGCCGCCGTTACCGTAAACAAGAACGTGATGACGGCGAGCTCACGGTGACGGTGGTGGTCGACAAACAGCATAAGACATCTCTACTTCACCAAGGATAAAATTCTATTCTAATGAAACACTTTTTGTCTTAGTAACTTCTGTATTTTATTAATAATCCATACTAATATTATAAATGGGAAAGTGTGTCTGTCTGTCTGTCTGTCTGTTTGTCTTTCTTTCACGGCAAAACGGAACGACGGATTGACGTGATTTTTTAAGTGGAGATAGTTGAAGGGATGGAGAGTAACATAGGCTACTTTTTGTCTCTTTCTAACGCAAGCGAAGCCGCGGGCAGAAGCTATAATAATAATAATAATAAGCCTTTTTATTCTGAACAGGAGCTAATTACATAATTGCATATATTTGTGTTTTTTTTTTTTTCTTTTTATAAGATGTCCCTTAGTTCAGCGTGCCTCCTGGCATAGGCCTCCTCTAACATTTTCCACTGGGTTCTGTCTCGTGCTACTCGTCTCCATTGGTGCCCCGCCGTGAGCCTCAGGTCGTCTTCCCATCTAGTTAGTTGGCGCCCTCGTTTTCTTTTTCCGTCTCTGGGGTACCAATCGGACACAATTGCGCTCCATTTGTTTTGAGGGTCTCGGATCATGTGGCCAGTCCATCTCCACTTTTGTTGATCTATACGAGTGACTATGTCTGCTACTTTAGTTTTTTCTCTTATTATGCTACTTCGTACTTTGTCCTGTTTCTTTATTCCTGTCATACTTCTCTCCATAGCTCTTTGACATCGTTCCAGCTTCTCTCTGTGGTGTTTGGTGAGCGACCATGTTTCACAACCGTAGGTGATGACTGGCAGTATACAGGTGTTGAAAGCTTTCCTTTTTGTTGACATGCTTAGCTCCTTGGATTTCATAATTTCCTTAAGGGACCAGTACTTCTTCCATCCATTTGCTATTCGTCGGTTAATTTCCTTGGTGGTTTGGTCACTGTGGGAGATAATCTGTCCCAGGTAAGTGTATTCTTCAACGTATTCGAGTGGTTGATTATCGATTTTTATAGTTGATGGCTTGGAGTTTGTGAGCAGTTTTGTTTTATCTTTGTTCATTTGTAAACCTACTTTCTTACTTTCGTTGTCGAGTGAATTTATCATTTCTTCCAAATGCAGAGGATTTTCTTCAAACAGTACTATATCATCTGCGAATCTCAGGTGGTTCAATTTTTCGCCGTTCACGTTGAGGCCGAATCCCTCCCAGTTCATTTTCCGAAAGATGGTTTCCAGTACAGCCGAAAAGAGTTTCGGTGATAGAGGATCCCCCTGTCTCACCCCCCTTTCGATCGTAAATCTTTCTCCCAGTGTTTCTAGTTGTATCCTTGCTTCGCTATTTGCATAGATGTTTTTAATAATTTGGATGTATGTTGACTGTATCCCTTGTTGTTCTAGGCTCTCCCAAATTGCTTTGTGGCTTATACTGTCAAAGGCTTTGGAGTAGTCGATGAATGCCATATATAGGTTTTTGTTATATTCCTTATATTTACTTATTATCTGTTTCACTGTGAGGATATGGTCCAGAGTTGAATATTTTCGTCTGAAGCCTGCTTGCTCTCTAGGTTGATTTTCGTCGAGCTGTTTGGTTATTCTTTCTAGAACTACTTTGGAGAATACCTTGTAGATGTTCGACATCAGACTTATAGGTCGATAGTTGCATATATCGTCTTTGTTTCCTTTCTTGAATATAAGAATGATGTGTGATGTTTTCCACTGTGTAGGGATTGTACCGGTCTTCATTATATCGTTGAATATAGATGTAAGTATAGGTATTAGCTCTTCCAATGTGCCTTTCAGAAGCTCGTTATTGATTTTGTCGGGACCCGGAGCTTTTTCCATCTTTTGACTTAATACAGCTTTTTCAACTTCGCTGTGTAGTATTTTTGGTACCGGATTATCTTCATGTTGCCTTTCTTTTGGATCATTACTTGGTCTTTTGTTTTCTTTTTCATCTAAATTCGAATATAGATCTTTGTAAAATTTGGTTGCTGTAATGTTAATCTCTTTCCTGTTTGTTGAAGTCTTTCCTTGATTTTTGAGTTTTGGTATCCACTCTTTGTTTATTTCTCGAAGCTCTTTAAGTGCTTTCTTCACACCTCCTGTTCTGTTAATGTGTTTTTCTAGTGTTTCCTGTCTCGTTTTCTTCCTGTCTTTTCTGATGTTTTCTTTAATATTTTTACTTAGGTCAGTTATTTGTTTTATATTTTCTTTTTTAGGATGATTTGATAGCAAATTTTTCCTTTCTTCTATAAGTTTTATAGTTATATCGGATAATCTGTATTTGCTATGTTTTGTGATTTCCGTTTTAGATGCAGTAAGTTGTTTTTCCATTTTTCCATACTTTGTAAGTAGGTTGATATTTTTGTTTTCCAGTGTTATTTCTTTGTTTAGTTCGTTCAGGGATTTGGTAACTTTTCTTAGTGTTTCGTTGCAGTATTGTTCGGTTCTGTGTCGGACTACATATGTTCTAGGTTGGGTCGGTGGTTCTGTTCTCAGGGAACTTCTTACCATGCGGTGATTAAAATTGAATTTGGATACCACTGAAGTGTCAGTGAAAGCTTTTGGGTGGTTTGTTGCTATGTAGTCTATCTCATTTTTATATCTGCCGTCCGGTGATATCCATGTCCACTTGTTGTTCTTGTTTTTTTTGTAACAGCTGTTAAGTAGTGTTAGGTTATGCTCTAAAAGGAACTCCACTAGTAGCTCACCGTTTGGGCTTCTTCTTCCTTGGCCGAAGTTGCCTATGACATATTCTTCCTTGCTTTGTTTTTCACCGACTTGAGCGTTAAAATCTCCCATTAATAAAATGTGGTTGTGTGAATATTTTGTAATTGTATGCGTTAATTCTTCGTAAAAAAGTTTTGTTTCTCTTTTTGTTGCTTGCTCTGTTGGAGCATAAATTTGTATAATCGACCATATTTTTCGGTATCTTGGTATGTTGATGTTAAGTACAGCTATTCGATCAGAGATCCCAACAAGTTCTTGTATATATTTCTTTAGCGACTGTTTAATTAGAAACCCTACACCTCTTTGTCCGGCTGTTTCTCCTTTGTGGAATAAAATGTAATCTTCATGTTCCTCTATTTTTTCATCTAATCTTCGCATTTCGCTAATTCCCAAAACATCCCAGTTAATATCTTCCAGGGCTTTTTCTAATTCCTGTAGGCTTTCATTTGTTCTAAGAGTTCTCGTATTCAAGGTTGCAATTTTGAGTGTGTTGGTTTTGTTTCTTTTTGTTAGAGGGTGGTGGTCTAGTACTCCCGCGGGGACCAGCCGTGGTGGGAGACAGATTATTTGTTGTTGCTTAGTGTGGTGTGGTTTTCCGGGTCGCGGTTGGCCTATCTTCGCTTCTGTATTCGTGTTTGTCTGATAGTGAGTGTGATCTCTCACGTAGGTACTGAAAGGCATCCCGCTTCATAATTTTTGCGTCGTTGTTTTTATCTACATTGCTAGTTTTAGGGCTCGGGGTTTCAGATCGTTTCCTTTTTTCAAATCCTTTTTTGTCGTTATTTCTTTGTTCCTTCTTTTTAAGCAGCGCTTCTTTTGTAAGATCTTGTGTAATGTATGTGCTTGGTTTCATTTTTTTCTTATTTTTTAATATTTGGATTTTCTTTTGGTAGGTTGTTGTAGATATTAAGATTGGTCTGATTTTTCCGTCTCCATTTCCTCGTTTACCTAGTCTTCGCATTCTATCTATTTCTTCTTCCTTCAGTGTGACATCTATTTCGTTCATCGCTATAGTGATGTGTTTTTTGAGATCTTCATCTGTTTCGTCTTTCAGTTCTGGGATCCCGTGTATTATGAAGTTGTTTCTCTTTTCATTTGTTTCTAGGATCTCCATTTTTTTATTGAGTTTTTCAATTTCTTTTTTTAATTTCATATTTTCTTCTAGAATTGGTTTCATTTTCTCATCTACTTTGATGAGTACTGCCGTTGTGATGTTTTCTGTTATAGTAGCAGTTTGTAGATTTAATTTTTCGTCCAATTTTTCCAACAAGAGTAACATTTCTGGTGAAAGCTGAGTTGACATCTTGCGATGGTAGAACGGAACGTAATTTATTTAATTGAAATGTACTGTAGCGTGTAACAAAACGTAATTCTCGTTTCCGAACGAAGGTTTTATTATAATGTTGGTACTGTGTCACTTCACTTTTGTCTATGATGAATTGTTTGATTTTGTTTGACAGATAACCTCACTCGTTTTGTACAATGTTTTTTATAGTTTTTGCACTAAATCCAATGATTTGCGTCGTGTATCATATGAATTTCGAAGCACTATCACTCACAAAACTCGTAGACCGCACTTTTTGTTCAGGGTTGTGGTGTTTAACAATATTATTTGGCAAAATTACAGCAGCGTTGCACTAAAGCGTCTAACGTATCCGAGCACCGGAACCGGAAGCGGGCAGAAGCTAGTTAATAATATTTTATATAAGTTTTGTACGAATTTTCGAGTGCTCGACGAACTGTCAAGTCTTTTTTGTAAGTAATAAAATTATTATCTCATTTGTCAATCAAAACATAAGCAATCGTAGTACGGTTTTTATACAGTAAAAGTAGCCAGAGACCTCTGATCTCAGATATCTGACAGTACCAATTAACACACTGTCAGATAAAAACTCTCCCGTGTAGAATAACGACTACCAACATCAATGAATGAATTTTAATTTTGTCTTATTTTTGGGTTACAATATGTTAATTTATTTTATTTTAATGATTGGATCATGTTATTCATTTATTATTATATATATTTTTATTGATAGACAACAGGTGCTAACAGTTTTAGGTGCTCTTCTTAGCACGCGGGTGGCATACCACCAAATGCTACTACTGAAGAATTAATAATAGAAGAACCCAATAATATATGAAACATAAACTTCGATGTAGAGTCATTCTTCCTTGTTTTTCCCACTTGACTTTGCCCAAGAAACCACCTTAGACCCGCCGCTCAGCAGTAGCCCTAATTGTAGGTATTAGTTTTTGATAACGCATAATTAAAAATTGATTACTAGGTGAACGATAGCTGGTCTGGGTATCGCAGGTTCATTTCCAACTTCCGGTCTAGTTTTTATGTGTTTAAAGATTTATTTATTTTTGGAACATAAACATATGGATACAAAAAAGAAAGAAACGATGATAGCTGCAAAAGTAAAAACTGGGTCGCAACTATCAACGCCGTCTTAAACATTAGGAAGACATTTGTTCCAGACATAAAAAACATAAATTCTACTTATGTAACAAAAAAAAAGAAAATAAAAATAATGAAGTTTTTATGTGTTGGTTTATACTTATGTTTGTTAACGACTGCAAATACACCCATTTTTACAAACTTACGCATCATAGAATAGTGAGGGGAAACGTCTTAGTCTTAATGCACAGATTAAACATCATGGTTATGTTGTTAAGCGTACTGCTGATTTCATCCTTCATACACACACAATTGTGTTTACGTAAAGATGCGTAGAACAATTCTAAATAAATCAAAGGAACGTGCCGAGTATTAAAATAAATAAAACACAGACAGTTTCCATCCAAAATATTTACATCTAAAACATAAAAATACAAAATTTTAAAGCATTTATCACTTGCTTACTGCGTAAATCTGGTGATAATGAGGTACATATGTATTCAGGTGATGTTGGCCGGATGTCACTTTAAATAAATAGTATGTAAATATCATACTAAAATAGTGTTATTAGATTTAAAACATCTTGACAGAACTTTGATTTGCCGACGGTGTACCTACGTTGTAATAATCGTGATGAATTAAGGAAAAGTGAGTTTAAAATTACAACTAAGTAAAATTACATTTTATTTGACGCAAAATACCTGTTACAAATGATTACAAAAAATCTCTCTCTGATGTGCCCGTATTTATATAAATTCACACACGGCACCGCGCACAGCCGCGGAGGGTGAACACACGTACACCGCTCGACCGCGCGGTCGAGCGGTGTACGTGTGTTAGGTATCAACGCATTTCAAAGTGTCTTGTTGTACAACGTGACATCCGCCTCACCGCCCTCCGCGGCGGAGCGCGGTGCCGCGTGTGAATCGCCTAAGACCATTAACCTATTTCACAACAAAAATAGGTATACGGAAAAAAAAATGGTGAACAAATTTAGAAGTGAATCTCACTTCTAAATTTGTAAATTATTATGAATTGAGTGAAAACTTTAACATAAAAAGTTCCTGGCACCTGTTTAGTAAGATTTGTGCCAGGAGGCAATAAATTCTGACAATTTCATAATAGGATTTCCAGGCAAACAAATAGTTGGTTCTTATCTAAGTATATACGAAAAGATCTTACTTTTAATTATCTTAATTTTACGAAGAGCGTGTGATCCAGGTTTAAATCAACTCTCATTGTATTTTACTTTCACAAAAATCTTCACACGCAGACTGAGACTAGACACGCTAAAATAAATTTTCACGTTCTGTTTGGCCATAAAAAAACGTTTTCACTTATTTCGATGCTGAGGAATACACATGTATTTGAAAACGTTTTAAAGCCTGCACACACGAAGTTTTTAAAACGCGCGTTTGTAGTAATACACACGCGCGTTAGCATCGCGTTTGTATCGAATCAAACAAACTGCTCTGTAGAATAAAAGCGCGTAGTCTATGCACGTTTCAAAAAATAGTGACTAAAAACAATGGTTTGCCCTACCCTCAAAGTAAAGAATCTGAACAGTATAGTTACTAAGTTTCAGAATTCAAAATTTTCTTGGTGAAGTTAAGGTAACACGAAATTTGGCAGTTACAAATCCAGTCTGCCTGTTACATTACCCTTCTCCTGCCTACCTTACCTTAGTACAATCTGAGAATAAGCTTATAATTTTCATTTTAAATTCAAATCGGACCAGTAACCATTAACAAAATAATTAGGGAATAATTTGCGTCCAGTTTTAAGAAAAACAATTTTTCTTAAATCTAAATATAAATCTTAGCCTCGGAGACGCGGGCGCCATCTTGCAGACTCGTCTGTGAGTTAGTGCGCGCCTGGCGACTGCTTGGGGAGCGGACATGTAGCACTGACTCCACCACCACCTCCTCTATGAAGGGCTGGCCATCAGCATCTGAAAATGAGGATTTATTTTTCCAAAAATATTAATATTATCAGGGATAGTTTGGCACCAATAAAAAAGTTTCCCAGTACCATGGAATTTGATAGATACCCTGGGCTATCGCAGCTGGATAGAATTGGTCAAAATAAAAAATTTAAACATCTTTGATCTCTGCAGGTCTTAACAATACATAGTATGTAATATTGCAAAAGCTGTTTCATTGTTTACCGATGGTATTAACTCAAATGCATTTCTTTAATAATTTTACGGAACTCTAACTACAAGTCGGCTTTCGACAATTACTATGATTTCCATATAGATAATCCCGAGAATTTCATAAATCTGGTATAATCCAAACCCAAGTAAAGAGAGTTAAAAAATACGACGAAAAACTTCTGGAGAAGGTAGTCCCTTGCGCCTTCGTCTTGGCGGGAGCTCTCCCGCGCCTTCATATTTAACTATTTTTGTCGCGGCATACCGTTTTTTCTTTTTTTTTAGCCTGTTCTGTCCCACTCCTGGGCAAAGGCCGTTCGCGATTCTTCGCTTCTGTGGTCCAATTGGGCATAAATCCGTCCAGTTCGTCCTGCCATCTCCTTCGTGGTCTGCCGCGACCCCGTCTTCCCGTCTCAGGGCTCCAACTCTGTGCTACTTGAGCCCACAGTTTGTCCGGTTTACGTTTTATTATGATCTTTAATTTACTTTATTATAAAGCCTTGTCTTAAGTCACTCGAGTATTTATTACCTTCGAGCAAAAAATGTAGTTTCCGATGAAAGTATAGAATCCTAGCTGTTTCGTACCGGATTTGGTGAGACGCCATAATTTGTGACATGGCTGTTATTTTCAAACTATTTATTGCCTATTACTCATCCTGCCTACCTTGTTTTTAACCAAACCAGTAAGTATGAGTTGTCATGGTTAAAACAAGTTCTCATTTATTATACCGTGTTATTGCGTGACAAACAAGTTAAGACAGATAAATGAGTCATCTAAGAATATCCGCAGAATTTGCACCTTTGATTCTCAGGAAAAAAATGGCCTATGATACAGGCTGGGCTATAATAACGCCGACTAGAGGTTATCTCCAGATTTGGAGTACGGAAAGCACTTCGAAACTGTAGATAACCAATTTTACTTAAACGAAATTTTCCTTTGTTATTAAGCAAAGCTGTGTTCTAATCAAGACGGATTAACCATGATAATACCCTGAAGATAGTCCTACCTGTATGGCATCAATCCTTAGGGTCAATTAAGAAACAAAAATGTCTCAAATAAACATGGTCAACTATGGTAACAACTTGTAACAGATAGATAGACCATTAACCATATAAGCCATTAACGAGAGTCCTAGAGCAGAAAACTTTGAATCAAAAATAAAATAAATTAGATACATCTTGTCTGTAGAACTATACTCCAATACAATCACGGCTCACTAATTCTAAAAATAGATAAAATACATCGATTCACCCAATTTTCACAATCTGTGTAAACTTAGACGACCTTGTAGTACAGCCAAGCAAACGAACAGTCACCTCCTAAATATACATAGACAATAACCGCCACTCTCTTATGTACTAAGTTTACAACTAAACATTGTAATCAAACTTTCGAACACTTGAACTAAAATCAAAAGTCTAACGAAAGAAACACAGTTTATGGTTAGTTCATTATACTACGAGGACGCAGGACGTGCGATGCATACTAATCGTTAGCTATACATCGACAGGTATAATAGAAACTATTTTGAATAAGGTCTTGGATACGCACCGTTGGCTCCTGTCTGTAGATTGGACCTCGCCGGGGCTGCAGCAGCGAGGTAGACGATGGTGAGGAGAAAGATCAGCAGAAGGGTTCGCATCTTGGCGCATGCGCGGTGAATACTGAGCGCGCGACGCTTGGATGTGTCATTGTATGACTGCGTTATTCTGTAACAAGCTTATTTTTTTTATTCCAATAGATTTATTGGAAGAGGTGTGTTTCTGACGCGATTATTTTGGATTTGCGCTAGTTAACTTTGTAATTAGGTTTTTACAGCACTAGTGCCATTTTTTCTTATTGTTACGAGCCTGGTTGTAGTTGATGTAGTGATATTACGGTACATTACCCGCCAGGTGCAGTGAAAGTAAGATGATTCTACAGTTAATTCTACGGAAATTCCAGATCTAGTACACATACTAAAGTAGACTAAGTACTTTTATTCAGTTTAGTTAGTTTTTTTATGGGTCTAGTAGGTACAGTGTAAAATGTTGAGTAATGAAGACGTAGTTAAGAATTTAGTTCGGCACTTGTTCGGCATTAAATGTTGTTGTCAGTTGAGCTGTGTAGAAGCAACCATTACTTTATAATGATATCTCCCTAATCTTATATTTAGTGTAACAAATGTTATATTACTGTATACTTTATTAATTACGTAGCACTTTTTGCAGAATAACACAGTTTTAATTGCATAAGACTGTGTCGAGTGGGGGTGCGATTTCCAAGTCGCAAACAGTCGAGACATTACATTAGGAGTAGCGTTTAATTTATAAGATTTAAGACAAAACTTCTTTCTCAAAATCTTTTTTAGGGAGAGGAAAATTACCATTGCGTTAATTTCACCACAATCGCATTTTTCGGATTATTCCGATCTGTCACCCCGTTTTGTCCCCACGGGTGACAGATAGGAAAAAAAAGTTCGATTTATCCCCCAGTTAGCAATGTGTGGAACACATTTTCTATTAATCTCTTCACGCTACTGCGCGTCTAGTACTTTTGATTGATTTAAATACTAAGTATCTCAGTATTTTCAGTATTTTACCCAACCCATGGGGACAAAACGGGGTGACAGATCGGAATAACCCCATTTTTCGTACTGGTCTGACTTCGCCAAATGTTTGTACCTATTGTTTGGGAAATACAAACTATACCCCAGATTTATTGGAATAACGTTCATATTGAGTTGCATCAAATACGTAAATACTTGGCCAAATACGCCAAATGAAGTTGCACCATAAAATATTTTCGCTCTCTATTATTTACCAAGTTATAAATTCTATTTAGAAACAGGACATTGTCACACCGTAACCGGAAAAACCGCTATTCGCTATTCTTATGCTAACACAATCTCACCATATACCGCAAGCTGTTGCACAATAAACTCAAACACATTTGCGACCAATCTTGTCGGCTGACATACATTCAGACTTTTTTGTCTCAACTTAATAAAGTACTTAAATGAGGTATCATTAAATGAGTAGCTGCGTTAATAAAAACTGGTATTACTTACACAACTATTACTATTATGATAATAATAAAAATGAGTTTTAATCTTGCTTAAGTTCTAATAAAGTAACTGACTGATTGAATGACTATTGATAGGTCAACGCGCAGTCCAAACCGCTCGTCCTAGAGACTTGAAACTTGCAGGGTAAGTTCTTTTACAGAGTAGGTAATCCGTACTAATATTATAAATGCGAAAGTAACTCTGTCTGTCTGTCTTTCTGTCTGTCTGTCTTTCTGTCTGTCTGTCTGTCTCTTCTTCACGCCTAAACAACTGAACCGATTTGAATGAAATTTGGTACAGATATAGTCTGGGACCCGAGAAAGGACATAGGATAGTTTTCATCCCGGAAATCCCCCGGGAACGCGAACTATTATTCCACGCGGACGAAGTCGCGGGCAAAAGCTAGTCACTAATAAAGGGTTTTTGAAAATTCAAATAGGGGATAGAAATCCACGCGGGCGTTGCCGCGGGTGGAAACTATTAGTTCATTCATATAAAAAATGGGTTTGAATCTGGCTTAGGTTTATAAAGGTACTAATTCGAGCGTGAAATACATTTTATGTTTTTAAGTATGGAGAAAGCTATGCGAGTCTTGACTGACAGTTAGAATGATGTTGATAAGGTTTTTAAAGTCCTGTTTCGCAATAACCCAGTAACCTAGGCCTCTGTGACGCTTCTAGTCTTACAAGCAGCTTCAATCAAGATAAGAATACCTGATGACCATTTAATAACAATCAAGTACTTACCAGACTTCGGATTACTACTAGGAAATGATTTTACTGATCTTGGGAAAAAACACAGTGCTCCGGAGCAGGCGTTCTGGCTACTGGGTTTGGCTTGTTTCGGTTTTTTTAAGTTAATATCATTTATTTGGAACAAAAACAGATACAAACGATGGCAACTGCAAAAGTTAAAAACTGTGGCGCAGGGACAGTTTGTGTGAAGTTTTTTTATATGTTTGTGGAGTGTTTCAGACGGGACTTTTTTTAAGCTAATATTGTACGGTCAGAGTGAAAGACAAAAAAATTAAGTTACAAAATAAAGTTAAAAAATATTTTTTTACGGTTAGACTGAAACGATTTTTTATTGTGACGGTGCAAACTGAGCTTATCTGGATTAGTAGGCATTTTGGCCTTAATATTATTTTGAAGGATGTTTTGGACTATTATTAAGAACAATATTCTTGTTTCGAGCAGAGTGGACGAAGCTACCCGGCCGATACGCTTACCAAGCCAGAGTTCCGCACTTAGTAGGCCTGTGGCCCCAAGACCAAAAGCTTGTATAACTAGTTAGTTAACTCTTGGGACCTCCAGCAGTGTTGATTATGAACTCAATTATATCAAAAACAATCACCATCAAGATATTTGAACTCTTGACCTCTCATTCGACCTCTGGACCATCATCTCGGTGTTAACTGTCAAACTCTCCTCCATCCTCGTAAATTTATCACATTATAAAGAACCTGTATTTACTTAAAAACTTTTTTAAATCCTTATTTAGTGGTCGTTAAATTGTCATAAATATTTTATGGTGTCCTAATAAAAGTTTAATTGTCATACATTATTCAAATAGCTATTGAACCTTCGAACACTGATTCGAGACACAATAGAAAGACAATAGCAGCTCTACAGCCGGCTGTCGCTTAGTCGTCGAAAGGGTAACTGCTTAACGATTGATCAAACTGATTATAATTTTAATTGTGATATTGGTGGAGGAAATACTTTGTGATGAGTATGTATTCATCCCTGATATCGCCTATGTGAGCACTAAGAATCATCAATACTCCAACCTTCTCCTTTATGAAAAGAAGCCTTTATTTTTTTGGTGAGTGGGAAATCATCCAATGACTGCTTCCGTCCTGGGTGCGGCGGGAGGGCGTGTCAGACTCTTACTGACTAAAACCCACTCATGTTCCTTCGATTGCCCTTTATGTTCCAGGGTCACGGTAACTATTATAAACATTCCGCAACCCCGGCAGGCGTTGGCCCTGTTGGCCCCTTCCTGAAAAGAAGCCTTTACCCTCTGTTTTTCGGTAGGGTTCCGTGCAGAAAGGGTAAATCGGGATCCTATTAATAAGACTAACTAAACTAAGGAATCAGGCTTTATCTTATGAATGATAGTTAGTTAGTTGAGATGTTTACCGATGTATTCTTATTGCGGCTATAACAACAAAAACTATTAAATATTTATAATATTCAACGAGACAAATATTCGGGGGGCTCCCGCACATTAATCCTGATATTTTTGCCGATAATCGCAAGAGCCCTCAGTGCGCGAGTCCGACACGCATGATTTACGGCTGATAATGATGCAAATATGTTATTATAAGTGACTAGTTTAACATGTGGTACCTACCTTTACGTGATCCTTCTTATTATGCAGCTTAATTTTGTTATACTGGAGTCAATAGACCCATATAATTAAACAGCTCACATTTAAATAGAGCCCATTTTATCTTAAGTCATTTCTGCGGATGCATCGCGAGAGCAATGTCCTGTTTATAGACCTTTAATCTAGATCAAAAATGATTCATTTTTATTTCTTTCTACGCGTGACTGCGTGTGATGATTGTCAAAAAACCTGGGAGTGTGTTTACACTGAGTAAGTACGTCTCTCCTCACATGTGTGTTTACACTGAGTACGTCTCTCCTCACATTTGAATTATTACAAAATCTGGCGAAAGATTCGTTGGCATGATTCCATGATTTGATGATATGACATGATTGGTGACTAAATTTCCCAAACCTATAAGAACTATGCTTTTTATTGCATTTGTATGCCCATTAAAGTATATACCTATAGGTAGACCTCATGTTTTAATAGTAGTATTTACGGATATTAAGCTATTTAAAGCAACGCCCCTAGCAAAAGAACTTGTTTTGCTGTATTAAGCAATTGAGAGCAACTTTAAAATTACACAGTAGATTTACACAATTGGCAGCATCGAATCTTTTTTATACTATCACTATAGAAATAAAAAAAAACATAAAGGGGTTTTAATCGATTTATTCCAAACACATTACCAAAAGTTAAAATAGGGGTTAAAGCTCGAGTAGTACCATCCAGGATTCATCATCACATCATGTTGCGGCATCGTGTATTTGAACATGTCCTTCCATGGATCTGGCATCCTCGGGGTGAACGAAGACTGCTGTATCCTCGAATATGAGGGCTGAGGTATCCTAGGGAATGAGGGTTCGGGTATCCTAGGGAATGATGGCTCTGGTATCCTATGAAACGTAGGCTTTGACATCCTTGTGTGATACGCAGAGTTCGACAAACTTGAGAACGTAGGGAAAGGATCCGGGAAGAACAAATCATTCATCATCGGCTTTATGAATGAATTCGACCAAGGATTGAAATCTGCGATCTTGGGACTTGCAGATGCTGAAGCGGAACCCGAGTTAGCTGAAGAAGAAACTGACACTGATCCTGGCATAATCTTAATGGTTCCTGATACCCCATCGCCTTCTTTTGTAATCGTGATAGGCATCGGCATTTTACCGTCAACAGATTTGAAGATGTAGTTTCCTTTGCTATCTGTCTTGACCATGGAGGAGTCTATCGGTGGGTAAAACTTCACCCCTGTCATGTAAGATAGTCTGCCGTACCTGGAGTCCATGCCGGCGATACTGGCCACGCCCATTCCATTGTTGACAGAGGCGTGGGCAAAGACATGGTGCGGTGTCGGTGCTCTGGTGGTTGTGGTCGATGCCTTTGTCTTGTATTGTTCTACTTTGTTGCTGGACTGACTTTTTGATTTAAGTTCCGCTAGAAATAAATAAAAACAAGAACTATAAAAATGAGTAAAATATCTGATTCGGGTCTAGTATTTAATAAATGACCAAAATTCTTCACAAGATTATTTAAATCTGATTTCCGTTCAGAGGTTAGAATTAATTATGTCTACAAAAGTGGCCTATAAATTTATCTTGATCAGAATATGTACATCCGTTTTATTATTTTTATTAAACTAAAGGATGTATGAACAGTTACCTGCTCCCGTTGCGGCCACGGCAAATATATAAACAGCGAACACAGTTCCAATCTTATTCATGTTGCAGACCAAACAGAAATGCATGACAAACATCGATCTCTCACTTTATATCCTCATCGTAAAATTACAAGTTTTCGACTTTATAGCATAAGAAACGGTTCTTAATATAGACGCTACGACAGATCTGTTTTTAAAGATAATTTCTCTACTATTATTTTACAAACGTAGTTTTGATTATCCATTTTTAGCTCTTGAACGTGGCAATCATAGTCGAAGGTGGTGAGCAATTGTATGAAGCAATTATTTTACTTTTTTCATCTTTGCCGCAATGATCTGAAGTAACAGTACCATGATTGTTCATTCTAAAACAAAAAAAGCAGTGGTTATAGAAAAAAGCTGTTATAATCATTACATTGTTTTTGTGTTTATGTAGATAATGATAAGCTAAAAGATTATTTGCAACACTGCTTTATTATGTATTGATATATTCAATTTACATTGCTAATCGGTTCTTAATACAAAAAAGTGAGTACCGCAAAATCATAATGTGTAATAGCTATAAATATAACGGACATTTTGATAGGTTGATCATCAGGAGAACGTTTTGCCCACTCGTTTAATTAAAATTGCCTGTCAAATGCCCTAGGTTATAGGTGGCTAACAATATAAATTATTTTATGGTATTTGACACACGAATACAATCTAGATTAAAATGTTAATTTACTTTAATAGAATTTCTTATCTTTTTCTGCTCGTTATGGCTAACCATATTAGGGAAATTGTAGTTTGATATTCAAACTGCTTCCCACAACCTTATATCCTTAAAAGGATTGACATCAATATTTAAACAACGCGACATGGCTGCTTTCTTTAGTATTTGCTTTTGTCTCACTGTGATTCAGAATACCGTTGAAGTCTCTAAATAAAATGTCCGTTTCTACGGAGACACATCTACACGACCTGTCTATAAAAGTGCCTTTGAGATGCGTGCAGTATTAATCGTAGAATATATACCGTGTTTAGCTCTAAGCATAAATAAAGTTATTTATGAGTCATCGTGGCTTTATGTTTTTAATCAGAAATAATTTATCAAATAGAGTCGATTATTTTTATCGTCACCTTGCTACTGTAACTCGATCTGTTATTTTTATTGATTCTTGATAAAAATCTTTTGATGTTCGTTGAGTATCATTTTTCAAATTGTCCCAATAGATTAATGTACGTATCTATGCCTTTTCCATAATAAATTGGCGTGAAATTATAACTACCAATTAAATAACTACTACTATTAGATAGTTTCTCCATCAATTACTTTTAAACGGTGTCCTATTCAAAAGGAGCCCATTCTGATTTATTAGAATGGCCGCAAAAATACCATGTAGGTGGGTAAAGCAATTACTTTAGAGCATAATTTGCTATCGAATGTATCAAAATTTACACCATTTTTGTTATAGTCTATGGTTATTTTTTGTTCGTTGCTTATTTAAATTTGATAACGGTTTATGTGAATCTGCTAGAGAACATTTGTCTACTTATTAATCCATTAAAGAATGTGGCAGAGTCATTTGTTATTGTCATCACTATGTATGAGGCGGTACAGTTACTCACGGTGAGCACGCACCATTAACTTAATGATCGACTTATGATTTATTTCACAAAGGCCTACTGGGTAACAAAAACATTTGCGTTATGGTAGCTTCTGTCCGGGACTTCGTACATGTAGAACTCACAATTTATCTGTTTACTAGCTTTTGCCCGCGAATTCGTCCGCGTGGAATAAGAGTTCCCGTTCTCGGGGGATTTCCGGGATGAAAACTATCCTGTCCTTTTTAGGGTCCCGGACTATATCTGTACGAAATTTCATTCAAATCGGTTCAGTGGTTTAGGCGTGAAGAAGAGAGAGACAGACAAACAGAGTTACTTTCGCATTTATAATATGAGTATGAAAGTATGAATAGTATGAGTATATGAGTATGATTTTAAATCAAAATGGTACCTAATTTTTTATTTATTTTAAGGCTAAAATAGAGATTACCGAATATTTTTTGACAACTACGCATACGACGAAGTCACGGGCAACAGCCAGTTTTCCATGTAAATAAAACCGGCCAATTGCGAGTTGGGCTCGCACACCGAGAGTTTCGTACACACTTGTAGGTAAAAAAACCTTATTTCAGTAATTTTTTTTTTTTTAGATCGATCTACAAATTTACTCCTTTAAGGTTTTTCCTCTACTGCCAATTTTCATTGTCATAGGTAATCAATCGCAAAGTATCCTATGAGTTGATTCGATTTTTGCAACCTAAACGGCCGTAACTTTTTGTTTCCTTGAACTTTGATTTTTTCACAGCTTCAAGGGACCCTAGACCTGAGTTGGTAATGTTGGTATACAATTTTAATTTTGATTCGATACTTCCACGCGTTCTCGAGATAAAGGGTATTTACAGACAGACAGACGGACAACAAAGAGATCCTTTAAGAGTTATTGTTTTTTCCGGAACCCTAAAACTGCCGTTTTTAAATGTGTTGCTCAATGCAAAACTCGAGAATTCAATTGTTTAAGATTAATTTATATTCTACTAGCTTCTGCCCGCGGCTTCGCTTGCGTTAGAAAGAGACAAAAAGTAGCCTATGTTACTCTCCATCCCTTCAACTATCTCCACTTAAAAACTCACGTCAATCCGTCGCTTCGTTTTGCCGTGAAAGAAAGACAAACAGACAGACAGACAGACACTTATATTTCCCATTTATAATATTAGTATGGATTGCCCTTACTAATAATCACTGTGTAAAGTTATGCAATGAATAAAGCTTGTGTAACCATACATTTTTTGACGTATAAACCTGTCATAACTTTATGCAGCGTTTATTAGTAAGGCGCTATGTGTATCTAATATCCCAAGAAAAACTAACGATTATTATCGTCGGGTGATGTCTGAAATAAATCGATTTCTTAAAAAAAAACTCAATTAAATTGACTTATACTTTAATCTTTTGGATTAAGAGTTATATTTATCTGATTATACTATAGAAAAAACCTTTCTTTGTCGCCTTGAGACTGCGCAGAATAACAACAATGACAAACATGCAATCGGTAAAAAAAAAAGTTTTTTCACATTTCTCATTTGTGGAAACACAATAATCATTAACACAAAATGGACCCAACTATTCGTCTTTTTATTTTAAATTTGGCAATAAATGATCGAGCCTGGATCCAGAAGAATGTATTAAAATTATTAGTTTGCCTACTTTTAAATCTTGGATATTTTTTCTTAGAGTAGTCGGCTACGAAACACCGGCTCCATTTTGTTTATATTAAGCAAAACAGCCTTGACTTCGGAAAAAGTTGTATTTTATATATTATATATTTATTTATTTTATCAATTGTTATTATGCGGCCAAGGCAAAAGTAATTAACAATGATTTTGAAGCTCCTTCACTGAAATAAAATATCTCGATGTTCCATCCCTCATCGAGGCTTATTTAATTGGTCTAGACTTCTAGTGCTTAGTAACTCTGACTGCTCAGCCGGAAATCGTGGGTTGGATTCCCCACAAGGACAAACTTTATGTGATGAGCATGATAGTTTGTTCTCTCTCTGGGTGTAATCCGTACTAATATTATAAACGCGAAAGTAACTCTGTCTGTCTCTTCTTCACGCCTAAACCACTGCACCGATTTACATGAAATTTGGTACATAGGATAGTTTTCATAAGTAAGGGCATTAGTGTGTATCTACTATTCACAAAAGACTCCCTGCAAGTTTTATGACTCTAGGCTTAAGGCTGTGGGTTGATATATTATATCAACTGTCAGTCAATCAGTCATTCAGTTTACCATTTTACATAATATAGATTATTATTTTTATTTAAGTAATTATTTTACATAATATCTAGCAAATTTATGCCCTTACTAATAATCACTGTGTAAAGTTATGCAATGAATAAAGCCTGTGTAACCATACATCTTTTGACGTATAAACCTGTCATAACTTTATACAGCGATTATTAGTAAGGCGCATAAATTATAATAGATTTTTATGGTGCTTTATTGGTATTTCATACCACGCATGTAATATATATAAAAATGTGTACTAAAATCAATCAAGCAAAAGTTATGAGTAGGTATACCATTCAGCATATATACCTCATAAACAATCAATATTATGATTATAGCCAAACAAAACTTGTTTTTGCCTAATGACATTATCATATCTGTTTGATTAGGATAGTTACCGTGAGGTATTTTGCATAATATTAAGTATATTTTCCATACTAATATTATAAATGGGAAAGTGTGTCTGTCTGTATGTTTGTCTTTCTTTCACGGCAAAACGAAGCGACGAATTGACGTGATTTTTTAAGTGGAGATAGTTGAAGGGATGGAGAGTAACATAGGCTACTTTTTGTCTCTTTCTAACGCGAGCGAAGCCGCGGGCGAAAGTTAGTAGTCAAATATTCCTTTACCACCCTAAAATTACGAACTACTCAACTTCCTAACAAGTTTTCTAATAGTAAGAACATCTTCTGTCTCGCAACTTTTAGGTCAATAACTTTAAAACTATTTAATACCGATAGGCCTTAGTTTTTAAAAAAAGAACCCGCAGAATAAGGAACATTAATTTTTTTAAAATTAGAAAATATTCAATAAATTCCTTGAATTTTCTCGGACTGAATATTTTGATAAAAATAATTTCAAATATTCGCCTAATTGGACCAGGCGTTCTCAAGTATTGTGCTTAGTAACATCTTTTGCGATATTTTTTAATCTAATATTCTCTTCTAATATATAAAATTTTCGTGTCACAGTTTTCGTTGCCATACTCCTCCGAAACGGCTTGACCGATTTTGATGAAATTTTTTGGGCTTATCCGGTATCTATGAGAATCGGCCAACATCTATTTTTCATCCCCCTAAAAAAATTTTACGCGGTAAAATTTTTAACGCGGGTGAAACCACGGGAGGCAGCTAGTTTATATTTATATACATCCATACTAATATTATAAATGGGAAAGTGTGTTTGTCTGTCTGTCTGTCTGTATGTTTGTCTTTCTTTCACGGCAAAACGGAGCGACGAATTGACGTGATTTTTAAGTGGAGATAGTTGAAGGGATGGAGAGTAACATAGGCTACTTTCTGTCTCTAACGCGAGCGAAGCCGTGGGCAAAAGCTAGTGTATTATTAAAAGTTTAGGTTGACGAAAGCTTGTGACTTTTATTCAATAAATATCTTACATTAGCAGCTAACGCCATCTGTCTTATATAGCTTAAACTACTGTTACACTCAGTATCTTCTGCGAGGAGGCTTCGCAGCTTCGATACAACTTTGCGACGTAGTTCCTTCAAATTCCGCTGCGAAATAAGAATACAGAGATCTCTACTTATTATATTCAATGTACTCAGTGATTTCCACATTTGTCCACTGCACATAGTGTCTCAGAGTACTTTTAAAGTACTCTGTGACACTTTAAAGTGTCCACGATTTTTAATAGTCCTAATACATTCTTGTTTTGTTTCAGCAATACCAAAAAATCTTTGGATATATCGGATTGTGTTAAAGACGACATCTATGTTCAAAAAGAGGTAGTAAGAAGTGAAAATTGAGAACGGATATAACAACAAATATACGAATAACATTAGATAATGATTTTGGAAATATAACTTTAAATGTGGCTGAAAAGAAATTTTAAACAAAAAATATGAAATATTAAAAGAGTTAAGTAAGTATTTTAAATATGTTACGGACTAGACAGCATGGCGCCAAACCTGTTGATAATGAGAAACGCTGCCATTAGTAGATCAGCCTGTTGAATGGATTAACCAAAACATAACATAAGTTTAGGATTTTTAAATTATATAATCTTAAGGTGCTTTGCTTTGGGCTTAGAGTGCATTAAATACTGTAAGGCTACAAGATCGGCATAAACTACAACCCACTGGAAATTCGTCAATCTCATGTTTTGTAGGTAAATAAACTATAATACCTGCAGTTCAGTGTAGGCTATATAAAACACATAATACATAAATTGATGCTCATACCTGATAATATTCGTTCCAATCTACATCTTAATTTTGCAAACAAGGATTATCGGTTGAAGAATATCTTCAGACCCACTCATCTCAGGTTGACAACCTGTCTTAAAACGCTCCTAAAAGACTAATTTAGATCTGCCTTGTCAATGACGTCATTAAAAAACTTGAGCACTAAATAATATAATTTGAGGAAACTAGGAGCAGTTTTCTCAGTTTGCCTAAAAGCCTGTCACACCTATTTGGCCTATTAATATACTAAATTAAATATTCTAGCTGACCCCAACAGACCTCAACCTGTCCAATGGTTGTGGTCTTATTTATACCCAAAAATCCCATATGAAACGATCTGTTTTTTCAAAACTTAGCTATAATATGAATTTAAATAAATTATAAGTATAAAAAGTTTGAATATTAACTTGCACACTCCGTACTAGTGAATTGTGAGGGAACAAAGAGTGCAGCTAAGTTATCTCCTGTACAGTTGGCTAATCCTCGTTGACATTGACCATCGTTTCTTAAATCAGTCAGAATGACATAACCCTTACGTGTGGGATCAATTACAGCCTCCCCTCATTACAGACGCTTGTGTTTAATGCTTCTATGAAACATTTTCAATGTAAATTGAAACGTAGATTTGTCAGTATTACATTTCGGGCGCCAAGTCTCATCAAGCAGCTGAAACATCTTAATGTTGACAAGACCATGAACACCACCATGTAGAAAACAAAGGAATTTCAATAAGATACTTTTACCTATTCTTTAACTTTTGAAATTATACGACAACATAATAATAGATAACCAAAATGTACTGGACGTTAGATCACCGATCGAAACCCACCTTGCAACAAATACCATTGAACTTGTAGCGCTATATGCTATATCTACATTATCTATAAGCAAGCGTGATTTAAGACCATCTGAAGATATTAATCTCCAAGCATTTCTAAATCACGTTTGAGACAGTAAGATAGTTCATTCACCTTACAATAGATGTTATAAACCATCAGTTCGACCCATACCATCCTATATAAACCGTTCATTGTGATCTCAGCAACTATTCCTTTATAGAGTCTAACTTATGTGTACGGAGTTTTATTGCAAGGACGTTATGTTTGTTTTAAAAGCTTTAGTATCAGTTTTAGCTGTAAATTCGTTTGTGGAAGCTGTTCCTGTGGTGTTTAAAGGTAAGGTTTTTTGAGAGACATGTGATTTGCTTTTTGTATTAAAGAGAAAGATATTTCGTGTCAGTTCCTGATTGATTGTTGAACTGTTTAAGTTGAATGCGTAACTGATAAATTGTTCTAATTTTTAGATCAACTATTGTATGAATTGTTACGTTTTGATTGTAAGAGTAAATTGGAAAATATGTTAAATAATATTCTACTAAACATAGAAAATAATAAAAAAAACAATATTTATTAATCTTTAAATTAATGTATCATGTTTCTGTGTTTGATGTGTTATAGAACGACTTCATTTTGTTACATTTAAAATATAATAGATAGTCTGTGCGATTATTCCAAACTAGTAAACATATTACATATGAAACTATTACAATTACTAATAAATAAATTTGTTTCAGAATCTACACCGAATGGGGAAGCCATAGTAGCCATATCGTCCTCCGACCCAAATGTGGAGAAATATTTTACTGAACAATTTGCAACAAGATCCGGATTCAAACAATTAAATAATGAAGACCAACATTATCCTTTCAACAACGTAGCACAAGGACCTCAAGTTCCAGTACATTCAAGCTACAGCGTTGCAGTTCCTGGGAAAGCTTTAGCAGGATCAGGAAGAAGCTTCGCATCAGCATCCACCGGACCATTCCTACCAATCTTTGCATTCCCTATAGCTCCCGAAGGCTTCGGTTTCAATGACTTTGGCCTCAAAGACTGGGTTCGAAATATTGAAAGTTTCTATAACCCCAGCTTCCCTGGAAACGGTCCAGTAAATACTGCAACTGCTATTAGTGATAACGGTCATGTGTATGGAAGTGTCAATGGAGTTACTTTTGATAATAGAGAAAAAAACACAGAAAATCTTGATAACATATCCAAAAACATTGAAACTTTTAGCAGTAGTGACAAAACTATACCTTTTGGTAAAAAACCCAAAACTTTAGCTACTTTTAACAACAATGCCGATTATAGGAAATATTAGATAATATTCAAATTATGTGTTTGTATAAGTAAAACAACTGCGAAAATATAGTTTGACTATAGAGCCAGTGAATAGTGTAAAAATATTTATAAAGAATAAACACAATTTTAAAATCAAGGTCTTTATTGATTTTTTATCTTTATAAATAAATACAAGATTCCCAAAGGTATTGAGACAAGTTAACATATTGTCGTCTCAACATCTTTTTACATCCTGTCAAACGCTTCAGTAGTATCCACTGTTGATGGCGTGAGAGTGAGCAGCCTGGAAGCCGGGAGCGTTGATGCTGGTGGCGCCGCTGTGCTGGAGTCCACCGGGATGCTGCTGGACAGCATGGGCGGTGCTGGCACCAACTCCTCCATTATTTTCAGCGGCAGACACAGCTGATCCGTAACCAAGACCCGAGTTCTGAGCTGAGGACACAGACGATCCGAAGCCAGAATTACGGGCAGAGGAGAGCGCTAATCCGTAACCGTTGTTAGCCGAGGAAAGAGCGGATCCGTAACCATTGTTAGCCGAGGAAACAGCGGAGCCGTATCCGTTAATGTTCTGCGCCGAAGAGACAGCGCTGTTGAAGCGGGCGAGGCCACCGCTCTGAGCTGACGAGACAGCGGATCCGAAGTTGTTGTTACCCAGCGACTGAGCAGAAGACACGGCGTTGTTGTAGCCGCCGTAGTTTTGAGCAGAAGCGACAGCAGACTCGTAGGACGGGCTGGGGACTGCATGGTATGTGGGGTGGTACTGCACTGGGCCGCTGTTAGCGATTCCCACACCACGAGCATAGGTGTTGCCACCGCTAGAGGATCCGCTGCCATAGCCCACTGCTGAACCACCCTCACCAGATTGGAAGGAGGCTCCGATGCCGGAAGAGTGGGAGATACCGCCGATGTTGCTGCTGAAGCCACTGCCGAACCCATAGGAAATGCTAGGGGAGCGGCCGATCCTCATGATCACCCCAGGAATATCTGGAATAGTTAAAAAATATTATTAAACAAACATAAATAACTTTATCAAATTATCTTGGTTTCCTCGTTGAATAATAATTATTTAATTAGATAATAATAGCCCATGGAAACCTATTCATTTACTGAATGTCTCCCTGTGCCCTTATAATGAAATTGCCATACTGAAAATTTAGCTGGACAAATAACCTTTTAGTTAGGTATCGACAATTAAATGTTATGCCGTCACTTACCATTGTACCAGATGGGCACTGCATAGCAAGCAGAAAGAACGGTAGCAAGGACGATGAATTTGGCTGCCATCTTTGTTTTCTCTTTCAAGGATGTCTAGACCTTTACTCAGGTGGTTGTGGATGGTTGTGAAACATTCCCCTCAGCTTATATACTAGATCCCCCCACTTAAACCTGACTGGGTCACCACTACATCCAAAGCCATTGACACTCATAAACAAAATTTATCTAACGAGTTACGGTAAACATTTTTGATGGGTACAGGTGATCCGATACCATAAATTGTTAGAGTATCATCTTTAAATTGATAACACAACTGATTAATTGGCCATAATAAAAACGAGTCAGTTCATTTAGAAAAACTAATATAAGGATTCTTAATTAAAATATGTATTTTCTAATTCGTGGAGGTCGATGGAAAGCATTATATCATTTTTAATTATCTTTTCAGTCCTGTGGACATTTGTTTCAAACACATAAATGTCGCCATTTGCTTTAATTAATATAGAAATCAACAGAAAGAAACGATCTCATATGTTAATCAAGTTTTTGCATTTGATGAAGCCGATTTAAATAAATGAGACACTTTAGTCAAATATTGTTTAAATCATTTTCCTGCGAAAGGTACTCCTCAGTTATGTTATCACTGAGGTTTGCTCTACATCCGTTTGTTGAACCGGTTTGGTTAATTTGAAGTAACTGGCAAAATATTTAAGGAGGAAATTTAACCTACTTCTAAAATAAGTGATATTAATAATTGATAAATGGACAATTCTCGCAAAACACGGCCACATATGGAAAGATGGAAAAGAGTTTTTTTTTCTACGGTACACATAATTAAGGGCTTTGAAAAAGAACTGGACAAAAACAATTGTAGAAAATCAGTACCAGTATTGTAACCAGCATAAATACTACAATATGCAAATGAATAATAAAATTTTGTTAAAAGAGATACATTTGTTGCATGACGGACTTAATGATAGTCTATAAATCAATAATTTAGAATCTTTAATCGTTTAAGAAATGATCGGTTAGGTCATAGACCTTACAGATCAGGTAAATGATCTAAAAATGACACTTCAACATAAAAATTCCTAATTTTATAGAGGATGCGAATCATTCATTCATTCAAAAAACCTTAAATGGAGCTAGATCTCTTCTTGATTATCATAATGTCGCCGTCCAAATTGTTCATAAATATTTTAATCAAAATAAAGAAAAGCTTTAGGTATAAAAACATGATTTATTGAATTGAAAAAGTTTTCAAATCTCTCTGATAACATATCTCAAGGAATGACAACAACACATCGTTTATTTTTATTCGTACGGAACCAGCACATTAATTTCTATCTTAATTAGTAACAAACATTTATCACAGTTTCCTCTATTTTAGATATTCCTACATAGTTTATTTGGCATAATCTGATTTCAGACATGACAGTATCAACTTACTTCTTAATACAGCTGAGAATACTTAATGAATCAACAATAACAATGTAAAATCTGTGATCAACAACCACCTACTGTTAAAATTACTTAAATTGAACTCTTCGCATTGTCTTATCTACTTCGCCTTGCTTGCAGCAACAGCCGTTGTGCCTGCACTCGATCGACCAAACCCGTAATCGTCACTACCATCATTGTAATCTGCATCACCATCATCGCGGTAACCGAAGGGACCTTGGAAACCATATCCTCCATGTCCACCAGTTGGGGCACCTGAATAATAGTTCCCGTTAAACTGGTTGTTGTAGCCTCCAAAACCGTTGCCGAAACCTGGCCTGTATCCTCCGAAGCCATTGTAGCCATGGTTCGGGTAACCGTGGTTGTACCCTTGGTTATAGTAACCGTGGTTTGGATGGCCGTTGTACTGGTAGTTATTTGGGAAATATCCACTGCCGTGTCCTCCGCCGCCCTCATTAGCAGAAGACTGGGACTGACTGATGGCAATGTTTATCGGTGGTTGATATCCTTGATACCCATGGTTATACCCCTGATGACCTTGGTATTCTTGGTAGCCATGCCCACCGTATCCACCATGACCTTCGCAGATTCCATATTTTTTACACAATTTGTGTTTGTGCAGTGTTCGAGTATCTCTGATTAAGCTGTCAGATTGAATATTCTCAGCTTCTGGAAATGAAATAAAAATGTTACAATTTATGATAGCTTATTCGTTTTTTTTTCTAAAATAGTCGCAGATGTCAAAACATTAGAATTTTAGGGAGTGTAGCACTAAAACACGCAAATTTCAAAAGGTGTGGCCATTTTGCACATCCGATCGATTTCTAGTTTTTGAAATTATCCAATTATACGAGTACGAAACGTATGTAGGACTCACGCCTTTATTTATGGGAATTGAACCTCCCACTGACCCAAAATAAACCAGTAACATTTGGAGAAGTTTCCTTTATGACTTTCGAAACTTGAAAAAATCTAGTTAGCGGATATGGCTAAGGTAAAAGGTATTAAAAAAAAGGTATTAAAAGTAATTAACAACAGTTAATCTAAGATCTAAATTAGTAATTTGCAAACCTAATTTCAAATTAAACATTTTGCTTGAAATGACACCGGAAATAAAAATAAACATTTATTTTTGATTTTGCGATTTACAAAAAAAAGTTTATTAATAACCCATCCCAACCTAACCTACAATGTAATCTAAGTAGACCACCCAATTACCTACTATACAAGGGACAATTACCGGCAATTACCTAACGGTATCGATTTCGAAACTGCAAGTTTTATCTGTAGATCGTGACACCGCAAGCAGATTATAGAGTATCGAGAAAAAATTACCACCTTCGGCTAGGGACGGGCTGCATCCCGCAAGTGCGATGGCAAAAAACAATACGCGAATAGCCATGTTTTATTATTAATAGTGTGTTCCGTTAAAATGTGCTTGATTTTTTTGCGAGACCAGCTTTATAGGTCGCCCTGGAGGTCGTGCCCCACGCCGACAACTTGAGACATTGAGGTTTTATTCGGAAAAAATCCCACGGAAGTGAAGCACTGGTTAAAATTACAAACAATACTATATTTGTAGACCGGAAGATGTTTATTGTAATGTATTTAAATGATCTTCTGTCAGAAGGTATATTTCTTTTTCCAATAAAGGTTTCCTGGAAGACCCCAATGAAGGTGTCTAATTCATTGCTTTAAGTGATACAATAATAAGAAATTATTTCTTACGTCACTTTATGGAACATAAATGAAGAATGTAAAACATAGTAATATGTGTTCGACTACACACACATCAAACATTCTTCATTTATATTTCGCGCCACTCAGTGATTACCAAATGTACACAGATTAACCTTGATCTTGATTGTTAAGTAACAGTTAATGAACTTGATCCAGTTAAGTGTCGTAATTACAAAGATCCGGTTTATCTTCTTATTTAATTGAAACTATTGTAAAAAAAAGAGAGAAATAAAATAAACTATGTCAAGTTCTATTACAGCCTTACTTTTTTTATTTATAAGTTTGAGTTCTCCCACTATTCTTCTTCTTTAATAATCAATATGGGAAAAAAATTTAATGCAGGACAGTAACTGTATGAACCTAGGGTACCTTATTTATATACTTAGCACTGTGTTTTTATCGGTACCACTGCAGAGCAAAAGCCTCTTCTAAAGAGCTTTCTTACTCAAGGCGTATTAGCGATTCTAAATATACCGTCTTATTTGTTTTATTTATTTTCTATGATTCTTATGATGCTTTGTACAAACATAGAGAAAAATGTTCGTGACTGTTCAATAAATATGCATCCCAAAGCATTCGTAAGCATCAATCCTAAATAAATATATATATATATATTTTTTTTTTTGGTGAGTGGGAAATAAATTATCAAATGACTGCTCCCGTCCTGAGTACGGCGGGAGGGCGTGTCAGACTTTTACTGACTAAAACCCACTCATGTTCCTTCAATTGCGCTTTATGTTCCAGGGTCACGGTAACTATTATAATCATTCCACAACCCCGGCATCCTAAATATCGAATTCATCACCTCAGAATATCCAAGATAAATAGCTATAATACTATTTTTAATCTAGAAACACTATATCTGAAGATATCTCAATTAATTAATTAATACACTAAAGATAAATCTGCCCGAGGCGTCAGTGGAAGTTGAAATCGATATGGTCGATGGCACTAGATTTAGATAGGTGTAAATCTATAAATATAGATAAACACAAATTTTGAAATCGACACCCGTGTCAAATATTAGTAAAAGATAAAAATATTGAAACGAAACGGTTATTTGTGATGATAATATCCATCCATACTATAATATTATAAATGTGAAAGTGTGTCTGTCTGTCTGTCTGTCTGTATGTTTGTCTTTCTTTCACGGCAAAACGGAGCGACGAATTGACGTGATTTTTTAAGTGGAGATAGTTGAAGGGATGGAGAGTAACATAGGCTACTTTTTGTCTCTTTCTAACGCGAGCGAAGCCGCGGGCAAAAGCTAGTTGATTCTATATATTCTAATTTTTGATTCGGTGTAACAAATTCTGAAAACATTTATACAGTTTCATGCTTGCGGTTTTCCTGCGAGAGTTTTGCTTTCTTTTTATAAGTCTAAGATACAGACTAGACTAATTGTCTAACTTGTGTGCTCACCGGAGAATCAGCCAATTATTGTATCATTATACTTTAATGCCCTTACTAATAATCACTGTGTAAAGTTATGCAATGAATAAAGCCTGTGTAACCATACATTTTTTGACGTATAAACCTGTCATAACTTTATGCAGCGTTTATTAGTAAGGCTCTAAGAAATTAGATAACAGGTAATTAGTAACTGATTCATAAACACATCGTTGTATTCAAAACAAACAATATTCTTTTCAAAATTTATTTGACAAATCTAGATAATTATATACTTAGCGCCTTACTAATAAACGCTGCATAAAGTTATGACAGGTTTATACGTCGAAAAATGTATGGTTACACAGGCTTTATTCATTGCATAACTTTACACAGTGATTATTAGTAAGGGCATTAGTTTTTACGTTGCAGGTTAATATGAAGAAGAAACTAAATTTCGGATTTTACGGCACCCCATTTTTACTGATGAAACCCGTGTCAAAACTGTTTTTTAGTTTGTTACAACATCTACATTAAACTAGATTCCTTTAACATACCCGTGCCTAAGCAAGTACAAAAAACTCAGGAAACAGGAAAAACTAAATTTGGCAGAAAGTGGGCCATCAAAAACCTCTACTGGAATAACGGTGCGATTCGCGGTACGGACGTACTTTTTACAAGGCGGTTTTTATTACCCCCTGATTACTCTGATTGCGCAAACTCAGGTTTAGTTTATTGCCTTGTCTGACACGTTCGTCATGTGGAGCAGACCTCACAACAATCGTACTGGAGCCTGGAGGAACAGTTAAATGGGTTCAACTTTGACCAGTTCTATCTGATGTTACTACTGACTCAATTTGGGCCATCAGGTTTTGCGGTACAACTGGTGACTTTGAAGATTGTGTGAGCTACTTCTATTTTTTTATATTCCCATTGAAATTGGTTTTTGTGGGTTGTGAAAATAGTTACAAGAGACAATGGGTTTAGGCAGTTATAAAATATGATGGCATTTAATTTGTCTTAAAAATACGTAACGTATTGTAGATGAAGAATTGATGAATTATAACGCCGTGTTAACAACCGCAAAGCGCTAAAAATGCTGCCCTTAAATTTTGAGGGCATGACGCATGATGGGATTTTTTTTTGGTAAGTGGGAAATCATCAAATGACTGCTCCCGCCCAGGGTGCGGCGGGAGGGCGTGTCAGACTTTTACTGACTAAACCCACACATGTTCCTTCGATTGCCCATTATGTTCCAGGGTCACGGTAACTATTATAAACATTCCGCGTTGGCCCTCTTGGGCCCCTTCCTGTGCTGACTTCTTCTCTTTGAGGCGCGCGTGGAACACTAACGCGCCGTCAACGCGGTCCTGGTCCTAGCCGGGCGGCGAGCTACAAATCGCTCGCCATCCGCAGAACCGCGCCTACGGTGGCCGGTAGTCGTCTTGCGACTCTCGACGTCTTCGCCTGGGTCTTAGTCCGGGGAGAGAGGCTCGTCGTTGCTTCTCGCGCGCCGCCGCTTCCTTCACTAGCATAACTGCTTCGCAGAAGGAGGCGACGGCATCCCATTCCGTCTCACCCCGAAGCATAGCCTGAACCAGCGCCGGGCGCGAGAGGTCACCGCCGCCGATCGCCTCTACGAGGACACGTCGATGGTCCGCCCATGCGCGGCACACCTCCACCGTGTATTCGACCGTGTCCCCCAGGCGACCGTTGCTGCAGTGGTGACACCCAGGCGTCGCTTCCGCCCGAATTCGACACAGGAACCTCCCGAACTGACCATGTCCGGTGAGGACCTGTGACGCATGACGGGATAAGATGAGATGTTTGTTTTTTCCTTCAAGTTAGTCTGGAAAAGCACCATACCTATTTCGGCCGAAAAGTAACGATACTGTTTTCCGCTTTGCATTGTTGTTTTGCGGCTCATGAATCTTATCATCTTTACCTCTGGGGTTGCCAATTGGCCATCTACGAGACCTATGGTATTGTAGATGTCTAGATAGATGGCGGTGACTGCTTAACATCATATGAGCTGACAGCTTGTCTATAATATAAAGTATAACTAGTAAAAAAATATATTTAAGAAATCATTAAATTAAAATCATTCTAATAAATATTAAACCATGTAAAAAAAAACTTTGTGACACGATTATTTTAAAAGAGTAAGTATGGAGTTTCGTGCTCATTCGTCTCCATACGAAACTACATTTTGGAATGGGCAACTAAAATCACTTTTGTAAATGACGTTTCAAAGTGCCTTTTTTCTAATGAAAATAAACGATTTCACTAGGTATTGACTATTGAATATTAGTCACCAATAAAAAAGCAAATAACCCTGTTCTCGGATAACTATTTATTTTATCTAAAACGGTCGCACCATTAAATGTAATGTAATTAACATATTTACATAGAAATAATTAATTAAATGACACTTTTCCCGCAAAGACTCAAATTAATCTCCAAAATAAATGGACATGTTTGTCCAACAATTTAATTCTTTTGACAAATGGTGCTTTATCGTTCATCTGGCACGCAAATTTTGAGATAAACATCGTTTTTATGAATATTTTTTGCAGTGAATTTTAGAGTTCAGTAAAAAATAAATTAATTAAATAATTTTAGAGTTCAGTGAAACAGTAACTATTTATTAATCTGTGGTAAAACTAAGTACGGTTTGTTTGGTTTGACTGGCCTGTGAATCTGGTTGTGAACCTGACAAATATGCCAGCTATGAATTGTATGATCATTTTTTCAATTTATTTATAACTAGCTTTTGCCCGCGACTTCGTCTGCGTGAAATAATAGTTCCCGTCCCCGGGGGATTTCAGGAAGAAAACCCCCAGGTCCCAGACTATATCTGTACCAAATTTCATTCAAATCGGTTTAGGCGTGAAGAAGAGACAGACAGACAGACAGAAAGACAGACAGACAGAGTTACTTTCGCATTTATAATATTAGTAAGGACTAGCGTGATATTATATAGCCTATGTTACTCAGGGATAATGTAGCTTTCGAATGGTGAAAGAATTTTTAAGATCAGTCCAGTGGTTTTTGAACCTATTCATTACAATCAAACACAAAGTTTTCCTCTTTATAATGTTAGTATAGATTTGTATAGGTATCAATTATTTGGTTACCATAGTTTGGCTTTCTTTTTTTTTTTGGGGATGGGAAATCAGCAAATTACTTCTCCCGCCCTTGCCGTACCTGTCAGACTTTTACTGATTAAAACCTACCCTTGTTCCTTCTGTTGCCCTTTATATTTCAGGGTCGCGGTAACTATTAGAACTATTCCGTAGTCCCAGCAGGCTGGGCGGAATACTATGCATGTAATAAATAAGAGATACACAGGTATCTGTGATAGGTGATTCGTTCAGACAGGTTACAAAGGAGAAACTGTTCATGGTCCATTTGCTACGCAACCCCGGCAGGCATTGGCCCTAGAGGGCTCCGTCACGTGCTGACTGCTCTTTGGCCTAGTCCACCATAGGCTCTGACTAGTTTGGGATTTTAGCCGTGTGCAAGTTGTCCCAAGATATAAATCTTTTGTCGCCCGAAGCACTGTCCACCGACTGTCAATTATTCATAGAACTGTCAACGTTCTAATAAACGAAGTGACAGTCAAAAATTATAGCTTTTTATTTTTTTCTTAATTAAGTTTTTATGTTAATACAAACACAATGAAACGTTATACTTGATAGGTAAAACGGAAGCATAAAACGTTTCCTAGTCTATTAAAGATTTTGCATAATAATATATTTTGCCCATAAAAATGGCCGCGAGGTTCTGCGTGGGCGCATATCTGACCTTCCTCAGATAAGATTTAACTTTGATTTGATGTCTTAGAAGCCTTGACAGTGTCCAGTTCTTTTATTTATGTAATTTGTATCAATCTTTTTAATCAATCAACCATTTTTTTGGCAAATTATTTATTTAAAAATTGGCCTAAAATAAAAATGATCTTTTTATTATCTGTATTTTAAGAAATTATAGGTTGCTTTGACGTTATGTTGAGCTTCAAAAAGATTTAATATCTTTCTTTTAATTTTATACAGGGTGTCCCACGGCAATGCCACATGGAGGGAAAGTACCTTAAATATTGTAGATAGAACATTTTACTGAAAGAAGACATTATTTGAATTTTAAAAACATTTTAAACTGTACTTTTAGATTTTTAAATAAATACATAGTTGAACCGGGAATCGAACCTGTTACTCGAAAAAATTAATCAGCCTGTAGTTTTATCCTACCGATCGAAAGGCTTCATCACAAGGATTATTTTTTGCTAAGTAACTTAGTGTCAAAAATAAAAGAAAGACCATGAATTTTAACATTTTTAATACAAAATTAGTCAATTTTCACATGCTCAAAATGAGTCCCTTCTTCGTGAATACAACGTGATGAATTTTGATTCTTTCATTCACTGACGATTTTTTGGTCTCGTTGTGGTGGATATTTATTTATTTAAATGATGTATACTACTCAAATGGGTATATTAATTAGTAATAAGTAGTTATTATTGACAATTGTATGTCCTTACGGCAATGTAAGCTTTTAACTTTTCTAAACAAAATTTCACATCAAGTGTTAAAATTCCCGGTTTTCCTTTTATTTGTGACACTATGTTATTTAGCAAAAAATAATCCTTATGATGAAACCTTTCGATCGATATAATAAAACAACAGGGTGATTATTTTTCCTCGTGGAACAAGTTCGATTCCCGGCCCAACCATTTAATTATTTAAATATCTATGAATGCAGTTTAAATTGTTTTTAAAATTCAAATAATGTCTTCTTTCAGTAAAATGTTCTATCTACAATATTTAAGGTACTTTCCCTCCATGTGGCATTGCCGTGGGACACCCTGTATTGTAAAAAAATCAGCTTAAAATAAAAATGATCATTTCATTATCTGTATTTTAAGAAATTATAGGTTGCTTTGACTTGGTGTTGAGCTTCAAAAAAAATTTAAATTCATCCATTTCTTTTTAAGTAGTTACTAAAATCTGGTTTACGATTTCTTGTGAACGACTACCTACTGAATTTGATTTAACATGTAATAAATGCATTTTAATAACTGTTTTCTAAAAGCTATATTTAAGTATTTAGTTTGTTTAGAAATAAATTGTAATGAGACCAGTATCAAAAATACTTTCAACTAGCTTTCATCAAATATTTTACCCCTTGGAATTTCCAAAAATCCTTTCATTGCGGTTGGAACTTGCAAGGTATGTTCTTAAGCTTTACAAATAACACAGACACACCCTGCAAGTTGTGTGCAGTGTTGTGTTGCAGGGTGTATTCTTTGTAAAGGGTAGCTTTACAAAGAACACAGACACACCCTGCAAGTTGTGTGCAGTGTTGTGTTGCAGGGTGTATTCTTTGTAAAGGGTAGCTTTACAAAGAACACACCCTGCGAGTTTCAAGTCTCTAGGACCAGCGGTTTGGGTTGTGTCGACACAACAATCAGTCAATCAGTCAGTCAGTTTACCATGGGTTGCGGAATAGTTCTAATAGTTACCGTGACTCCGGAGTGTACTACGTGAGCTCGACAAATGGATGGGCGTTTAATGCTTGTGCGACAAAACTGTACAGCGACTCACCATAGTTCGAATGCACGCTAGTGCGACACACTGAAGATCGACATCACGCTAGTACGACATGATGACACATTTTTCGGAACATAAAGGGCAACCGAAGAACATGATTGGGTTTTAGGCAGTAAAAGTCTGATACGCCCGCCCTCCCGCCCCGCCCAGGAGAAGTAATTTGATGATTTCCCACTCACAGAAAAAAGAAAAGTCAGTTTACCATTTTATGTACTAGTATACAGTTTACTGATTCAGTTTATTCATAAATTGTAATGCGACAATTCTAAACTCAATAAAAATATTTTCAATAAATAACTCATGTTATTATTTCTTAATTAATTAATAATACATATATGTTGTCCTAATATTTATAAGGCGATAATTTATACTAATCTCTAAAATTAACCATTTTACTACTATGTGGGAACATTCGTTTTGTATAGACAGGTTTTTACAACTATTTATCGTTTCCTCTTTATTTTATTGAAGTAGCTTTATTATGGATTCGAGAGAAATGTTTTTAAATGGCTATTTTCATGTATTTAGTCTAAATGTTGTAGACGGTGACCCACAGCTGTTTTAAAACAGTTGCTATGTGTGCTGCATTTCTTGGTAGTTTTTAGATATCTCAAAATAGTGGAGAAATGTTTTTAAATATCGAAAGTTACAAGCGTACTTATTACCAAACAAAATTAATTATTATCAATGTCATTGTTATTATTAACAGCTACACACGGTAGTCTACTTTAACCCAAGTACTAGAAAATGTCTACGAAACTAAGCACACTCATTTCGCTCCATTCGTGGTTTGCTGAACGATTTTGGTCACATTATTAAAATATAGTAAGTACTCTAATTCAGCCGCGTTCAGCATGAAAAGAATTAAAGAAGCCGCCAAGCGAGACCCTGCACGGTTTATTGAGCTCTCTTCGGCTTATGTTCATTGATAAAATATCATATCTGAAGAGAGCTCAATAATGGTGCCGTCTCATAATCACAAACTAACGTAAATTTAAGTTAATTGCATCTTTTTCTTTCCTTTTCATTAGGAAAAGGACAGAAGATAAAAGTTCAGTCCTGTCAAATTTAGCCACTCCATCTTCGATCATGATCGAAGCACTCCATAGATAATTTAGACGCGATTTAAAAACATGGCGTCTAAATATACTTACGCCAATTTTCTTCAGGCGCTGTCTAATTTGTCAGGATTAAACTAAAATGTATCTTCTGTCCTTTTCTTTAAGAAATAGAAAGAGAAAGATGCATTTAACTAAGTTTATTTAAGTTTGTGAACAAGTGAATCAGCACCAATAACGATTTTATACTTCGCTTCCGTGGGACGTGGCGTAATATTATAAAGCCTATGTTACTCAGGGATAATGTTGCTTTCTAATGAAAAATGAATTTTTGAAATCGGTTACATACAAAAATGCAAAAAATCTTTCCTGTTTATAACATTAGTAAGATAAAATATTTCACATGAATTCCGTATAATTATGGTTACCTAGTAATAGCTAATTCTATCTTTAGTAACCGAATCTACGGAAACTATAATTATTAGGAATGGCTGTTAATAAAGTTACAAGACAATTTTTAACGTTGCCATATGGTTGGCAACACAAACATACATCGGTTTGTAGTTCTCTATAACTTTCGTCTCTATAATAACCAGCTATTTACAAATCCGTACTAATATTATAAATGCGTAAGTAACTCTGTCTGTCTGTCTCTTCTTCACGCCTAAACCACTTAACGGATTTGAATGAAATTTGGTACAGATATAGTCTGGGGCCCGAGAAAGAACCTAGGATAGTTTTCATCCCCGAAATCCCTCGGGAACGGGAGCTATTATTCCTCGCGGACGAAGTCGCGGGCAAAAGCTAGTTGTCCATAAAACTTTTTTTAAAAGTAACTAAGAAAGTATTATCTCCTTTCATTTAACCAAAGCTGTTACACACTTCTAATACACACATACCATTTATTTTTACGACTTTATTATGGCCCACAGTAATTTGCTAAATACATAAGTTATTTTTTTATATATACGAGCTGCCAAAATGGATATAATCTTAATTGTCTTGATTACGATAAAATGAAATATGAGCCTTTCTCTAATATCCGTCACGATTATGGGCGTTTACATTTTTTATGGGATAGCATAATTATCCTGAATTGCTGTAGTAAATATATTTTATGTCTACACTTATATTATAAAGAGGTAAAGTTTGTTTTCTAACGACTTTTGGGAGCGGAGTTGTAACCAAAGGCGGGGGTGAAACCGCGGAGGACAGCCAGTCTATCTACACTTCTACACTAATATTATAAAGAGGAAAACTTTGTATGTTGGTTTGTTTGATTGTAATGAATAGGCTCAAAAACTACTGGACCGATTTTAAAAATTCTTTCACCATTCGAAAGCTACGTTATCCCTGAGTAACATAGGCTATATCATTTCACGCTATGTCCCACGGGAGCGAGGCAGTAACCAAAAACCTAACGTAAAGCGGGTGAAACCGCGAGGAATAGCTAAGTATTATAAATAAAGTAATATCATAATCGCACAAATACACAATTTGTGCCATTATGATATTATAAATAAACTCAATGTTTATCTGAAAATAAATAATGAAAAATTTATAAAGTTGTTAGTTAATAAATAAAATGTGTTGAAGACAAATATTCATTTCTTGTGGGGGTAATGAACGAGTCAAATGATGTCCTTTATTTAATAATGAAGTTGACTAAACATATATCTATACTTCTATATCTATACTAATATTATAAAGAGGTAAAATTTGTAAGTTTGTAAGTTTGTAAGTTTGTAGGTTTGTAAGTTTGTATGTAGGGGGTAATCTCTGGAACTACTGGTCCGATTTGAAAAATTCTTTCAGTGTTAGATAGCCCATTTATCGAGGAATGCTATAGGCTATATAAGATCACGCTACGACCCACGGGAGCGGAACAGTAATGAAAAATGCGGGTGAAACCGCAGGGGACAGCCTGCTAGTATTATATAAAGTTCATATAAATATAAAGTTTACCAAAAAAAATGTGCTTGCTGAAAAACTGGCTGGGCTTGCCAAATTACCTGCTGAAAATGTGAAAATGTGCATGGATTTCTAATTTTTGGTGCTACTACTTCTCGTATCTTTCTAGCTTTTTTCCCTTTTCCCTAGTCTTTAATATCGGCGTCCAATCTTACCGGATACAGTTGAATCTAGTGTATTACATGAAGTTACTCATTCAGATCTTAAAACCCAGTACTGAGTAACACGATAGGTTCTTTTTAAGACGGGATTGTCAGAATGTCAGATATCTACGCCACCGGTACGACGGGATTGTCAGACTGTCAGATATCTACGCCACCGGTACGACGGGATTGTCAGACTGTCAGATATCTACGCCACCGGTACGACGGGATTGTCAGACTGTCAGATATCTACGCCACCGGTACGACGGGATTGTCAGACTGTCAGATATCTACGCCACCGGTACGACGGGATTGTCAGACTGTCAGATATCTACGCCACCGGTACGACGGGATTGTCAGACTGTCAGATATCTACGCCACCGGTACGACGGGATTGTCAGACTGTCAGATATCTACGCCACCGGTACAGACTGTCAGATATCTACGCCACCGTTACCTTGTTTTCTTAAAACATCAAACGGCTTTGATGCTTTTCGAAACATAAGATGTCAGTGATGTCCTGAATAAACTTAAAACCTAAAAGAAAAGCCACCTTGGAGCTGGTCCGATTTCGACCCCGCTCGCCACGTCCTATGCATGAGAGGCGGGCGCCTTAACCACTGAGCTATCACGACTCGACCCATTGGTCTATCACGAATACTACCATAATACTGGATAAAAATTTAAACTCCTCAAAATAGTTTACTTGACAGGGCATCGAACCCAACTTCCGCCATCAATTAGTAGAGTCATGCGACTATTAGAAAAAAGTATACCTTTTTATTATAACTTTATATTGAATGTTAAATGATTCAGATAAATTAATATTTTAGAGAATATTTCACAAAACATAATGATAATAAATTAAATAACTGTTTGTCACCGGACAACTTAAATTCATGTTATATTATGATTAACGAGCATTTGGCCTTTTATTATCCTTTTCTCATAGAAGACTAGCTTTTGCCCGCGGCTTCGCTCGCGTTAGAAAGAGACAAAAAGTAGCCTATGTTACTCTCCATCCCTTCAACTATCTCCACTTAAAAAATCAGGTCCATTCGTCGCTCCGTTTTGCCGTGAAAGAAAGACAAACATACAGACAGACAGACAGACACACTTTCCCATTTATAATATTAGTATGGATTAGGTTGATAAGTTGTTCTTTAATGACTGTGTGTTGTAGTGGATTCAACAACATCTAAGTTGTGCAGAATGGTTTTTGTCTATACCCTGGATTTCAAAACTTTTGAAATTGCATAGACGGTTCTTTATTGCTTTGTATAATGACCTTTTTTTTTCAAAAATAAATATTTTGTGATGTTCCTGTTGCTTATTGTTAAATATTACTTAGTTTGATGGACACTATGCTTAGCTAACGAGTATGAATTATGCTCTAAAGAATATTTTAACCTTTCGACGACGACGTATTGTCTTTCTATTGTGTATTAAATCACCTGAGTTCAAAGAATTAAGGAAAATCTGTTCCCTGATGCGTACAGCAAGCAAATGATCCTATAAGGGCTCTATTTTTTATTCAAAAGTACAGGCCGGTCCGATGTTGCGGAATAGTTCTAATCAACAATATAAAGGAGCATAAAGGGCAGAATCAAGGTTGGGTTGTAGTCAGTAAAAGTTTGACACACCCTCCCTCCCCCACCCAGGGCGGGAAAAGTCATTTGATTATTACCCATCCTCAAAAAAAAGTACAGACCTCTAAAAAGTAGCTATTCCAAAATTTATTTGAACTTAAATTATAATGAACTTGAACTTACTACTCGGACAGGTGACTAATAAAAATGTTGCAATAAAAGTTTCAACTCGTAACTACCAAGGCAAGGCATTATGTGTTTATTTAGTGGTACACCTTTAATTGATTTGGTTTTGGGTATAACCCAAGAATGACCCTGTACCTATTTACTAACCACGAACTTGACGAAGACCTGATAAACCTGACCTACCCTGAGACAAGGTTTAAGCTATCGTGCTGACCCCTGGTGACTTGCTAACGATGTGACTATTTCATCACATACCACTTGGCATTGAAGAAGGAAATGTAAACAGTAGACGGTTTGCAAAATGTCTACAGACTCATGCTGATGCTCTCTAAGGCCCGGCGCCCACTATCGGCATCGGCACGTCTGAGGATTTTAGTTGATAAAAAACATTATAGACATTAACTTCATGGCAGTAAAGTAGAAATTTCCATGATATATGATTGTAGTAACGATCTACGAAATACGGCTTCGGTATGCTTGAGGCTACTGCATCGGCAATTTCTACTTTATTGCCATGAAGTTAATGTATAATGTTTTTTATTACCTAAAATCCTCAGTCGTGCCGATGCCGATAGTGGGCGCCGGGCCTAAGTGTAGGGCCTGAGTGCCCGCTGAGATCGAGCGTCCAGCGAAGCGGGGCGTGCGGCGTCCACATCAAACAGATGCATGAACACGTAGATGTCCTGAGTGGCGGCCGCGCGGCGCGAGAACAACTTGCACGCAACGCTGCACGCTCCGCTCAACGCTCCGCTGAACGCTCTTCACTCAGGTCGTACACTTAGAATGCCAATATTATCATTGGTAAATTAAACTCGAATGGAATTAAAATGATATTATCCTTATCCTTACTATCCTTACTAATATTATAAATGCGAAAGTAACTCTGTCTGTCTGTCTGTCTGTCTGTCTCTTCTTCATGCATAAACCACTGAACCGATTTGAATGAAATTTGGTACAGTTAAGTCTGGGACCCGAGAAAGGACATAGGATAGTTTTCATCCCGGAAATCCCCCGGGAACGGGAATTATTACTCCACGCGGACGAAGTCGCGGGCAAAAGCTAGTTACAAAATAAATGATCTACTGATGAAATCTACTTTATTTCGAGGGTTCCGTTGAGACGTAAAAGTAAAATATTTTGGATCATGGGGTTTACTGTAGGGGATTATAAAATAAAAAGTTTTGTACTGTACCATGTATGTACCATCCATACTAATCCATACTAATATTATAAATGGGAAATTGTGTCTGTCTGTCTGTCTGTAAAGACAAACATGTCTTTCTTTCACGGCAAAACGGAGCGACGCGACGAATTGACGTGATTTTTAAGTGGAGATAGTTAAATAAATAAAATAAAAAAATAAATAAAATTGTTTATTTTGAAAGTAAGTAAGGCATAATACAATAAATTTCTTACGTGTTAAATTACAGTACAATTGCATATTTACCTGAACTAGGTTAAAACCTGTGACTCAGGTCAGGAAATGCTTAGTTAGTTAAATATACCTACTTATGAAATAACAATCACAATATACAGTACCAACATTAAAATTAAACAGTATTTAGTCCACATAAAATAAACACAAAAATATAATTTCATTTACATACTAGTAATAAATCCTCTGTCTCCTTATATGATATACTCTGTAAATATTTATATAGTAATTGTTTACAGCAAAAATAATTTAAGTTATACATACCTAATAATCTATTTAATCTATTGTACAAGAAAGGACCTAGGAAAGTAAAAAATCGTTCCACAAAGACATGTTTTGTGGTTGAATTTGCAGCACATACAATATCAAACCGCCTCTTGTTAGTAATTTTGTATGGAAGCAGGGTATGTTGTTTCAAAACTAAGTGCAAAATAAACAGCTGGCGCACTGTCAGCACTTTGCAGGTCTTATACAGTAAGTCAGTGGGAAAGAAGAAGGGATGAAAGTTGACCACTTTTAAAATTGCTCTCTGGGCTCGTTCAAGAGGAAGTAGGTTAGTTTTTAGCGCGCCACCCCATGACGTAATACAATATTGTATGATGGATTGACCCAGTGCCAAATAAACTTGTGTAATTAGTTTTGAATCAGAGATTGATCTGAGCACTTTAAAGACGTAGATTAATTTTCGTACTCTTTTAACCAGGCTGTCGATATGTTGTTTAAAAGAGAGGTTTTCGTCAATCATAACTCCAAGGTATTTAATGCAATTAGTTTTGGTAATAACAGGACAATCACACAGGTTCATCGAGCCATTGGAACATTGATGTGCAGTGAGGTGAAAGTTAGTAAAGTCAGGGTTTGTCTTGCGCATGGAGAAGTGAATATATGTAGTTTTGTCAGTATTTAGGGTTAGCAGGTTATCTTGAAGCCAATTATTTACAATATTAAAGCCTTTCTGTGCATCATTATACAAATCCTTGACGCTACTAGCGGTAAATATTAAAGCGGTGTCGTCGGCGTACGTTATAATTTTGCAATTTTTGATTTTGAGGCTACAGAGACTATTTATGTAAATAAAAAACAATGTAGGGCCCAAAATGCTTCCCTGGGGAACTCCAAAAGTAGTATTTTTCTGCTCGTCACTTGTAATATTGTCTATTCTAACGCATTGGTATCGATCGGCTAAATAATCGGCTAATAGTTGCAATGGCGTACCTCGTATACCTATGTCCTCTAATTTATTTAAAAGTGAAGAAATTGATATTGTGTCAAAGGCTTTGGCTAGATCCAGGAAAATAGCCAAGGTCTGCTGCCCTTCATCGAGAGTTTCCGTAACATGGTTTATCAGGCTGTGTACTGCATCATTTGTGGATACTTTAGCCCTAAAACCAAACTGTGAAGGTGAGAGTAGACGATATTTTTCAAGGAAATTAATTAATCTACTGTTAATAATTTTTTCAAGTATTTTTGATAAAGCAGGGAGAAGAGATATAGGTCGGTAATTGTTAATTAAATCCTTGCTTCCAGATTTAAAAACAGGAACTACTATTGCTTTTTTGAGGCAACTTGGAAAAACTCCGTTTGAAATACAAAGCTTAAATATGTAGGTTAAATGTGGGGCAAATATATGCTTGAAAGTCTTAAGGACCTTATTACTTATATTATCCCACCCCACTGCACAGTCATCTTTCAGACCAGCAATAATACGAGTTATTTCGTTGATGTCAATATCAAGTAAAACGAAAGTATTGGGGCTACTGCTGCAGGACGGGATTACAGAAGCTGACGTTGTTTGGAATCACAACGTTTCGGGATCTGTTCGGCCAGGTTTTTTCCTATATTTATAAAGAAATTATTTACATTGTTAGCTGACAAATGCGGTGAGGAATTGGTTAGTAGTAAATTCGAGATTGATTCACGCTGTTGCGAGATGTTAGTGACATTTTTAATATGTTTCCAAAGCTGTTTTGTATTTTTTCCGGCTTTGTTCAATTGGTTTTTGTCGTAGTTAATTTTTATTCGTTTCAAGAGATTGTTGCAGAAATTTCTGTATCTCTTGTATGAACAAAGGAGCACAACGTTTTCAGGATATTTTTTCGCTCTTTGATGTAATTTGTCCCTATGTTTAATACACCGAATCAGACCGGGGGTAATCTATGGTTTGATATTATAATATTTCTTACTTATTTTTATAGTTTCCGTGTTACGTGATATAGCTTGTTGGACATTATTAATTAAGTATGTTAAGGCAATATTGGCATCATCAATATTGTAAACTGGGCCATAGTCAATATTGTGCAAATCATGCTCAAGTTTGTTTATATTTAATTTAGACTTGCATTGAAAACGAATTTGCTTAGGCAGCGTTAAAGGAGACAATTTTTTTTGTTCGGGGATTAGGCCCACCACAAATTGTGGCATTTATTAATGAAATGCACGTTAGTTTATTCCTTATAATCTCTAGATTACAGTGGCAATATTAGCAAAACTCTAAGTAACCGGAATACTGGGAAATACGACAGTCAAAACATGACTCTCATGGGTTCCCTACTTAAAATCGAATGACGTGAGATCGAATAACACATGCTCGAAAACGTTTGCTCGATAGTTCTTGAAATCGATAAATCATGAGCTCGAAAGTTTACTTCCTCGATGCATCAAAATCTCGAATGACGGCAGCGCGAAGGCTCATTGTTTGATGTATCAAAATCTCGAAACGTCATTTCTCAATTGACTCTCTAATCGATTTATAAAACATGACATGAACATGAAATGACGTTTCGAGATTTTGATACATCAAACAATGAGCCTTCGCGCTGCCGTCATTCGAGATTTTGATGCATCGAGGAAGTAAACTTTCGAGCTCATGATTTATCGATTTCAAGAACTATCGAGCAAACGTTTTCGAGCTTGTGTTATTCGATCTCACGTCATTCGATTTCAAGTAGGGAACCCGACTCCATAATGACCTAAAATCTCACAAGAGCGATTATTTAATGAGTGAATAGGTTTCCTAGGTATTTTATGTTAGAATAGTGCACTTTCAATAATAATATAGGTGTAAATGACATAAAAACCTGGCTTTGGTGTGATTTTTTTTCGATTATTCTTTTACTGTGAACGCCAATGCTTTTATAAGTAAAGTTGTTGCACATTTCGTTGAAATCGAGCTGTACAATTGTTACAACAGCTTTATATATTATGCACTGTATCTCCAGAAGCCATTTTTCTAACATCTATTGAATAAAAATACGAAAAGAACAGAAGAAGCACTTATCTGACTATCTAGAAAACTGTTGGAAACTATTAGGCTAAGTTTACATGACCGCGAGAAGCCGCGCGTCGCCGCGTGGTTGAGGCCCTGTCCAGGAAGGCGAATTCGCCGCGATTCGACTCGCGCGATTTCACTCGCGGGTAGGCAAGATACTAGGCACCAATACATCGCGTCCACAAGCATCGCGCGACTAATAAACTCGCGCGTGACTCGCGCGTAATGCGCGCGAGTCGAGATACTAGGGCCGCCTTGTTGCGTCCAGATTTCGCGCGAATTTCAGAGCGAGTGCACGTATAAAAGAGAAAGAGAAGGAAATACGACTCGCGCGTACGTACGCTCTATACGCGTAGACTCTGGACGCAACACTCGCGCGTGTTACGCGCGAGAGAATCGCGGCGAATTCGCCCTCCTGGACAGGGTCTGAGGCGTTCGCATGATGATGTGCATACCAGTCCGGATGTCAATGTTGCTTGAGGAGGGGGCAATTTGCTTATGGATTTTATACCGAAGGCTGAGTCGTCGCAGAAAATGACATAGACAATATAAAAGCTTTCTTGCATCCTATTTTAAATTAAAGTCTTTCACTTAAAATAGGATGCAAGAATGCTTTTCAACGAACGTAGAACGCGCGGTAATGTCTACGATAATTGCTGCTTACTTTGGTCTTGTACCGCGCGGTTAGTGGTACAGAGCGGTTTCGCGCGGTCGTATGAACTTAGCTTAATAATGTAGTCTGTCAGTGTCAAACTGATTGAAACTGTACCACAGAGCATCTACAATGGAATGTTAATTAGGTACGTTTCGTTTCACATAATATATTTAAATTCACGTTGAAATAAATGTGAAAACGCTCCTCAACATGCATTTTTCCGTAATAGTTTTTTACTATTATTTCATTATTTCCGTTAGATATCTATATAATTTTTAGTGGGTTAGTTATAATAAGGTGATGACTTGTTTCATGCGTAAAATTATTAATAAACGTAACCGTTTAATAGTGGGACCAAAAAAAATTGTCTCCTTTATTGTTAGTAGGACAGCGTGGTGGTCAGTAATTGTTGAGTTAGTGACAAGCGTTTTGTTTGGTAAGCTAGATTTCAGTATCATATGATCAAGGCATGATCCGCTCTGGTGGGTAGGCAGTGTATGAGTTGGGAAAAGCCCGTGGTATGCGCACACATTTAGGTACTCTTGAGTTCCTGCGTCGCCACTTTCCGAAACAATGTTAATATTAATATCTCCGGTTAGAATAATATTTTTAAAAGAACGTAGTTTCTGAAGTATCTGGTTTAAAGATTTGAGAAAAGGGTCTAAGTTTTTTACAGACGGTGACCTATACATAGTAATAATTGCTGTGGTTACACCGATTTTAATTACCAAGCAGTTAGTCATGCAGCCTTGTAAACTAGGTTCCTCTACTTCAACATGCAAAGATTCTTTAGAATAAATCACCACACCGTCATTTTGATTATTGCTAAAAGTGCTATGAATTGAGGTGTACCCGGAAATAACTGGTAGATTATTGTGTTGATCGGATAACCAACACTCCGTTAGTACTATTATATCACATTCAAAATTTAGTCGATGCAGAAAAATGTTAAAACTGTCTATATTTTTGTTAATACTACGAATGTTCTGGGTGACAATGCTTAGTGAGTTTAGGTACTGGAATAAATATTGCTTACAGTCTTCAACATCACATGTCTTGGCCTCTGTTACGATTACGTTATCAATTTCGTTAATTATATTGATATCCATTAATAAACACTAAATAAACTAATTACGTCAAAAATATATCTAGTATGCGACGCTCTTAGGCGCCTTCATAGTCTATAGAATTAATGTACCTCTTTTCGGCGGCTATTTTAGCAGGACAGTCTGTATCGCCGGTCTTGTGGTCAGCCTGTTTTTTGAAATGCAGACAGGTTGCACATTTAGGCGCCTCGGCTTTTTTTGAGCACTCTTGGGCTGAGTGACCTCCTTCACCACAATGTCCACATGTAGGAGCCAAAGTTTTGCACGTCTTGGCCGCATGACCATATTGTTGACATTTAAAACATCTAGTTACTAATGTAAAATCACGTACAGGGCAAGACGTCCAGTTAATAAATACTCTGTCCTGTGTTATGAGGGCCTTACGGATGATTGCTGGTACTTCTAGAATGTAGTTGCAATTTTCCGCATCCTTCTTGCCCGATTTATGGCTCAGTTTTATAGAGGCCAGAAATGTGGTACGGGACATAGATGGGATTTTGTCGGCTCATTCTGTTCGTATATGCTTTTAAATACCTCGGACTCCTCCAGTGAAGACGGGACACCAATTACAATGATTCGTGGTTTTCGTTTTTTCGGCTCGTCGACGGTTAGGCCTGAAGTGGACCGCTGCACAGTTTGTTTCAGTTTTTCAAGGTCATCTTTGGTTTCGGTACTAATTACCACTCCGCCTTTGCTGATATTGCGAACTCCGCGAACTTTCAATTTTAATACTTCAGGGCTGATGATATTCTGCACAATTGTCTTGGTTTCATCGCTGGTCTTGGTGATGTCATTAGGGTAGATGGCCACGGCACTGAAGGAGTTAGGGCGAATAAAAGTATTTGTACCTTTTTTTACCATTTCGGCAAAGGATGAGGCGCTTGCCGTAACTTGCTGCGAACAGGACTCTTTAATGGACTGCTTTATTTCTGTTAAGCAGTTTGCTAGGTCTCTCTCTTTGGTTATAGAATTAAGGCGCGTATGGTTTTCCATGGCTTTTTGTTTCAACGATTGGTATTGGACAGCCATTTGTCCAACGCCATGTCCGATTTTCCGGCAAATATTGCTTATTCTTAATTTCTGTTCCGTATTAAGTTTTCCATCGGCTGAAATAGAACAGACCTCATTCAGGCACTGTTCAATTGAGCTCATCCAGTTTTCAATTTCTGGGGTTGATATTACTTCAACTTTCTCCTCTTTTTCTTGGCACGTACCCTGAGTCGGTGCTGGTGAAGGTGGTGGAGAGCGGCGCGTCATGCCGCTCCGGTTAAACGGACTGGCCATATTTTAACGTTTTTCTTTTAGTTCATTCTATAAAATTTTATTCGTAAACAAACTATTACACAGAAGTACACTAATGTAGGTCACTGTTATGCAATTTATTATTTATAAGTATTTGATTTTTGCATCGATGGACACGTCTGTATGCGTTCAGTGCACAATAATCAATGAGTTGAAGTGAAGTTGAAGGGATGGAGAGTAACATAGGCTACTTTTTGTCTCTTTTTAACGCGAGCGAAGCCGCGGGCAAAAGCTTGTATTATATAAATTTCAAATAATAGTATTACCTGATAAACAAATAACTATTTCGTATCGAGAGTAATTCTGTGAAAACGGCTTGAATGATTCTTAAGTATAATCCTAAGCACAAGGAGAAATTTAAGTACACACACACACACACTTGTTGATTCTTCTGAGGTGGTGCTTTTAACATTTTTTACGAAACCTTAAAGTACCATAACAAGACTTACTCAACATTGCGCGTTTTTTTTTGTTTTTAAAAATCTTAAAACGATTTTGAACTATTATGTTAAGTTTGTCCTGATTTAAAATCTTTTTTATTATAACAATAACATATTACAATTCTTGGCTGTTTTATTATGTATCCATTCAGTAGTTTCTAATTTATCTAACCGGGTAGCTTTAATGTTCTACTCAACTATCTCCTACCTGATACCAATAATATCCCGCCATAAAAAAATCATAAAAAAATCTAGATATCCGCTTAAGTATTCCAAAATTTATTACGAGAGTGGGCGACTAAATAACGAACACCTCATAAGAATAAAATGCAGTTTTCACAGGATTAAAAAAAACGATAAAAAATGAAATAAATTACAACGGTGAATAATATTATAGTACCTACCTATTAGAGGCTTCCTATGAAACACATGTGTGAGATTTTGTAGGATATCAAAAACTAACGGGCCACTAATCTCTCATGGTGTCAAGACTTTTGTTCACTTTTCTGTTATTTTCTTGTTTACAGCACAAAGGTTAAGTTCAGTTGCCTATACTAATATTATAAAGAGGTAAAATTTGTAAATTTTTTGTAGGTTTGTAAGTTTGTATGTAGGGGGTAATCTCTGGAACTACTGGTCCGATTTAAAAAAATCTTTCAGTGTTAGATAGCCCATTTATCTAGGAATGCTATAGGCTATATACCATCACGCTACGACCCACGGGAGCGGAGCAGTAACGAAAAATGCGGGTGAAACCGCAGGGGACAGCTAGTCGTAGATAATGTCGTAAAACGGTGGTTTGCTGTCAGTAACCTAACAATGGGTTTTATTAGATGCTGTAAATATAAGCTGCTTCTTGGTACTTCCATATGTGGTTAACTTGTGACATTACCGAAATTTTAATGTCAAGGTAAATAATAATTAGCAAGTGCTTCATCATTTCATTTAGACAAGCGGTTGCGTACATGGTACTTGGTAGCGCGGCCAACAAAATGTATGCAGGAAATTTCACATGTGAACTGTATACATTTTGTTTCTGCTGCAACGTTTCTCGACTATCAAACTACGGAATAACTAGTAACACTTTGAATCCTGGTAATCGAACCAAGGGCCAAAGGTGTTGCGGAATAGTTTGTAATCGTTACCGCGACCCCGGAACATAAAGGGCAACCGTAGGAACATGGGTGGGTTTTAGTCAGTAAAAGTCAGACACTCCCGCCCGCCTTGGGCGAGTCGGGAGAAGTCATTTGATGATTTCTCATTCTCAAAAAAAAGGTCTCCAAGGTCAGCAGTCGCGTTTGCCACCACAGCAACAACGTGGCAGAAAGCCAGTAAGTATACAATAATCTTGGTAAAGCTGTACGGAACCAAGGCTGTGAAACACACGCTTACTACTTTCTTCATTGCTCCGATATCGTGTTATTAGAGTAAATTAAATTTGCATCTTATCGCTTCTGTTTATGTAGATTGTCACCAGGTCAACATTCAGGTCATCTTTATTTACATAATAAAGTACTATATTGGACGAAACAGTAAAATGTGTTTTAACTCGAAATAAAAAGGTCAAATGCACATCATTTTCAATATTTTATTCTAACAATAATTATAACAGTAACATGATAATCATATTAATTTACAGCATAAACATTCATTGATGCACTGGTGTATAATTTGAAAAGATTTTATTGATTCTTATAAAATTTTACAAAGTGCTTTCTTTTAATTTAATAATGTTGAATTCTTAACAATTTCATGACAAACATCGAACAAACGATTACATCACAAAAAACTTATCAATTACGAACTAAACAGACTTGCATTACTAACCTAAAAGATAACCATTAACTCGTTTTTGGTGAAGCCTTAGCAATGGCTACGGCAATAGCATCACCGTTCTCGCTCTTAGCATTACTAAGTGCTGACGACACACCTTTCTTCCCTTCGCATGTAGGACAAGGCTCTTGAGAGTCTCCCCTCGATGCAGCATCAATCAACTGTTCTCCTCTGGCTATGTCATCAGGGAAGTCATCGAATCGATGCCGGTGGCGGCGGTGGGCCCAGTAAGGAGGCGGGCCGGGTGGAGGGGGCCAGAATGGTGGTCCGTGTGGTCCTGGGGGAGGCCCGGGAGGCCAGTATCTTGGTCGACGTTGATAGTCATCGTAGGGATCGCAGGAGTTGGGTGAACGCTTTAGTCGCCGGACCAAGTTTTCGTCTGAAGCTGTAATGGTGAATATTATGTATATAATTTTTTGTTATAAAATAAGCAACTTGAACTTGAACTTATTTTGGTATTAAAACGAAACTGTCGAGTTGATACTCGTAATTGTTTGAATCTTGTTTCCATCAATGTTTGGTGTTAACTCAGAAGAAAAAGACCATACAAATAATATTCTCAACATTACTAGTGTGATTTTGATCTTACATTTTTGTTTTAAAGAATTGATACACGAGTCTGTAAGTTTATTTAATGTATTCCATATCCTTGTCATAATTATGTGCATTCAGTTGTTGGTGAGCCAAATAAATAAAATTAAATATTTTATCAACCAGGTGAGTTTGATGGGGAATTTCGCACTATTAACTTTGAAATTGTCGGAAACGATGATGTGAAACGCTATCTTTAATTATTATGGTATTCAACAGGTTAATTAGCAGAATAATATCGGCATGATCCGTTAACAGGGTATTTGAGTTGAGGACCAACTTACGTTTCACGCCAGCGGCTGCGAATTCAATCAAAACTGTGGCTAGAAGTAAAACACCTATTCGCCACATTTTGTCGATTTGTTATGAACTATTTTTCGAAACATTACTACTTTATACGCTCGGTAGATCAATATTAAATAAATGCTCCAAGAAATACCACGAATACTCATTTTCACAAGTTGACTTTAATTGATTACGACAACTTAGATGGTTTGTGTGAAAACTTATGTGGTTTTGGTGATTCCCAGTAGCGTGTTTGACTTAGGATTGTAACACACGTTCAAGATGGCTTGACAGTTTGGATGTAAGATTGTCAAATTAATAAAATGGTAAACTAACTGACTGACTGACTGATTGTTGATATATCAAGACGTGGCCCAAACCACTGGTCCTAGAGACATGAAACTTGGAGAGTGTATTCTCAACGGCATTATGCTGAGCGCTAGCCGTTTCGCGCGCTAGTGACGCTACTGAAATGTTTTTAGTTTTAAGGTTTATAAATATAAGTTTTTTTATCATTTGTAGCTCACTCTTTGTGTATGAACTGTTTTTCTTTCTTTCTTTTCTTTCTTCTTTCTCTGTGAAGTGTAAGTAGCCATTAATTTTTTTGGAAATCTGATCTCTAAAGGAATAAAATATTTGGATATGGAAGTTCGACAACTATGCCGGCAAAGCTTCGAACAAAATCTAGTCTATACTAATATAACTATATAGCTGAATAGAATGTCTGTATGGTTGAACGCACTAATCTCAAGAAGTTCTGGTTCGAATTAATTTATCGAGAAAGGCTATGGGTTATATAACATAACACTATACTATAGTACTACCTAGCGGAGTAGTAACCAAAGATGCGGGTGAAACCGCCAGGGACAGTCTACTAGTTAATTATATGTGCACTTTTGACGTCTATTCAGCTACAATAAAGTCCGGTAGTATGAATAACACAGTGACTATTCTAAACCGAACTAGGAAGTGTACAAGTGTGTACCTTAACGTAAGAGCAACCTTTTTTCTCCCACTGTCATCAATTTCAATCGGAAGGAAACGTGATGGCGACCCAATAGTTTCGGAGAGAGATAATATGCAGGACCTGCATCAGGCTGGCTGGCATCTTCGGGCTGCTTTCGACAAATTCCTAATGGGAAACTTCAGTAATAACACACTCGCAACGTCACGTAACTGCACTGTAATTATTACACATGTGCAACGTCAACAACAACGCACTAGCCTTTTACCGACTATACTGGGGTCAGCTATCAGTCTAACTGGATTCAGCTGGATACCAGTGTATTATGTGAAGCGACTGCCTATCAGAACGTCACAATTCAGTTTCTGGATGACACGATACCCCTTAGTTAGATTGATAGATACCATAATTATGAAAAAAAAAATACAACCACCGTAGCACTACCACAAATCAAACTCTTTAAATTATAATATTTCCCTCCCAATAAGAAAAAAAAAACGTTTTTTTTTTTTATTACATATGGGCTTGCTCTTGGTCCCAGACTAGCCCGAGGGCATAGACGGGGCCTACGATGGAGCGAACTCACCCAAAAGATGCCTATGCACTCGTCTCTTGAATACATCCGGGTTATATGCATTTGGGAACACAGACGCCGGCAGGGAATTCCATTCTTTTGCGGTGCGCATAATAAAGGAATTCGAGAAACGCTGCGTGCGGATACGAGGAATATCGACCAAGAAAGGGTGGTATCCCGCCGTACGTCTAGATGTCCGGTGGAAAAACGGAGACGGGGGAATGAGCTCGTGTAGCTCATGAGCACACTCACCGAAGTGCAATCTGTAAAACACCGCCAGACAGGCAACTTTACGCCGATGTGCTAGAGGTTGTAGTTGGGCCACCAGCTTCTTGTCGCCAATCAACCTCCTGGCTCTGCGTTCTACCGAGTCCAATGCGGCCAGTTGGTATTTGGCTGAGCCATCCCATAGGTGACAGCAATACTCCATACACGATCGGACTTGAGCTTTATAAAGCGTTAGAAGCTGTCCCGGCGTGAAATATCGCTTAACCTTGTTAAGGATGCCCAGCTTTTTCGCCGCAGTCAGTGCTTTGGACTCGATGAAAGTGCCGAAGTTGAGGTTAGAACTCAACTCCATGCCAAGGAGTTCTAGGGAGCCGGTTACATTTACAGGTGCACCTCGGAAAGTAGGAGCCAGGTCGAATGGGCTCCGTTTAGCGGAGAACAGACACGCTTGCGTTTTGGCGGCATTGAACTGCACTAGATTGTGATGGCCCCATTGGGACACACGACTCAAGGCAAAGTTCACTCGCTCTACCATGGCCTCTCTCTGTGAACGTATATCGTCCCTACTGTCTTTTGCGCTGGCCAGATATCTCTCTACAACGGTACTGTCATCTGCGTAACCGACTATGTGTGACTGACGATAAATATTCAGTTTGGTTCAGTTTTCTGTACCGTACAGTTTTGTGTAGTATGATAGTGTGTATCCAGCCTAAGTGTAACCAAACTCTTACCTGTACGTTTCCACTCACGTGTGGTTTTGATGATGTAACATTGATTTGGATCAATTTTCGCAGTTTCCATGTTTATTATACAATTGCTCGTCTTTGACCAGGTATATTCTGGAGTAATTTTTGTTTATTTCGTTAAACCAACTGTCTTGAAACATAAGATTCGATACCAGTCAGTTACTGATATGGCCTTTTGTACTATATATATAAATATTTTGCCGCAGGGAAAACTCACCAGGTTCCCCGGATTCTTCTCAACAAATAAGATCCTTTAGATGCTGTGAAGCAAGGCCGTTCTCGGCGTCTAGCCAACAGTTGTAATCCCATTTTGACCTGTGAGGGTATGATTAACCGAAAAGGAGGTCTGAAGAAAGTCAGCAGGGGATTTTATCTCCAGAGCAGACAGCATTGCTACCAAACATGGTTCCACTACATCACTACTAAAAAGAATCCTGGCTGGTCCGCAAATTAATGTCATTCTTCTTATGTTCTTTTTAATCCGAAGAGATATATCTATAGTCAAGTCGAAACATCTTATTTTCTAAATTTAATTAGGCGACTAAAGTTTGCTTGTCGAATTCTTTTGAACATCTAAAATTCTAAATGAGAAGGTGAGTAGTTACTTCCAAACACGACGTGATTTCGCTTGAGCGGTAAGTCAACCGCCTTATGGTATTCTTCTTCGAGGATCACGAGGATCTCGTTAAAATAGGAGCAAGATATTTGAATTTTGGGGGCGTCCTTGGGATGTAAAAAACAGGCACACACTGGGAACCCCATCAAGCATGCACTTGCACACTTGCACATGCACTGCACTAACAACAAGCTATATATATTAAAATAATAATTATAATGTATTATATTATAATTTTATTGTATACTGCTTTTATAAAACAACTAGCTTCTGCCCGCGGCTTCGCTCGCGTTAGAAAGAGAAAAAAGTAGCCTATGTTACTCGCCATCCCTTCAATTATCTCCACTTAAAAAATCACGTCAATCCGTCGCTCCGTTTTGCCGTGAAAGAAAGACAAACAGACAGACAGACAGACACACTTTCCCATTTATAATATTAGTTTGGATGACAGCACCTGACAGCACATCAAACGGTAGATGACATAAGCTTTGCGCAGTCGCGACGCAGTCGCGCTATTAGCTGCCCAGCACGCTGCGCCGTCGCTGTAGCTGACATGTTAGGGCAACCCTGGCAACCGTTGCCGAGAGACAGATCCTGGCGTCACATCACTGAAACTTTGACACAGTTCACAAGATAAATGCCAAAGATTTTGGCCTAGTACACCCAGTACACCCAGATAAATCTCCTTTAGAGATGAAATGAATCAGTTGAACATTCTGTAATATAATCGAATTCCTTTGCAATGTAATTTCTACGTCAGCAGCGCTTACAGGTATTATTTTTAAGTTTATTTCATTCATAGATTTAACGACTGCAAGTGTGAAAGTCTTGACTTTTCAACCAAAGATATATACTTAGAAATCCCTTTGTTAATTCTTAAAGTTCTGCTGTGACCTTCCATATAACATCTTCTATATTATGTGTCCTGTGTTCTCGTAATAGAAGAATTTGTATTCGAATCTGAACTTAGGAAAGTATCAGCACGGAAGTTATAGTCTGACAACCTGTCTTGCCGTGAAGTATTGTGTTACAATGCTACCCAGTAACATACCAGTAACATTGTGAACGTTTTTGCAGCTACTCAATTTAAAATACCTATTACTATGAAGCAAAACAGAATGATATTATCCATAAAAGCACTTTGGTTGTCCAAGATTCAGTAGGTAATGTAAACGTATGGATACAGGTTCCCTCTTTTAATGATGATAATTACTTGATTTGCAGAAATGATAAGAATCCTAATAGGTCTTTGTTGTTAATAAGATTCTTGCCATACTTATGTATTTATTGATTAGTGTGTTTAGAATGCCTTTTAAAACCAAATTATATTTTTATTTGTATTGGCTCACGATTTTATGTAATTTTCCACGAGCCCATATTATGTAATATGGAAATTATACTACTTGTTTGATTTTGAAATTGAAATAAAATAACAGAATATTCGATGCAATAAGCATTTATTAGGTAGCCATATCAGATAATATATTTACATCAAAGCGCAAACAGAAAATAAACATCTTATACAATAACAATATTTATATCATTAAGTATTATTAGGTACAATGCCTCAAATCTCAATTAAAATTTTTGTAACACCTACCATTTCAGGTACTTCTATCATGGAATCTAACCGCTAACAGAAAGTGCAATGGCATTTCCATTTCTGCTCTTAGCATTGCTTAAAGCATAGTTGCTTTTGCCACAAGTACTGCAGCCGGCTGGCTGTTGCGCGGCCGTCTGCAAGCCTTGGTTAGCTAGCTCAAGTGCACCTTTAAGAGCTGATTGAGAAGAACCCCTGGATCCAGAATATCCTCCGTATCCTCCTGCACCGTACCCACCAGATCCACTGACTTCTTGCCCAGCAGCCCCACCGGAGCCGTAGCCACCTCCACTACCACCTGAGCTAGAACTTGCTCCACTTCCACTGGAAGCACCAAAACCACCACTTGCCTGTCCGCTTCCAAATGAACCGTCACTTCCTTGGTCAACTTGTTGAGTTTCAAATTGTCCTCCTCCTGTACTACCGGATCCAGCACTGCCTGCCGATTGCTGTTCTCCGTTGTTGAATCCTCGTCCTTCAGCCCCTGAACCAAAGCTATGATATTTGCTGCCACTGTGATACGAAGAGTGAGAATCCTTATAATTGAACTTTTTCTCGCCATGAGCGGACTGGCTATCGCTTCCACCTCCAGATTGGCCACCAAAACCGCCGGATGATTGACCGCCGCCATAGCCACCAGAGGTCTGACTACCAAAGCCACCAGTAGACTGGCCGCCATAGCCGCCAGAAGACTCACTACCGGAACCGCCATAGCTACCAGAAGACTGGCTTCCGGAGCCGGCAGAAGACTGATCGCCACGGCCACCAGAGGTCTGGCTACCGAAGTCACTAGAAGACTGGCCGCCATAGTTGCCAGAAGACTGGCCACCGAAACCACCAGAAGATTGGCCGCCATAGCCACTAGAAGACTTACTACCGGAACCGCCATAGCGTCCAGAAGACTGGCTTCCGAGGCCGGCAGAAGACTGTTCGCCATGGCCACCAGAAGGCTGGCTACCCGAGCCGCCGAAAGAGTGATCACCATAGCTGCCAGAAGACTGACTACCGGAGCTGCTAGAAGACTGGCTACTAGAGCTGCCAGAAGACTGGCCACCGAAACCGCTAGAAGATTGGCCGTTATAGCCGCCAGAAGACTGGCCACCGGAGCCGCCAGAAGATTGGCCGCCATAGCCACCAGATGAGTGACCCCCATATCCTTTAGATCCTTGTCCGCCGCTAGCTCCTGAAGTTTGGCTACCGTATTCTAAAGAAGATTGGCCTCCATGTCCTTCGTATTTTTCAGAAGAGTGGCTTCCATAGCCTCCTGATGAATGAGAGTTCGATCCGAAGGAAGATTGACCCCGGTTGCCACCTGAAGATTCGGACTTTGAGCCGGTGGAAAATTGTCCGCCGGCAGCTGATTGGCCACCGTAACTACCCGAAGAGCGACCACTGTAACCTCCAGAAGAATGACCGCCATGACCTCCGGGAAGTTTTGGGACTAAAACTAAAGGTAATCCAGCAGAACCTTGACCACTAAAGCCAGTATTGAATGAGCTTGATTTGCTTGAAGAGTAAGAGCCAGAGCCACCCGCTGACCCGCCATTGCCATTCCCGCCCGAGGATAGTCCAAGCCCTGCGCCGAACTGAGATGATTTGGAATCGGTTGACTGGCCTTCAAGTCCTGGACCTGCGGTTGCCCCGCTAGAAGCTAGAGAAAACGCTTCTCCTGCAGCCTGATTGGCATCACCAGTAGATGCTGCTGCTCCAGAGAATACTCCACTTTCGAATCCATTGTCAGCTAGTCCGGTCCAATGAGCAGCGTGGTAGTATCTTGAGCCACGATGATGATGATGAGGACCGAATGGCGGTCCTCCGGGTGGGCCAAATGGGGGTCCAGGTGGACCGTCATCACCACAGGTACTGCATGGTGAACGTTCTACACGGCTAAGGCTGTCTGAAAAAGAAGGAAGTAAAGTTAATAAATTAATTTTAAAAAGAGCTTAACTGTTTGAGCACACCTTTAAATTTCCTGGTAAGTAATTACTAACCCTAAATTAGATCAAATTTGAAGAAGATATTAAACTTTTTATTTTATAGAAAAATGAATGAAAAGCTACGATCCCATTTAACAATATTACGACATTACCTTCATTTGTTTTAATTGTAGCACATTGTGCCGTAAAGACAGACAGAGCGAAAACCAAAACACTAATTTTCCCCATCTTGCCGAAGATCAGTCTGGTTCTGAGGTAATTCTATTCGTTTACTAACATTTATAGGTGAAACTGAGGACGTGATAAACCCCGTCTTCTAAGAATAGTATCTTCTTATAAATTTTTAATACAAATTGGTAACACAAATATCGCATAAGGTAACAGTGAGACAATTCACACTGTGGTAATAATATTTGTATTGCACACATTTTGCACCGAAGTACTTGACAAAATTGGCGAAATTTAGATTTTAACACAATATTATGTCATGATCGTTCAATATTGGTTTATTTTGATCATAATGTAAGATTTGGTTACTAGGTAGCAGTTTCTTGGAATAAATAGTTCTATGCAATTTATGATCGCACGGCATGTGACTTGTAGAAAATGTTTTTTGGCCTACAGAGATATACAAAGAAGAAGAAAGGAAGTCCGCGTCTTTGGTTTTGTTTGCAGTTTTTATTTTTCAAAAACTTTTGTTTTTTACTTTTTAGTGCTTACTAACCGAATCAAAGTTTTAAAAGTATTCAGTTGTCCATCTCTGAATGGGGTCCGTAACATTACTTTGGAAGTAATTTGTCCGCTTATGGGAAACTCAAGTATTCAAGTATTTATTTGCCATTGTTCAAATAGATTTTATTGCTAAACAACCTTTAGTCTTCGTCTAGACGGTTTTGGAAGACACATTACAATTCTGTAAAGTTATATTTCTACGATTAATCAATTAAAAAAAAAAAAAAATGCTATTTTGACTACTAGCTGTTCCTCGCGGTTTCGGTAGCGTAATGTCAGGTTTTTTCGTTACTGCACCGCTCCAGTGGCTCATAGTGTGATGTTATGTAGCCTACATGTTAAACTGTAGTATAAGCATTTTTTTGTTGTTGGGGAGTGGGAAATCATCAAATGACTGCTCCCGTCCTGGGTGCGGCGGGAGGGCGTGTCAGACTTTTACTGACTAAAACTCACTCATGTTTCTTCGGTTGCCCTTTATGTTACGGGGTCAAGGTAACTATTGTATAAGCATTTCACATTATAGTCTAAAACCATTTCCCGTTATTACGAATCCGTAATATCGCATTATATCGAGGTTAAGCATTTTTTCTTAGTTAGGGTCAATTTATACTAGCGCAGAGTCGAAGCGCATCGAAGCGTCAAATTCTTTATAACTAAAGCGAAGCCGCACGAATGCGCGCGTATTCGCCAGGATACGCTCGCACTCTTTTACGTGTAGTAATAGGTATCAACAGCAGTGCCAGCTATTGAATCACTTGCCAGATGACTCTCGGTTCGCTAGTCGGTCGAGAATGCGCGGGCACCAATCAGCGTTGGTCACGCGCAGACGCGCGAATTCCGAAGAATGCGCGCGTCTTTTTAAAACCTCAGAAGTAATGTGAGCGTTACGCTGTGAAGTTAAGGTTGAATTTGTTATGTTCAGTTTTGGATAGACGCTTCGATGCGCTTCGACTCTGCGCTAGTATAAATTGACCCTTAGGCCTCTATAACTACTAAAGTGGCATTTTGGTACGAAACTAACAAAAAATGGAAATATAATTTAACCTACTTCTAACTAGTTGTATCGATTCAACTTTCCTATAGATAATTATATAGAATAGAGTATAATATGATAGTGTCAAACTCATCTGTTAGACCAAAAGGTAGTACTGAAACCTCATAGGGGAATAATGTGTTCTTTGAGCTAGTTGAAATTATGTGGAGATGCACTTTAATTTTGATCAGTTTGTGAAGTCTAAAGTTTTGTGATGATGGAGATTAGCTCTGCCCCCTTACCATGACGTTTAAAGTAAAGTAAGATTGTTTTAGTCCTGTTGCAGGAGTGTGCAAGTGACAGCGTTAGACACGTTGTCTAGCGCCGTCTCTTTCCCACTGAAAATAATATCAAAGTAATACTGCTATAAGAGCTTGTGGTACGCCCCCTGAATGAATGTTCGTTACGAAAAAACATCATGACATATCCGTATTCGAGCTTGAATATATTTTCAACCACGGTAAAAGGACATAGGTGTGATGACTCTTGGATCTCAGTAATATCATTCAGTGTATATTGGTACATACTATGCAGAACTACTGCTTAAAGTTGTCAAACATTTGCCATTTGGTAAGGTCAAAACGAAACTTGCTTGCTACTTATTATGCGCTAAGTTCGTAAACTTCATTATCATTTTTCAAGAACCTCTCTTTAGAATTCAGGTACAGAAATGACCTTATAAAAAAAAAATAAAACAACATCGTAAATAAAACAAAGAAATCTTTTTTTCCACCAGTTGAAACACTTAAAATCTTATTAAATTTCGGTCTCTTCTTTCACCTTCTGTGGTTGTGTAAGGTCTAGGCGTACTCGTGGAGACGCGTTCAGGTTCAGGCACAGCGCGGTCTCCATTGCCGGGAAGGCCAGGTCGAACTAAAGTAAATAAAACATGTTTGTTAGTGTTTTACTTATCAAACAGCAGAAAATTCAATTTGGTTTCTTGCCCGAATTACCTAAATATCTAGTAAGACATATATCGTGTTAGAGTCGTTTTATGACTGACTTGTTGGTTTAATGGTTAGTGACCCTCATGATTAAGCCGAAGGTCGTGGTTTCGATTCCTCTACATTCCTAGTGGACTATTAAGGATTGGGTGTAATGAGCATGATTGTTTCATTTATTATATGTAATTATGTGTGTAAGAATGATCAGTTGTTATATTACCATAGCCAGGCTCTGTTGTCTGAGAGTGTTCCCAAGATATTTAGTTTTGAATTTTAGTATTAATTTTGAGGTTCCGTCATTGTATATATGAAGGAACATAAATATGCTAATTACTTTAAGTAACATGCTGAATTGCACTCAATCGCCACGTTATTTTAGTTACTTTACCATTCGTGTGTTAGTTGTCCAATGATATTTATTATTTATTTATTTATTCAAAATTGACAAAATCAATCAGTGAATTGCATAAAAAATTGAATCAGTATCAGGGAGCATAATATGTATTATATAGATATTTATGCCATTTTTATTCTCTTCGGCGCATAACTCTTACACAGACATACAATCATTTTTTAAGAAAAAACCCAACATCTTCAACAGACAAGACCAAATAAAACAGCACCATTAATAAAAAATAAAAATTTTTATTTAATCAGCAAATACAAGTCTTATCCACGGCCACCCGACTGAGAGCTGGCGCTAGATTCAGCTACAGACTTGGAGGCACCTCTTCCTCCAGAGGTGATGCTGATAGACTTGCTCTTGGACACACTGATGGCCACTGGAGCTTTGGGACCGGGACGTGCCAACCCAATCTGAGGGCCTGGGTTGTGTCGGGGCAACCCGACTTGAGGGCCAGGGTGATAGGCCAGCCCACCTTGTGGGCCAGGTCTGTGCGGTGCTGAAAATAGTTTTATTTTTGAATAAGGTTAATTCGTGTGCAAATAAAATAAATATAAGATGAAATGAAGAAGGTTTTATTCTTAGCAGTGAGTGGGACTTGGCTGGGATTGATGACGAATAAAATGACTTTAGAGATTCCACAACTCGACTTAAATAAATTAAAAAAGATACATAAAGGCAGAGATAAATATGCGTAGTTCAAAACGTAGTTACTAAAGTTTAGATATCCTGTAAAGAAAAGTCAGAGGCTCGATCTCAGTTTTGAAAAAGTTACCAAAAACGAAGACCACACGAAATCTAAAAACTTCTGAAGTTCTTTAGCAGAAACACTTCTTCAAAAAAACAAAAAGATGTTTACTATGCAAAATCCTTATTAATACTAACATTTTAAATTCTAAAATACCTATGTCTGTCTGTCCGCCTGTACCTGTACTTTAACTATCACGACTAAACCACAGAACTGATTTTTACGTAATGTACGCAGCAAGGTTGAATCTCAAAGAGGAACATAATCTGCGACTTAGTTTGCATCTGGAAAAACCGTACCATCTTGAGAACGAAGTCGCGGACAAAACTTAGTATGAATATGAAATAATATTTACCTGCATCAACACTGAAGAAACTAACTACGACTAGAACAGCGAGGACATAAACAAGAAGACGAGCCATGTTGAAATCTACGAACACCTCACCAGCACTGTTGCTATAATGGCTATACACCCATTTATATCGGTTTCAGCGTCGCACGATCATAAATTAAACACACTAGGTGAGAATTTTAGCACTTGCTATGTCAATTGATTATCTTGATAGTTTAGGATAATGTCAATAGGATTTGATCAGGGGCAATACCTGTCGAGACTTTTTTTATGAGTAAAGAGCATTGCCAAGCGGAAGACTAATTTGGTGTTTATATATTAATGCCCTCGTCTTTTCATAACTATGAAGAAGTCGATTTCGAAGTCTAACCGGATCCAGCTGAATACCAGCGCTTTACGTGGAACGACTGCCTATCAAACCATCAGAACCCTATTACCGGGTCAAACGATTCCCCTAGTTTGGACTGACGATGACGTTCAAACTTCAACTTCAACTCTTTATTAATGGCATTTGTGGAAAACACACCACAATTCTGCCACGTTGTCCATGTTTATTTTACAATATCTTAAACGAAGAAAGGTATATAAAAAAAATATATGCAATATGACCTGCGATGGTCTCCTCTTTGTGAGAGAGAAGAGGTCGCTGTGGTTGCGGAATGTGCTAGGGTTGCGAAACGTTTATAATAGTTACCGTGACCCTGGAACATAAAGGGCAATCGAAGGAACATGAGTGGGTTTTAGTCAGTAAAAGTCTGACACGCCCTCCCGCCGCAACATCCCCGTTCAAACTTTCTAACTTCTGTTTACCCGTAACGACTGATAAAGTTTTATGAATGACATTTAAGACCGGTGTTTACAAGCTTTCCGAAATACAGTGATTTCAGAGATGGCAATTTTAAACACTCACTTCGAAAATTTTAACAGTGTTGGACATATACCGCCTTATTACAAAACAAGGTTTTTCTCTAAACCAGGTTTAAACCATTGAGCTAGGTTTTGTAATTCGAATCTTGATCGTATCAGAATAAGATTCAAATTACAAAACCTGGCTCAATGGTTTAAACCTGGTTTAGAGAAAAACCTTGTTTTGTAATAAGGCGGAACGTGTTTTCAGTTTTCGGAAATCTAGTCTCTTTCTTGGAGTAGTTTTGGCACAGGTTATTTTTACATTATGCTGTTTTGGGCTAATGGTCCTCCATTAAGAAGCCCTAGCTTCAATGCACAAAGTTGAAAGTACAAATCGCGCAAGGAAGCCACGCTAGCTTTTTGCATCATTGACAAGTCGATTTTGTGGATTTTTCAAAATAATCTCGTTTGATATAAAATTATTAATCAATTCCAGTTATATTACAGTTATATATATTTTACAATTACAGTTATAGAATGCTGATCCGCAAGCTATAAGATAATTTGGTATGTTAATAAATTGAGTGAACAGATTTATTTCACGAATTCTTATATTTTTCATTAATTCTGTAAGCCAAGTCTATGAAAATATTTAAATAAAAGTTAATATGTGTTTTTAGTTTGGTTTAAAAAATCGTTGTTAAAACACACACGTTAAAGTTTTATACAGAGCAAAAATCAAAGAAGTTACCCGCAAAGGATATAACTTTATGTTTTTGAAATTCTTTCTATACTATATCCAGATGGCCCATGTTAAGGGCTCTAATCTCTTTTATATAAAGTTAAGGAGACCAAATTGGGCCAGTACCAGTGTAATTTTTCAATTGTTTAATATGTAGGACATCACTGACGTTGGGAAAGAAAGACACCGTGCGGAACTGCGGTAGGCACGAGCATTGATCATCACACTTGATTGAGTCAAATTGACGATTTATTGTAAGTCCAGGGCTATAAAATATAAGTCTAAATTCGTAAATCAAGCCTTCTCTGCATGAGAAGAAGCTGTTGCCCTGATACAAATTATATAATATAACCTAACCAATAATAATTCGATATTTCTGTCTGTGTTAATACACTACATGCACGGTTTTTGAGTCATTTCACAAGTTCTTAGATTAAAATAAAGTGGTTATAACGATACTGTTTAGTAAGATATCGTGTCTGTTTCATTATTTTTAATTTTCATCTGTAAAACCTAAAACCGGCTTCAGGCATTAATTGTATTTTACTAGAATAAACAGAACTTTATTTAAAACAACAATCATTTATTTAAATCACAACAATGAAGTACTTCGAACACGTTTACACAATCAGTCTTATTTGCCAAATCCATTACTACCAGCACTTGACTGAGCTTGAGACCCTCCACCAGATCCAAAGCTGATGGAGGAGCTTTTGGACGCACTGAAGGACCCAGGGAATCCGCCATTACCATACCCTGGTCCTCCATACCCCGGTCCTCCGCCGTGGCCAAAGCCCCGGCCTCCATAGCCGCGGCCGTAGCCGTGGCCTCCGTAGCCGGGGCCTCCGTAGCCGGGGCCTCTGAAGCCAGGTCGTCCATAGCCTGGCCCGCCACCAAACCCGCCGACGCCAATCCCAGCACCTATGCCGATTCCAAGGCCGCCAAGGTGTGGTGATCTCGCTTCTCGTGAAGCTGAAAGTAAGGTGTTAGGACTGTTATTTCGTTTTCGTTTTGCAAATTCGATTCTATTTATTTTTGTCACGAAAACAGAAGCACACTGTATGTCACACAAAAGACGGCTTTATGGCTCGATAGTTTTAGGCTCGATATATTTAAACGTTGTACCAAAATAGAAATTTCTCCTGGGTAGTGACTTTCTTTATGAACATTTATCTTCACATACACAGACAACAATACTCTGAGGGGGACCTGGCGAGTCTTATAAATATATGTGCCAAGCGGAAACCGAACCCGCGACATGTAGCATGGCAACTAGACGCTCAACCTGCACCAACCTTGCCTTAATTTTAAATTAAATACACAAGTTTCTTAAAGTTAAGAAATACTTAGTCTCCTCTCGATACGACTTCACACTTGGTACGTAAGGAATATGGAATAATATAAACAGAAAATATAATTACCTGCATTAACACTTAGGATATAAACTAAGACAAAAGCAAACAAACAGACTAGGAGACGAGCCATATTGAATGTGTTCGAGTGATTGTCGAAAACTGAAATAATTTTAGAACAATACAGCCATTTATATATTAAAAGGATTCATTGAACCACGGAATTGTAACGTAAGTGATAATTTTAGCACTTATGAACGTTTTTTTATGAACAGGATTTTGAGTAGGTATTTAGGAAATACCTGCGTAAAATTTTACTATTTATTGAAATATCAACTGTCTACTTCTTAATAACCCAATTGTGGATTGCGAGTTCGAAATCGGGGAAGTACCTAAGTGACTTTTTTAAATTATATACACTTTTTAAGTACATTGAACATCACTCAAAGAAAAAATCGCGAGAAAATCTGGATTTGCAAGTATATTATCTGAAATTGGTTCAAATATAAATTTTGCAGCGAGGCAAAGCAGAATGCAATGCCATTTATTTATTTTGTAATAACGTATTTAAATCTTTACTAATAATTTAAAGCTTAAAAGTTTGTTTGTCTCAGGAAGAACCATTTCGAATCGAAAAATATTTTTTGTTGAATAGCCCATTTATCAAGGAAGGCTACATCTATATATATAAAACAAAGTCGGGTTTGTAACAACACTTATAACTCGAGATCGGCTAGACCAATTTTCATGGTTTTTGGTTCGTTGGATTTGTCCCCGCCCCGAATAGCAGAATACATCTTAAAAATAATGAAAAATCGACGAGAACATAATTATAAAAGATGAATCATGTTCCCCTATAGTTAATTCTAAATTCAATTAAAGATTGAAAACTTAAGAGAACAATAGTACTAGGAGCGCAGTAATGTGTAATGTGAAGTGATAATGTGAGAAAATTTAAAATACTGAGATACTTTAGTACTTAAATCAATCAATAGTACTAGGAGCGCAGTAATGTGAAGTGATAATGTGAGAAAATTTAAAATACTGAGATACTTAGTACTTAAATCAATCAAAAGTACTAGGCGCGCAGTTGTGTGAAGTGGTTAATAGAAAATGTGAGCGCAATTTTAAGAAAATATATGTTTATGAACTTAAATAATATCCATCCATACTAATATTATAAATGGGAAAGTGTGTCTGTCTGTCTGTCTGTTTGTCTTTCTTTCACGGCAAAACGGAGCGAAGAATTGACGTGATTTTTTAAGTGAAGATAGTTGAAGGGATGGAGAGTAACATATGCTACTTTTTGTCTCTTTTTAACGCGAGCGAAGCCGCGGGCAAAAGCTAGTACTATATAAAATCACGCTTTGACCTAGGCAAGAGGAGTAGGAACCAATGATAAATTGATTGATTGATTATTATTTATTGATTGATGATTTTCTACTAGCTGTTCCTCGCAGTTTCACCCGGGTTACGTTAGGTTCTTGGTTACTGCTTCGCTCCCGTGGGACATAGCGTGATATTATATAGCCTATGTTACTCAGGGATAATGTAGCTTTTTAATGAAAATAGTAGATTGTATTACAAGGGCGCAAAGTAATATTTTTACGGCGAGGGCGTTTTTTGAATCCAGAGCGAAGTGAGGGATTCTAGAGTAGAATCCCGAGCTTTGCGAGGGATTCTTAAATAGAATCCCGAACATAGCGAGGATAAAAATATATTTTGCGCCCGAGTGATACACTCTACTTTTCATCACTCCCTATGAGAAAATAAAAGGCGCTTCATACTTTATCGTAAAATTATTATTGTAGCTGCTATTATTATCATATCTTGATAATAATCCTATTATTATGATATCTTGATAATAATAGCAGCTACATTAATAATTTGCTGCAAAACAATCCGTGAAAATTTTTACGAGAACTCGGGCTGTAGTTTGCGCGTTCTATTTCTATTTAAGTTTTTTTTTATTCTGCCGTGGCGTGACTATGGTATTGGGCGCCGTACCAGCCATTCATATTTGCGTTTGATTCTTTAGCGAGTTTTTAGGCGCACTTATAACAGGGCGTAAAACATGTAAAGACGCTCCAAATTCAAAAAATGCGATTAAAAGTTACTTTTAGGCGCACTTTTTGAATTTGGAGCGTCATTATTGCCCGCTGAAAGTTTCATATAGAAAACACCAACTTTGGGCGTACTTAAAGGGGAACAAAGTCGTCTTTTTCGAATAGATGGGATGAAAAATATTTTTTGAAATCGGTCCAGTACTTTTTGAGTTCATTCGTTATATACAAAAATACAAATCTTTCCTCTTTATAATATTAGTATAAATAACCAAGTATAAATAACCACTGCTTTGTTCACCCCACAAATGTTGCTATATATTTAACAGGCCTGCCCCCTTACCATGACGTTTAAAGTAAGATTGTTATAGTCATGTTGCAGGAGTGCGCAAGTGACAGCGTTAGACACGTTGTCTAGCGCCGTCTCTTTCCCACTGAAAGTAATACTGCTATAAGGGCTTGTGGTACGCCCCCAGGTTGTAATAGTTATGCTAAGCCAGAGCTGTGGGACGATTTCCGCCCAGGACAAACTATGTGTGATAAGCATTATGGTTTGTTCTGTGTCTGGGTGTAATTTATATAGTGAGTTGTTCCAAGGTATTAGATTTCTTAGAATATGCATACATCATTTGAATAAAATCTATGCAGCACTTTTTAAGTTTATCCTGGACAAACATACAGACAAACTGCTAAACAAACAAACGGGCAGGCAAAAAATATCTTATATATAAAATTTTCGTGTCACTATGTTAGTTACCTTACTCCTCCGAAACGGCTTTACCGATTTTTACCAAATTTCATATGCATATTCAGTAGGTCTGAGTAGCGGTTACTATCTATTTTTCATACCCCTAAGTGATATGGGTTGTTCACCCTTAACATTTTTAACGCAGGTGAAACCGCGGGAGGCAGCTAGTAAAACTATATTTTTAGCTTCGGCTTCGGTAGTACAACATGTAACAAGTATTTGTTTTTTAAATAATCATTGTTAAGATTAGACTTCGTTACGATTTAAATGATATTATGTATACTTATATTCTAGGAAACAAAAGTTTTGACAACCATGCGGGCGAAAGCTCGTACCATTACAATGACATATAAAATTCTACTTTAAATAATAAAAAAGTTTAGAACTTTGGTCCAACCTGATACTAAACTGTTTTTTCTTACTGTAATGTTATCTTGGAACTGTTGTAATTTTATGACATGTTTTTATTTAGCCTGTAATCCTGTATTAATATTCTCGCTTGTAACATTCGTGTAAAAATATATGTAGGAATAAATGTAAATAATAATATTGGTCACGCCATAACTTAGGAACGACCTAATCTATTTCATTCCATTTTTTACATGTTGCCTAAAACTTTGTATTAGGGCGGAACCACATTACCGTGTCGTGGCGTGTCGTGGCGCGCCAGAAGCATATCGGTTTCATACATTTAGTATGGTTAGAGACACACTTGTATGGCGTGTCGTGGCGCGACACGTTCGGCCGTGTCGCCGACTGCTCGCCAGTCGCCACCGATTGCGCCAGAGCGGTGGTGGGGGTTTATGACGCGACACGACACGCGGGCAAAATGTGTTTCTGTACCGGCGCGTGGCTCGTGGCGCGAACCGAACATCTGGCGGGCACTTTTGGATTTATTAATATTTGCAGCAAAATTACTGACGATCTTATTGAACTTGTAAATGGTGTTTGGAAAGGAATTACTGAAATTTTGAAAGTCAATATAATAGTATATTACTATAATATTTATTTAAAAAGGGATAAATGAATAATTATACAAAATTAACAATCCTCTGTTTATAGGGTGAACCCAGTATTTTCGTTTATTTTTTTGGACTGAAGAAATTTCAATGCTAAGAGAAATTGTAGGTGTTCATCAAAAGAAAACATTATGCACGTTTGAACGCTGCAAAGGTTCGTTAAGTACTGTTCAGAAAAAACGCCAGAATGCGCCACGACACGACACGTAAGTGTGCACACTCACCGCCACGCCAGTAAGCATCATGGCGCGCCACGACACGGTAATGTGGTTCCGCCTTAATGATTTTTAAAATTGGAGAATGACATAAAATAAAGCGACCAGTTATAACTTCCAAAAATGTGGGTGAACCTACAGGCGTCAGCTGGTATTAAAATCAAAACAAAGTCAATAACTGAATAATAATTTATTATTTTACCATTAAGTTACTAAAATACACTGCCGCCATTCATTGACTAGTCGTTATTTTCCAAAACTGCTTGCACTCGAGCTAGATTGCGCACCGCCTCCACCGATACTTATAGACGTGCTCTTAGAAAAACTTAAGCCCGAGCCTTGGTCATAGCCGTAGCCGGGACCGCCGTAGCCGGGGCCACCGTAGCCGCCCCCGTAACCTCCGCCGTAGCCGCCTCCATAGCCGCCCCCGTAACCTCCCCCGTAACCCCCGCCGTACCCATGTCTATGATGATGTCCGTAGTACCCGCCTCCGCCGTAGCCGCCACCGTAGCCACCGCCATAGCCGCCACCGGGATAGCCTCCGATCCCGCCAATAACTCCCCCGATACCAATACCAAAGCCACCCAGCTGAGGAGATCTTACTACTCGGTATGCTGAAACATTTAGAATAAATTGATTTTTTTATAACTAATGTAAGTATTATTAAATTTATAATTTGAGTTAAGGGGTATTTGTTTTTGTTTGTTAATATTTAATTCAATGATAGTAAACTACACGATTGTCGAGTATGGTTAAATCCACACGGATTAAGTCACCGTAGAAGCTAGTCATTATTAAAATAACGATCGAATGAAGTCGCAGAGCTTTCTAGTATAGTAAAAAAATCGTAAATTGTAATCGGATCGAAATAATAAAAGTACTAGTGAATGCGGAATTGTTTTTCATAGTTATTTAAATAATTACAAATGACAAATTACCTGCTTCACAGCTTTTCAGATTAACTATGACTAAAATAGCAAACACACAAGCTACAAGACGCGCCATATTGGATCTAAATAACACTACTGGTACAAAAACAACGACACGACACTTTATATCCAAACATTAGACCACGGACTTTAACGTAAGTGAGAATTTTCACACTCCGTACATAACTGCGTTAATTCTTTTCTAAATAGGAATGTGATCGGCCCGATATAACATAATATCTCTACTTGATAAATTATGTTTGCCTTTGCTGCAAGGGTATTACCAACTTGACATTCATCTCATCTCTTGATGATAAAATATATCAAAACTTTTTTTCTATTGATCTCCGTTCGAGTCTATGGCCCGTATTAATAGACGTCACTCAATTCTGAGACGCTCTCAAGTTTATTGCTGTCCTTATTTTTTCCCTTTAGAATGACAAGGACAGCAAGAGACTTGAGAGCGTCTCAGGATTGAGTGACGTCTATTAATACGGGCCTATAACTTTGAGTTTATGACTGAAGCTGATGGATCAAATAGCAGAACCGTAGACTGGTAATTCTTTGGTAATTTTTTACAAGAGAAGCTACCTAACTGAATCAGTTCATTCTCTTATTAAAATGGAAACAGAAGCAAGATGCTATTAACTTTCATCTCGGAATATGAGACTGAAGATGAAAGACAAAAAAGGGAAAGTACAAGAAGAAAAGATCTCCAGCTGAAACAAATGACTCGTCTAAACATTGCAAAGCATAGTTCCTACCACAAGTCATTAAAACTGTTCAATAAACTGCCGACAGAAATTAAAGGTCTTGTATATAAAAGTGAGTTTCAGAGTACGCTCAAACGGTTTCTGTTAAATAAATGTCTATACTCCATTGATGAATTATAGTTTAATAGCATTGTTTTTTTTCTTGTATTTTTATGAATTGACTTTTGACATTATTTATATAGTTTTTAATTTGTATTATTGATATTATTATTGATAATTGGATTGTAAAGTATTTTGGATAGTTAAATATTGATTGACATTTTAATTGGATAATCGTCATGATTGAAATATAGATTGATACTTAATTTAGATAATATTATGCTGATTTAAAAGTGAATTGCATGTATAATTTTTAGCATTTCTTATATTTAGTTGTAGAAATTCAGACACAATATGAAATTGTTATTGAATGAATAAATGAAATGAAATGAAATATAAAGCCGATAAACCCTAGCAGGGCTGTAAGAAATTTGTTGCAGCAATGTTGCAACCCAGAGTTATTTTATTATCTAGAATCATACTTTTATCAATATTTTCGATCAGCGAATCTCAAGTTATTGTGGCTGAAGTAACACCTTGGCACCTCTGCGGTTAAGTGTCGTCGCTGTATGGATGTATGTTTGTTCTTTATGTTTACTAGGCAACTGATGGGAATGTCTTAAGATACAAACTTATTAGCATTGCTTGTGCGTATGTAAATATTTTTATACAAGTTAGTTATAAAGAGACTTTTTTAATAATTGTGTCTGAAACTATCCTGGCCAACATTGGCAAATTATTACAACATAGACACAACTTTACGCTTGTAACATAACAAATAACAGTACCTGTCATTCAACTGAACTTAAATTCGTCGGGCAAGCCCTTATAGGAAGTGAAAAAAGGAAAATAAGATAAAATAAAACAAAACACATCTTAAAATAAATATTTACTAAAAAAACAGTCTAATCACCAGAACGCTAGAACCAAACACTACTTGCCACTAGACCCAGCACTCGAGCCAGCACTTGACTGGGCGTTACCTCCAGAACTTATACTAATAGTCTTTGAAATACTAATGGAAGCGCCGGGGGGTATATTGTACTTGTTGTTATAGCCTCCGTGATGGCCATGAAATCCTCCGTGCCCGTAGCCGTAGCCGCGGCCATAGCCTCTTGGTGGGGGAGGCGGCGGGGGTGGAGGACCATATGGTCTTCTATATTGAGGGGACCGTTCTATGCGCGAGGCTGGAAATAAAAGAAAAGATTCAAACAATTGATATGAAAAAAAAAAGAATTCTGACTGCTGATTGATATTTTGCCTTGCTCCAGGAAATATTCGACACACTAGGAAAGAAGTGCGTTTACAAACGTATAAACTCACTTTTACAAACATCCAACTCTGAACAAAAACAATAAGCTAATTTGTCCCGTACGGAAATCAAACCCGCGACACGCAGTGCAACAGCCTGCAGTAGCGCGTTGACTACGTTATGACCTTCCAACCCCAATATTTGGTCAACTTTTACAGGCCAGTATATTATTATATTTAAACAGTAAAAATGGAGCAAATCCCGAAAGTTTTAAAAAAAGAGAGAGAGGAGAGAGTCTTTAATGTATTGTAGCCCAGGTTTACCTGCATTCGTTCTGTCCAAGTAAGTAATAATTAAAATAAGTAAAACACAAAATATACTCAAACGTGCCATATTGGGCCTGAGAGGTTACACCACTGAATAAAAACACATTAAACACCACTTTATATTTCAATACTAAATCGGTTAATTTGAACTTAAGTGAGAAAAACAAACCATTGATTTAACTTATTAGAAGTTATCTTCGTAAACTCCGTAAAAATCGTGGGCATTTTTAACCTTATTGCTATGGTTTTAGAAGTTACATTGATTTTAACGCACGTGTACTAATATTTTACTGAATAGGAAATTTGAACGCTGTATCTTCGCACACAGAGCTTAATTTGTACTTTAAATACCCAAATAATATAAGGGGAGTCACCAGAAGTATGTAAATAAAATATTATACTTATTGCGTAAATGTATTTTCCTATAACAACTTATTTTTATCAAGGGTCAGTGAATGTTTGCCATTATTCATGCCTACAGGTTTTTCATTCCGACCGTACATAATAAGCTTAAAGTACAGTCCGACACACTTATTAATAAGAAAATTCCTGTTTCGACCGATTTCATGACTAAACCACTGATCTATTTTTCATGAATTACGGTAATGAGATATTGAACCTGGTGTCACATAATCTGGGGGCACGGCAGTGCCCCAGCCAAGTCTCGAGCAAAGAGGGCACGGCCGTACCATCCTTTTCTCGAAGCGTTTCGCGGCTATTTCACCCCCCCCCTGTATTATCGATATAGACAAAGCTAGTGGTTTAGATTTTCGATAACCAAGAGTAAGCATTGAAACAAGCTTAGCCTCAAAATTACATGACTTTTGAACCAATAGTTTACGAGTTATGGGTGATCAAAGTTACACCATTTTGTCACTCACTCACTGACCGATCATCAAAAATCTAAAGTACTTCTAGCAGACTTAGAACCTTCAAATTTGGCATCAAGATAGGTTATTAGCTACATATAAAGGAAAAATTATAAAAACGTTAATAAATTATATACCTTAATAAATAATAGGAAACAAAGTTATATTTGCGATTTTACAAGAACATTATGTATGAATTTTGACTGCATTGTTAACTTTGTTCTTTGTTTATGTACAAAAACCGGCGCGTTAAATCTATATATCGTATATAATGATGCTAGAACCTGAGTCCACCGATATTTATTACGAGTCCTGGATTGATGACCACTATCCTAAACGGCCAAAAGAGTTGGAGACAATTAACTTGAACTTCTACAGTTTCGCTCAATATTATGATATTGGTAATACAAGCCCAGTCTCCTCTAAAGTCGGGTGCTATGCCCCGCGTGGGCGAGCCATCGACGTATCCTCGTAGAGGCAATCGGCGGCGGTGACCTCTCGCGCCGGACGCTGGTCCAGGCCATGCTCCGGGGTGAGACTGAATGGGAAGCCGTCGCCTCCTCCTGCGAAGTAGTTATACTAGTGAAAGAGGGGGCGGCGCGAGAGAGGCAACGATGAGCCTCTCGCCCCGGACGGGGACCCAGGCGTAGACGTCGAGAGTCGCAAGACGACTACCGGCCACCGTAGGGTCTGCGGACTACCCAACGCTCGCCGCGTTGGGTAGCTCGCCGCACGGCTAGGACCAGGCCCGCGTCGACGGCGCATTAGTGTTCCACGCGCGCCTCAAAGAGAAGTCAGCACGGAAAGGGGCCCAACAGGGCCAACGCCTGCCGGGATAGCGGAATGTTTATAATAGTGACCGTGACCCCGAACATAAAGGGCAACCGAAGGAACATGAGTGGGTTTTAGGCCCGTATTAATAGACGTTACTCAATTCTGAGACGCTCTCAAGTTTATTGCTGTCCTTATTTTTTCCCTATAAAATGACAAGGACAGCAAGAGACTTGAGAGCGTCTCGGAGTTGAGTGACGTCTATTAATACGGGCCTAGGTCTGTAAAAGTCTGACACGCCCTCCCGCCGCACCCAGGACGGGAGCAGTCATTCCGTGATTTCCCACTCCCCAAAAAAAAGAAAATCTATGGAAGCTGCAAATTCAATCCAGAGAATCAATCTGGTAGGAGAAGAGCAGACTGATCTTCAAAATATGATCGCAAAACTTGATGTCGATCAAAAAAGAGATGACAAATAAACTGATCACAAATAAAATTAACACAACTGATAATAACGCTGATGTTCTACGCTGTTTTGTTAGTGGAACCGGTGGCACAAGAAAGAGCTTTTTTAATAAAATTTCTGAAAGTTTGTGTTAAAACGTATCTAAATAAAAACGTGGCCGTTAGTACTCCAACAGGAATAGCTGCATTCAATGTGGATGGATTAACTATACACAGACTATTGCAGCTGCCTGTGAAGCACAAGCAAACACCAAGTACGAGCCAATTTCTGATAAAGTGCTCTAAGTTCTGTGATCAGATTTGAAAGAAGTAGTGTTGTGTATAAATAAACGAAGTGTCGATTATATCCAATGCTATTTCAACATAAATTCATTTACGCTGTCTGAGATACTTGACACATGTGACGATGAAAATGGGTGGTTCGGGAAAATTATTTGACAGTTTTCAGGGATCTCTTATAGCTACCTCCGGTAAGAGAAAATTCACCCTTTGAAAAACTTTCAACTGCTGTAACTAATAATATGCTGAACGTACATTTAATATGCGACATGCTAAATTAAATAAGATAGGTGTGACTACAAAAAAGACCGCGACTTACTCTCAATTAGATTAATAATTCTGAAATCCAATTCAAATGAAAACAGATTAGCTGAAATAATAAATTCAACACGATAATGACGCCTCGATGAGCAGGGCTGGAGGCAAATATAATCATCATGTTAAGACGAAACAAGTTTAGGTTTAGTCAACAGTTAAATCGGAATAGTACAAAATTTAAGTATGATCGTGATAATTCGAAAAAAGTAAAATCTATAGTAATCTACTTTGTTTTCTAAAAACCAAATTTAAAATAATTTTAAGAGTGTATATTCATTGGGAACAATTTCCTTTATGCATCGCTTATGTTATGCTATAATTACTATCTATAAAAACCACGCGATGGTGAACTTTGTTTCCTCCGTTTTCACCTGTGGTTAAGCATATGTGGCCCTTTCAAGAGTGACAAGTCTAGGTGGATTACATTTGATAAATGTAAACTTTACAAATTCAAAGCTCAGGACTCAGCAAAAGCTGAATATAATCGACTTAGAAGTATATACCGTCCTCTTAGAAGTAACGAAACTTCAGAGAAAAAGCTAATGAGTTAGAGATAGAAAATGGGCTTTAAGCATATCAACAGCGGAGGCACAGGACATAATAACATCACCTAAAAAGAAAAGAATGAGACCTACAAAAAATAAATGAGATCCCACCAAAAACATTACATGTAAAAAAAGCCAACTCTCTTCGCAAATCTTCCATCGTTAAAAGTTTTGAGATCGCATAGAAGAGAAGCCAAGTCCTGTTCAACTTATATTGTAATAATAAATTAATATTTTGTGATTGTCTCAATAGTTTGGTTTACATTATGATAATAGTGACTTGGCCATGAGCACAAGTTAAAAGTCGTTTGCTCCTTGTAAAATTATGTGCAAATACCTTCGAATTGATATCTTTGGACATAATTTGTAACTGATTGAAATGTAAGATAACCATAGAATAAACATGCGCCGTAATGCATGTGCAGTTTGTTGGTGTTGGGGGAGACGTGAGACTTACTGTCGGTCATGTAATACCAATTGAATAAACCAAAAGAATTTAATTCTGTGAACTTTATGTTTAACTTTTAACTCCTCCAAATAATATGCCGTTTTATATTTGTATCTTATTGTGCTCATGGCCAAGTCAATATTATTATAATGTAAACCAAACTATTGAGACAATCACAAAATATTGATTTATTATTACAATATAAGTTGAACAGGACTTGGCTTCTCTTCTATGCGATCTCAAAACTTTTAACGATGGAAGATTTGCGAAGAGAGTTGGCTTTTTTTACATGTAATGTTTTTGGTGGGTACAAAGTTTCACAACGCATTTTGCTAAAACCGACACTCACAAAAGCAGTATTAATTAGCAAAACAAAGCAGTTTAATAATAGAAATATAACCTTTTTTAGAACTATCCTCTTATAGTCCAACCTATATGCCATAGACAATCTAGATCAAATGTCAAAACAATAGACCTAACAAGTATCCTGTGACAATAAATAAGGATTACTAATAATTTAATTTAATTAGTTAATTGTTATCTTATTTTTAAAATATGCAGTTTATACCGCGGCAAAAGAAATTAGAAAAGAAGAAAAAACCAATACGACACCGATTTCTCATACATTGTGGAATTCTCATTTGGAAGTGTTATTATCAAAGGCGGTAGGTTTCGTAAAACCTTAAAAACATTGTTTTATTCAAAGGTTTTTTCAATGATATTAATTTATGTAAATAGACGGCTTTTTTATGATCATTTGTTAGCTTAATATCGAAACTTGCGGCGCGATAGCAGCTCTGTTGCCACGCATTGGCGGTAACGACGCCCGTACGGCTGCCGCACCTCGCGATTTGTATGAAAACAAACGAACGTCCATACGTCGTACGGCAAACGTACCACGTACGACACGAAACGCATAAATTGAAAGAGCCCTATGAGCTTTTTCAATTTATGCGTTTCGTGTCGTACGGCTGTGGTACGGCTGCAGCGGTACGTTTGCCGCGCGGCAACAGCGCTGTTTGCAAGTTTTGTATGAAAACACAGCCCTAATACTGAAACCAAACTACCCGACTCATAGTATTTTTATCAAAGCGAAAGTCTGTAAGGATAGGTAGATAAATGGTTGTTACTTTTGGCGCTTAAACGGCTGGACGATATTGGCTGAAAATAAACTTATCCCGTTTTTAATAAAATCAACAAAACTTTGAATTTTAGAAAATTTACCCCAACTACGTAGTTGCGAACAAAAGTCTGTCAGCTTCATACAAGACGTTTAACGCAAACTATTCTTACTTATTTCAGACGCAGATGGGGTCTTCTAATCGTAGAAGGAATATTTGCTTTGTTTTTATTCTTAGTGTCCATCTTCATAGCGAAGCCAGTGTTCCTGACCCCTCTACAAGATGAGCCGAGCCCCCCCATGGGGTCTGCCGACGTCCTATCGGCATTGCGGCAGGACAGCATACTGGGATACGCGCCGAATATCATTCCCTATGCCACTATTATGGAAAAAGCTATTGAACTTTTGGACACTGGTTAGTTAAGCTCGTTACACACGACAACCATTTATCGCTACGATTTGACTGCGCAGTTCGTTTGTGCAATTTAATCGAATGTGTGTACGGAATTTGGCGTTGACATTGTGGTCGTGTGGACACGCCCATTGAGGGCGTTCACATGATCATGATAAACTGCCAAAACCAACTGCGCAGTAAGATCGTACAGAAAAATCGTTGCCGTGTGTACCGAACATTAGAGTTCAGTGACTTGTCAGATAGATGGCTTAAGGTAAGGTGGGTGGACCATGGAAGGCCACGCTCCTTTGAAGGCCAACTATCAAAAAGTCGTAGTTATTGACATGTAAACACATATTTCTTCGGCTATACACTAAGATCCATCAAACTCAAGGCCACAGATGCGGCGGCGAGTCGCTCGCGCCGCTATTGTGCGATCTCATGCTTCGTAGACTTCGGTCGTCGACGTTACAATTGTTATTCGCGCGCATAGCAAAACGTAAGTTTTTAGTTAGATAACCTATTATTATTTCATATTTTTTTACTGTGAATTGTCGTATAAGGATATGTTTATGGTACTAAAGAAAAAAAAAATGGTTTTGCCTCGATTTAAGTTAAAATATTGGTGGTGTTCCCAGGAAAGCCGATGGTTCCTTATAAGGCCAATCAAAAATTTGACAGTTGGCCTTGCTAGGGTACATGATGGGCCTTACAAAGAACATGTACAAACCATGAACATATGAACAGTTACTTTTTAGTTACAAATACGTACCGTTACAGTTAAAACAATGTTTTATATTTATAATATTTTTACTTATAAGGGTTAATTTTGGGCACAATTAACCCTCTGCGGCTGACGTGGTAGTCCAACAGACACCGCGAAATATAAAATTCGGTTTATTACCGTAAATTTTCAAAATTAAGCGCCACCGCTTTCAGTACCTTACTGTCGTGAGCTCACGCATCGGTCAGCGTGCGGGGGGCGGTCGTAGCGAGGGCACTTTTGCGTAGAGGGAGGGAGGTGTCCACGAGTCTACCACACCAGTGTTAAAGTAAGTGTCTACTATACCACCACCTCAATAAAATGGTTATAGTTTCATAGTGTCTCCTACACTACCACATCAGTAAATTATTTTAGTTTTTTTATTTTGTTTTATTTTTTTGGGAAAATAAACAGATACACATTAAATCTTACACTAAGTTATAAAAAAACGATTTATCAACGTACAACCTACGACATTTTCCACACAATATATTTTATCTTACGATAAGATATTTTTTGGAAATTATTCTCGTTATTTTGGATTATTGTTTATTTGATTTTATTTACGCATTTTACATATATTTAAACTTCTAGACCGACATTATAAAGAGGACAGATTTGTATTTTTGTTTGTAATGAAAACTCAAAAAAGTGGAACGAAAATGGACCAATAGACCAATTTTAAAAAGCGGCTGCAAGTTTTGTGGATTACGAAGATCTAATAACAGAGTGGCTGGAAGAGGAAAGGACGATCCGACTTTTGAGCCAGAAATTGATTGTTCGAAGCCAATTTGCCTTCAGTGCTCGAAGCCATTACGTGAAAATTGACAAACATAGCTGTGATTTTGAAAGTGACTAGTTTTGAAGTCAACCAACGAATTTATGTTATTTTTTCTACACTAAATAATGTAATTATTAATTTTTTTAATGTCTAATGTCAAATTTAAAAAAGTTGATTTTGTAATTTTTTCTATGTCATTAATGTTTAAGTAGAGATTATTAGACTGATTTGTGATATAAGTCAATAAAAACTGTTTAATTATGGAAATACAAATTGTTTTATGTATTTTAAATATTATTAAACATAAAAAATAGGCTAACAATCTAGTAAATATAAATATAATAGCTACATAATTTAATTAAATAAAAATATTTGATGTTGAAATGGTGTCTCATGTACTACCACATCAGTAAAATTGTAAAAATTGACCCACGTCAGTTGCAGAGGGTTGGAACATTTTGGCCTTACAAAGAACGGCCCCATAAGAAGGCCAATTGAGGTAAAATAAAAAGTTTTTAATTTCATTATAATACGCGTTAGCAAGTTATTTGATGTCAATGTAATACTCATTACTACTGTTTTTAAATAATTTCCATTAATATATTCTTAGTTATACGATGGTGTTCAAGTAATGTTCGTTGAGTTTTTTATAAATGATAAAAATATATTGAGCATTTAATGTTTTGCTTAAATGAAAGAGCTTATTATGTAGTTTTAGTAAAAGCGAATATATTAATTGTTACAACTCTATTTTTAAGTTAAACGACTGATGTATAATATTGGCCTTGTTTGGAGCCGTGTTCCTTGCAAGGCCATTTGGAAGAGCTTAACAAAACTTAAGTTTAATGAATACTGATTAAAGCTAGGTTAAAAAATAGTGATTTATATGGTACACAATAAAACAAACTATTATTTGATAATTTGTTTTTTTCATTTATTCAGTTAATAAACGAATAAAATGCGTTTACTCGTTAGAGTGGCCTTCCATGGTCCACCCACCTTACTAGCTGTAGCAACTTCATGGATCTCCTTATAGGTGTAGCTTGGTAGTTTGTTTTAATGCGTGCTGGTAATTTTCTTCACTATGTACCTAAAACACTGAAATAATAAAAACTGTAGAAACGAGTCTTTTAAATATAAGAATTACCTATGTCTTTATAATATATATTATATACAGGGTCATTTTGCAACCACCATCCAAATTTTCAGAAATGATTTAGAATCGATAACCTTATCAATTAATGAAATAAAAAAAAATAAAAAAAATTACATGATTTTCACTATTGTCCGCTACTAAAATCCAAACGTGTGGAATAAATACAATTCAACTAGGTTGTTGAACTTGACTGCACACGCGCTTACCTTTAAAATTCGGAAACGCAACGCACACAAAAGCACGCACTACGCCCACCCCTCCCTCACACGTTGCACCCCGCTTTCGGATATTTTCTTTTGAATGTTTTTATTTGTTTTTGTTATTATTTGATTATATTGTTTCACATATGAAAATAATTTAATTAAAAGTCCTCGATTTTAAAATTTGGATGGTGATTGAAAAGTGTCCCTGTATATATGAAATGTATATAATAGCGCAGATGATGTAAGACTCCTATGACGTTATTGCAGAAAATATGCTGAGTGCGGCGACAGAAGATGATCTGAATGAAATGTTATACAATATCTCTGGCGGTAAACCTCTTCAGGTGCCAGTCATATGGGTGATTTGGAAACCGAAGGCGAGTATTTCATGCAAGTTAACATTATGCGTTTATTAAACAATAATTGAGTCATCATAATTTACCTTTACTATTACCAAAATATTGGGCTTATAATCCAAGAAGTGAAGAACAGCTGCTCTGTGATAATATCAACCAAGTAGACTCTTTTTAGCGGTATTATCTTTCATTCGAAATAAATATCTCCAAGAAAATGGATTTCAAAGATAATTGTATGGTCTACAACTTTGTGTACCAATTTTTACAATAGCACTTTCCATTGACAATAAAAAATGCAAATACCTATTTTTGACCTTAATCGTGAATATGTTTTCACATGAGTTCGCAGTTGAGATTTTTTGGGTAATTTTTACATTCTTACTAATATATTTTAGTTTTAAATGTAAAACTTTCTCCGTTTTAATGATGTGAAAGTTACCTTTTGTTTAAATGTTAAACTTACTGACTTATTATTACTTAAACGGTCAGTACAGGGAAACAGAAGCGGGACACACTGCAATCTAACACAGTGATCATTTCAAAACTCTCACTAGCACCAACATTTCAGGATGTCAACATTTGGGCGTTCAGCATCCGCAGTACAGAGCGGGCTCGCTTCTCCGCGGGGAGAGCGGCCAACCACGGCCATAGCCACGGCGACTCTAACAAGCCCTATGACGCCGGCTTCCTGGCCGTTCAGATGGCCATCAGTCAGGCTATCGTCCAGTTTGCTAGCAAAATTGAACCTGATTATGAGGTATTCTTTATCTACATTGAAAATTGTACACCCCCACCCCCGATGTTGATAACTTCGAAACGGCTGAACCGATTTTAATGAAACATGTCTAAGAACCATCGCTAGATAACGTAATTTCAAATGAAAAAACCAATCCAATTAGGTTCACCTGTTTAAACCTTCGAACACACGTGATTAGAGACACAATAGAAGGACAAAAGCAGCGCGGCAGCGGGCTGTCGCTTGGTCAATGAAACGTTGTTGTAAGAGCTGCGGCCGCTGCGGGGTCACATTTGGTGATACTTATTTTGCTTCTAATACAATTTTTTTAATATAACAATGTATGTATTCTACTCTTTACGTATAGAATTTTCAAGTCTCTTCTTATTGCGGTTCTACGTCATAAAAGGAAGCTCCTGTAGAAATTGCAGTTTCTAGCTGCAGTAGAGTCGGCTGTGCATATGCTACCATAAAGCTTGTCTCAGATAATAGCTAACTCGCCCTTGCGTTGCTGTACAAATTTGAATAAATCGCTTGAGCAGTTTAGGAGACCATCGCAGACAAACAACGTGACGCATAATGATAGATTAAATTAAAATTCTGTAGGACAGTCGAAAATGGTCTCAAAACAATTACTTTTAATTGGCACGTGCCAACATATCAATACCTCTTGACGTCCACCGACAGCCGGCTGTCGGGGTATCCCATTTCATTAGTCCTTATTTTTATTACTTGCAAACTACTTTTGTTTGAACAAGTTTGGTTATTTACGTTCTTAGGTAAAATTCCTACTACCTGAAGAAATAAAATTTTATAATCTATGCTCGTAGGTTTTTCTTTTTGGGGTAGTTGTGGAATTTCCGCCGCCATTGTGTTTATTGCGTATTCGCTAAGAGGTTAATTGTTGCTCTACCAAACACCCAAGCTACCTAGATTCCTGCTAACCTCCTTAACATTCATAGGGAGATAATAATCGTGTACATGTGATAGGCTAATCAGGTACATTTGTGAGGAGCACAATAGTGCGCTCCATCACGCATGCGCTATCTGCCTGATCAGCACAGGTGCTAGATCGACCGATACGCGCTGCAAACATTTAGCATCACTACACATCCTGAATTTTAATTATGGACCTAATTATGCACGGCTTAGGATTGAGTTCTGGTTTTGTTTTCCATAGGATATTTGTATCAATTTACGGATATTTCCAATATCCTATTGGTGGAAGGTTAATAGAGATAAATAACACTACATAATATAAAATAAAGTCGCTTTCCGCGGTCTATCTGCCTGTCTCATGTATGCCAAGATCTATGAAATTACTCAACAGATTTTGATGCGGTGTTTTAATAGTGTTCAAGAGGATTGTATTTTTAAATAGCAAAATAAAAGAAGTCCTGCCAAAACCCGGGATCGAACCGGGGACCTCTAGATCTTCAGTCTAACGCTCTCCCAACTGAGCTATTTCGGCTGCAGTAATGACGGCTGAATTTGATCACTGAATGTCAATGCACAATGCAGAGGGTTATATTAAAACTACTTAACATAGCGATCCGACAATAGCTTCGCACAAGATTTACAAATCTTTGAAAGACTCGGGGTTTCTTCACTATAATATGATACAAAAACGTGTAAAACTTTTTGAACAACTTAATCTGTTCATCAAAGAAAAAATAGACACATTTTCAGAACTTTCAAAAGTTACAACTTACATCGAATCTAATACGCGTTCTTCGAAGCGTTGTTTATTTGATTACCTGCGCTTTGAACCAGAATTTTTACGGGAAATTTATCACAAAAGTAAGGAGGAAAGCAAAATTGGACAGTGTTGATAAAAAGTATTGGCTGCCGAAACCCGGGATCGAACCGGGGACCTCTAGATCTTCAGTCTAACGCTCTCCCAACTGAGCTATTTCGGCCATGTGGGAGAGGGTTGAATTCTCCGCCGCTATTGCGTTAATGCAATTTTAAATTCCATAAAGGGATGATCTTTAGATAATACATTTAATTTTATTGAAATAATCAAGTTGTTTACGTGTTTCAGTATAAAATATTTTTAAATCGGATCCAACTTTAAATACAAATTAATGTACGAGATAATCTTGAAAAAGTTTTCCAGCAAACTTAAAGACGCTCAAATTAATCATAATAAATTGTGTTTTTTTTTTATACAGTTAATGTCACAAATTTCGACTGCAACAAGTAACAGGTTACTTTAAAGCTTTTCTATCACGATTCTAAGCTTTCGATTCTTTTTAAAATTTCATAGGAAACTTTGGAAAATTTGACACATAGCTTAAAGAGAATGTTGGAGTATTTCAACCGGCACAAATGAACCCTACCCATCACCGTGGCACCCAGCCGTATGCAATTTGAATGCGGTCGATAGCAGGGCGGTGCTCTCCGAACAAGATTTTATATGAACCCTCTTTTCAAATAACATTTAGTTCAACAGGTTTAGTTCAAAGATTATCTATACTAGAATATTTTGAAGCTGAAGAGTTTGTTAGTGTGGTTGAACATGCTAATCTCTGGATCTATTGGTTTGATTTAAAAATTAGATTATGTTAAGGTTATAAATAGCATCACGCTACAGGCTACGGGTGCGGAGTAGTTACCAAAGACAGGGTAAGCCCGCGAAGGATATCGGACTACATAAAAATATTTGTCGCATGCGTGTTACAATCCCGCAACACGAGATGTTAACTAGACAACTGTCAACTATCTCGCCAAATGAAAATAAAATTATCAGTCTCATATTTACAAATATACACAAACTTTGATAATTTATTATTTACTATCAATACGTCCGTGGCTACACTCGCGCGTCAAAATTTTCATCCCCTGTTTTACCACTTTGGTTTGAAATTTCCACAAATCCCTTCTCAGTTGGTATTTACTCTTCACAAAGAACATACACTTCAAATTTTCTATCTCTAGGATCAGCAGTTTGGCCTGTGCGTTAAAATAGGTACCTACCACCCAGTTTACCATTTACAAAAGCGAACCAGTCATTCTCGACCAGCCAACCAAGTTAATTTTTTTCTAATTCAGGTGACGTTATTCGCAATGCCAGTTTCTCCGCTGATGGAAGCGGATAAAGTGAGAAGTATTCTGTCAGGCATACTGCTGTGCTTCACCTTGGCTCTCATGCCTCCTGTATTAGAGGCACAAGCACTGGTCGTCACTGAAACTAGAAATAAGTTTAAGGTGAGTTGGTTTGTACTTGTACTATGCTATTGGGTCGTGGAGACAAATGAAGGTCCCACACTATTGGTCAACCTAAAGGAAGTGCAAAACACAAAGGCCCTATAGAAGAGGAGTCAATGAAAAAGTCACAATATGCCGCTTCGAAGCCGAGGGGATAGGCTTTTTATTCCACATATACTGCAGACACATTTGGTCGCGGTAATGACTGACATCGGTGAAGGAAAACATTGTAAAAAAATCAGGACTTAAAATAATCATTTTGTTCATTCTACTCTGTATCAAAAGTGTGTTCTATTCTGCATTTGAATGCCAGGCTTATCTGATGAGAGGTGACTGATAACTTGTATTATCAATGTAGTCTTTTGGTTAGGTATAGAAATGAGTAGTAACCACTAGCCTCTATTCAAATCAATGAAATAAGTCAAAGGACCTAGAAAATAAGCCCTGTGCCAGTGTCACAATCGAGCACACATGCTGTGATACATTCCATCTACTTTACATTCTTGCAGCGTGCCCTTCGCTTGCGTAACGTAGAGTACACGTCAATGTACGTCAGCTGGCTTGTGTACGCCTACCTGACCTGCCTGCCTACCTGCGTCCTGGCCTCCGTCACCATCATCCTCATCTTCCGATGGATCCACCTGGTGGAAGCTCTGCTGGTCGTGCTCGCCTACATATCAGTTATGATCATGATAGCCTATGTGATGGGCATGTTTCACAGTAAAGGTTTGTGACCTTGAACATTTACATGCAAAAGCATAATGATTATTGAAGGTAAAGGAACTATGCTCAAACAGCTACTACTACTGAACCCTTGCGGTTCTCTAGTAAAGTAAATGATAATGTTTTTTTCACAGTATAATAACCACAACGAACACTATGTTAATGTTAGAGTTTAAAAAAAATATCTTCTGGCTGTTTTTGCCGCATTCGGAATTTCCAAAAGCCGCATTCGTTCCGATGATCATAGGCGTAGGTGGGAGAAGGAACACCGGGGTAGATTTTAGTCAGTAAGAGTCTGACAGAAAATTATTTGTTATCATGAGCACAATCACGTGTTTAGGTATCGTACACTAATTACCAGTCAACCTATATATTATTATAATACTGCTAGCATAAATAACATCCTATTGATTTGTATGATGTTGACATGTGTACAATTCCAGCCACCATCGCCTGCATCTGGACCATTCTGTTCATCATCTTCCAAAGCTACATATCGGAGCTGTTGGTGCACCATCAGTACGACCAAGTGAAGGCTCTCACATTCTTATGGCATTTAATACTTCCACCAATGGGGCTACTGCACGCTTTCCACAAATTCGCCTTGCTGCAAACTGAACGTAAGTTTGAAAGAGACTCTTGGAATGCATAATCTATACTAATATTATAAAGCTGAAGCATTTTATGGTTGAACGCGCTTATCTCAAGAACTTCAGGTCTGATACTGATAGCCCATTTACTAAGGAAAGTTAGGCCGTGTATTATGCTACGACTTACGTATTTGGTGGAGTAGTAACCAGAATCACGGGTGTAACTGCGCGGGATCGCTAGTATTCATAATATGTATTTGTTTTCAAGTGTTCATTCCATTTCATTTAATTGCAAGTAAACACACATCAGAAGAAGCTCAGGTTTACAGCACATCCAATTTTCTATTCACCAGATAAAGAAGCAGAAACCGATACCAGTTCCTTGCTATACATGGTGTCGTCGTGGTCCATGATGAATGTGTTCTACTTCGTTCTGCTCATGCTGCTGCAGCGTACTTTAGGCCAGGATCGAGCCATCGGTGGGCAGGTCACCTGGAAGTCCGTTATATTTCAGAAAGCAAAGGTAGACCTTCGTGGACTTTAAAAGAGACGATTCTTGGGTTTGTGTGGTCTTTTCTTCTCAGAGGCCAAATCCATCTAGTTTAAAAAAAATATTGACGTGTTAAAGTGATTCTAATATCCTATTTTCATAATAAACAATTTTATTTCATTTCTTTTCATCTCCACTCATTGTTAAAACATTTTTTACTAGGTAGCTTTTATTTAACTTGCAATTAATTTGTTTGTTACGCATGTAGCTATGTTTTCTTTGGGTAAAATCCCGCAATTCAATTTTTAAGCAAATATCTTTAACCGATTGAGCAGAAACTTTGCATGCATCGGGGCGCAATGCAATATTGAAAATGCATAAAAAAGTTAAACATTTTTATTTTCAGAATCGCCACGAGCTCCGAAAGATCAAGGGCCCCGCGCAGAGAAACTTTGAAAAGCTGCAGAAAGTTGACGAGTTCCTGGCCATTGCTGTCAGTTTCCGAGACGTTAGCAAGGTTAGTTTATTCCTCAATAACAACTTATTTTTCCTCTTATTACTTTGAACGTATAAATGATAATTATTTTAGATTTGAATGATATTAATTCTGTATACAATATGTCCCGGAATAAACGCACACCACCAGACACCCAAATTAGAATATTATGTTATAATCATAATACATACACTGATTTTTTATTATTATGTTTAAAACAGTGTTTTTTTTTTATTTATTTATAAATTTGTTGTACAGATTGTGGGAGAAAATTATAGTCACATTACAAATTTACGCATGCACACCGTCGCACTTGCATAAGGGTCTAGCGTAGTAGGTATTTCATCCATTTTAGTTTGTTTTGACTGTACAGCGGAAGTGTGACAGCAATTTACATAGTTTTAATTATTTTTGGGATAAAATATTACCCATATTAGAAATTACAAAAATCGTTTCAGTAAACGATTCTGAACAAACTATTTTCTCAAAGTGCATTAATTCAGTTACACACTGTATAACCATACATTTCGTACATAAAACAGTAGCAATTTGTACATTATACACTAGCGATAGTAAATTTGAAAATACCAGCTTTTCTCAAAAAAATTATTAGACTAATTTGCCAGTGCTATAAAGCCGCAATTTCTAACTTTTTTATTTTTAGATATCAAGGGCGCGATATCTGTAAAATAAAATTGCTTAATTAAATTGCATCCCCACTTGTAACTTTTCTATGACATATATATATTTTCCTGTAATAGTAAGTATACTTGCAACAGAGCATAATGGGAGTGCCCGTGCTAGAAGACATAGCTTTTGACTTGTACCGCGGCGAGTTTGCCATACTATACACAGAGAGGATACAAGACACCATGCTGCGCACCATTGACGACCTGCTAACCGGTGAGCCTTAATTACTCTTGCAGGATTAAAGCCCCAGAACGCGGCTGTGGCTCTTATTTATTTCAATCAGCCTATGTGGCAATGGCTTCTCACTTTGTGGATTGCCTCGGAGTCAAAACAAGTATATGTTAACCATGGCTCAAATGAGGTATACGCGTGTTAGCTTAGCTTTTAAGCTTGTATGAAGAACACGCCACTCTTTATCGTTTTCAGTTCTCTTCACTGCTGTGCTTTTTCACACCTTAGTACTGCCATTTTCTCTTCTTGCTCCGACACTATCTATCTCAAGGTTCCAGTTTGGTCAATTTATGTCTGATGGTGAACAGATGTGGTCTTTGAATACCACTCAGAAGTTTAAAGAAATAAAGTTATAAGAAGAAGTAGTGTATCTTTGATTAAAACTTAGATCAAGGAATGGAACTCCCTATGTGTCTGTGTTTTCAAATTCATTTAACCCGGAAGTATTTAAAAAACGAGTGCATAGGCATCTACTGGGTAAGCTCGCTCCATCGTAGGCTCCGTCTATGCCCTCGGGCTAGTCTGGACCAAGAGGAAGCCCATAATAATAATAAAAAAAAAAGATTATATCTCATCGTATCACTCTTAACCAAGGTTAGTCATTTTGCCCCAACAATAAATTTAATAAGGACTAATCATCTAGGTTTGACTACAGCAGACCAAGGAAGCGTCATCGTGCTAGGAAAGAAACTGAAGCCTGGAGCGGGAACGATGACTACTCCTCAGATGATGGGCTACTGTCATCGCTCAGAGACCCTGATCGACGACCTATCTGTTCAAGAGCACTTTGCTTTATACAGCGTGGTCAGTACGTTGTACATGTATTTTTTTATCATCATCATCAGCTGCAAGACGTTCACTGCGGGTCAAATGCCTCTTTCAAAGATTTCCACATATGTCGATCTTGCGCTACTTGCATTCAAGCCAGCGACCTTGGCAACCTCGTCGGAAACCGCTCGAATGACCAAGTTATTGTGTATAATTAGTACAAAATATCACCGCCTTACAAAATATTTGGCAGGCTGTTCTTTAGCAATTAGCACTGAATCCAATATCAGGGCTATCTAGCACCTGGAATCGCTCAATGGTTTTCAGTCAATCGTTCGAAGTTGACAGAGACAGAATTATAATTAAAATTAATACTGAATGTATTTTATGACTTATAGTGCAAGCCGGTTTAAGAAGGTTTAAATAAATTTATACACTTTTTCATCAGATTTGCTTATGGAACGAACAGGACATTGAGAGAAAAGAGTACACTCACATCAGATACAGGCGTCTGCTGAAGGAGTGTGACCTTGAGTCGGTGCGCCACGAGCGGGTCAGGAACCTGAACATCTACTACAAAGCGCAGCTGTGCTGGGCCATGGCTATGTTCCTGGAGCCTAGGGTTAGTAGATCTAGAAGAATTGGGGCCTCCACCCATGTTAGACTTTTTGTAGGATCCATTTATCAGACCGTTTCAATAGTTTCATATTTCCTTAGGCTAATAGTTGCGTGAAAGGTAAAAGTGTTTTGTTATGTTTGTTTTTTATATTTGTGTACTAACGATAAACTTTCAGATTATTGTTATACCAGAAATCACGGAGCACGGCATATACAAATCTGTTATTGAAGACAAAATAATGGTAAACACATTGTTTGTTCTTCATTTCTTCTTGTATAGTATTCGGTGAATTTCATTCGACAGCTACTGTTTTCAGGAACACAAACAGCATAAGACTATTGTGTTGTATTCTACTATGAGGGCGAAACTTGAGTACGCAGACAGAGTGTTTATATTCGATACCAAGCAACTCGTCTTTGGAGGAACGCCAGCTTATATGTTCTTTAAGTATGGTAAGCAACGGAATTTGGAAAACTCTTGTTGTAAATTACTTAATGTCGGTTTTTGTGACAATGAAATACAACTTAAATTGGTTTAATAACTTCTTTTCTTTACTCATGTCATCAGAAATTAAAGTAAATAATTTATAACTCAATGTTCAAGGTTACTCTTCACACTGTTATTTAAATCGGTTGTATCATTTAGCCGTAAAGGGGAAAGACAAAAGACAGATTTACTTACCCATTTCTAACAATAACAGTGTTTAAAATTTTTAAAATGTTTTAATCTATAATAATTATCTTTTGAAGGTCGCGAATACCGCCTCCAATTGACAATAAAGGCGGATGAATCTCTCGAAGAACAGCAGGAACTTTTAGATCGCTTGGCACTTGGCGAGGCCACGGTGAGAGCTCACCTCGGGTATTTGATCATCGCGCGCGTACCGGCGAACCCTTCATCACGAGTGGCGGAACTCATTAAGGACCTCACTGACAATGCCAATAAGTATGGAGTCACATCGTTTAATATCAGTGTGCCGGATACCAGGGAAGTTTGTAACCGGTAAGGTTCAATTTTGCGGACATTTTCAGTAACCTATCTAACTCAAGATTAGAGTATTAGAGATAGATATTTGTCATAAGGTAATTACATAATTTGTCGAAATTTTATCTCAAGTATCCACGTCGTAAATAAATTTTAGAGGAGGATTGTTAAGCTAGTTAGAACCAAATTAGGTTATTGCAAAGCTTGTCTTTCGCTGCTAGCTATTTTAGATAACCACTAGCTACTTAACTGAATGGGGTTCAGCTGTGACCAACACAATAATTTATAATCTAAGAACTAATCCATCTTTCAAGACTAGATGATTCGAAAACTGGTCAAATCATTCAACGTGGTCAACTCCCACCTAGCCCAGGAAAAAGACCATAATCTCGATGACCTCCTCTGATTCCACCCTTGAATCCAATAGACTGATTAGTCCAAATAGCGAACTCTTTTTTTTAATCTGAGTGCTAGGCTTTTTGGATCTAAGTGCCATATTGTTATGTAAAACGCCTAATTTTCTAATCCATCTGCGTCATCTATACTCATATAGGAATAGTTTCCTTTACAAAAAATCAATGTAAATATTAAGAGATGCTAATATTATAATATTTTGCAGTGCTAGATCAGATTTCAGAGCCAGTTGGTATAAATACGATGCACTCATTGGCAGCAAATCTAAAGAAGCATTAATAAAGATGGCTGGTAGGTGAACTACACTAAAGCCTCGTCCCCACTAGGAACATTGTCGAGCGACATGTGTCCCCGGTGACATCGGGCTATCTTGGGCGAAAACTGTTCTTTTCGTCGACTTTGCGACAAGGAACAGTTTCAACAATGTTGCGGCGAGGTCGTCCGACGTCGCCCTACATCGCACAATGGCCCCCCCCCCCCCCCGGTGCACATGTCGCTCGACTAATGTTCCTAGTGGGGACGAGGCTTAATACAGCATGAATGATATCTGACTTTGTGAAAAAAGAGATTTCTCTACTTTACTGATGTTCTTATATTTAATCGCTACTATTAAATATGCTAATTTTAGAGCCTGTCAAATGGAAACGCCAGACCAGCTTTTTCAGTACACATTTTTGCTGGATCTTTTCAAAGTTTTTCATGTTTCACAAGAATAATAAGCGCGCTGTTGCTGTTACAGTAAGTTAATTTTTCGATTTAATTATTCCTTTTTAATCTAAAAATAAATAATAAAAAAATACAGTATCTTTATAAAGGTTGGAAAATAACCAGATTCTATTATTAGATCCTTTCGGCTGCAATTAGGGTTATGTTTTTTAAAACAGATTCTTAATGGCAGTAACTAAAAGAAATACTTAAACATTATGTTTAACCTAAGTACCAAATATTAACTAAGTATGTTAACATGATTAAGTATGATGTTACCTTGAATGTAGTTTAGTTAGTTTCTAGATCAATTCGACTATTGTCCTAATTAAAAAGCCTTATTAATTTTTTCAAAACATTTTTCTTCTTCTTTTTAAAATCGAAAAAAGAGGATTCTTTGACTTGGTCTAGATTGCATCTAAGTGCTACGAAAGCTATTCTTCAAGTACCTATCAAGAACCATTAGGATATTGACTTTTGCAGTTCTTGGCAGCGGTGATAACGGGCGTTGGCCTAGGGTTCTCAATACCATCCTTATTATTACATTTGGACCCTGCCGAAAAAGTATTAAGAAGTCAAGTGAGTCTGTGTTTATAAACTAGTTGGTTGACCCCTTTAAACCTTATCCTCCTCAAGGCTACTATCCCACTGGCGTTAACGCGTGTTGACGTTTCTCCAACGTCTGATATCGCCAATGCATTAGACACACAGCCTGAATTGAAATTGTTTACTATGCAAGTAGGATAGGGATGTTGACTACATCAAAAGAATGACATTCTATTTAGTCCGTCTGTTAGACAGTCCAAAAATACTGGACACATATTTTTTGCTTGATCAAATTAATAACAAAATACAAAGATAAAGAGCATCAAAGTTCCGGAGAGGGGGCTTGTGACGTCACTCCTCAGTAAAAAATATACAAAGGTGTGACGTTTCACGAAACTTCAACGCACTGTATTGTCGTCATTTTCTGTTTACGAAAAAAAAAGAAAAAATACGTGTCCCAAATTTTTTGATTACCTAACTGACGGACTAATTACTTTTTTTTGTCATCTCGCCTCATTTTTTTTTTATAAAACAGTCGGCATTTCCTGACTGACTTGGTAACTCTGAGAAGGAATGCCGAAACAAACTCAGGGTTAAAATTCGGGTCGTTGCGTCTCTCTAGTATGACGATGTCAGACGTAGAAACGCGGAAAATGCTAGTGGGATTGTGGCCTAACGCAACTAGCATACTATTATTCGGTTTTTATCGTGTGTTTTTTTTTTATCTGGTATTTCCAGACGAATGCATAATAGTAAAATATTTGCATAAATATACTTTTCAATATTAAAATCGCTACAATAGATACAATAGAATACATTTATTTTTTCTGACTGATTTCTATCAAAGTTTTGACTCAGTGGTTGATGATGGTCACTTTCATAAAGGTTTTTTTATTATTTTAGGTTCAGACATTAGCAGTAGAGGACATGGAGATGAAAACTACTTTAGTATTGCGTGTCGATAAATCCATTGCCGGTCGATCTATCGCTAACGGGTTCGTTTTATAGCTATGTTAACATTGAATTTGATTTTCAGGACAAACCCGTGATGCAGCATGCTTTATTATACTGTGTCTGAGTGCTGATATATATTATACATAATTATATAAAATGATACACTGACTGATTGGTTGCGATTAGGCAACCATTAGGGTCGGAATCCACCAAAGTGGAGAGGAGACGAGATGTGTCTTACAACCAATCAGATCGCGTCATTTTGACAGCTCACGCGCACGGCTTCGCCCGCGTGAAATTCGAAACTTCCATCCCCAATTTGGGATAAAATTAGGGTTTGAATTTCCGAAAATCCTTTCTTATCGGATGCCTACGTCAAACATCTACCTGCATGCCTTTAGCCCGATCCATCCAGTGGTTTGGGCTGTGCGTTGATAGAGATCACTTGTCAGTCAGTCAGACACCTTTGAGTTGATAATGTATATCAGTTGTCTAGTTCTAGAATCAGATGGTCTTGTAGGAGTTCTCCCAATATCTTAGTTAATTTATTGATTTTATTCAGAAAACAATTTTTAAAACTGTGTAGACTGCTCTTAAATCTATTATATAACTTAAATAACTTTTAAATTGTTCCGAAGATTTAAATCACTATGGCTATAGAATATTTTTTCAGGTATGTACTATCGGACACCAGAGCAACAGAAAAAGAAATAGAAAGTATGGAATATGTAGCTCTTCCCCACACAGTGGTACGTTAGAAAATAATTATAAATCTTTTGGGTAAGCACCCTCCATCGTAGGCTATGCCCTCGGGCTAGTCTGGGGCCAAGAGTAAGCCCATAAACAATTTTTTTTTTTTGGATTTTATTATTTTTATAAATGGTTTTTTTTTTCACTTTTTATTACTTACTACGCGAATCTACGAATATAGTTTTTGAGGTCGATCTTAACAATATATGGGGTCCCAAACAATGGCCCCTTAATCAATGGAAGAAGAATTCAAAAGCTAATCAGAAAAAAGAGCGTAGCCGGATGAACTAATAACCTTATCCTTTTTGATGATGTTTTTTGGAAAATAAGTTGTGAATGTAAAATTAATTTTGTCATGTATGTTTTCTCAAAAACTTGAGGCATTTTTATTTACTATATAGAACTTATCCCAAAGTGGTTAAGTTTTAAATTAAGATAATTGTTTATTTATTGTTAGACATACATACAGCTATCATTACAGATAACGTGTTTGTTGTAGGATCTGACGGAATATCTGGTCCTTCGAGCTATTGATTCTCCTCAAAAGTATGTATACATGTATGCGTACGGCATGGACGTATTTACTAACGAGAATGGAATAGTTGAGGTAAATATTTGAAGTTATTAAAGGAAGTAGACATTTGTCTAAGAACATTTACATGATTAGTTGGTTCCTCCACAATTTTAGATAGTGGTGCGACACCTATTGCTCTACATACGAATCACAAGAGTAGTTTTCTTCATTGTGCAAGGAAAGTTCTACGCAAAATTAGGCGTTATTCAAAATTCCGATATAAACTAACTGACCAGACGCATTACCTATCTGGTGGAAGTGCCTTGTGATTTTCACCAGATTATCGATGAGCTACTATTCTTTTCTATTAATAGGTACTTTTGTAATGGGACCTTATATTTTGATCATGTTGGTTTGGTATGATACTTAAACATGGTGATCCGTGACTGTGCTCATGTTATCAAACATTTTTTTATAATGGAACCAAGCCGAAATCGCGGAAAAGCTGTTCAGTATATTAGGCAGACATAAATGTACTGAACAGCTGTTTTTTTCGCGATTTCAGGTCAATTTTCAGGTTTGTTTCCCGTAGTAAAAGTTGTTGGTTGTCGAGCACAATCACGTGTTTAATCTTACACTAATTACCAGTCATCTTATACTTATATTTTACACTGTAGAACTTGTTACCTTGCAAGAGAACAATGAATTGTTATTGCGCGAACATAATTTTTTTATTGGTTGTAGGTAAAAGCGCTGTATAGCCCGATCCACTACGACCAAAGCGCCCAGGCACGGTCCCTCGCTCGCGTCTACATGGCCCTGCTGCGGCACTACACTGGCGCCTTGGACGCTACCATCAAGGTCGACGACGACCCTCTCACTTTGGACCTCTCTTGGGTACTATATAAATATAATATTAACTAGCTTTCATTCTCAGCTTCGCCCGCACGAATGAAAGTTTTGTCATCCCATATTTCATACCTTTAGAGGTGGAATTTCCAAAAATCCTTTTTTAGTGGATAGGTACTTACTGCTGCTGTCGTGATGGCCTAGTGGTTAAGGCGCCCGCCTCTCATGTAAGAGGTTGCGGGTTCAAATCCGGGCAAGTACCAATGTGACTTTTTCAATTCATATATATGTACTTTCTAAAGTTTATCTTAGACATCACAGACATCGGTGAAGGAAAACATCGTGAGGAAACCTGGACTTGTAGTTAATATAAGTCCGAAATCGCCAACCCGCCTTGAGCAAGCGTGGTGATCAATGCTCGTGCCTTCTCTGTATGAGAAGAGGCCTTTGCCCAGCAGTGGGACAGTTATAGGCTGGTATTATTATTATTATTATTAGGTACTTACTATTTACCAAGAACACACCCTTCAAGTTGTTCTGTTTCGAGTGGTTTGGGCTGTGCATTGATATCAACATTTCATAAACCCAAAACCTCCGATCGTCTCATAAAAGTGAGCCCAAGCTATCTGTTAATAAAATATCCTGCCAGTTATGCCAATTGCCTCCCAAATCTATTTTAATGTTGTAAAGTTTGTTTGTGACTGAGAGGAAAACTCTAGAGGTAATTGTGGTCCGTTATGGAAATCCTCTCAGTAAAAGAAAGCTGTCACTATTGCCAAAGCCGTCCTAAATTGTATAAATATGACTTCTACGCGAAGCTTTCTAATGAATTAATATTTACTACAGTCGATTGCAGACTTAGTCGACCCGTGTCCGCCTCTGTTCGTGCAATTGCTGATAATACTGACCATTTGGCACATGACGTTTATACCCTCATTGGAAAATGGGCTTATAAGACATTATCAGGTGAGGTGTTTCTTTAGTTACCTTAGTTTTAAGCAGAAGTTATACACAGAACAGATAAACAGATTCTATCCAGCTCATCAAACATGTTTATTAATAGATTGGAATGCATGAGTGAAATGCTCTCGACCATCTTTTAATCTGATTTTGCGATTTGACTTAATCCTTGGATTGCCGGAAGCGCAGATCAACGCGAGACACAATACAAAACTTTTTAATTGTTTTAACAATTACTGCATACCAAATGTTCATTGTGTATGACTCTGACTCTGAAACATAATATTTATTTGCATTATTTCTAAATGTGTAAGCGCTGTGTGCTTGATAAAGCCCAATCGCTTTTACGGTATGCACACAGATTTATTTTGTAGTAACTATAAAAAGTATGTATATGTATATTAGTTGTCTGGTTACCATAGTACAAGCTCTGCTTAGTTTGGGATCAGATGACTGTGTGTGAGTTGTCTCAGAACATTTATTTATCCTTTCAGAAACACGCAATGAACTACTCGCCTCTTCGCTACTGGTTCACCCTGTACTTCTGCGACCTCCTTCTGTTCTGGCTGCTGGTCGTCGTAATGTGCAGCATCATGATTGTCATTATGGTCGCCACTGTGCCTACTTCTCAATTCGACTTGATTGACTTTTGTTAGTATTTATGTTTTATACTTTACTAGTTTACGCCCAAGGCTTCGCCCACGTGGATGTCGAGACTTCCATCGCTTTAGGGCTGGACTTTCCCAAAAAATATTTCTTCTTGAATACTTACTTTGTCATGAAAGAACATGTCCTCTAAGTTTCATGTCTCTAGGACCAGCGGTTTGGGCTGTGCGTTGACATACAACAGTCTTTCAGTCAATCCCCATTTTATTTATATAGATTAAGTTTATATAATAATATAATAAATTAGGCGAGGGGTGATGGTCACAATATATTGTCTCCTGCATTCTCCTTAAATTGAAAGTAATTTTGTTAACCCAATTCTTGTAAACCCTGCAATCAATGTTGCGAAACTTGGCTTTCCCTCAAAGCTACAAAAGCAGACGAGTGATTACCATACTGTAATAATACCGGAAACCTTTACATTTTTAGTATATTCTATTAATATGGTATGTGGTAAGAATGAAGGAGGCTTATGTGTGACAAATCCACGTTGTTACAGTTATAGTCCCGATTATGTTAGCCGTGTACGGGATAGGATGTGTACCGCAAGCGTATATCTTCAGCTTGGGCCCGTGGGTGGCTATCAATGTGGTCACTTATGTCACCTTTAATCTTGTGTTTGGTACGTTATTGAACATTATATATATACAGGAACGCAAAAAGAGCACTCCCTTTTTGCGTTCCTGTTGCTGACTGTGGCCTGGAGCTGAGTGCTGGTTGGTGTAGTGCTTTGTGTTATTTTTGACGTGAATAAAGACGATGTGTAAAATATATCATATTCTAGGTGTCATCCGCGATGCCACTCACGTTTTAATATGAATTTTATCAAAGGTAGCTCACGAACAAGTTCCCGGCGCCAGACGTCTCAAAGAGACCTTAGTACTGTGCACCCCATCTTGGTCCAGGATGTCCAAGTTATTCACAAGCCAGGTTGAAACATGGTCGGCTTGAAAACGAACTGTAACACCTTTTTTTTTTTCACAATAAATATTGTAAACTTGTATCACTATCTTTGTTGGTTTACCTTGCGTGTTGTTTAGTGTATTTGATTAAAATATAAACGTTCCGTTTAGTCACTGCACTTTTTGACACCTGGAATTCGTTTTACAATACCATTATTGAGTTTTTTTCATCATTTTACATTGTTTTAGCTGAAATAAAAACTTAGAAGCAAAGTTTGTTTTTAACTTATAATGACATTTATAAAAAATGACGTTTAGTTTTGGTTTTGACGTTCTGACAGTTCTTTCTTGGTCGTTTAGAAACTTTGAGTCATAGTAGTATGGAAAGACGAAATTATGTATCGAGTGTTTTGTAGTGTGTTTGGCTTTGAAATTCAATATCCTTCCGGAATTGTCGTTTCAGATTCTTCTGCGGTAATTGTTTCGCCACTTCTTAATAAAGAAGTAATTTTCGGTGTTCAAAATTAGTGTATTCGTAATAATCGATATTAAAATCGATATTTCGTTTCTAGACGAAACCTTCTAGAAGGAATGCGTCAATTGAATTGTGACGCTGCCATTTTTTTCCTTGTCTGGGCGACGACAACGTCGATATATTTTCTTCTAAATAATTTTGGTAATTTCCTCATCTTATTTCAATAGTATAGTCGTTTTATTTTGATGTATAATGCATCCTGTCCGCCGTGTAGTGTTTTCATGGTTGTATTTTGCGTATTTCCATAGATTTTGTGTCGGCGTCCGACACGTGGTATCTGGGTACACGGTTACTGCACGCCCCTGTTGTAGGCAGTAGACCGTAGTTAAGCCGCCTTCGCAGCCTCCGAGCGGAGAGGGCCGGCCCCAAGCAAGACCTATTTTCCCTGGTGGTGAGTTTTAGTATTTTCTTTGTAACGTTTTGAGTACTTTGTTGTTCTGTGTTAGTAACACACGGGTTTTCCTACAGCCTACGCTGCCAAGTGAGTTGGAGCCGAACGGGACCGTAATTGGGTTTCCAATTAAGACTCCATCTTCCCCGGCAGGTTAGTGTCTTGGACTAAAATCCCCCCGTTGTGATTATTTTATTCCACACGGTTCTAATGTGTTGTGTATTGTGTTCTGCAGAGTAGGGTGACACCCCCAGGTGGACATTAGGTCACACAGGCCGCGCCACCAAGCCTCCCTCGGTGAGTTTTTCTTAATTCTTTCATTTTTGTTGTAGTGCTGTGCGTGGATGTAAATTTAAACCCTTTCCGTTGCTTTTTCAATGGGCAACATTACCATTATCTACCTGTTCTAAACATTTTATAGAATAAATAGAACTACATTTCGTTTTGGAATAATAGTCTATTCGTTCTTTACATAATAGTGGATTATACATAGATAATAATGATATATTAGGTCGTGCGGCTCGGTGAGTTAAGACCGGTTGCACGCTACCTTAATACCGCGATGGTGTTACTGTCATTTATGCACAGTGCCCTCATTTTAGTTTTGTTTAGCTTTCTCCTAAGACATTCTTTTTTCATTATTCTCAGGAGGCTGTTTGGTGTATGTGTACGGTACTGGCTGTACCGCACCGGCGTACTGTTTATGTATAAGTACTGTACTGGAGGGTCCTGTGACCCTTGTCCGGACCCAATGTCGGGTTAAGGTCTGACCCCTGCTCGGACCCCCTGTTTTGTCTCGTGCCGACCTGCTGCTGTCCGGCCTGCATGTCGTCAGGCCCCGGGTTTGTCATTGTCGTAGCGAGGTACCCCCGGTATTTTTTTTATCTATAATTTAACTTAAGTACTTAGCACTTTAAATAAAATTTTAATTTAAATTCAATTCAGACGTGATCAGCCAAACGCCAACAGGGCCCTATATTTTTAATTTTAGTTATTTTAAAAACAAAGTTTTTAAATAAATGTATTAAATTTTTCAACTTTTATTTTTTTTGGTTCTTACAACCCCCTCTTCACCTTTTACCCCCCTATCCCGTTACAATTCTGGCGCCCGAACAGGGACCCTGTTGTGACGTGGTAACTGCTCCCCACCACTGGTCTTTCGCTCCGTGATGGTTGGCTGATCACACTTTTTTTTTAAAAAAAAAACTTAACATTTTTCGAGTCAATTTTATTGAGTTTAGTCTTCAATTGCAATCATTTTTACTATTGTTGGCCTACTGTATGGTATATTTTAACGCAATTTTGAAATTGTATAATGTGTTATCTATTTTAACCCAATTTTGGAATTGTATAACTGGTTATATATTTTAACCCATTTTTGAATTCTTACGTAATAACTACCTTATGTTTCACTACAATTTTATTACTGTATAACTTTTTAATTCTATTATATACTGCTACGTTTGTATTGCGTGCGCTTGGCTGATCGTTGCGATTTCGATTACATTTTATATCTGAACTTACCTTTTATCTAAACATGGTTGAGGAGCGTCCTATTCGTTTCCATCTTTTAAATAAGGACGAACTTCAATATGAAGTTGCTATTCGCGATGAGATACCGGAGACTACCGTAGAAAAATTGCGTAGCCAAATTAGAAAATTAAGTCTTCAAATACCAACGGATGAGGTATCTGTGTTTGAGGGTAACATTAGCGCGGAACTGAGCACCATTAACTTCAAGCTCACCGAACTTGAATCATTATGTGACACTAAACCGCTGTTGCTTAAAAAATTACGACGCATACAAGCCTTAGGCAATCATTTATTTCACCGGTTAAGTAGAGTGGAACCCGTTGAGGAACCTGACTCTGTTCTGAAATCCACCCTTGATGATCGTTTACTGATTATCGTTCAACGCATGGACCGCATGTTACACACCTTCCAGAGTAGCTTCGAAAATAAACCCGAGGTTGAGGTTCCTTCCGATCAAGGCAAAGCTGTTCCTAGCGTAAGTACCGACTCAGAGCTGATCCCTAATGTTCAACAAGTAGTAACCTGTGACCGTCCTATTAACGTACATTCATTCAACATCAAATTTAGTGGAAAAGGTAGTGTGCTCTCTTTTATTCAGCGGGTAGAGGAACTCTGTGTCTCGCGTAATGTATCCGAACAGAAGTTATTCAATTCCGTTGTCGAACTTTTCACCGACCAGGCCTTGTTGTGGTTTCGCGGAATAAAAAATCGTATTGCCGACTGGAAACAGCTGAAGGATCTTTTATTGGACGAATATCTCCCTGTAGATTACGATTACCGCTTGCTGGATGAGATTCGAAACCGAACTCAGGGTGCTGAAGAGACCATTTCGGAATACTTTAGTATAATGCAGAATTATTTCCTTTTATTACGCCGACCTCTTTCTGAAGTAGAGAAATTGGAAGTATTTAAATTTAATATTAGGCCTTTTTATTCCACCAAGCTAGCGTTGGAGGAAATTAAATCGTTGGACGACCTCAAACATCGTTGCCGACAATTAGAAGCCGCAAAATATCGCGCGGAAAATTTTAGAGAACCAGTACGAAATCTTTCTACAGCAGTAGCCCCTGACCTTACTTATAAAGGTCGTAATAGCAGTAAATCTTTAAATTCTCGTTGTGAAGCTGTTGGTGCCCGGGATGGGAAGGATATGTTCTGCGTAAGGTGTCGCGTAGACGATCATGTTCTGTCCCAGTGCACAGCCCCTCGTATCGTGATTTGCTATCGTTGCGGTGAAAAAGGTGTTACCTCCCGCACATGTCCTAAATGTTCGCCTAAAGTAGATAAAAATGCTCAATCAAAAAACTTGTAGGCGACCATCGTTACAATGACGCTGAAAAAGGCTTAGGTTGTGATAATTCACGTGTTTTACTTAGTTCTAATAATTCTAACGTAGCGATGGTCCGCTCTGATGCTAAGGATTCCCGTCCTTATTTGAATGTTACCATTGGTGGCATACTTTTCTCTGGCCTTTTAGATTCAGGATCGGAGATTTCCATTATAGGTGGTCCGGCGGTAGAAACATTTTCTTATCTTGCCGACTTGTGTAATGTTCGTCCTGGTAATGAAATAACTTCGGTAGTCACGGCAAATGGATCGACTTCTACTGTATCTGGCTACATGTTTCTGCCGGTTACAGTCAATGATGTTTTGCGTGTGGTTAAGTTTTTTGTTATTCCCGAAGTATCTTCTCCTTTATTATTTGGTATAAATTTTTGGAAGGCGTTCAATATAGCGCCTGACGTTTTACGTTTGATTGATGAAAGTGATTCTAGCTTTTCCTGCGGTGCTGCAGAAGCTGATGCTTTTCAAGTTAATGGTTTACAACCTTTTGATGTTTTAACTGAAGAACAACGGAGGAAGGCAGCCACGGTTTGTGGGATGTTTAAAGAAATTTCCTCTGAAGAAAAGGGTTTAGGTAGGACTCACTTAATTACTCACAACATCGATACAGGAGATGCCGCTCCAATTAAACAGCGTTATTACCCGCTTTCGCCCGATAAGCTTCGCGAGTTAAATAAGCAGTTGGACGAAATGCTGAAGTTGGACGTAGTTGAGCCTAGCAAGAGCCCTTGGAACAACCCTATTACCATGGCTCCCAAAGCAAATGGAGAAATGCGGTTTTGCTTGGACAGCCGGAAACTTAATGCCGTGTCTAAGCATGATGCCTATCCTCTGCCTTATATTAATAGCATTCTCGATCAATTACGAGATGCACACTTTCTTTCCTCAATTGATTTAAAATCTGCGTTCTGGCAAATACCTTTGTCGAGTTCTTCTAAGGAGAAAACCGCGTTTACTGTACCGTCGCGTGGTTTATTTCATTTTAAAGTTATGTGTTTCGGACTGACTTCAGCGCCCGCTACACAGCAGCGGCTGATGGATCAAATGTTTGGCCCGGAATTTGATGGCCGTGTGTTTATATATTTAGATGATATTATCGCCATAAGTAAGACGTTTATAGAGCATCGACGTGGCCGCGAAAACATAGTTCCGGATTCACTTTCTCGTGCGGTGCCTGTATTTTCTATAGAGGAGTCTGTGAAGGATCCTTGGTTTTGCAATATTTATTCCCGTTGTAGAGATAGGCCGCAAACGTGCCCTAACTATCAGATTGTGGATGGTCAACTTTTTCGTTTTACTAAAGGTAAGTCGACGTTAACTGGTGATTTCGATTGGAAAGAAGTTGTTCCTGCGGAAAGGAGACAGCGGCTTGTTTCAGATAATCATGATTCACCGCTGGGAGCTCACTTTGGAATCGAGAAGACTTACCAACGTTTGAGACTCCGATATTTTTAGCCCGGAATGTACAAAGATGTGGAGGACTTTGTGTCCAACTGTTCAACTTGCAAGGCTTTTAAACACCCTAATAAACCCACACCTGGTTTGCTTGGGAATCCCAAGGTCTGTCGTAGACCCTTCCAGTGTATCAGCATGGATTTAGTTGGTCCACTGCCAAAGTCTCGACAGCAGTAGGAGTATCTCCTCGTAGTGGTGTGTTGTTTTTCGAAGTACTGTATGTTGTCTCCCCTGAGACGTTGCTACAAGTCAAGCAGTTGCTCAACGTTTGGAGGAAAAGGTCTTTCTGGTCCACGGCATTCCTCAAACTGTCATAGCGGACAATGGCCCTCAGTTTATTGGACGCGAAGTTAAGGCTTTGTTTGTCAAGTATAATATTCCCCAAGTTCATTTTACCCCTACTTACTGTCCTCAGGTGAATACGGTAGAACGGTATAACCGGACTCTCGTCACGGCTATTGCCGCACTTGTAGGAACAGATCAGCGTACATGGGATTCTAATATTTATCAAATTCAATTCGCGTTAAATACCGCAGTAAATGCTTCTACCTCCTTTACCCCTTTTATGATTGTGCATGGTCGTGAAGCCGTTGTGGATGGCAACATTTATGGCGATAGTGAGGACTTGGATGAGATCACTTGCGGCTCGCGCGAAGGTTATGTCCAGGAACTGGGCGAGTTAAAGGAAGTATTCCTTAAGGTAGGGCAAGAATTGAAAAAATCTCATTCCCGTAATGCCAAGTATTATAATCAGCATCGTAGGGATATCGAATTCGAAGTAGGTGATTCAGTTTGGCGTCGCACTCATTTTCGGAGTGATGCAGCTAAACGTTTCTCTTATAAGCTAGCGCCGCGCTTTGAGAAATGCAAGGTGATCGATAAGCTTTCTAAATTAGTGTATTTGCTTGAAGACGAAAATGGTCGTACTACCAAATGCCATATCAAGGATATCAAGAGTGTGGACTAAGTTCTTGTATTTTGGGTTGTCTACTATAAATTGTGTGCTTTTTTAATTTTCTTTAATATTACTTTCCAATTTTCAGGAAAGTAGTCTTTCTTTTTTTGGAGGTTTGTTTTCCTAGTAGAATGCTGGAGGGCCAGCGTGAATTTTTCTCAGTATCCTCGAAAAATTCTGGCGAGGAAGGGGATACTGTAACACCTTTTTTTTTTTCACAATAAATATTGTAAACTTGTATCACTATCTTTGTTGGTTTACCTTGCGTGTTGTTTAGTGTATTTGATTAAAATATAAACGTTCCGTTTAGTCACTGCACTTTTTGACACCTGGAATTCGTTTTACAATACCATTATTGAGTTTTTTTCATCATTTTACATTGTTTTAGCTGAAATAAAAACTTAGAAGCAAAGTTTGTTTTTAACTTATAATGACATTTATAAAAAATGACGTTTAGTTTTGGTTTTGACGTTCTGACAGTTCTTTCTTGGTCGTTTAGAAACTTTGAGTCATAGTAGTATGGAAAGACGAAATTATGTATCGAGTGTTTTGTAGTGTGTTTGGCTTTGAAATTCAATATCCTTCCGGAATTGTCGTTTCAGATTCTTCTGCGGTAATTGTTTCGCCACTTCTTAATAAAGAAGTAATTTTCGGTGTTCAAAATTAGTGTATTCGTAATAATCGATATTAAAATCGATATTTCGTTTCTAGACGAAACCTTCTAGAAGGAATGCGTCAATTGAATTGTGACGCTGCCATTTTTTTCCTTGTCTGGGCGACGACAACGTCGATATATTTTCTTCTAAATAATTTTGGTAATTTCCTCATCTTATTTCAATAGTATAGTCGTTTTATTTTGATGTATAATGCATCCTGTCCGCCGTGTAGTGTTTTCATGGTTGTATTTTGCGTATTTCCATAGATTTTGTGTCGGCGTCCGACACGTGGTATCTGGGTACACGGTTACTGCACGCCCCTGTTGTAGGCAGTAGACCGTAGTTAAGCCGCCTTCGCAGCCTCCGAGCGGAGAGGGCCGGCCCCAAGCAAGACCTATTTTCCCTGGTGGTGAGTTTTAGTATTTTCTTTGTAACGTTTTGAGTACTTTGTTGTTCTGTGTTAGTAACACACGGGTTTTCCTACAGCCTACGCTGCCAAGTGAGTTGGAGCCGAACGGGACCGTAATTGGGTTTCCAATTAAGACTCCATCTTCCCCGGCAGGTTAGTGTCTTGGACTAAAATCCCCCCGTTGTGATTATTTTATTCCACACGGTTCTAATGTGTTGTGTATTGTGTTCTGCAGAGTAGGGTGACACCCCCAGGTGGACATTAGGTCACACAGGCCGCGCCACCAAGCCTCCCTCGGTGAGTTTTTCTTAATTCTTTCATTTTTGTTGTAGTGCTGTGCGTGGATGTAAATTTAAACCCTTTCCGTTGCTTTTTCAATGGGCAACATTACCATTATCTACCTGTTCTAAACATTTTATAGAATAAATAGAATTACATTTCGTTTTGGAATAATAGTCTATTCGTTCTTTACATAATAGTGGATTATACATAGATAATAATGATATATTAGGTCGTGCGGCTCGGTGAGTTAAGACCGGTTGCACGCTACCTTAATACCGCGATGGTGTTACTGTCATTTATGCACAGTGCCCTCATTTTAGTTTTGTTTAGCTTTCTCCTAAGACATTCTTTTTTCATTATTCTCAGGAGGCTGTTTGGTGTATGTGTACGGTACTGGCTGTACCGCACCGGCGTACTGTTTATGTATAAGTACTGTACTGGAGGGTCCTGTGACCCTTGTCCGGACCCAATGTCGGGTTAAGGTCTGACCCCTGCTCGGACCCCCTGTTTTGTCTCGTGCCGACCTGCTGCTGTCCGGCCTGCATGTCGTCAGGCCCCGGGTTTGTCATTGTCGTAGCGAGGTACCCCCGGTATTTTTTTTATCTATAATTTAACTTAAGTACTTAGCACTTTAAATAAAATTTTAATTTAAATTCAATTCAGACGTGATCAGCCAAACGCCAACAGGGCCCTATATTTTTAATTTTAGTTATTTTAAAAACAAAGTTTTTAAATAAATGTATTAAATTTTTCAACTTTTATTTTTTTTGGTTCTTACAACCCCCTCTTCACCTTTTACCCCCCTATCCCGTTACAGAACGAGGAAGTGGCTGTTGTTAACAAATTGCCAATGTCGCAGATTACAAATGTTGAACCCTACAAATGTTGAATTACCATGAGGATAGAGCTTTAATGATCTCATAGACTTTTGCCTTCCTCCTGCCTATAAAGACCCTTAACCTTTCAACGACCAAGCCACAACTGGCTGTCGGGCTGCTATTGTCTTTCTATTGTGTCTCGAATCACGAATGTTCGAGGGATAGCTTGTTTTAGTACCAACTCATAATGTTTTGCTATCACAGGTGAAACTACAGTATTAGCGAAGATATTCTACGGCGATGCTTTTAGTTACGTCCTGAGTTTCATGACCCTGTCCCCACAGTTCAATATTGCGTACGCCTACGTGAAGATCAAACGGATATTCTTATACAATAATGAGTGCTATATATTCAAGGCGAAGAACCTTTGTTTGGAGAACAAATTTCATACCTGTTGTGGTAAGTAGAGGCAAAGTTACCAAGAAAAGACATACTACACTACTATACTACGATTAACCCCAGTTTGTGAGCGCCCCAGTGTTTATCTTGATTCCCCGATCCTTTCTATCCTCTACTACTTGTATTTCAGAATTAGGGAAACATGTTTTGTCTTTTATAATAGTCTAATGTGCTGCCTCTTTTCGTCCAAATCATACCTCATACAAATACAAAACAAAGAAGGAGTCATCTCTGTTCGTTTTCTTTGGTTCGCTTTCAATCGTTTTATTTATAACTTCTTCATTTCGATTCTTGCAATGTTTTTCGACTTTTTAGAAAAATGCGGTCTCTTGCAAGAATGTTTCTCGAGAAAGAGTTACTTCAACAAAGATCCAGGGATTATTTTGGAAATGTCAGCAATGTTTACGATCGCCATGTTCTTCACGGCGTTGTTGTTACTTATAGAGTACAGGATATTCCACCGTCTGTGGTACGCTGCCTTTCCCAAGGCGGCTAGTAACACCTCTAGGGATTCGGAAACAGCACTACCAACTGGATCTGATGAAGAAAGAAGAAGTGTTCAGAAAAACATTCCGTGGTGTCAACACTCGGGACGCCAAATCAGTGAACATTTTGCAAGTAAGGTACTTCTCGTGACTATCAGAACTGAATTTATGTCAGAATGTGACTACTATCCGTGCGAGCTAACATGGCACCTGGCTTGAATGAATGACATTTAAAGTACTAAGTGCAAAAAAGGAGACGTTCGGTTTTGGGCTAACACTATGACAGATGACAGGTATACGCTAACACCATTTAAAGCATTATTAAAAAAAAATAGAAGAAAAATACGAACAAATTAATTAAAAGTAGAGACAACTGCTCCTGAACTGGGATGGACTCGGCATCAACATTAATGGCGAGTACATCACCAATCTTCGATTTGCTGATGATATCGTAGTCATGGCTGAGACCCTGGAAGACCTTGGCAGAATGCTCGATGACCTCAGTAGTGCTTCCCAGGAAGTGGGTCTTAAGATGAACATGGATAAGACGAAGATCATGGCAAACAACCATGTTGTACCCACTCCTCTAAAAATAGGAGACACTACGCTCGAAGTTGTTGACGAATATGTTTACCTGGGGCAAACAGTCCAGTTAGGTAAGTCCAACTTCGAGAAAGAGGTCAATCGTCGAATCCAACTCGGCTGGGCAGCGTTCGGGAAGTTACGTCATATCTTCTCGTCCAAAATACCGCAATGTCTCAAGACGAAAGTCTTTGACCAGTGTGTGTTGCCAGTGATGACTTACGGAACAAAGACGTGGTCACTCACAGTGCGCCTCATAAGCAGGCTCAAGGTCACCCAAAGGGCAATGAAACGAGCAATGCTTGGAGTTTCCCTGCGTGATAGAATCAGTAATGAGGAAATCCGCAGGAGAACCAAAACCACCGATATAGCTCGTCGAATTGCCAAACTTAAGTGGCAGTGGGCGGGGCACATAGCTCGTAGAACTGACGGCCGTTGGGGCGGAAAGGTTCTCGAGTGGCGGCCGCGTACCGGTAAACGCAGCGTGGGCAGGCCTCCCGCAAGATGGACCGATGATCTCATCAAGATCGCCGGGTCCCGCTGGATGCGGGTGGCGCAGGACCGATGCATGTGGAAATCTTTGGGGGAGGCCTTTGTCCAGCAGTGGACGTCTATAGGCTGATAATGATGATGATGATGAGAGACAAAAAAACTAATACATTGTATGGCTATATTTTAATTTGGTGTACATTGTGCTAGCCCGGGCTCCATATATTTCATGAATGTATCCTTTCTGAACTTTATTTTAGTTTTTTAAAACATACAGTAACATTTATTTTGTGCTAAGTTGTTTCTCATAACATACTACGACGACGTTTTAAATGTGACCAAACGAACTACATACTTAGAAACAAAGTTGTAAAAAAAAATTACGTGCACGCCTGAAAATCTGTTCTGCACATCCGCTATTTTAGGTAAACTTGTGCCGTATAATGTAATAGTGATGCTAACGCTACTCGCATGAAGAGAGCGGGGCGCCGCGCGTGGTCGCGAGGCGCCGCGCGTTGTCGCGGGGCGAGGTTTGTGTTCGAGCCAATTGCCATGTTAGCTCGCATGGGGACCATTCTAGTCCTAACATACCTTCAATTCCAATGAAATTATTTTGACAGTTAATTTCGTTTAGGTACTCTATCGTAAACAATACAGTTATAATTTTAATTGTCTAAGTGCAAGACATTAATTATGTTGTGTTCATTTCTTGTATTTTCTATTTTGTCAGTATCAATTAGTTAGCAGGTTTTTTTTTGTTTTGTGAAATTATTAAAATTTAAAATACCTAAGCATGGATTTTTATGAATGATCTCCGGGCCTACTTTTCAACATCGTCCAACTCGATGAGATCTATTTAAAATAAAGGTTTTACAAAATTTGGCTCTATAGAAGCAGGAAACAGCCTATATCTGACATTGACATCACAGTTGGACAAAATGGGCCCAAAATGCCGCATAAAGATATGAAAAAAATAAATGGCACTATAATGACCTTCAGATAACAAAGGAACTCCCAACATCGGAGAGTGCCTCCTAGCTTCAAACGTATCGAAGAAAGAGAAGGATGAGTACATGGTACATAGAGTGTACTTGGAGATCGGGAAGGGCGAAGCGCTGGCGGTGGCTGGTCACAAGAGCCATGGCAGGAGCTTGCTGTGCCAGATCCTGGCGGGTTACAAGTCACCAGACTATGGCGATATCTGGGCCATGTCTAAGTACCCTTTAAAATCGCAGCCGCATAGGGTGAGTACTTAAGCACACTGACTGGCTTCGTGTACGTGAGAGCTCACTTGAAGCAGTAGTAGAATAAGGGCGTTTTGTGAAAGTGTTTGCGCCCACACGCTGGCCGGCTGTAAACTCATGCTACTGTTCAAATTTCTAGTGTTGACGGCTATTAGCTTCTATATCTTTGTATCCAGAGAGGAGCCCGCACTAGGATGAACCTGCTAGAAGGTAAACAGGTAATAGCAGCTAGGTCCTTCGTAAAAGCCAAACATGTAATATTTTTATAATTGTAAAAAAAATGTGGTTTGTCCTAAAATAAAGCAATCACTTAGCTGATGAAGGCCTTTATCTAATAAAATGAACACTATGAAAACTTAATATTTCGAAAACGTATCTATTCACATACAGAAAATAGTGCACACTCACCATAAGGAAATATAAATCTTCCTTACTTTACCTATCAAATAACAATTACAAGAGTTAATAAGCCTGCAAACAACAAGCATCAAAACTGCAGTCCAACCTAGCTGACACTTCGCTAGACTTAACAATTTCAAACTGAAGTGTTCGACCCAGTTTAGCAGCTGCAAACCTATAGCACACTTGTATTGCAGTACAGTCAGCAAGTGTCGATCACTTGTGAGGAGAAGGTACTGCCGCCGTGGATGAAGGCCTTCGATGCTCTGAGCCTGATCGCGGCCTTACGCGGAGTGCCACAGTGCTACATTCATGAAGAGGTCAAAAACCATTTTGAGGCGCTCGGTTTGTTTACCTTTACTAGTTCTTTGTCAAAATCTCCTTCTCCCAACCATTTTGGGGTCGGCTTCCTGCCTAACGGGATTTAGCTGGAAATCAGTGTTTTACGTGAAGCGACTGCTATAAGACCTCCACCACCTAGTTTACTGGGCGACAAGGTACCACTTGATTAGACTGGTCAGACTCTCTACTACTTACTAGTTGTTATTAAGTACAAACTACCGACCCGCAGATGACGAATGGTAGGCCAGTCATCTAAGACATGTTAGGTCGCAATAAATTGCAAGGTTCTGATTTTTTGTGATGTTGTTAGGATAGATACTGTAGCAGCTCATAATACTTACGTATCATTCATGACATACAACTGTGGAGCGCACACGGCCGTCCGCCACCGCGCGCTCGCGCTACTAACTAAGACAAGGCGAAAGGAATGTGGACCGGTCGTGTGTATCATCGCGCTCGCGCATAGGGAGCCCGGCACGTCATACCGACATTAGTAAATTTGTGTTAGTCTTAAGTTTGTAAATGTACCCTTTTATTTTGTGATAATTTTAGTGTGAATTGTATATAAGCCTTGATTCCTAATAAATGACACAGATCGTTATTCGCCTTCTTACTTACAACACGCAACCCCTAAAGTGGTGACCCCGCGTTCAAAATGGCTACACCAACTATGGAAGACAAGACTGAAGACGTCGAAGCAGTTAGCGTGCAGTCCCGCATGCCTAAATTTTGGAGCATCAGACCAAAGCTATGGTTCGCGCAGTTCGAAGTCACTATCCACAATCAGAAGCTCGGTGATGAAGGCAAGTTCGGACTTCTTGTGGCTCAGCTGGAGATCAAGGACGTCGACCAAATCAGCGACATTATCTTGTCACCGGCCAACACCGGCCGCTACGAAGCTGCAAAAAGAAGGTTATTGGAAGTTTACGAAGATAGCGATAACACTCAGCTACACAAGTTACTGAATGACATGGAGCTCGGTGATCAACGACCATCACAGTTGCTTAGACGAATGAAAAACCTTGCTGGGAATAAGATGCCAGACAACACCTTGAAAATGTTATGGCTAGGACACCTACCCGCATCTACCCGCGCAGTATTGGCGGTGAGCGAAGAAACCAAGGTGGACGCGTTGGCAGCAATGGCAGACAAAATGCAACAACAACTGAAAGAGGTGAACGCCGTATCTTCCTGCCAGTGTCAACCTGGCACGTCAAAAACGGCGCCAGCCGAAATAGCGGCGACATCCGTACCTGCAGAACAGAAACTCTGTAGCATGATTGAAGCCCTGACTAGAGAAGTTGCAGCGTTAAAAACCAACCAATCACGCCAATTTCAACGCCGAAGGAATCATTACAGAAGCCGTTCCCGCTCAAAATCAGTAGACAGAAGAAATGCTGTGTGTTACTTTCACAAAAAATTCGGCAAGGCGGCATACCGATGTAGAAGCCCGTGCAGTTTTAAGGGAATTTTAAATCAGAAACCGGAAAACTAAAGAAGACTCAAGCCGTGGCGGTGGCCGAAGTCGACGATTTATCCTCCTACCGCCTATTTCTACACGACAAATCTACTGGAAAAAGATTCCTCATCGACACTGGTGCAAATGTATCTGTTTTACCCGCCACTGCACGTGATAAACAGCGGACTCCAACGAACTACTTGTACGCAGCAAACGGTTCTCAAATACCCACATACGGCGAGCGAACCATGGTTCTCAACATTGGACTGCGGCGCACCTACAGTTGGCGATTTATGGTCGCAACAGTCAGTCGGCCGATATTAGGCGCTGATTTTTTGCACCACCACGCACTTATGGTGGATCTCCATGGACGACGATTAGTGGATAAAAAAACCAATTTATCGACAAGAGGTTTTTTATCACCAGCAGCAGAAGGAAGCATCCGAACTATAGATGACAACCTTCCCTACCACGACCTGTTGGCCAAGTACCCAGACATCACGAGACCAAACTTAGAAAAACTGGGAAATAGTGAAGTCGAACACTATATCGAAACCACCGGCCCACCGATATTTACAAATGCGAGACCACTTCCGCCGCATAAATACAACGCCGCAAAACAAGAATTTCAACTTATGATGAGCCAAGGAATTTGTCGACCGTCTAACAGCCCATGGGCTAGCCCTTTGCATATGGTTTTGAAGAAGGACGGTACCTACCGATCATGTGGTGACTACCGCAGACTCAATGCAGTCACCACACCGGACCGATATCCGATACCACGACTTCATGACTTCACACATAACCTCCAAGGCAAGAAGATTTTTTCAAAAATTGACCTACAGAAGGCCTACTACCAAATTAAAAATAGAGAAGAAGACGTGAAGAAAACAGCAGTGATTACTCCTTTTGGCTTGTACGAGTTCACTAGGATGTGTTTTGGTCTAAGGAACGCAGGACAGACATTCCAACGTCACATAGACAACGTGCTTCGCGGCCTACCCGTTTTTCCATTCGTCGACGACATTCTCGTAGCTTCTGAGAACCAAGAAGCACACAGAAGCGAGCTTCAAGAAGTGTTTAAGCGACTCAACGACAATGGTTTGAAAATAAACGTCGCTAAGTGTATCTTCGGCCAGTCAAAACTAGATTTCCTAGGATACACAATAAGCCCTGACGGCATTTCACCAACAGAAGAAAAGGTACAGGCAATCCAGTCCTATCCATTGCCAAGCACAATCCAAGAGCTACGTCGTTTCGTCGGAATGCTGAACTTTTATCGTACGAATATACCCCACGCGGCTGAACATCAAAAAGAATTAAGTAAATACTTTCACAACGCCAAGAGAAACGACAAGACAAAAATACAATGGACCGAAGAGGCAAAAGAAGCATTCAATCAGTGCAAACAAGACATCAAGACCTGCGCATTATTGTCCTACCCGTCGCTAAGCGAACCTTTCGCATTAATGACCGACGCCTCAAACACATGCGCCGGTGCTGTTATACAACAAAATATCAACGGCAAGTGGAGACCACTGGGATTTTTCTCCAAGAAGTTCAGTGACGCACAACAAAAGTACAGTACATACGACCGTGAGTTACTATCAATATATATGGCAATCCGTCACTTCCGCCGTGTGTTTGAAGGACGAGAGTTAATTGTTTACACGGACCACAAACCCCTGTGTAATGCATTAACATCAAATAGCAAATCGGAAACGCCACGCCGAATAAGATATCTTGAATATATCGGACAGTTTACGTCGAATATTCAACACATAACCGGCCCGGACAATACAGTTGCAGATGCGTTATCACGAGTCGAAACAATAACATGCCCCACTCCACTGGATTACACAGAGTTATCGAATAAACAAAACGAAGACGAAGAATTAAAAATGCTGGAAAAGAAAGGAAAATACATATTCAAGAAGATTGCAATTACCAACTCAATTGCCCAACCTATTACATGCGAGATGTCAACAAGTACTGCTCGTCCGTACCTACCACCAGATTTTCGAAAAGCAGCATTCCATGCGATTCACGACCTTAGTCACCCCGGCATAAGGGCGACAAGGAAGCTAGTCACTGCCCGCTACTGGTGGCCATCCATGAATAGTGACGTAAATACGTGGACTCGAGCGTGCGACGCGTGCCAGCGTGTAAAGGTGCAACAACACACGAAGACACCTATTGCGAGTTTCCAACAAGTAAACAGACTGGAGCATGTACATATAGATATTGTTGGCCCGTTACCTATTTCTGATGGCTATCGATACCTATTGACCATGATAGATAGGGCTACCAAATGGCCTGAAGCCCGCCCACTAGAGGACATAACCGCAGAAAACGTTGCTGACGCATTCTACGAAGGATGGATTGCGAGATTTGGTTGCCCAGTAACCATCACCACTGACCAAGGGAGGCAATTTGAATCTGACCTATTTAATAAATTAATGCAACGCATGGGAATCCATCGCAACCGCACCACTGCCTACCACCCGCAGTGTAACGGCGTGATAGAACGATGGCACCGTTCACTCAAGACGGCACTCACCGCACGACTTAAATCTACAACGTGGTCACATGAGCTACCTACAGTGCTGCTGGGTCTACGCGCGTCAATAAAGGAAGATATTGGTGCGAGTACTGCTGAATTATTATATGGCCAAACGCTGCGATTACCAGGAGAATTTTATGAAGAATCTACACGACATCGCGATACCATTTCAAACTTCATGAATAAGTTGAATGGTGCGTTAAAGAAGGCTCAGGCGCAACGGAAATCAAATCAATCCCGAGCGACATTTATTCACGATGATTTGTATAAATGTTCACATGTTTATTTACGCAATGACGCATCAAGCAAACCTCTAACGCCGACCTACTCCGGCCCGTACGAAGTGATCAGTCGTAAGGACAAATATTTCACTATACAGTTACGCAATAGATGCACAAATGTTACGGTGGACAGATTAAAGCCAGCTTTCCGGATCAACACTGAATCGCCAGTAGCACCAAGCACAGATACGTACGCATACGTCACGAGAGCTGGAAGGACATCGAAGCCCTGTGTACGATTCACTAGCGGGGGAATGATGTAGCAGCTCATAATACTTACGTATCATTCATGACATACAACTGTGGAGCGCACACGGCCGTCCGCCACCGCGCGCTCGCGCTACTAACTAAGACAAGGCGAAAGGAATGTGGACCGGTCGTGTGTATCATCGCGCTCGCGCATAGGGAGCCCGGCACGTCATACCGACATTAGTAAATTTGTGTTAGTCTTAAGTTTGTAAATGTACCCTTTTATTTTGTGATAATTTTAGTGTGAATTGTATATAAGCCTTGATTCCTAATAAATGACACAGATCGTTATTCGCCTTCTTACTTACAACACGCAACCCCTAAAATACCAATGGTGTAAATCTAGATTTGCAACCTCGAAAGACCTTTGCTAACTTCGTGGTGCTCGAAAAACCTCGAAATTTTCGAACTTTTTTCAGTTTTTGGCTTACAACTTCTAAAATATGCATTTTGCAGCAAAGTCATCTATGAAACTTTTTAATAAGACAAATTAAGCAACAAAATGAGTGTAATCCCAGCTCTGTATGTTTAATAGATCTCAAGATATGACATTTCGAAAATGGGCAATTTTTCCCAAATTTTTATCAAATTTGTAGTTGGCTAGACTTTAGATCGAAATACTGTCTAAAATACTCATCCTACAAGGCAAGTCAATAAAGTTAAGTTGTAGAGCAGTTATTTAGCTTTAATTTAAGTGTAAAAGGAACTGATCAGGAACAACAGTTCTCATATTATGAGGTAATAAGGAAATCAGCTTTTTTCGAAATTTCTCTAGTAATATAAATATTACTTTAAAATTAAAATAAAACAGACAATTCAGTAAAAACTGTTTATTGAATAAAATAAAATTGAAAACTATATATATATATATTATAGATTTATATATATACTAGCTTCTGCCCGCGGCTTCGCTCGCGTTAGAAAGAGACAAAAAGTAGCCTATGTTACTCTCCATCCCTTCAACTATCTCCACTTAAAAAATCACGTCAATCCGTCGCTCCGTTTTGCTGTGAAAGAAAGACAAACAGACAGACCGACAGACAGACAGACACACTTTCCCATTTATAATATTAGTATGGACTAGCTTCTGCCCGCGGCTTCGCTCGCGTTAGAAAGAGACAAAAAGTAGCCTATGTTACTCTCCATCCCTTCAACTATCTCCACTTAAAAAATCACGTCAATCCGTCGCTCCGTTTTGCTGTGAAAGAAAGACAAACAGACAGACAGACAGACAGACAGACACACTTTCCTATTTATAATATTAGTATATATATATATAAATCGCGAAGGATTTTTTGCGTCTTTACAATCTACCACCCTGCGGCGTCCACTGAATGTAGTGAGATTTTTAATGTTTTTTAATGTTTTACCTTATATAATTAACGATATAATTTTTGATAATTAATTGAAAATTATATATGAAATGAAAGATAATTAAATGTACAATACAAATTTATTTACATTATTCGAAATCCTCCATTTTTAATACATGCCCTTAATCGACGCGGCCAGTTATCGATCGCAGCACGCACCACATTTATATCTATTTTTGCCGCTGCTTTAACCAGAGATACTCAGAGAGACTCCAAATTCCTATGAGGATTAGCGCAGACTTTTTCCTCCAAATATTGCCATATCTTGTAGTCCAGGGGGTTTAAATCTGGACTAGAAGAGGGCCAGTCTTCATGCCCGATGAAGTCAATTCCATGGGCGGTCAACCAGTTTTGCGTGCTTCGTGCCCAATGAGCTGGTGCAGAATCTTGTCAGAGTATCCAATGTCTGTTTTCGAACATTGTTTGAGAAAGAGGGTCCACTATATTCGATAGGACGGTATTTTGGTACACAACGGCACTGGGTTTCACACCTTTTTCGCAGAAAATACACCTCAGTTAAGCCTGAATATGTGACTCCAAGCCAAACCATGAGTGAGGAAGAATAATGCCCACGCTGGACCCTCGGAATACCCCCTGCTGTGGGCATACACCTTATCATTTTGTTTGTTATAACTTTCTTCAAAAGTAATTTTTTTTCATCTGAAAATAAAATTTTGCGATGTTTTTTTCCCGCGTACCGCCGTAACAAAGCGCGGGATCTTTCCAGCCTAATTTTTTTCAAACGCTCGTTCAAATAATGTCCGGCTTTTTACGATAAGCTCGTAGTCCCAGGTCTTCGTTTATCACTCTTCTAACCGTGGTTCTGCTTAGCCCCATGTGAAGAGCTAAGATTTTTTGTTTACGCGAGGGATTTCGTTGAATTCGCGCGTTCACTGCTTTGATGACCGCTGGTGCCCTAACTGTGCGAGGTCAGCCGCTCCTCTCACGATCTTTGAAGCTTGAATCTTCAATGTATCGTTTGATAGTGCGATAAACAAACCGTAGTGTTATTTTCAACTTTTGCAGAATTTTGAAAATTTCTATTGGCGCGTAACCATAGCGGTGCAACGCGATAACCGCGACTCTATCTTCCTTCTTCGACCACTCTATATTTAATATTTCCTTTTTTTTTTCGGCAAGTACAAATGTTCTATTTTCAAAATTAGTCAAAGTATATCTGGCCAGTACTCGAAAGTTAAAATAACAAGGTTTTGACAGAACTTATTTTTTTTTGTATATTTATTCAAAATCTGCATTAACAATACAATACATTGAAGTCTGCCAAACTGCATAACAGTTTGTCGGCAGTGTTCTCGTACAACAATTAGTTAACAAATTTTGTTTTAACAATTATGACGCCTGATGGCGTCATAAGTTCTGTCATACTTATATACTTATACTTAATATAAAGAGAAAAGATTTGTTTATTTGTTTGTTTTGCAATGGATAAACTCAAAAACTACGGGGCCGATTTTAAAAATTCTTTCCCCGTTGGATAGTTATGTTATCCGTGAGTGACATAGGCTATGTGTGTACCACAGATGAAGCCGGGGCGGACTGCTAGTATTGTAAATTCCATTCAACAATGTATAAGAAAAATTAACTATTTCTTGCGAAATTCGATCCTTATTATTACTTTTTACCTCATAATATGAGAACTATTAGTCCTGAACAGTTTCTTTTACACTTAAATGAAAGCTAAATAACTGCTCTACAACTTAACTTCTATTGACTTTCCTTGTAGGATGAGTATTTTAGACAGTATTTCGATCTAAAGTCTAGCCAACTACAAATTTGATAAAAATTTGGGAAAAATTGCCCATTTTTGAAATGTCATATCTTGAGATCTATTAAACATACAGAGCTGGGATTACACTCATTTTGTTGCTTATTTTGTCTTATTAAAAAGTTTCATAGATGACTTTGCTGCAAAATGCATATTTTAGAAGTTGTAAGCTAAAAACTGAAAAAAGTTCGAAAATTTCGAGGTTTTTCGAGCACCACGAAGTTAGCACAGGTCTTTCGAGGTTGCAAATCTAGATTTATACCATTGGTATCTATCCTAACAACATCACAAAAAATCAGGACCTTGCAATTTATTGCGACCTAACGCGATTTTTATGTCTAAGGCTCAATTCACACGTACCACAACCACACCACAGCGACAACCACACCACAACGCCGCGATGTGGTCGGGCGTAAATTTTGTATTGAAAATGAATATTACAATTCACACGCACCACATTTTGTGGTTGTTATCGACCACCTGTGTAATACGACTACATCGCAACCACATCGCGGCGGCAACGCGGCGGCAGCGCGGCCACATCGCCACGACATGACGTCCAAGCGCGCCTAGCTGGCGCCTGCGCTAACCACATCGACATTTTGTGGCTACCACAACGCAGCTGCAAAAAGCCGCTGCGACACTATTCACACGTAACCACATCTTGACCACATTTTGTCGCTGCGACGTGGTGTGGTTGTGGTACGTGTGAATTGACGCTTAGATGACTGGCCTATGGTGGTTCCAGCTAGACACACGAAATATTTAATCTACTTTGTAGATAATGATGCTGATTCCCCTGTTCACAAACTAAAGAAAATTTAAGTTCAGTGCATCTTTCCCTTTCCACCTCATTAAGAAAAAGACAGAAAAAAAAAATTTAGTTTATTTCTGTCAAATTAGGATACTCCATAGATAATTTAGACGCGATCAAAACATGGACCAAAAATACGTCGATTTACTTCAGGTGCAATACTTATGCATCGTCACTCCTTCTCTTAATGAAATGGAAAAAAAAGATGCACTTAACTTAAATTTAGTTTAGGATTAAGAGAATGAATCCCGCGTTTGTACTGATTTAGTTGTAAGTACCTAGTTTATAACATATCGCTGATCATCAAGATCAACCCGTTTCTAAATTCAGAACTGAACCACATAAAGAATTTTACAATCTGCAACATTCCGACCGTGGATCGAACTCGGCTGAAGTTCGCGGCCGCGGTGATCGGAGCGCCCCCTGTCATAATACTGGACGACTGCATCGCCTTCCAGAAGTTCTCTGTGAGACGAGCCATGTACTCCATATTGTACTCTCTCAGGAAGCGGGGACACGCCATCATCGTGGCGTCTGGCAGGTAAGATTTTCCTTTACTGTTACTGTTTTTGCCAATCATCCAATAATTTAGGAATTTTATTTGGACACAGAGCCTTACATTTGTCAGATACGATAGTCAGAGATCAATTAGCTGACGATCATTTATTATCTGACAAAAGCGGCTCACATCTGCACACGTCATCATTCTGCGAGCTTCATGTCGAGCCCTGGGTACTTACTTACTCTACGAACACACGTGATTTGAGACACATTAGCAGCCTGACAGCCGGCTATCGGTTGGTCGATGAAAGGTTAAGAGTTACTAAAAATACACTGAGTTGAGCAACTCCTTCCTGAAGTTGGTTAAAAGGTGGAAGTGCATCTGCACTTATGCTGATTATCTAATCATCATTAGCTTAGCATTAGTAAGTGATACTTTCCTCTAGTTGACGCCTGAGAAATATGTTACATTTTTAAATTAATTCCTTATTGTGCGGTTTTGATTGTAAAAAAAAAACATGAGAAAATGATAGCAGAAAAAGAAATGAACCTAGTAGAGGTGTACCGCATTGGTAAGTGTAAATTACGAATACCTACGCGTTTATGCAGCTTCGCCTCCCTTGACACTTACCCAACATCTTACAGCATTACAACTTACTTGAGTTAAAGTTTAAATAATGACCTCGCGTTATTTATTCACTCACAGTACAGGAAGTGGCTTGCCATTAACTGATCGCCTGGCCATCTTGCAAGGCGGTACTATTTTCGACGTAGACACGGTGGACAACCTGATAGGAAGGTACGGCGAGAAGGGGTTCACCGTTGTGGTGCATCTGAAGAACGAGGTGGACATCCACTCCATGTTCGCGAAATATTTTACTAGCTTCGTCGTCAACGATACTTCAGAAGTAAGAGGTCTTGCTTTTTGGGTACCTATTTTGGTATGAGCATGTCTGGTTTGGTCTGTATGAAGTCATGAACTTGCACAACCTGCCCAACTTTGGAAGGCACATAATAACCAACTTCAGATTGGCATGATGATATAAGCATGGGCGTACCGAATGGAAGTAGGGGACTTCCATTCCGTACGCCCATGCTTATATCCTGACCCTCTCTTCTCTTTCTCTCTCTTCTGGTGAGCTACACATATTTGGGGGCCGTGTCAATAAGTAATCGCTGCAAATGAGTCCTTGCCTTGCAGCACAAAGAACAAGTTTCATTGCTGAACTAGGTGATTGCCTTACGTCTCGATCATTGACATAGTCTTTATTATTTGGAAATGGCTTGACATATTTCTTGAGTCCTAAAATAAATCGTTTTATCTACAGGTACTAGTAAACATCCAAATAAAGGACACAAATTTAAAGTGGGCTGGATTGTTCGAAAAAATGGAGACTCTTAAAGCGGAAAATCAGGAAGTATACTCGTACATTGCCGCCACTATCCCGATAGACCACGTCTATAACTCTATCACAAGCAGAGAGCCAGAATTTGTCACGGTTAAGAGAATGTTCTCGTGGAAATGGTTGAGAAAAATCATGTCGATCAAAGCGCAGATCATGCCCAAACCTAAGGCTGTAAGTAAACTGGTGAAGTTAGAAGGAAAGTATGGTATCACCAAACTGAAGGAGCTGCCTTGGTCTGTCATATTTCATAGATAGACATATCTTGAAGAGTCGTTGCTTTGGGATTCATCGTTTTTATTTCGAATTTAGGAGAAAACTCAAACTGCTCGCTACAAGTCAGGTAACTCCGTCACTATTTCATGACTGCTTTCGATGTATTGATGTGCAGGGAATTGAGCTGGTGATCGAGAAAGATACGCCTGGACAATACCATGTTCATGTTGGGCTTTCCTACTTGCGTGGATATTATTTGTTTATTGTTTCGAATTTATTCTTATCTTAATTAAGTGCACACTTTTAGTTTACCTTTTAACCCCTGAGTAAGTTTAACATATTATGTTAGTGAATAACCGACGGAAGAGTATCAAACCACTACCGACCTCTCTCTCTCGCTAGTTCGGAACCGTCGATCATTGGTTTAAACTTTTATTATAGTTAATTGGTTTTGTTTCAAGTTAACAAACAAGTATTATTCCTAAGCAAGTTCTGTTTTTGTTGTTGAGATGTCTCAATAAAAATTACTTTTTAATTTGAAATTACCTTTTATTTTAGCTTAGGAATGTTTTTAGCACGGTCAGCTTGGTAGCTGTTGACAAGGTTAGAAGCATTTGTTTTAAGTTTTGGTTCAACATAATACTTGAAAACAATTTGTAAATAACGGATTTTCCATTCGTACCTGGGAATATGAGATCTGCAACTTTCTATTGACATTTTGTAATACCTACCTATTCACCACCTAAAGCTCGTGGATTTCTACTGAGGGTAATATCTGATGATTTATTTACAAGAAGCTAGTATGCAAAAGCGGCGAACTTTTAACTAGTTCAGTCCAGCCCCGGATCTAAGATTTTTTCGAAGCGGAGCAAAATCTTGATAATGAACAAATCTTTCAGCGTTTGAGATGAATTACTTAAAAGAACTTACAAATATCTAATCTGTCAAGTAGTACAAGTCGATAGTAAGCCAACCTGCTTTCTGTATGCTAGGTGCTTTGTGAAGCAAAATATTAGCGCCCCCCCAAATCTGCCACCTAGTGCGGGTACCCTGATTTGCCACCCTGGATCTGGTGCTGACAGTACCCGTGCCTATAACCCCTAAACCATGAAACGTCCCAATACCATTTTATTTTAATCTAAATTAGTGCAGCTAGAGTGAATTGTGATGTTTGTTAGTCGTAATGATATTTTTATTATAATGCAACAAAAAGCAAGCATTTTATAATCATTTATTGTGTTAAAACTTGGTGTAACAGTTAAGTAAGTAATAAATACTAATAAGCGTAACACGATAGTAAACACCATTAAATATTCATACTTATTAACTGTCAAAACGCGATTAATAATTTTGTATAGCAACAAAACTGTGACGTCATTATTTTGATTTTCCGTTAATTCCAAAACAGAGACAAGTTTTTTTAGAGAAGCCTAGAAATGTAATGGTGTTTACTAATCAATTATTTACAATGTTAGCAAGAGCAGTGTAGCATCAAATTCCACCATGTATAATATTGATACAAAGCAATGAACGCCTCCACCGAGGTGATATCTCTTCAGTACCTCCGGATAAACTCTAGTTAAATGTTTTGGCTGTTTCCGGACTTGACTAGAAACTAGGTATGTATGAGCCTATGGGCCTTAATTCATAAGGATAATGGTTGTGCAAATCTGGTCGTGCGAAAAACAAAATCTATACAATTGTATACATTCCTTCTACATTCATTGCTAATCCATCGACAAATAGATTATTGAAAAAGGTCGTTAGAAAAAGTGATTAGTCAAGGCGGCAATTAGAAATAGTAATAATTGCATGATTGTTTTGGTTGACCCAAGTATGGCCTCCTCTAAGATTTATCATGAATCTTTCAAGGATCATTCATCAAACAAGTGCTGCGTTTTGCAATAAGCACGATTATGAAAAATGGACAATTTCCATTGCCTGAAAGCTAAGACAATATTTTGTTAATGTATTAATAAATAGTTATATTAGTTACGAATTAGACGCGCGCATACCTTTTTTAGACAGGGTTCATGACTACAATGACGTACCCACTAAAGTGTATTGTTTTTAATTTTATATCAAGCTTATAAAATCATCATTATATTTTGTAAAACTTTCTTTTTTGTGTCTAACCTGACGCATTGTCATGACGGTATCCACAAACCTACAAACATTGTGCACGCAGCTTAGACAACAGACAATAACTAAGTATTGTATTATGACGTCACGCTTATTTGTTAGCTAACATAAACACCCTTACACAATGATAATGTTAGTTTAATGACCTTTATCATAGTAATGCTGCTGTCATACAACCATTTTCAAAAAACTATCTAACGGTTGATTAGGTTGCTAGAGGTATGCTCCTATATAAATATTGTGCAAAATTCTATACAGACCTACTAACCAAATCCGTCGATAGATAAATTAATTATTGAGAATGGCCGAAAAGCAGCATTTGAAAAACAGTGCAAGAAAATGTCAAAGCTGTGAAAAAAAAAGGAAATTTTGCGCATAGAAATATTTACTTGCACAGTGTTGACTAATGAAAATGTATTCGTGTTTAGTAGCATAACCTAACCTTATATTTACATATTTAATTTGGTTTACTTTAATTTCAGTAGATGAAGTATTAGTAACTTGTTTCAGACCGTTCAATTAACGAATAAATATTAAATACTGATAAAGAATATCTATTGACATAAAAAAAAATCACAGAGAACAACTTATGTTATTTTAAATAAGGAACTTTGCGTGTAGTGCTGTGTACATTTGTAGGGGGACCGTTTACTACAGAGAGCATTTTTTTTTATCTATGGTGATGTGAAAGCAGAATATAGCTTTATAAAGTGATTGGATTTAGGTGTGCGATATTGTAAGATTCCGTACATATGTAACAAATTCAAATAATTTATATATAAAACAAAATACCAATAGCCAACCAAGCAAGCTATGACAGAATAATAATAATTGCAAAGGTGTAAATATAATCGTAAATAAATATAACAAAAAATACATTCTTCGAAAATGTATTGTTCTGCCATTAGGTGACTATGATTGCAGAGTTCAAAAAGTGCAGGTAAATGTGCTATAAGAAACCAAAAAATTGACAAATAATAAAAATCCAAATATTTTTTATTCTTGCCCTACATATAACTTTAGAAATTAAAACTCAGTCAGTAGAATTAATTTCTTTTTTGGGTTCCATAAGAAATGTATTTATAAAAGTGTAGAAATCAGTTGTTATTATATCCCCGAGAGCATGTCTATACTTCACCCCACATAGCACACCTAAGTCCAATCCTTGTTTCTCAAACAGTCAGCTATGCAGATTACCCTACATGATACAGCAAACACATAAATATGAGATCAGTATGTATCAGCAAGATGCTGACTCAGTGCAAAGTCGTGTGGGACCTATGCAGCTCAGCAGATGAGCCTCTAGCCTGTGCCATCATGTTCTCAATCCTATTGGTGGTCTCCCTAACCATAGAGAACTCGGATAGGTCTGGTAGGTCAAGAACAATATGAGCAGAGAGACGTTTGTAAACAGAATTGGAATCTTTTTTATTTCTCCTAGCTTCCTCATACTTCAATTGCTGTTTTAAAAATATTGACTGCTTCAGCATTTCTTGGATGTTCTTGAAGCTGGTTGCAGCACCATCCATTGATTTTACGGCACTGGAATAGAGAAATTTAATAAAATTAGCATAAGGTGTAAATCCATACTAATATTATAAATGGGAAAGTGTGTCTGTCTGTCTGTCTGTTTGTCTTTCTTTCACGGCAAAACGGAGCGACGGATTGACGTGATTTTTTTAAGTGAAGATAGTTGAAGGGATGGAGAGTAACATAGGCTACTTTTTGTCTCTTTCTAACGCGAGCGAAGCCGCGGGCAGAAGCTAGTAAATAAATAAATAAGTTTAGTATAATATGACAGCAGTGTAACCCACACCACACATTACTACCATAGAAGAACAGGAACATAGAACCATAAAAGCAAGTAATCTTTTGTTTGGGCCATTTAATTTACTAAAAATATGTGCAATTTTGAACTTAAATAAAGCCAAGGGGAATGGTCCCACAGGTTTGGTGCCATAACAAAAAATGTTAAGAAGAACAAGTTCTAACAGAATATCATACTTTTCTTTCATTGGCTGGCACTTTCAAATTTGGACATCTACTAAATTTCAACCAAATAACATTTATTGAAACAAAAAATCATTCTCCTTTTTAAGAATTACTCAGTAATACCACCTTCCCCCGATTTAAGTACTGGCAGGTTGCTATTATTTTAGATTTGAAATGTTTGCAAATGAATAAAAAAAGGCATTCACGTGTATCAGAAATAGTTAATTAGCATTTTTTTTTTATTAAAGGAAGGATATTGCTACCTCAGCCTATGTTGATATTTTCAAACGAAATTAGCACATACATGTGCTACAATAGGATATAGCATAATAACCTGAGAGCATACTCCACATCATAGCACCTCCCTTGTAATTCGTGTTGCAGTTTCGTCACCTCTACTCTCCTTTCAACCATAGGAGGTAAAGCTTTCCTTACGTGCTCCTGCAGCCTATATAGAGCTAACGAAGGTTCGTTTGCCACAATGTGCATGTTCTCAGATATGCGCTCCGCAGCTGAAATAAGAATTATGCACTTATCAACAAGAAAAAATAAGAAAACATGGGAATTGATTGATTTCAACCAACCTTTTTTAGATTTAGATTCCAATTCAGGGTCTCCTTGATATACAAAAGCCATATTGAGTTATTCTATTGCGGCATTAATTGAATACAAGGCTACTAGGAGTTTACAAATTTAATGCAAAACAATAAAAATTAACAATAAACAACTCCATTGATTTCATTTGACAAATTGACTATTGTAGTTTTGGTTTTGTACACTTTTTTGTAGTCTTTTATTCCTTGTCATTGACGTATGCGTTGCGTGAAGTCAAGTCTTAGATTATTAACTTCTAGATTGAGCCACCGCGTGGCCGCACATGAGACAGCACTATAAAATTTCAATGTTGTCATTACGTAAAATTTTCCCTAAATATGACCAAAACCGTGAGATGTTCCGTTGCAACAACTACTTATTACATTCATGTACTAAGTTGCGTATCATAATCCTTATTAAGAGTGCAAAATTATTTATATCGTAAGTATTATTTAAGTTACGAGTCCAGGTTTTCTCACGATGTTTTCCTTCACTGATGTCTGTGATGTCCAACTATAAAAATTATATAAAATTCCTTTTAAAAGGGAGAGGATACCTCACAGGGCATCAAAGAACTAATTAATCATCTGATTAATTTTATTTATTTAACTATTTGCAATTTTATTATCAAGTTATGGGAAAAATAGAACTGAGGTATGGTAACACTTTGAAAAACAAGTAATAGGTTATGTAGATAAAAATATAAACGATATCGCTAGAAAATGTCCTTAATTTTGATCGAAAGCCATGTAATTACATACACACAAATGTATTTATTCAATCAATGCACAATAACTTGTAATATTTGCATCCTTACGAGTGAAAAGTAACATTCTTATCTTGCTTTCTTTCTGTGCGGCTTTTGCAGCCTAAAATAGTGCATCCTCCCATTTTATAGCACAGAAAACGCACTAAACACTTAACTACTGGAGTCAATTTCTCAAATATACATTAAAACTATTGGTTTAATTACCGAAATTGTTATAAAATTGTAAAAACTAATACGAGCCGACCATTCAATGACAGTGACATCCCTTTGTTTGGCTAACTTTTCAATGTTCGCCAAGCGAAAACCGGCCACGCCGAACGAGACAGAGCATGTTATGCTTTGTCTCAATTTTCTTACGAAATTCGTATATATGCTTCTCACTTTCACACTTCTTTACAACCTCATGGTTACGTCTAGAAGTTAATAGTCTAAGAGTCAAGTCAATATAGTCATTCACATATTTCTGAACGTTAACTTTATTTCTGCGAGTTATTTACTACCACTAAAACCACTGCACTAGTTAGTTAACAAATATGCGACGGGACGCGTTGCAGTGGTTGGAGCGCCTAACTGGTAATCTTAAAATCCTTTTATTTTGTAATGAAATTCGTACAAAGCGTAAATTATATTTACAAGTATTTATTTCTAAACGAAAACAATGTTGCAAAGGCAACTTTCAAATTTCTACTAACGATAGAATTTCAAATGATTTAAATTCGAAATATTTTACACAATTGAAATTACAGTAAAATCTAAGTATATTATTTATATTTAGTAATATTATACATTTTCGCTGTGAAATTCCTAATAGGTATTTTTTTAAAGCTCCGTGGTTGTTAGAGATATTTCAACTATCTGTCAATCTTCTTATCAAAAATTCAAAACTTCAAAAGTTGATGATGATGTCAAATTGTCAATCAAATCAAGCAAGTGGGTGGAAGCAAGGTGTCAAATTGTATATAGTTGCTTATCGGCAAAAATATCGTGTATCTTTATAATATTTCATAATTAATTTTAATCTACTACCGGTCGTAATCATCTATTAATCGCTTTGTATACTGTTTATGAAGACAAAAAAGTTATTAAATTTCATTTATTTTTCACATGAATAGTGACGCTGTAGTACCTAATTTTTTGTACTACAATAACAACATTGTTTGTTCGATTCAGTTAAGTACATGTATGTTCGAACATGAGTTCCGATGATATTTTCAATCAAAAGGTGTGTACCAAGTGTTTACTTTGTTGCAATATCAATTATTAAGAGTATTGTAGGTATCTGTATTTAAAATATAGTACTTAGTAACCTCAATGATCTTTTTTGTACCTACCTACTCCAATTTCATGTACTAATCATAAATGTTATATTTTTATAAATAAAATCTAATTTTTCAGGAAACCAGAATCTCCGACAACATTTTGGGAACTGTTTTGAATATCTTTTTTCCAATCAGAATGTTGCTGAGGTTATATTCTTTGTGCATTCTCATAGTGGATATTGGATGGGTGGTGCTGAATGCCGTCTGTGCAGTTCTTCAAGCTGTTTATGAACTCTTTAAACCACCCCCATTAAAGTCAGTGAGACTGGAAACGGCTTTGGTAAGTAAACTTCAAATCATAATATATCAAACCCACAAATATAGCAATAATTTGAATAATTATTAAATTGCGTTATTACTTTTTAGTGAATTATAAAATACTCTTGAAAATACCTTTATTATATTGTATAGCATAAAAATTGTTTGAGCAATTATTTAGTAAATAAAAAAAATGTTTTGACTATCTTGCATTTTCACAAAATTTATTATTTAATTTTCATTCATTGCTCATTTCAGGTGATTGGTGCGGGCCGGGGTATAGGGCGCCAGTTGTCAATGCAGCTGGCTAACTTAGGAGCCATTGTCCTATGTGTGGACAAAAATAGTTCCTCAAATGAGGACACTGTTGAAGAAATTAAAAAAAGAGGTGGTTCCGCTATAAGCTATACTTGTGATATTACTAAAAGGCAAAATGTCAAGACATTATCTACTCAGTTAAAGAAGGATGTAGGGTTTGTTAGTATGCTGTTCTACTGTTGTGGAATACCAAGCCCTAGGTCCTTACTAACTCAGCCCCCTCAAGACATTCATGATACTCTGGATCTCACAGTGACATCATATTTCTGGGTAAGTTTTAAAAACTGTTTATTACTTCTTTCACAAGTGACTAATATTGATGTAAATGTTTGGTATTAATCCTACGAACACACATGATTTGAGACACAATAGAAAGATAATAGAAGTCCGACCGCCGGCTGTCGGTTGGTCGTCAAGAGGTTAATTATATATATTGTTAGTATAAAAAGGTAAAATAAGACTCATTAACTGTTATCATTATAAGAAAACATAATTAAATTTTTTGCAATCTTAAGTTTTGAATTAAAGGTCAAAAAGCCAGACAAAGGAAGACAGTCAACATGATTAAACCTAAGTAGTTCTGGCACTACTTAGGTTTAATCATGTTGACTGTGCCTTATCAATTAGGTTTTCAATACTGGTATTGAAAATAAAATTGATACGGTTACAAATTTTGTTTGTGTTGATATTTATTCTTTTGATTACTTTTAGCTAATTGACCACTTCTTACCTGACATGAAGGCTAAGAACCACGGTCACATAGTGGTTTTAACATCTGTGGCTGGACTGAGCTATATTAAGGACCAAATGCCGCTAAGTGTGTCTCAGTTTGCTGTCCAGGGCCTCGCAGAATCTCTTACAGAAGACCTTAGAGTAAACAAGATTGATGGAGTCCATGTAACACTCACACATATCTACCCATTCATTGTTAACGATGAAAGTGCGGATATAAGATTAAGGTGAGTGATAAAGATATCAGAAAATTTCTCGGTATTAAGATTAATAAAATTAATCATATTGCATTAAATACTTATGTGTAATGTTTCAAATCAATTAATTATATTCCTTCAAAAAAAAAGAAAGCCTAGCTTTTTCTAATGTGATTTTTCTTATTTTTCTTTATATGTTTTCAGAATACCGAGTTATTTCGGTACTATAACTCCGACGAAAGCAGCAACGTCGATCCTCGAAAGTGTTCGCCGTAATTACTTTGAAGCGTCGGTGCCAAAACATTTATTGTACCTTGGTCATATCCTACGTATCTTGCCACGAAAGGCTACTGTTCTTATCAGGGATCTACTTGATACCGGAGTGGACTTTGCATGACGCATTTCATAATTCATTTTTTTATCTACAAAACTGTGACCGCTGTCACGGTGATAGTGCCTTGATTGTAGCATAGAATGGTTTATTTTAATTGATACGATAGAGAGCAACCAATGTAGTAGAGGTATTATTAGTATTTTTTATTTTTGTAAAGTTTTTATCGCAAAAAACCAATACTACTGTCAGCTCTTTACTCATATCGCGTACTGAATTCCCAGTTTGCATTTAGGTAATAGTAAGCACTAAATTTAATAATTTGTATCAATTTATACCACTTCCGGTTATTTTATTTGAGAACAGTGGGATTTAATCTTATAAAGGAGTACTGATTAGAAATTATTTCTACCTAAAAAATAATATTAGTGTATTATTAAGGTGACTATTAGTTAGGCCTTATTTTATATTTGAGCATTTTTAAGTAAACCATGTTCAAAATATTAGCATTTAATATTTAAACAATTTATTTTAGTGGCCTGATCAATGAAAATCTATTTGCTCAATTAAAGTATGTAATTTAATATATTTTTTAATATTTTTAGATACGTAGTTGCTTGCAATACAAAGTAAATTTATTTTTAGTAAAGGTTTATCATGTGCAAGCTTAACGATTCTTTACTAGTAACTTGAAAAGGCAATTTTGTCAAGTCTTTATATACCTACAATTTTTTAATATGGCACCAAACCAAAAATAGAATTAATTAACTAATCTATAATATATGTGTATGTCCGTATAAGTGGACTTATTGTAAAAGTCATTTTCCCCCCTTTTCAGGTTTTAGAAAAACAGTGTAGTATATTAAAAAAAAATATGATAAATAATGTAGTATGAAATATATAATAAAGTTAAATAATATATAATAAAATTAGTGAACAATACAGGAAACTGATTAAGCGGTAAGTGTTTCGTATTATGCAAGCAAGAAAGTACATAATTAGGTATTCATTTTAAAGTTTTAAATTTAAAATTTTATAGGACCAAAGAATTTATAATAATAATAATAATAAAAAAAAGGTTTTGTCTGTGCAATAATGGACGAAGTTATGATGACGAATAACTACCGGAAATACATTGTGAAGGACGGCACGGTTGACATATGTCGGGCATGCCACCGTCCCGGGGAATCAATCCGACACATTATTTCTGGGTGTTCTAGTCTGGCTAACGGAGACTATTTGCACAGACACAACCTTGTAGCCAGGATTATTCATCAGCAACTTGCTTTGAAATACAGTCTTGTGGAATCAGAAGTACCGTACTACAGGTATGTGCCCGACCCAGTTCTTGAGAATGACCATGTCACATTGTACTGGGATCGATCTATCATTACTGACAGGACTGTTCTTGCTAACAAGCCTGACATAGTGGTGATAGATCGATTAGAACGTCGCACAGTGATTGTTGATATTGCTGTCCCGCATGACGAGAACCTCGTGAAGGCTGAGAAAGATAAGCAGACAAAATATCTTGACTTGGCTCGCGAGGTTGTCGACATGTGGGATGTGGATTCAGCAGTTATTGTGCCGATAGTCGTGACGGCCAATGGCATAATAGCGAAGAGCCTCGACCAACATCTGAGGAGGCTCTCGCTAGGCAGCTGGGTCAAGGGTCTGATACAGAAAGCGGTACTCCTGGACACGGCGCGCATTGTCCGGAGGTTCCTCTCTCTGGAGCCCTGACCACCGGTAGCTTGGACCCTGTTCCCGATGCCGGTGGGCTACTATTTTTTATATTTTTAAATGTTTTATATTTTTTATAATAATATTTAAAAATGTATTGAATATGTGTAAAGAAATAAATGAATGGAATAATAATAATCTCTTTATTTCAGAAAACAAATTCCATAACTATATAAAAATTGTTAGTATGCGACACCTTAAAACTATGTTAGCGAATAAATAAATAAATAATACAATACGAAGATGTTAGTAACATAAAAACTTACGAACTATGTTAGTAGACATTTCTAATATTTACAGGAGCATGCAGCTGACTTAAGTACCAGATTATAGGACAATCCAGTTTGTTGGCAATGATAGTCAGGAGACTGTTGGTACTGGCACGCACCCTGTGCAACAGGGATGCTGATCGCTTGCGCCTGATTGCAGCAAAGCTGTCAGTCTGGGCGTCCGCGAACATCCCTGAGGCACTACAAAAGCGTGGCAATAATAATGTTTATTGTTTAATAAATTGATATATTTTTTTAAATTGTTTTTTTTTTGTTAAAAAAAAACGAATATTAATGTTTTATAGCGACATAGATAAATACAGAAAAACTACCAACTAAACTGTTTCTTCCAATACCAGCAAGGTGGCAACACCATGTATTTAATGTCATTAGCTTGAATATTTGCATTGTGGCGCCATCTTAGACATTTTTTCGTTTTCGCAACTAGTTTCCCGTGATTTGCGTTTGTTAAAAACAAAAAAAAATCGGCAATTTTTAATTGTGCGTGGTGCTGCTGTTTTGAAGTGGAACTCTTAATTAATATTGAGGACTGCTAAAAGAGAGAAAAACACAGTGTACGGTGTGGCGACACATCGTTAGGTAAGTTCAACGGTGCTTGAATTCTATCGCAGACTGACACCAACAGCCGATCGATATTAAACCTATGTTTTATTGGGTAAATCGGTCACGATTCGGTAATATTTCACTAGCTTAATGCATTATCTACTTTATAAGATCAATTCAACGTAACGGCTCATTTATTGTTTTCGCTTTAGGTTGAGGGGCAACTTTCTAAAAGCCTATTGAAGACCTACGTAAGATAGACTTGAATATGAAAATATTCAAATAAGAATCAAGAAACGCGTTCTGGTTTGCTTGAGCCCTTAGCACTCGAAAGTCCTAGATTTTTTTATATTTTTGTCCAGAAGATGGAAGGTAGTAAAATAATAAAAAATGAAGTAGAAAGTATTACACTGCTGCTATATTGAGAAATTATACCGATTACTTACATATTTTTAATTATTGTGCTACTCTAATTGGTGAAATAATAAACATAATTTACCAGCACTTAGTATATTTTTTGTAACAGCTGATTTTTAACACTAAATAATTATGGGTTAAAGTTTCGATTATGAGCCGTCGAATCCGGGGGTGGGGGTGGGTGGGCGGGGTGGGGGGGGTTGGGGGAAGCCCCCCCATACCACTCCCAACCTTAGGAGCCCCATGGTTACGGAGATATCGATGATCAAAGTTTGAGGTTATGTTACGTCAATTTTGAGTTTAAGTTAGGATTTTTTAGTGTAAAATTAATAATTTTTCACTCTAATGTCTAAAAAAGATAACTCGACGGAGCCCCGCTTCGCGGGGCTCCTACTTCTGGGTGGTTTAAAAAAAAATAACCACGAAGGAGGTGGAGGGGTCTGTTCGCTCGCTTCGCTCGCTCACTGCGACCCCGCCACCTCCTTCTAACCTAACCTGTCCGAGTCGGGGTGCCCTAAAATTTTGATCGATCACTCTCGGATTGACGATCCTTATTACTTTTCAAAATATAATTGTTTAAAGACATGATAAAATTGAACGAAACACCCCTCCGCCGTGAACGAAACGTAAAACGTCAAATTTGACATTTACTTTGACAATTTATCTAACCTAAAAATGGCGTATTATTTTTCATTTTGTATGGAAATATGTAAACTTCAAAAAATAAATTCTCGTAAGCCATGAGTCTCCTAAACTTAAAACTACGTGAAAAAGCCTTCAGTTAGTGAGTACTATCTACAAATAAAATATGAACTTCCAACTCGACGGCTCATAATGGAAACTTTAGCCTAATTATGTTCATCAGTAATTTTTTATGTAACTTATTTCCAAATGCAATCAAAAGATAATTAATTATTCTTTCTGCCTATTTATGTACTTATACAAGAAAAACAGGTATTTAAATTTCACCTTATGACCTTTAAAATTAAGTATTTATGAGAACTGCCACAAAAAATACTTTAGTACGCATATTACATACAATATTTTGTTTGTCCATTTATCCATGTGTCACTATTAATGTGAAAATTAGGTAATTTAATACCTATATGAAAAAAATTCAATAGTTTTGTCATCTCAGACATTGTTAAAATCTAAAAATGTTCTGTTTTCTTTATTATATTGATATTTATATTCTGTCGCCCACTGTTTCAACTGGGTAAAGGCAAACTTCACTTGGTTTAATCGTGTGTGACCATAAACCAAATTGTTTGGTTATTGTTGAGTTCCGTCTTGTACTAAGATGTTTATAGTTAATAATATTTCCCATGAATAAAACAATGTTTCCAATCTGAATTGTACATTAAAGAATTAGTGTGTCTATGGAATCAATAAAAAAATTGGCCCAATGATGAAATAATGGCTGTGCGTGAGTTGTCGATAACACATGTGATTCGAGACACAAAAGCAACACAACAGCTGGCTGTTCCTTCATCATTGTAAGGTTACTTAATTAATTTAATTTTTTCCAACTCTAAAACTACTATGACAACGGTTTCCTTTAAACTCTCGGCACATCTCTTTCCATGTGTTATTTTTAATGACTGTAACAAATTGATTGTTAATGTTTATTATTTCTTTTATGGGATGGATGATTAACCTATGAAGGGTAATTTATATGCAAGACACACTAATATTTTTTAGTGTGTGTATTTCATGTTGTAATTACTTTGTTGTACTTACTTAATTTTTAACCCCCGACGCAAAAACGATGGGGTGTTATAAGTTTGACGTGACTGTGTGTGTAAATGTGTATGTGTCTGTCTGTGGCATCCTAGCTCCCAAACGGATGATCCGATTTTGATGCGGTTTTTTTTGTTTGAAAGGTATATCAGTCGAGAGTGTTCTTAGCTATGTTTAGTGGAAATCGGTTCAGGTCTTCAAGGTCATCAGGTCGTTTGTTAGGTGTGATAGGAATGTTACACGCTCAGTTTGTTTGCTTTTTATAGGGTTTAGCATTTTTAACCTTTTGTCATAATAATTGCATACTCTTTTTAGGTCGGGGGTTTATTTAAATTTTGAATTTAAGTTTTTATCTATGTGTTTTCATTTGCATCACATCTTTAATAATATTTTATTCATTAATTAATCATCAATGGTTCAATAAACTTTAATTGATGAGCACTTAAATAAAATAAATAGGTAAATAAATATCCTCGGACAACTCACATACAGTCATCTGATCCCAAACTATGCAGAGCTATAATAATAATAATAAATACATTTATTTACCATCACAAATTACATGCTTACATCGAAAAATACATAGGTACCTAAATAGGGCAAAAACAGAGGAGTAATATGTGAGGGATTTGAAGTCTAAACTAGGCCTAGGCCTGTATATTAGAGCTCCAAGGTCCCCCCACAAACCATTATTAGCTTGTTCTATAGTAACCAGACAACTGATAAACATACCTACTTACATATTTTTAAATACATACATAATATAGATAAATCACACCCAGACTGTCCCAGACACAGAGCAAACATTCATGCTCATCACACAAAGTTTTTCCTGGGTGGGAATCGAACCCATGACCTGCGGCTTAGCAGTCAGGGTCACTAACCACTAGACCAACAATCCCGTCAATTAATAGTGACTAGACATTAAGTCGTCAGACTTTTTAAGTCTCACCTATAAATTCTTAAAGGTGTGATTTTTGCATTGAAACTACAATTCTATAACATTTTGGTTTAAGATTATCAAATATGGCACCATAAAAGGGTTCATATCCAGAACTCGTCTAAGCGCGTATTTTATGCAGGTATCACATTTTTACATTACAATATCATGGAGGTAGGTATCACATCAACAAACAATAATAATTCTCCTCTTAGAATTTAGAACCAAATAAATAGGTATATTAAGAAAATTGCAGAATAAGTAGGTACCTATTCAATAAAAAATCTAATCGAATCAAATCGCATTACTCTACATAATAGCGTTCATACGTCTATTACCTACTCAAATATTCTGACAATCAATAAAACCGAAATCTATATAAAAAATTGATTCCCAGTCTGAATGTCGTAATTTTTTGCCGCATTCATTTCGACTTTTTTGATTAATTACTCCCTAATGACACAAGGCATTAGGAGCGCGTCATTTATTGTTAATTTCGTCGCTATCCCTAGATTTGATCTTATTTATCGAAAAAATGAATAATCGACTCAATTATGTATGAATTCGGCATTATTCGTATTCGATTAGTCATTTGAGAGAGAGGACGAATTTTAATGTGATAAGTACCTAGGTATAAAGGAATCTTGTTTGAATACTGACGTTTTATTTTATGAAATTGTTTTGATAAAAGAAGATATTGTGATAACATGAATTACTCCAGTCATTCACGCTAAAATAGATCTTGGTCATTTTCAGTAACTATTAAAAAACCATGCATATTAGGTGAAAAGAATAATACTGCGTAGGTACTACCATAGAATCTATATTAACATTATTTTTACTGTTAAACATTTTAAACCCCCGAGATAAAGCCAGAAGAATTACCGATGCAAAACTGTTGGTTATTTATTTAGAAAGCTACCTATTCATTTTAATTTAAATACATAATTATTACTAGAATTTAATTAAATTCTCTCAAGAGATAAACTATGATTAAATATTATGTACTTATAATAAACTCCATTTAATATGTTACAAATTTATTTAAATCGAAATTAATTTAAAGCCTTTATAAATACGAATATTCGCATTTATAGCATTCCATTCGAGCGATGATCAACATGAACACAATTAAGGATTAATTATAATTACTACAAAAATCGTTGAAGCGTACAGCGACTTCATAACAACAGGTACTAGCTGTCCCCCGCGGTTTCACCTGCGTTGTGTTCTGTTTTTGATTAGGTCATAGCTTGATGTTACGTAGCCTAAATCTTATTTTGATGTATATAAGTTACTAGCTTCTGCCCGCGGCTTCGCTCGCGTTAGAAAGAGACAAAAAGTAGCCTATGTTACTCTCCACCCCTTCAACTATCTCCACTTAAAAAATCACGTCAATCCGTCGCTCCGTTTTGCCGTGAAAGAAAGACAAACAGACAGACAGACAGACAGACAGACACACTTTCCCATTTATAATATTAGTATGGATTTATAACTGTAAAGTTTCATCAAAATCCCTCGTAGTTTTTGCGTGTAAGTGTAACAAACTTCCACACAGATACAAACTTTCACACTTATTATATTAGTAGGAGAGTAGGAAGTACGCATGCATATAGACTGAACTCCTCATCCTGTTACCACCAACGTCTCATTGAATAGCTTTGGCGTTCGATACAAATATTGCATTGCTGAGACCTACCTATGTAGTGTAGGTACTTTCTCGAAGCACACGTGCGGAACTCACCACGGACCTCAAGGCCGCTGTATCAAAGTCACCTCGCTCATAAAGCCTCACCTCGAATGTCATTAAAATTCTTTTCACGACTTATCAGTATAATTTGCTAGGATGCGGGATGTGCCTACAGCCGCACGGTCCCAATCCCTGCCTTTTTGCTGCCGTGTGTTACTTTATTACGGCTAATATACATTTTGTCCCGGTTTAAATTGGATCTTAAGTGAGGTATGTTTATGTTTTTAATTAATTTAATTGATTAAATGACCGCCCGGGTCTGAGTTCGTTGCGTGAGAATGATTTGATAATTGGTTTACGGTTTTGTGTAGATTAATACTGTGAAAGGTTCCTAATCCTATTTCTAAGAATCAATTTCCTTTTAATTGATTAGTGCTGAAGTTAACGTTGAATTTATACGTAACTAGGTCTATGTGGTAACATTTGGTTTGCAGTATTTTGGGACACGTATGTCCCAAAATACTGCAACTTCCATACACAGCATTCACAAGATTAAGTTAAAAAGGTCCAGACCCAGTACGCAGGTGTTTGCCCGTCGAGATCATTTTCCAAACTGCGGTTTTTCCACAGTTAAATTTGAATAAGCCATTATTCTGCCTCGGCTTTTATTGGGCGCCTGCTTTCCTTACTGTAAATCCACCTCTACAAGTTTTCGCGATCCGCTCCAAGTAAGTATTTATTGAGTTTCTGTCAGACTAAGCTAAAAACAACCCTTTATTTGTTTTAATTATCTTTTTATGTAAGTGTAGGGGACGGGTCTAGGTGGTACCTGTTGGGAGTCACTACGCTACTCAGTTAAACACTCAAATAACTTTAACGGGTTTATTGAGGTAACTAGGCTAAGTTATTGCTAAAATGATGGAATGAATGCACCCGGTTGCTGTCCGTTATGCACTGAGCTCGCGGGGCGCTTAGTGCGGCCGTATCGTATCGCTATGTAAGCGAAACGTGATCGATTGCAATTATTGCATCGAACATGCTCCCGAGGGGAAGAGATGAGATAATGAGATAAGCTTATACAAGAATAAAGAGTTACGTGAGTGTGGGCTTAAAATGCTAAGGTTTTAAGACAATGTTAGATGAGAAATGATTGACAAGGTGATAGAACAATCATATCATGATCTTATAGCTAGACATAGATACTCAAACGGTTGAGTCATTTATCGAGAACACTGATTGCTTTTTAGCTAAGGGAGACGTCGACACGTCTCGCCTCTTTAAACGTAAACTAGACCACCGTTTAGAAAAATTAGATACGCGCGCACTATCACTGACACTTGGACCATTTTCGAACACGGGTTGATTTCGCGCACTTACACTTGAGTTTTGCTCTTGCTCACATTGGTTTATACACACACTCACACTCGCTGGTACGCTCTCGACTCGCCCTTGAGCGGGCGGACCTCTGGCCCGCAGACACCTCTTCCTCAGGAACCACAGGACCACTGCGATAGCTACTGCTAGTAAACCATACAACAACGCATACTGATGTATGTCATGTGTCGTTAAAACTTCTGTCTGTTCGGTTGATTTTTTCATCGATTGAATTTGTTCACCGAGTTGCTTTAAAGAAACGTGTATCGGTGTGTTATCTTCGTCGACCTTAAAGTCTTGAAAATTTTGGATAGGTAGCGTAAAATTACTGACAACACGATTTATGGGAGTTAATTTTACTTCGAGTATATTTGGTTCAAGATTAAGCGTATTCTCTAATTGCTGATGAGAATAAAGTGTTACATCATGACCCTTCACAATGCATTGCTTAGTTAGCTGAATAAGTCCAGCCTTGCTGACTTCGCTCGCTTGTAGGTCATTGTCGCATATGACTCTCAAAGAGTATGAGTCACAACAGAAATACAAGTAGGTAGAATAGTCGTGTAATGGAACCCATTTGTTTTCACAGCTAGTTTTGATGATCCTGCATTTGGGTAGCTTCTCTTTTTCACAGAATTGTTCATTGTGACCTAAACTCTGGATTGGCCCTCGAAGACGACAAAGATAGTTTTCGGCTTGACGTTCACAACTTTGAAGATCGCTGACGCTGGCTGTTAAGTATGAATCTCTTCTTAAGTTGATCGCTACGTATTCTGACACTGGCTTGATGCTAATCATACTTTTATTAATTTGAACCGGAACTGGTATCAAATTGTACAGCTGGAATGTATCTCTGCTAATTAACGGTAAGTTAATTTCAAATATGAAATATTCATCCGTCACTCTTGCTTTAACTTGTAACAATTTGTAGATCTCATACAAGTTGAACTGAATGTCATCTATAGGTAATGCTAGCTCTTTCGATATTTGACTAGATATAATCTGTAACTCTCCACGGAGTTGTTGTGGAGTCAAGAGATGCAGATTGATCTGACCATGATAGATTTCAGTCATAGTGTCGAGAAAAGTGTCCTGAATCCGCTTTAAATTCTGAATCATATTTATGGTCGCTAACGCTGCTAAAGAGAAATCTTGCTGAATAGACATAACGTCGATCTCTTGCTGCAATGTGTTGGTGACGCTGTCTAAATGATTTAAATGTTTATTAATTATCTTATGCTGCTTTTCAATAGTCTCTTCTGTTCGCTTTAAGATATTATACTCCGCTTCTATGACCGACGTCTGATTCCTGTACAGCTGACTAAGGTGGTTTATATTACCGTGCACAAGTTCAATGTCACGCTTGTATTTTTCTGCGAATTCCTGATCCAGTACTCCGAACAATGAATTAGCTATAGAACCGACAGCGTTGATAAGCCCGCGTCGAGTTCGCGAGGGCGCTCCAAAGTGCTGATTGAGCAACAGCTGATTATAATATTGTAGTTCATCGTACTCGTGTTGTATTTGTAGGATGATAATTTTACAATGGCTCTGCTTTTGAATTTTCTCGCATGTTTGCTCGAGGTATTGCGAAAATTGTGTGACCGCTTTGTCTCCTTGCCAGTAAGGAGACATATTATAATAAGTTACGATTTTCCACTGATCACGAATAAGATGCATTTGTCCTAGTAGGTCAAAATACAATGATTGATTGTTACTGAATGTTGTTAGTTTGTAAGACGCTTCAGTGGATAGTACAAGGCTCATAAAAAATAGCAATGATAATGCTATGCTGTAGATTTTAGGACCATTGCTAGACTGCTTGCTTGCTTTCTGTTCCGCTTTTGCTTTATTACTTTGCTGATGCTGCTTTTTTACTTCATTTTCTGCTATAGGTAGAATGGAAAGCTTGATAATGGGGCGCTTTATGAAACCATTTTTTGTTTTTAAGGTCACTACCCGAACAGCTCCATCTTTTCCTGGGTGGACCTCAACCACCCGACCAACAGGCCATCTCCCCGGTGGTAGGTTATCATCATGAATGGTTACCATGTCTCCTATCTCTATATTCTTCTGTGGTTTTAACCACTTGCTGCGTATCGATAACTGGCTAAGATACTCCGCTTTCCACCGCTTCCATATATCTTGGAACGTTTTATTCACTAAATGCCATCTTGTCCTCGCATCTTGTGCCGTGTCTATGACAGTAAGACCAGCACGAGTAGTTAAGAAATGCGCTGGCGTGAGAAAATCAATGTCATCGATATCCTCGGATATTGGACACAGTGGTCTTGAGTTTAGGCTCGCTTCAATTTGAGCCAAGATTGTGCTGTATTCTTCGAATGTAAGAGCTTGTTCGCCTATTACTCTTTTTAAATGTTGTTTTAGACTCCGAATAGATCGCCTCCAAATCCCTCCTGCACTTGGCCAAGAAGGGCAGTTCCAATGCCATTCTATGCTCATCTCCGCTATTTCTCGGTAAAATGTGTCGCTAAAAATTCGCTCAAACTGTTGCTGTTCTTCCTGAAGGATCTTGTTAGCACCAACGAAGTTTGTTCCATTGTCCGAATAGATGTGCTTTGGAGTCCCTCGTCGTGCCGCCATGCGACGTAATGCTGCTAAGAATGACGAACTGCTAAGGTCGGAGACCAGCTCTATATGGACCGCTTTTGTGACCATGCAAATAAATAAGGCGATATACCCCTTGGTTGTTTTTATGCCCTTCCCTTTATTGGCTTTTACTCGAATAAATCCCGTATAATCTATTCCAGTATGATAAAATGGAGGTGCTGGATTAGATCGACATTCAGGCAGGTCCCCCATGATTTGATGTAGCTTTCTAGGTTCTTGTTTTTTACAGGTCACACATCTTCATCTTCATCTTCATCATGGACCTCCCTCTGGGAGGTTTGGTTTCCGCACTTAGTCCTCTAAGGTAGGACCATTGTACGTGAGCCACGGTGGCCGCTACTCCAGCCAGCCCACCTCCCTCCAGAAGCAGATCACCTTCCGTAGACTTCTCAGGGCATCCGGTAGTGAACTTGGGGAACCAAGAATCTCTTTCCGGATTTCGGTCACGCCTGTACATTCAAGAAGTACATGCGCGACCGTCTCCTCGGCATCCATACACGCTCTGCAAAGAGGGCTATCTGTGATACCTAGGTTGTGGAAATGTTTGTTGAGTGAGCAGTGTCCTGTTATGGTCCCCGTCAACAGGCGCAGACTAGGTCTGTCCAGTCGCAGAAGGCGTCTGGTCAGTTTACGATCCAAGGTCGGCATAGCTTCCTTGGATTGTCTGCAGCCTGGTGCCGAGTGCCACAAGTGTTCAGCCTGTGTGTGAGTGTGTTCCCCTATCCATTTACGTATTTGGCTGAAGGGAATGGGTATTGTCGGTTCAGGTCCGATCGGTGTTGTGTCGGATCCCCTCCTTGCCAGCTCATCAGCAGCGTCATTACCCAGGGATCCGCTGTGTCCTTTGATCCATTGTAGTGTTAACGAGTTGCGGTTGAGTACTGCAACTCGTTCTAGTGTATTGTGGCATTCTAGGAGTAGTCCTGAGGTAAAGCATTTCTTGCTTAGGGATTGTAGTACTGAGGCACTGTCAGAAAGGATACGTATGTGGGCGTCCTTGATTCCTCTAGCTTCTATGGCTAGCCCTGCAAGGATTATGCCCATACACTCCGCTTGATAAACGGTGTTGGGCATGCTCAGTGGTCGGGATATCTTCATGTTGAGGTCGTTGGAGAAGACTCCGACACCAGTTCCTGATTTGTTCTTTGATCCGTCAGTGTAGACCCTCAGTTCTTTGGGTCCCGAATACTCACGAGGTTCCTCAAAGAGCTGTACATCGTAATGCTTTTTAAAGTGGTAGGTTTTTTGGATTTTGTCGTTGGGGGCTGTTAGAAGAGGTTGTCGTTCGACAGCATCCCTTTTTATTCGCGTGTGCTTGATTCTGGAGTCCTGGCTTAAATTGCCTGCAGTGTGGAGCCTAAAAGCTGCTGAGGCAGCTTCTTCCTGAACAAAGAGGTGCAGTGGTGGTAGGCCCAGCATTGCCTGTAAAGCGGCTGTGGGTGCTGTTCTCATGCTGCTAGTGATGGCAGCGCAGGCAAGCCGTTGCAGCTTATCTAAGTCTTTTTGGGCTGTGCTTAGGTCTGTCCTGGGCCACCAGACAAGTGAGCCGTAGGTAATGATTGGTCGTATTACTGTGGTGTATAGCCAGTGCATGATTTTGGGACTTATGCCCCAGTTCCTACCTAGCAGTCGTTTACACTGCCATAGGGATAGGGTGGCTTTTGTTGTGATGTAGTCGATGTGTCTTGCCCAATTGAGCTGTTTATCCAGGTAGATTCCCAGGTACTTGGTCTCGCTCGCTAGGTTCAGGGTGGTGTTGAGGAACCGTGGTAGTTGTAGGTTTGGCAGTTTCCTCTTTTTTGTGAAAAGGAGTAGTTCGGTTTTCGTTGGATTAACTGTGAGCTGATATTCCCTGCACCAGTTTTCTACTACTCTGAGAGCTTGGCGCATAAGGTTGCAGAGTGTATTCTCATGTGTGCCGTTGATAATTATCGAGATGTCGTCCGCATATCCCACGGTGTAGAAACCTTCGTCGTTTAGCCGCCTGATGAGGCTGTCAGCGACCAGGTTCCACAGGAGCGGCGAGAGAACGCCCCCTTGGGGGCATCCTTTCGCCACTATGGCTCTCGTGGTGTCATTCACCGTGACTTGAACGGCTCTTAGTTTGAGCATATTTGTAATCCATCCATTCAGGGTTTGGTTAACACCATGTTTCTCAAGTGCTAAGCTGATACTTTCGAACGTGGTCTTGTCAAAAGCTCCTTCGATGTCGATGAACACCGCCAGGGAGGAGCATTTGTGGTCTATTGCACATTCTATCTTCGATACTACACTGTGTAGCGCAGTTTCGGTTGATTTTCCTGTGGAATAGGCGTGTTGTTGTTTGTGCAGTGGTTTCTTCTTGAGAGGCCCGTCCCGGATATGTCGGTCGCATAGTCTCTCTAGGGTTTTCAGTAGGAATGAAGTTAGGCTTATTGGCCTGTATGCCTTGGGTTGTGTATAATCCGGTTTTCCAGGTTTGGGGATAAAGATGACCTTTACCTCCCGCCATGCGTGTGGTACATATCTATGTGCTATGCATGCTCGGTATATCTCCACCAACCATGGTGTAATCGGGTCAATACCCCATTGCAGTAGGGCTGGGAAGATTCCATCGATACCCGCAGATTTGAATGGTTTGAAAGTCTCGATTGCCCATCTCGTCTTTTCTGGTGTTACAATTTCGCGTGCAATGGCCCAGTCCTGATCCGTTGGTAACCAGGTGTTCTCATCCTGCCACGTCTTGTCGTCCAGTATGTGACAGTCGGGGAAGTGCGTCTCCAACAGGACCTTGCTGGTTTCATTGTCAGTTATGGTGTATGTGTTATCTGTCTTTTTCAGTGCGCCGAGGGTTCTGTCTTGGTCGGTTGACAGTACCTTCCTGACCCTCGCAGCTTCGTTGTTGGCTTCAATGCTTTCACAGAAGTTCCGCCAGGCTGTTGTTCTAGCTTTCCTGATCTGTTTTTTGAACGTGTATTGGGTTTCTTTGTATAAATCCCAGTCTTCAGGTAGTCGCGAGTTTTTCGCTCTGTTGAATTGTTTACGGAGTTCTTTTCTGAGTTTTGCCAAATCTGCATTCCACCATGGGCTCCCCTTGCCCTTCTGGTGTGGTGTTTTTAAGATGCAGCATTCGTGGTAAGCTTCAGTTATATGTTTGGAGAGTGTTTTTATGGTGTTTTCTATTTGTGTGGGGTCATTTAAGATGCCTATTGCCTTATATCTAGTTAATAGTGCAGTTAGAAGGCGCTTGTACCCTGGCACATTTGTGCGGCGGGGGTTTCGCTTTGGTGTGGGTGTTTTTGTGTTAGCTAATAAGGTGAATCGGATTCTTCTGTGGTCTGAGAGTGACGGCTCGTTGGATACGTGCCAGTTTGATATGAGGTTAGTGACGTTCTCTGTGGCTAGTGTGAGGTCTATTATCGTTTGTCCGCGGGCTGTAACCCAGGTGGGTTCCGAGCCGCGGTTTACAATATTAAGGTTAGTGGAAAATAAATAAGTGCACAGTACCTCCCCTCTTGCATTTGATGCAGCACTACCCCACATGGGGTGATGGGCGTTGGAGTCGGTACAGATGATCAGGGCTAGGTTCGTGTCTTCGCTATACTGCACCAGGTCGATTACCTCCTTGGGTGGGCAGTCCGCTGCGTCGCCTGGCATGTATGCCGAGGCTAGTATTATATCTGGGTCATCACCTTCGGTCTGGAGTCTGACGGCGGTCAGATCTCTGGAACAGAATTGGGTAAGTGGTGTGGTAGGGATATTTTTGGGTATATACGCACAAGTGCGTGGCCTTTCTGTGCTATGTGTGTCTAGGATCAGCTTACCTCCTATGTTGCCGAGGCCACATACTTTGTTATTTCTGATCCATGGTTCTTGTATTAGTGCGATGGTTTGAGGGTGTACCTCCAGCGCCCTGCGCAAGCTGGCCGTGGCAGTCTGGCTATGCTGGAGGTTAGCCTGCAGGATATGCAGGCCTCCTGCTGGTGGCGTCGACGATGCGGAGTTAGGCGGAACTGGATCCATCGAGTAGATCTTCCTCCGTCTCGTCGACCTCGTGCCTAGATGTGGGTGAGGAAGACAAGAGGTGCCCGGGCCACCCTGGTTCTTCCGGTGGAGCATCGTTGTCGGCCATGGCCGCCCTGGCCATGTCCTCTTCCAAGCCCCCCAAGTCATCCCCCGTCTGTGTCGTTGTCTGTGTCGGCTCAGTGCCTCCGGTACTGTCTGAGGGTTGGGTGTTGGGGTAGAAGCGAAGGTATATCGACCCCAAGAGGTACGATATGCGTCGCTCCCGCCCCAAGACCTTTTCGGCTTCGTCCGGTGGCAAACCCAGGGTCATGTATGTCCCCGGGTTCGCACCACCGACCGTAGTCGCCCTATACAGCGTCCAGCGCCCTATGTCGTACCAGTTGTTCTGACGAATCAGAAGGTTCTGTAGCCGGTTAATCTCCCCAGAGTGCCTGGGGACGAACAGCGCGGCTCGGACTCGGGTGGGGACGTCTGACTGTTTAACTACCGTCAGCGTCAAGTCATTGTCGGGTAGGGTGATTCGTGTCACGTTCTGGGTCAGCCAAGTCAGTGCGTAGTCGTCCTCGCACCACATCTGCACGGTGCCATCCGCTATCCTGGGATATCCACGGAAGGCCGGGAGTGGTCCAGTCGAGTCCGGGTCCATTAAGAGTTCCTCAAGTTGAGTCTTGATGGTCTGGGCTTCCTCATTGGTCAGGTCTCTGGCTGGAGGAGAGAAGCATATTGCTACGGCTAGCCGCGCCGGAATGTCCTTTGTGGCTCGCGCGTAGGTTTTATGCTCCCCTTGAGCAGGCTGGATCCTCACACGCTTTGGTTCACCCTGTAGCGTGGACGGCGATGCCGTATCATCGGGCCGCACCCTCTTCACCGCAACCCCGCTTGGTCCAGCGGGAAGTTCAGAGGGGGCCTTGCTGAGGTTCACCTTGGCGTGCGCTAATCCAGTCCGCTTTTTCCTCTTCCTCAGAGGCGGCGGACGTTTGGTCTGTCTGGGTCGGTCGGTGTCAGTTCCGCTTCTACCAGCTGCGGGAGCTACATCGCTTTCCGCTTCAGACTGGGTCTGGTCGCGTACTTTGCGCTCGGGAGCCATCATCGCCTCACGCCTGCTTTCGCCTGCGCGGATGTTGCGGATCCGACTTTCGAGTTCCCGCTCCCGTGCTCGGATTTTGGCACACTTCCTTCTTATGCGGCGTGCTTCTTCCGTGGGAGGCAGGAATGGTGTAGTCCCTTGGGTGTCAGCTTCACCTGTCCTTTTATTGTCCGTGTTCATTCCCCTAATCATAGAAAGGTAGCGCTCGCGCTGGGTGGCCAGTACTCGCAGTTCCCCTTGAAGACTAGAGATCCGGGCGTCTTTGGTGTCATTTTTCGGGTTGTTTGCGAGACTATTCCGCACGCGTTCCTGTTGCCAGGCGCCCGCGGGAGGTCTCGCACATCGTGACTCAGGCGCAGCTGGTGCCGCAGCCGAATCACGGAAGGTTGGCTTGGTAGCCTTTGGGTTAACTTTGGATGGCGCGGAAGTCGCAGCCATGTCCGGCGCCGAGGCAGCCGTTTGCGCTGAAGGCGCTGAATGCGCTGAAGGCGCTGAATGCGCTGAAGGCGCTGAAGGCAGTAAAGTGCCCCCCCCCAGATTACGACGGGGGCAGACCGACAAGTCGGCATGGGATTCCCCGGCTTGGCCGGGACCCACCTGGGGAGTCTTACTATTTTTGCTTTGCTGCTCCATGGTGAAAGGTGTTGGGCGATTTTTGGCATCGAGGTTGCCCTTCCTCTGGATCGACGGGAAGGTGGGATGGGTGGGAGGGTGTTTGGTTGTTCAGGGAGGATGGGATAGGCCTTGTTAACTAATTGGGGGTGTGTGGTGTGGTGTTATGTCAATAGTGAGTAGACTTGCATATAATATTATATAAAATAGTGTAGGTGTAAAATTGGGCGGGTTTCGATTAGGAATATAGAATGATAACTTACATAAACAGTACAATAAACGCCTAAAGAGGGTATAGGTTACCCTACAGTCTGGGATTGGACTATTGGGCACTTCTCTTGTCCGGGGTGCTATTGGGCTATCCGCAACCTGCCCACCCGCTCGGTTGCAGGAGAAGAAGTGCATGGCGGTCAGGTCGATCCCTCACGGGTTTACGGGTACCCCCGTGTTGGATCGGCCCAGCCAGCCCCGAGTACAGGTCACACATTTACGAAGCTGTTTTTTGGTAGCTCTATTTCCTTGAATAATCCAATATTGCTGTCTCAGTAAAGACAAGGTAAGTCGAGCTCCGCCATGGAAGGTGTGTTCATGTGCTTGCTGGATAAGAAGTTCCGTTAATCTCCCGTTATATGGGATTATTATTGGATGTATCATATCAGAGCTAATGTTGGCATTTTTAAGACGTCCCCCGACTCTTAATATGCCGCTTTTATCTAAAAATGGCTGTAGATTTAATAATTTGCTATTTGAATTAAGTTTGCTATGCATTATTAAACTCTCGATATCCGGTGTAAACTCACTGCGCTGTATGCATTTAATTATAATTAATTTTGCTTTCCTTAGCTCTTGTAATGTGAGATACGACGGCCTTTGTTTACTTTTTCGTAAGTGTGCCCGTAATATCCATGCTACAATGCGATTTATTTTGTCGAATGAGCTGTGACGATTGAGTAAATCTTCAACTACGCTGTTTTCCGGATTGCTATTTTGGACTGTTATAACTAGCTTCCGGACCTCTTCATTCGTCGCATACTCTGCTTGCTCTCGCTCTGGCTTAAAGTCGGGTGTCGATAGCCAAGCTGGGCCTCGCCACCACAACGTATGCTCTATTAATTGTGTAATGGATTGTCCTCTGCTCGCTGAATCAGCTGGATTTTCCTTAGTCGATACGTAATGCCAAACGTCAGGTGCTGCCACGCTAATAATTTTCTTCACCCTATTCGCGACGAACGGCTTCCAACGTTCCGGGTAGCTTTGTATCCAGCTAAGAACGACCTTGGAGTCGCTCCAAGCATAGATTTCGTAATTCATGTTACTCATGCTAGTGACTATTTTTGCTAATAGTCTGGTTAATAGCTCCGCTGCGCATAATTCCAATCTTGGAAGCGAAACAGTCTTGCTGTTTGGTACTAATCTTGTTTTAGCTGCAATTAGTACTACTGATACTTCATTTTTTGATGCAATTCTGGCATAGACGACACACGCGTACGCTTTAAGAGACGCATCACAAAATCCGTGTAACTCAATAAGGTCGTCTCGTTTGCTTTGCAACCATCGTGGAATTTTGAATCTGCTAATACATCCCAGATCTTTAGTTAATTTTACCCACTCATTTTTGATCTCGGATGAAACTTCATCGCTCCATTGAATTTCATCTAGCCAAACCTTTTGGAACAATAATTTGAATTTTGTGGTTAGCGGCGCTAGCCAACCTAGAGGATCAAATAACCTGGATATTTCCGATAGAAGTAATCTTTTTGTAAGCTTTGTAGTATCCGCTGCTGACGTATATTGAAAAGTGAATTCATCTGTTTTTGGGTCCCATCTCAAACCCAGAGTTTTTGGTGTATTTTCTGTTTTGAAAATGAATGATGGTGCTTCATTATTATGCTGCGATGAATTTATATCTTCCAATAGCCTTTTCTCATTTGCTGACCACTTTCTCAGCAAAAATTTGCCGCTGCTTAGGCACGAATTAAGTTCTGCTATGCTGCTTTTCCCTTCATTGATAGTATGAGCCCCCGATACCAGATCATCCATATAAAAATCTTCCAGCATTATCCTTGCTGCTGTTGGAAAGTTGTGCTTCTCATCCGCTGCTAATTTTCGAAGGGTCATCATCGCTAAAAAAGGAGCTGAATTTGTGCCATATGTAACCGTTGTTAACTGGTATGCCCTAATAGGTTGTCCAGTTTGAGCTCTCCAAAATATTTTCTGGAGTTTTTGATCTGATTCGCTTATTAATATCTGCCGATACATTTTTTCGATATCGGCAGTGAACACGTATCGATATTGTCTCCACTTAAGCAACAGTGCCTGGAGATCTTGCTGCAAGTTAGGGCCTCGCTGCATGACATCATTAAGACTAAGTCCCGAAGTAGTTTTTGCGGACGCATTAAATACGACACGTAATTTCGTAGTGGAGGATTCCGCTCGCTGAACCGCATGGTGAGGTAAAAAACACTATTCCATCGCTGCTAAAGGTCGCTAATTTCATATGCCCCAACTCTTCATATTCGCTTAAAAATTGCTTATATTGCTGTGCTAAAGATTCTTGCTTGCTAAGCTTTTTCTCTAAATTCCTAAACTGCGCTAGTGCTATTTCCTTTGACGATCCCAGCTTTTCGATCGCTTGCTGCTTCATCGGCAACCTAACTTCATAACGACCGTCCTTAAGACGTTTTGTCGTTGATAGGTAATACTCGACGCATTGCTGATCTTCCGCTGATATTTCATTTTGCTCGTAAATATCCTCAATTTGCCAAAATTTATGAATATCCGCTGTATTATTCACGACGACGTTGCAATGGAATTGTGGCTTTACAGTTCCGCATAGTACCCATCCTAGCTGGGTTTGCTGAGCTAAGGGCGAAGACGAATCAGGACCTCTTATCAGACCGTCTAGCATGATAAGAGCATAGGCGTCTGCTCCGAGTAACAAGTCAACTGGACGACTTGTATTAAACTCTGGATCCGCTAAATTTATATGTTCCAAATGCGACCACGAAGGCTTTTCGAACGATCGATTTGGTAAGTTTTTGATAAGACTTTTCATAATCAAAACATCCGTGTTAAATTTAAAGGTAGTATACATAGACTGGCATGTAATGCTTAGCTTGCCCGTACAGTTAGATTCTTTTTCTCCTATTCCGGAGATTGCTCCGTCAAATTGCTGTCGTTTTAAACCTAACTGTTGAGCTGCCTTCTCCGTAATCAACGATACCTGTGAGCCTTGATCGATGAGAGCTCTCAGGACTAGCTGCGTGCTATCTGCTGATGTCACCCTTATTAATGCTGTAGCTAAAAGAATCTGATTGAGATTTTGCTGAGATGCATGAACACCATTGCCGCTGCTTTGCTTTGAATTTTCGCCTTGCTTGTTATCTTCGTCATTGGTATTATTTTGTTTGCCCTCAGCAAAACAATCATGCAATAAAGTATGATGCCTGCCAGAACACGTGAGGCAGCGTTTCTTTGAATGGCATTTATTTCCATTGTGATTAAAAACGCAATTAATGCAACATTTCAGTTGTTTGACGGTTTTAAGTTTCATTTCTTTCGGCATTTGTCGAAACCTTTCGCATTCGTGTAATTTATGCTCAGCAAAACAATGAGGACATTTAATTTCCTGCACGTGCATTGCTTTTGCGTTCTTCGAATTATAATCGTTCGATTTATAATTATTGTTAAATTTGCGGCTGTTTGGTAATGATTTTGATGAACCCGCTTGCTGCTGAGATGACTCCGACTTTTGCATTAAGTCTTGTCGACGACGAGATGTTTCTAGACTAGTAAATTTATTTTCTAAAAAATCTAAAAAATCTTGTAATATTGGTAGCTCTCTAGGGTTCTTTAACGACTCTATGTACTCTGAATAAGATTCGCTATCCAGCTTTTGCGATAAGATATGTACGAGAAGAGGGTCCCACGTGCTAATATCCGCACCTAGGTTTTTGATGGCGTGAAGACTCTCTAACGTAACGTCATGCAATTTTTTAAAGGCTGTAAATGATTGCTGCTGTATGTTGGGAACATTAAGGAACACATTGGCGTGCGCTGTAAAGATAATCCTCTTGTTATCAAATCGATGATTAAGAATCTCCCAACAAACATTATAATTATCAGGACTGATTGGAAGGTGCTGAATCAGACGCTCCGCTTCACCTTTTAACTTGCCTTTCAGGTATTGCATTTTTTGAGCGTTTGACAATGCGTTGTTCTTGTGAATTGCTTCGCTAAATAGATCTTTAAAAGGCATCCATTGCTGGTAATGACCTGTAAATACTGGAATATCCATTTGAGGAGTGGATTTCTCGCGATATGATGTTGACCACATCTTGGAGTTAATAGCTTTTTTCAAGTTAATAAAGGTACGCTCGTATTTGCTAAAGTAATACTCATAGTCTTCTGCTAGATCTTCCCCCGATTCACCAATGATCTCCCAATGAAGGTTATCAATAGTAGTCCACCGATTGTGCAGGGTTCGAAGGGCGTCTTCGAACTCCCACTTGTCAACCATAGTTTCGACGTCAATATTGTCGACTGCTCTAAGAAACGCTTTAAAATTGACCGACTGCTTATGGAGCATATCGTCAAGCTTGCTGTTCGACCCTCTTGACTCGAAGGTCGGAGTTGCTGTTGCTGGTGGGTCCGGCTGACTCGTTGAAGTTCCGGGCGCCTTTAGCTGTTCTGTTTGAGGAAGATACGGAGCTTTCTGAGCCTGCTGCATCAACTGTTCTTTACACTGACTGATAAGCTCTTTTGCTGCTAAGTAAAGCTGCTTCGTACTCTCAAATTCAGACTTGGTGAAATATTTATGATTTGTTTTTTCGAAAGGAAGGATCTTTTCATGATTTACTTGGAAGTCCTCCCAGTACTTCTCAAGCAACTCGAGTTTACGCTTACAGTAATCTAAAGTTTTACGCTCTACGCTATCCTTTTTAAAATTGACGGTGAGTTTTCTAATGCTCTCCGCAATCTCAGATTGTATAAAATAAAGGCTTTCCATCTCGCTGCTGGTGTAAGAAAAATTAAACAATCTTACTTGGACAAATCCTTTGCTGCTGCTAACCTGATGAGGTTTATTTCCTTCACCAGTGATCCGCTGTTGTCGCTAATGTGAGCTGTGAACACTCACTGCTGCTGGATGGGCACTCCTCGAGTACCGCTGTTGCTGCTACCGCTGAGAGAATATATTGGGCACTCCAACTCAATTTACTCTCACTAAAGTCTTGTTGCTAAGGTGACCACTGACCCTGCTAAGCTAAGAACCACTGCAATCCAAAGTGTCACTAGTTCTGTTCAAGTCCACTTCACGAGCCGTTAGTCCCGAAAAACCAAAGTCCAACCGCGAAGTCCTGTAAGCTCGAAGGACCAAACTGTAGGGGACGGGTCTAGGTGGTACCTGTTGGGAGTCACTACGCTACTCAGTTAAACACTCAAATAACTTTAACGGGTTTATTGAGGTAACTAGGCTAAGTTATTGCTAAAATGATGGAATGAATGCACCCGGTTGCTGTCCGTTATGCACTGAGCTCGCGGGGCGCTTAGTGCGGCCGTATCGTATCGCTATGTAAGCGAAACGTGATCGATTGCAATTATTGCATCGAACAGTAAGCAATAATTAAACTAAATACACTTTCTTTAGTAACTACGTCCAATTTTAAATATGAAACTAATAACAAGATTTAAAGTCTTAGTAAAACTTCGTTACGAAAATTTTAACATAAATGTACTTTTTTTGTGGCAGTTTCATTTGTGTAAATTGTAAAATTAAATCTCTAAAGTTTGGGTGAGTGAATTTGTTTGCATTTGTTATTTTAATTAAATAAGATTATATCATTTGTTACACTGCACCTATTTCCATTAGGATTTTTTTGCATTCATCACCGCTCTCCAGCGGCTTGATAAAAAGGCAGCGTAATTAAAAATCCTTCGTTCCATTTATCACTTGTCGGTACTACAGGCTGTGGCAAATTGTTAATACTCCACCATTAGCCTAGACAGGGGCTTGGAACACTGATCGAGTATGAGCTGTATGTAAGCCAGATAAAGCTTGGTCTATAATTTGCGTTTACGATAAAGAGAATTCTGGATCATAGACCATAGTGAGGTTTAATTTGACCTCAGAAGTAGGACGACTAAATAACTATTTTCAAGGTGATATGTACGCTATTGTAATATCTATCAAATTAATTACTAGCAAAAAAAGAACTCACAGAATCACAAAGAACATGTCAACATTACTGTAACAAGTTCCCATCTCCAACTTAAATAACAGGCAAGTCTTCCAAAACGTTCGGAAGTTCACTTATGTTAATAACGTTCAAAGAAAAGTTTTAATTTATTATCTGAGTGTAAAATATAGGGCAGTACGGAGCAGCGTCTGACCTGGATCAGCGACATTGTTTTATCTGTGGAACGCACCGTGCTGCTGTAATTAAAACCTCGGCTTAGTTCGTGGCTCTCGTCAGACGAGTAAATAAACGTGGACACTATTAGTTTGTGGGTGTACATTTACCCAACCTCTTACGTATGATAGTATAATCCGACTGTAACAATATTCCGTGAATATTTAATGACTAAGGACAACAAACACTTGCGCGTGTACAAAGTCCTTGGTTTTGGGTTTCGTCACGCCGCGGATGAAGGACCGGCTTGCCGCTTGTCTGGCCTTATTCTGTAGTAAAGCAGAATCAAAGTAACTACCTAACTACAAGGAGCAATAACAAGTCATAATGCAGAATTCGGTGCGTAGACTCAAAGTTAAGTTGCAACTGCTTAGATTACCACAGAGTCGTTGCTGGTTGCTTCAATTATTATTGTGTGTGAAAAAAATAATAAGGATAATTATCCTTATTATCTATATCTACTGTTATTTTTTTCACTGTTACATTTAGATAGTTTTAATTAAACTTTATAATAAAAACTAGCTTTTGCCCGCGGCTTCGCTCGCGTTAGAAAGAGACAAAAAGTAGCCTATGTTACTCTCCATCCCTTCAACTATCTTCACTTAAAAAATCACGTCAATTCGTCGCTCCGTTTTGCCGTGAAAAAAAAGACAAACATACAGACAGACAGACAGACACACTTTCCCATTTATAATATTAGTATGGATAATATAGTTGTGATTGTGTCTATTTTTGACTTAATCGGTTAAAATAATAAAAAATGGTTTAGTTTTGTAAAAAATTATGTTGAAAATATTCAAACCTTTTTTTTTAAGGGAACGACCGAAACATTGTTCGAACTTACAATTTATTTGAAGCTAGCTGTCTCCCGCGGTTGAATATGTTTCATTAAATGGCTAGCCAGTTAGATTAGCCAACTGATTGAGTACTTGGTGTCAAATAAACAAACACAGTGAAGCCATAATAGATATTAAATTATATTCAAATCCAAACAAATGCGGTAGAAAACTCACAGTTTAGTAGGAAATAAACTAAAACTAAAATATCCAGAAGAGACTAAGAAAGCTATTTAAGACGGCGTCTTATTTCTCAACTCTACACAATAGATTATCGCCATTGAGCGTGTAATCAAGTTAATAAACTAGCAATTTTGTTTATAAAAATTCCTCCATTGTTCCTGAGTTCCCTTTTGAAGTTTTCTTTTGTAATAGATACAAAGTGTTCGTAATTCTGACGCCATGAGCCGGAAGATTGTTCCTTTGATTAATTTTCAACCGGCGGGAGCGACTTACGTTGTCGTTGTATTTCGTGTCAAAGCAAATTGATTCTGTATTCATATGATTGTTGGGTAGGTGGTCCTGGGGCTGAAAGCTAACGTTTTTCTGTACTGACGTACATTTTGTTTAAATAATATTGTAGTATTTTTAGGCTATAAACATCAACTTCTTTGAAAGTATAACTACATATTTTATAACATATTTAATAAAAACAGCGATTTCGGTTCGATTCACTTAACTAATATGGCCAATATTGGTTAAGTGAACCTGTTCTGCAACCATTACTAATACCAAATTCCAATAATAAGACCAAATAACAGTTGAACCCTCGTTTAGCCAAAATTGTCAAGCATGCCGCCGCTGTAAAAGATTATTCCATCTTTTCCGCAGCGGTTTATTTCCACGAGTCGTACCTTTATGTCCGTTTGAGTGAAATCCGAAAGCTTTTATATGTAACAGGCTCTCGTAAGTTCGATTACGTAAAGCTTCGAGCGGCCAGCGCTTCAAGGTCGCGTATTCCAAAAAAGAAAATTGTATTTGGTACCCACATGCTTTAGGTATTAAGAAAAATAAATATTTCACAATATCACGCCACAGCCCCTTGTAATCTTCACTCATAAATTAATTAAGTTAGCTCACAATATTACCAGAATTCTTCATCTCCCGCGGCGTACTGCGAATTTAATCCAAGGTTTTCGCAATTTATTAGTCTGTTAATTTAAGAAATTTAGGTAGAGACATGCTGTTAATGTTCTTGGTAAGGATATTACTGAACAAAGGAAAAACTTAGTTCTTTAACAGTTCTGAGGTAACACTGTTTGATAACAGGGTCAGCGCTACTATCGTTTAGCGTGCATTATTAATGGGACCTGTCATTGCCAGGCACCGCCGGGTGTGGACAATCTAAAACCGTTGACGTCATAGACCTACGCCTAATGAAGTGTACAACCAACCGCAAACTATACCATGACCATCGAAAACGGTGCCTAAAAGTTTTATTACACAACTTTAATTACGGACACATGACTTGCCGAACGAGAAGGCTCCATAAGCGAGGAGTTCCTCACATATCTGCCCCCGACCTGTCTGTCATACCGCCTTTGTTAGAACCCTTGGAACAATACGAACCTTCTTACGTGCCTACTCTACATAATGCCATTCGATCGTTTGTTTAGAATATTCTGAGTTCCTGACCCACCTAATCTCCACGTCCCAATTTGCAGGCCCCACGGTTAACGTGCCACAGTAATAAATTGTTTTGGGAAACATCCCCAAGATTAATAGTTCCGAAGCTCTTGACGCGTGCTAAGTGAAAGCCGCTTTTAAGTTCTCTGCTAAATTAAACGGAAGTTTTCGACCGTCATTGTACAAAACCTATTTTTATTGGAGATTTATTTCGGCGTACTGCCCTAGTTGAGTTTGCTCAAAACCAGATTTATTCGTTGACTTAGTAAATTTTGATATTAATTGGATTCTCGATGAGAGAACGCCAAGTTTTATGTCGCTTTTGAATGCATCAAAACATATTTTTTATGTGATATTTTATTTTTATTTTGCGAGTTCTTTAAGACTTATTAATGGCTGGGTGCTATCATTCCATCTTGCGCTTACAGTCGTAATATTTCTTATGTAGTATCAGAATTCATTGTGATGTCGTTGGAACCGCAGCAGAAATTACTCGGGCCACGCTGTAATGACGTTAAAAGCTTTTATGTTTTCCGGACAACAGCTTCTGAACGGAACTCATCGCATAAATTATCAACGTTGTTCGCAATCTTGCGTACGATAAGTGTGTTGTATAGATGAAACGTTAATGATATAGGTACACTTTTTTCTGCTACTTGTACCTAAAATTATGGCACCGAATTTATTAAATGCTTTCTGCTACTTTCAAATTTTGTCATGCCAAAATACTTTAGCACGCTTTACTAAAGTAACTTCTATTTTTGCCATTGGGAAGCCACATCGATGAGCTTCAAAAGTCAGTGCAAATGGGAACGATTTGCACAAAAAATCTTTTGAAAAGTGTTATTTTTATTTACGAGTATGGACTTTGCAATTTAACCTTTCGACGACCAAGCGACAGCTGACTGGGGTGTGGGACTGTTATTGTCTTTTATTGCGTCTCGAATCTCGTGTGTTCGAAGGATTAAGTAATTAAGAAAATAAACTCTATAAACTACATTGCGCTACAAACCATGTTGATCATGGTTAACGTCATAAATCAAAAGTAAATAGAAAGTAAGAAAGTAAGCACCTATTTTTCTATGGTTTTGGCTACTCGAAGCAAACTATTCGACCCTAAACTACAAGTATTTCGACACAAGCTGATGCCGGCCGACATTGTTCATGTTCGGAATTTCCAACTTCTTTCCGACTCGTATCGTTTATCCGCCATTTTTACCATACACGTTGAATACTGCTAGCTTCAATACTAGACTTTATAATAAAATAATATTTTGCAAAACAAAACTTTAATAAGCTAAGGTTTTTCCTCTTTTCTTCTTATGAATTTCAGTAAATTTCAGTATTTAGCTAGGGGAAAGGATAATTTGAAGTAACATTATGCCTACAGAGAAAAAGTACTAATAAAAAGTAAATGTTTAGTAGTATGTTAGCAGGTGATACCCCTAGCGTATACAATAAACGTGTAAATAAACCCGGTCCTAAAAGATAGGTACATAAAATAACATGACACTCTCCAATTTACTTACCACTTCGCAATGGCAACCCATTGTGAAGTGGTAAGTAAATAAATACTTAATTAATGTTCATTGAGTTGTTTCGAACTTTCAGTCAGAGTTTTTTGACGTATCATGTATATATTTAATAGAAGTTTGTATAAATAAAGATTTTGTAACTGTAGCTACTATGCATCAATAAAAAATAAATTGTGGAATTGAAAATACACTAGAGTAGCTTTCAGTGTTTTTTTATTGGACTACAAAAACTCTGATTGCTTACCAATTTTATAAAAATATATAAGATAACTCTTGAAAAGCGTTCGCCTAGAAGCAGTCCACAAATTCTTAAATTCAAAGTGCAAAAGGGTAATTCATAACGATTTACTTGAACGTCTAATAAGACTAAGATATTTGTTTAAAACAAACTGCCTGTAAGGGAGAAAGGATTACTGTGCTCCCAGTCTAAGTGAAGGGACAATATTTTACGCTTATCTGCTTGTGATTGCAATTTTCCATACCATAAATCTATTATGAACGTCGTTGGAAAAGACAAAAGAAAGGAAAACCTAGATACTCTCTGTTTAATAAAAAAAGGTATCTATAACGCTAGCAGCACAAATCCTCGCAGCTCTGGGAGAGGCGTATTGAAAGCCTGAGCGTCAACAAGCGTGTTCCATGCAAACTTCCTATTAAATTTCATTAAAAAAAGTACTACGAGTTTAAGGGTAATCGATTGCCTACGTGCCTCGTTTCCTTTTTCACACCTTCTTTGTAATAAATTTACTTGAACTCTAATTTAGAAAAGGACTCTGTGAGTGGCAGTGGTTTAAAAGAGATTTGCAAAAACAACCTTCTAAAATGAATTGTGCAGGTTTTAACCATTTTCGACGATCGTTTGGTCTAACGAACGCTTTGACAGGATTGACTTGGTCTGTTGAAGTCTGAAAAGGACTTTCGAATTGTTGTTGGATTTGAGGGTAGACGACGACATTGGCAGTCAACAGCTATTGCCCCTGTGAAATGTGGATTGAGTAGGCTTTGTGTGTGGATTCTTTCCAATAAAAGGAACGATTTTCCTCCAATTATGACTACACTATGGATTTTGATAATTCAATTATCAAAATCAGAACAATATGAATTAATATTCGGCCCTAAGATATTAAGAAACATTATACAGAACCCTTATTTGCATGTAGGTACCTATCGTATCAAACAAATGTCTTGTTTATTAACGTGCACACGACCTGAATACTGAACGTTTTGCGTACTAGTTTATATTCATAGGGATGTGATCACGTATTTCATGTACGTACCTACGTTCTACCGAACGGCAATGGCTAGAACATTGTTTCACTGGGAGGAAATATACAGGCGTCTGTGCCATTAGTGGTTGTATAGTCGTATTGTGAATACGATAAGGTGTAATTTGAACTCTGATGACAAGCTCGGTGATGTAGGGGTTCCTATTCTAGACTAGTACTTTACCTTAATCTTCTTGGTACCTATCCTAGCTCAATTTGATTAAAATGGTGCGGTGATAGTTTTAAGCAAAGTAGTTTTAAAATAGTTATTAACATTTCTACGAAAAAATATTTAAACAACTATCCCAATGTTCCTAGTTGTGTCCTGGGGAAGCCAGCGAGCCATAAATCAACAAGCATAATTTCTGTAAAATCATTTTAATACGATTCCGTAATAGATCTAAAAACTATGAGTGATGCATTATGATCCAGGCTACACGACACACCCCACGTTATACTTTGTCTTATTTAGCCTTCCAAAAATGATATAACCTCCCAGATTCCCCGTATCAAGAGTCAAGATTTCTCGACACGTTCTTAGCAAGCTTAATTCACATAAGATATAGGTATCAGTGAGATTCTCTTCTCTTAACAATGTAGATAAGTACTCAGGGCTGTATCTGACAGGCAGGCGACATAAGCGCCCATTTTCTAAGATGCCTACTTTTGTAAATGGGGGCGTAAGTTAACAGTTTTGTTTCCGTCGTCATGTGTGACAATAGACAATTTCTGTATTATCTTCAGCGTGTAATTTACAGTACTCTTGGGGCTTATTTGAGCTAAATGTTTAATATTCGCCGGATGCGGGTAGACTTTACAAGCGGAAAATTTATGTTGGGTATCTGTGAAAGTTACTTCGACTAAGAATATACTATGTTAGTAAAACTATCTATTTGTTTCCAAACCTTAGTTATACAGTGTTGTTTCTGTCTGTTTGGTATTTTGGCATGTTTTGTTATTGACAATGTTTCAGCTTTCAAGCTAAGTATTTTTCAACTCACTTGTTTAAGCTTATCTTTGGAAATTTATTTCCATCTCGAAGTTTAGAGCTCCTTCTAAACATATTTCATCGCCTTACTATGATTAAGCATCTGGCTCAGTTTCAATTTCGTTTATTGCATCGAGCCCAATCAGGACCTAGCAAATTTGTTCAACCGACATGCAGTGCGCTGACTTGATAATTCCACTTTGCCTTGAGCTTAAATCTATAACTTCTCGATTAAATTTGTGGGGTCTGTGTAAGATAGTTTCAGATGAATTATTATCGTAGCATTCACTAAGAAATTTTTTAAGTAGAGAAAGTATTAGAGTTAGAAGTTTACACCATTTAATGTACCAGATGTTTTTCATTTTACGGTAATTTGCAGAGTTAGGCGTCCGTGATACGTGAATATTAAATTTTATTTGGAAGAGTTATCAACTGTCGTTGTGCTTCGCAACCTCTAGACAACCTTAATGTTATAATATAATATTAAGTTATAATGGCACGTGATTGTGAAGGGGTTGTTCGCCGGCAGCTGCTAATTCTGTACATTTGAAATAGTATACACAGTTATAGTAATTTTTATTAATTTAATTTGAATGTTCTATTCGGTAGAATAAACATTTTTTATTCGTGCCACTTCGTTTTCAAACTCAATCGCATCAATAACATTTGCAACATTCGATTATGCAGATACAAATTTCTAGTCATAAACTAAAATTTAGTGAACCTAACTCAATATATTTAGTAGGGCGGCAAGGGCAGGACAGAAACTAAAGACTTGGGGAGTATGATAGATGGGCGTTTAAACAAATACATTTTTCCCCTTTGCTCGGCTCGGGTGGGTTATTCCTCTCATTTCGACCTCCTACCTCGTATTAATCATTCTTTCTTGAGTGCAAAACCCTGTCGTTTGTAAGTGAGTTAGGTAAGTACAGTTCACCCGCTATGTTAGCTTTGAATCTGATATAGACAAACGGAGGTGCCGCCAACCTAGTTCATCGTAAATTATGTGTATAAAGTCGATTTAGAATTTATTTGATTAATCGACACGCCAATTTAGCGATCCAGTTTAGATTTTCTAATAATAATCATCATTTCATTTCCACGAAGTAGTTTTCATCTCGATGAGTGAGCTTTGAAATGGTTGAATGCCTGCGTATTACGGTCTGGCCACGTTAATACCTATCTACCGCTATTCTATTCGAAAACCAGTTGACCGTCCATTGCAAACAGCTTTCACAGCACCCAACAAACGCAATGGTATTAATCCTCGATTCCCATTTCAATAATCGAATACAGCATTTGCTAAACATCGATTCAGTTCTGCACAGAGCGCTTTGCATCTGACACCGCACGCTATACGAAGATTTACTGAATACATTGAATGCCTCCCCGTCTCTATTGTGTCGCAACTTCGTAGGATTACTCTCATTTTATTCGATAAACTGCGAAGTATTTGAAACGAATACGCGATTCAATCGTTCGCAAATAATTTTTGAATGTAACGAAACGTTTGGTTGATTGATGGCGCTCGCCATATTGGAATTGTATTACTGGCGAAATTGGATTTAAATTTTGATATAAGTATTTAATTTGTAGTGTGATAAAATAATGCTATATCATTATTCATTTTCGTTTTGTAAGTGTCCTTAATAGAGTAATACCTTTTTAAAACACAATTATCTCAATGGAAATATTTTAGCTGACAAAGATCTAGCCGCTATATTGAGGCCCATATCTAATAAATAAAAGTCACATAGATACACAGATAGGTGATTCGTTCAGACAGGTTACAAAGGAGAAACTGTTCATGGTCCATTTGCTAGGAGCGCGATGGCATCGACTGTGACTCTAACCAATTTGTCAAGTGAGACGCACTTACTTTTATAGACTTAACTGAGTAACTGAAGAGGATGGGCCATCCATAACGTCCCACGAATTTCTTGATTTCTTGACGCCCTCCATATATTTGAGGGATCCCACCTCCTTCCCAAACTTTATTTTAAAACTATTCTACCGTTTGGTCGGCGTGATTATAATATGAACTTCCATGCGAAATTACAGCATTTTAGTGTTGTGGGATAGACGGACATGATGGAAGGCGCCTCTATCGTATTAGATCGCAGATTCATGGTAGTTGTAGGTAAGATTTTATAAGAAATGATTGAAATGGGAAATGACTTAGAACGGCCTGTTTTACTTTGATTGACAAATAAGAATTATCTTGCTTCTTCATATTATGGGCAGTTTTTTTTTCAAAATCACATGTTTTCTTTAAGTTTTCTTCAAAGATATTTGTATTCATGAACAAATAAAGTAGAGGCTCTTGCTTTGTTGTTAGTAGTAATAGTGTTGACAATGTCCTCCAAATTAATTGACAATGAAGTCCCATACTAAGCACCATTATTAAACATCGTCAGAGGGTTTACCATGTTTACATCTCTCTTGAAACCCATCCTTTGGTGCTTTATTGTTATTGATATTACACGTTCCGCCTCGTATAGGGAATTGTTAATTTGGCAAATTGCAAGGAACCCGATACGTTTTGTTATAGGAACGCTTTTCATTATCAGTTTGGGAGTACATGAAATGCCTGATACATCCTCAGTAGAGGTAGTAAATCATAGACGTATAGGGAGTTTAATGGTTTCCATAACGATGTACTGTAAAGCTGAGCTTGAAGTTGCGCAAGATGGAACAACTCGGAATTAAAATGTTGTTGCTGAGCCTTTTGAACATTGCCTGCTTATGTGCTATCGGAATTGTGACTGTCATGTAAATATGAACGGACGAATCTTACGGAATTGTACTCTCTTCACAATTTATTCCCCAATGACGCACACACCTATTTCATAATAAATTCAAATAGAAAACTAATCTATGACTATTGATTTACCGCCACTTACAATATTTAGGTAAACCCCACTCATCGCCACGAGCTCAGTCAAAACAATTTATACTCAACTCATCCAAAACAAAACTTGATTCGCTCAACGCTAACTCTGAACAATATTTCACGGTGAACTTTGTAGTAAGTAACGTATTACCTTCACTTACCAACTTTACTAGAAATTAAAGAGCACATTGTTTACTGAAACTGTTCCTTAGTTAACAAGTTTGTGGACTAGCAAAATATACGGAGTCGCGGAGTTGGAGAACCAGCAAGTTGGGCTGTAGGTTTTACAAGTGATCTCGTGGAAAAAAAAATCGTCAATGCAGTTAGTTGCTGTAATGGTGATTTACAACCTATTTGATGCTTGACTATTGTCACGCAGTGTTTATTTTATCAACAAATAAACATTTGTGGCTGTGAAGGGCAAACAAATAAATCTTCTGAAGAGGCTTTTTGGTGATAATCAATGCACAACAAATTGCAAACTTTTTACGACGTTGAGGCCCACTTCATAAACGTTTTTCGGAAAGTCAACTTCTCACGTGATATAATAGAAGATGAAAGTTTGCACGAAAATGAGCGGGCTAATCTGCAAAAAAACAGCTAAGTAATAAAATGAAAATATGGAGAGTGGTCGTGTGGTTGATAATGAGCAGATATTTGGGGTTATTCTTTTTTCTTCTAAACTACATTTTCCTAATTGGATATCATAATTTGTAAAACAGGAAAAGATCTTTAAAAGCGATACCTTATATCTACATAACGTCATCATTTTCCTTACCCACAACATTTATTTTCCCTCTATAAACGTCGGAGTAGAAATATTCCTGTTTTTAAAAGTAGCAAATTCAAGAAGGTAATTTACTTTTATCGTTATGACCTGCAATAACGGGATTTAAAGCAATTTGGCTCGGCGACGATACAAATTGCAATTATTATGGAGCGGTAGATAATTGCCCATTACTTTAGTGATTTTCGTCCTATTTCCATGTTTTTGGCGGATGAAAATCCTATCTAAATTGGTAATTTTGATGTTCATCATAACTCTCTAAAAATAGATTCTGTTTTATTTCATTGAATAGGTACCAGATCCAAAGTAGAAGCTGAATAATTTACATTCTGGCATTTTTTTCATTTAAAAGAATAATTATTATTCTTTCTTATGTTTGATCTCTAAAATGGACATTCAACGAATATACAAAATAGGTAAAACTATCCTATCCTTTATATATTATATACAACAGTGGACTTATTATTTTCGGTGATTTCTGCCATTGTCCAGTTTGAAAATAATATTTCATTTTAAATGACAATTGTACGGTTATTAAATTAAAATATCGAGGTCATACACGTGTTTTTATATCCAAGAACACGAGATGACTCCAACAGTGGACTTATCATAGTAATTCTAAATTGTCCTCGTTGTATGTCAAAAAGGTCAAACCATACTAACATAGCTACTTGGTTCAAGGAATAGGTAGCTTTATTGCTAATCTTATTAGACAATACTTATATAGATGTCGCAGTCATCTGATTAAATCAGCTATTTGATTGTATGACTAGCGCGTTTATTGAATGACGACATTTAATTGAATGACTAAACGACAACTCGTCATGTAACGTTCAACGACTTGACTGAACGTCATTTAGCATTGTCGTTTAATGGGATATAGTCGACTTTGTAATGTTTGTTTAGGGTGACCATAAGTTCGCAACTTAAAAACTTAACTTCCTTTACATAACAAAAATGAGGACATGACATGACACACTTTATTATGATTTTAATTTAAAAAAAAAATAGTAGTATCAATAGGTAAATCCTTGCTGTCACACAGCAGGCACACTATTTTATCAAGAATAAGTCACTTTAAAGTAAATTTAATAAAAATAATATCAAAACAGTGCTATCTGCGCGAGCTATTTTACGCCATATTTGTTTTGGTGACTACTAACGCCGCAGTGGAAAAAAAATGAACTAAATTACAATCACCTGACTGATATTACGTCCGCTCTGTTCAAAGGGCTATGCTTCAATCAGCTATCTAGTTGGACGTTGAGTGACGCTTGTTTAATCAGCTTTCGGCCTAGTCATTCAATTAAATGTTGCCATTCAATAAACGCGCTAGTCATACAATCAAATAGCTGATTCAACCAGATGACTGCGACATAGATATCACTGACAGAGAAAACGGTAATTTGTACTCGACTTTACCAAAGGATTGAATTCTCACTCATGTTTCATAGATACGTTATTTTTTGCTAATAATGCTCAAAATGTGACCTGCTCGAAGTGTACTAAGTAATTGTAAGTAGATAATATGTGATATGTATAGTTATTGTAAATTGTAGTTTGATAAACGTTTAACTAGGGCAGAAAATGTAAGAGTTTTTAATTACTGGGGCATTTTTTATCACTGATACAAATCACATAAATACGTACTTACATTTTCCGCTGCGATTTTTACGCGGCTCTGATTGTTCAAACGACTGCAACACTAACAATGTTTTATACATTTAAGTAGACACTTAAACGCTTAAAACCAACGCAAATAAAACAGCGTATCTAAAACAAGTCCTATAAAAATAACGTTTTTGAAAGTACATCTTAAACAGCCAAGTTTAACTTCCCACACTATAATAGGAAAGCGCTAATGCATATTGCGGGTAATACAAACGGAAACCGCCGGCCGTGTACCTACTACCTACCAACAGATATCGAGCTCTTTAAAACTCGATGTTGGAGCTTACCTGTAAGCCGCTCATAACCGGAATTAACCGGCATTAACCGGTACATTGATATTAAGTTTGTTAGTTGAACGGTTTGCTTACTGTCTCTTTGTGCATAACAAACATGCGTTGGTGGATTATCTGTTAATTAAGTGTAAAATGCAGAAAAAATAGTAAAGAACGTGAAAAAGCAAACAAATGAAACGGTACAAAGACTAAAGGTGCTTTTTGCTCTTCTTCAGCTCCAGACACGAAAATTTGACTTTCAAATGCAAGGATTTCGAATTAAGTTGCATACCCGCCAAAAACGTAATAAACGTTGGAAATTGTTCAAAATCAGGTTTACGAGTAATAAAAGTTAGCCCACATTTGCACATTGCATTCCCGTGGCATAAGTTGTGTGTGAGGGTTTACGGGAGCTTACCTTGCTCCCTCTTTATGATGCCATGCAAGTACTGCTATTATAAAACGGTTTAAAACTGCATACGTGAGAATTTATTCATACAGATGAAGATATGCGAGATAACCGAGATATGAGAGGCTTTTAAAAGAATTACGATGCACGAATGGAGTTCTACAATTGTTAAGTCTTAATAGGATGTGTTGCATTACGCAAATGCATCTCCATGTACCAGCACTTATGAACGTTTAGAATGGAGGTTCGCTGTTGCATGTATTCTTCGTCACGATCGCAGTGTCCATTGCCCCGGGCTCGTATCTAAAACGGTGTACGAACGAAAGCAAAATCGATGAAAAAAAAAAAACATTTGAAAAGGGTCTGTCCATCAGCAGTTCCCAACCTGCCTTATGTCGAAAATTATAGGGTGGCCTTTTAAAGGCAAGTAGGTACCTAAAATGCTATTTTCTTGTAACGGTACAATTAAGTATATGCGTGTCCCTAGTCCAATATAAATATTAAATGATTTAAACGCGGTGGTAAAGCACTCTGAAATAGTCGGGTAATGTCGTTGCTGTCACCTAAAAGTTTGCTCTGAACATTTTAAAGCAATTATCTCACGCGCTCAGACCCGCCGAGTTGTAAAAGTATTAATTTTAAATGGTATTAGAGTACTATTTTGTTATTAAATAAAGTGTTTTAATGCAGATTATTCATTTCAATCACTAAAGTACAGGCGCTTGGATGATTTGCTGAAAATTGCTTTTTCAAATTATGGCTGCGGTTTTTATTAGTTACGTTTCATCAAAGCATTTTCTCTAATGCTACATAATTATTATTTTTTACAACAGTTCGTATTTTGATTTAAAAAAATATTTTACACTACCTTACCGTAGTCCATTTGTAGCCCTTTATAAGATGAAAAAAATAGTGTGGCCTATTCAAAGTAAAATAAATGCATCTCTGTCCACTGTCTACTCTGTCTAGCTTGATAAGAGCCGGCATGACAATAGAGTCTAGGCTCTAGGCTGTGATAATGATAGCAGCTGCTATGATGTTGATTTTACATTGTAATTAGAGAATGGAGAGACACCTAAAACAGTCTTTTAAATTGTAAATCCTCCTACGTTTTCAATAGAATAAATTACCTCCGGGAGTTACAAATCACACTGCAAAATACTGCCTTTAAAATATTGTGTTGGCAGCTAGGTGTGCCGTTTTTGTTCGTTTTAGTTCGCATATCTAAAACAGAAGTAGGTCAGGGACTGGATTCACGATCAGTATATCTCATGTCTACTATTTTCAATGGTTTTGGCAATAACATTGTTTCAACTTTGTGATTTTGGTTCAATGGTTCTTTGTTTTATTTTTATGGAGAATTTCTATTTTGAACATTGTATTGCGTTAAAAAAAACCAATGTTTATGTTGGTCAAATACTTAGCTTTATGACCGTTATGTCCATAAAAAGTACTTAATAATGTTTTAGGAATATGTTGGGTCGTAATGGCAGAAACTCGAGGTGTAACAAAGGCGTAATGTAAACAAACCAAGATGGAAGCTTTTAAAAGAAAACTATATTTGTAAGGGTTCGGTCTTTTTGCACGCTTTGATAGAATCACTGATTCACTCCTTATAAAACTTCTCCCTAAGGCTTGTAGTTAAAATCGCGTCAAATAGAAAATGTGCTGTATAATAAATTGCACATTTTCTCTGTTTCACTTTTTTTTTTTTTTGTTTCACTCGTATATTATAAAAGTCTTCATTTATTGTTTGTTTGGTTGGTTGTTTGTTTTCTAAATCTATTTAAGTTAGAAGCACTGAAGAGAAATAATCTGGTCATGACAGTCAGTTAGAATTTAGTTTAGGTAATTTTTCGAAATTACCATTTTTTATTTAATTTTTTAAAATGCTTGATAAGTTTTTGCCAAGCGATTTCTAAAAGACGTTGTTTATTTCTTAGCTAAGAGCTTGCTAGCCGTAACAACAAAGCGAAAAACGTAGCTGTAAAGTACCATCCTTGTTATTTTTATACATGTTAAACAACAATTCATATTTTCCTCCGAATCATCCATTTGATTCGCACTTGCTTGAATTACATGAAAGCACATGGAAGCTGTATCTTTTTGTTTCATAGCATTCGCTCACATTTGATCATATTGATTACCGATATGAAGTCATGAAAATGAAAACGTCAATCGCCCAAAGAGTCGCGCGCTGAAAGTCTGAAAACAAAAAGTGCTCACAAAGTGTGAAAGGCAATTGAAACGCGCTCGTTGGGAATGTAAAACGGCCCTCTGCCTGCGGAATAAAGATAAAACGAAACTTTAGTACTAAAGTTTTGATGTTTCAACATCGGGGTGCCCACGTATGTGAAACGGCGGACCCATGTTTGGGTAATAGTTTTTTTTTCTTCGTTTAGCCACAGTCTGTAGGCACTAAAAAGTCCGCATTTGAATTTGGCATGATTTTCTTTTCTTTATTGTGATATACGGTATACTAGTCCAATACAGACGACCTTAAATAAAACGCCTCTCAATATAACTTAAAACTTTTTATCGACCTCAACACACATTTTGCGCCATTAATTTTCATGTAACATAAATTTATAAGTATCAATTTGCGTGATTTCCAAGATGGTTGAAATTCAAGTAGTAGGTAACGACTTATTTGACAAATTGCTCACTTCACGCAGAATATTAGCTCCGGGTGTAGTATTCTTTCATCGTATAGCTCATATGTAATGAATATTAAGAAGTGCTAAGAAGGGTTAAAAAGGTTCTACATTTCCACTTCACCATTTATTTGTCCTGACTGACTGATTCGTCACACGGAGCCTTAACTGTTGAGGGCTGCTAACCTTAAATTTTGACTGTATGCGTCATTTTTGTTATGAACTAAGATTGGATTTTATAAATGAGGGGTAAAGATTATTAATCCTACGAACACACGTGTGAGACACAATAGAAAGACAATAGCAGCCCGACAGCCTGCTGTCGGTTGGTCGTTGAAAGGTTAAGGGGTAAAATATGTGACAAATAGTTCTATGTTAACCTGTCATTTGTAAAGTAATTTCACGCGACCAAAGTCACGGGCAACAATCAATAAAATGAATGATACCGAACTATTCCTATTAGAATTGCAATCCTGATAGAAATGCTGAAAAGATTTAAGTAGCTATTCAAAAGGAAACAATCGCAGGCACAATAATAACACCTTTTATATGAACCAGTATGAACCCATATTGTCCTTTGATAATGCGGCCAAAATCAGAAGTAAATATAAAGCTATCTTAATTGCGAGGCGAGAAACATCCGGCGCATAAGGTTTTGTCGTTCCCGAGATATCGTTTCAGTGTTCTTTTTTAAATTTTACCAAATACCTAAATGATGATATTAAGGAACGAAACTTTTTAGCTTTGAGCTGATATAAAGCGAATGTTTGTCGTTGAATCGTTAATTGTTTTACGTTTCCTTTTCCATATTTTGACAAGACTGCGTTTTTCCTGGAAGATCTTAATTGATTCTCAGACTGCTTATTGATCTTTGTTATTGTGTGACGCTGTGTATTGTCTGTTGCCACTGTTTTTGATATATGAACTATTGAATCAGCTGCTTACACTGCCACGAAATTTTTGCGTCGCAAAGCAACGAGCTTTTGCTACAATACCTAAAACAATGCAAATAGTTACGCTCGAAAACGTTAGTTCCAACGTGTTTTGTAACATTTTGTATCATTAAATGTTACCATATTTTATGAACGCCACTTTTATGCTTATATTAAAGTGCCTTTTGATATCTTCTTCGCTTGGCTTTATGTGTAAACGCTTCCTTTCTTTTTCAGATTACCTGCTTCGCTTCGTCAAGTTAAATTCTTCATTGTATGGATGTAAGTGCTTTTTTACTGCTTTTTCATAGTTATTAATATTTTACCACTTTTATCTACTGTCGAGTGTGCTTTTATCGTGGATAGCCTCGAGGACGGATTATATATTGATCGCATCAAGCGAATCACTTGATTGCTGTGGTATTTGATTTTTATATAATACAGATATAAAAGTCGAGTAGTAGTAGGTAACCTAACCAATATTACAAACATGTTGGCAAAAACAAAATTGATTTAAAACATAAACTTTAATGAATTTAAAGCTGTTTATAAAACACAGAAATTATAAATAGAAATAGTGTGACAAACAAAAAGTCCTAAAGTAATATCGATCGTAAGAATCGCGTGTACAAAAGTCCGTACATAAAACTGTAAACCAACAATTTTCTGGTAATTCTAAAAACCTGACAATTAGACTCTGTCGATCCTGAGCATTTTAACAATGCACTACAGCTCTGTTTGCATGAAAACATAGATCAAAGAAAAAATAACGAAAAATGCTTTTGTGTTTTCACGTGTATTCCTATTCATTCGTGTTTCAAATATCGAGTCCAATTTGAAATACTTTGTTTTTGATAAAAAATTGGACTTCATATATAGCTGAAATAAGTTTAGAAAAAAAAATACTAGGTTTTTATAGATGAATAGTTTCTCCAATGTTTTTCAGAGAACTGATGAATGAATACGTTGATCTTTTACGGAGTTATTTTTAAAACACTAATAACATCTCTCTAACATAAACACACTCTCCTATGATTTAGATGTTACGAAAAAACATGAATATTCTATTAGACGGCTCTAAGAAAGATAACAAAGTGAACAAAAATTGCTTGCGAGGGCAGTGCTTACCTACTATAAAATGAAAATATAAAAGTATTCAAGGGCAAACAATAACAAAGACTCCTAATTAAATAATTATATACTAATAATCGCTGCATAAAGTTATGACAGGCTTATACGTCAAAAAATGTATGGATACACAGGCTTAATTCATTGCATAACTTTACACAGTAATTATTAGTAAGGGCATTAGTATTTAAGTTTTGCAAAAAAAAAACAAAATAAAGTACACCAAAAGGATCTTGATGTCAGCATCATTAGAGAATTACAAATGTTAGTGCTTTTCGAACACCCCGTACACTTACATCATTCTTTTAGCGTCCCTGTAGTCTTCTCTTCCATCTTTTATTCAAATTCATTCCCTTGTAGCTAGGCGTTGTGTTCCACGGGATCGTGTGACTAATTCCATTTGTCAGACGAGTGCTATTAGCTTAAAGTCGTACCTTCTCGGCAAAAAATACTTCCCTGGGGCATTCCACGTAACGAGTGTTTCAGCACTGTCTTACATTATCTCCTTTTCTTTGTAATGAGCTCTTTTAGGTCTGCACAGGTTTTTGGGGCTTTCCAATTCCAGGGGATAATTACTAGGCCGTGTTTATTACTCTGTTTCATGATATCTGTGTTTTGTATTCAAAGGTGTGTCTCATGATTATATCCTTTTGTGTGAATGAAGTGATTTAAATCACTTTGTTTGGTTCGTACAGTTGTCTTAATAAGTTAAACGTATGTATATGTACATACATAGGCATTTATTTTTCTGTTTTTAGTATTAGTTAGTTTTGTGTCATAAAATATTAATGATTGTTTTCATGACACCTACCATGTAATTATTGTCGTACTCTAGTAACTTATTAAATTATCATCAAAATTTTCCTATTGAATTGTTAGTACAAAGTCGAAGAATGAATTATTAGTACAAAGACGGTGAAATCGTCTATAGAACGGTAATTTTTAGGTCAGGTGGGGGCCAGGGAGGCTTGAATCAGGGTAATTATGTGGCGTGCGTGTCGGCAGCCTTATCTCAGCCTTTAAAATTATTGGAACAAGTTGTGGCCGGACACAATGGCGACTTGACTGGGTAGACCTTAATTTGGAGTGAAAGGTACAAGGGTATTTGTTAAAGATTTTAACACAAACCTGATAAAAGCAAATACAACTTTCGATGTAATGACAAATCAAGCGATTATTTTGCTCAAGAACGTCTTGGTAAATTGAAAGATAAAAAGAAATTCTTGAACAGTAATCTAAAGCAAAAATAAAAACCTTAGCTGCAGGAACCATCGTAATCTTCCCAATTCCAATTTGTTTGCGAACGCTAAACAAACCAAGACAATGCTGAAATGAGAATTTTATTACATTTTTGGGATAAATAATTCTCGGAGAATTCCCCAATGAATTCGTGTCGTGCCCTAATGAAGTTAAGATTAAACTCACTCGCCACTTGCCCTTTGCGTCGGAAAAAAGGAGTGTCTGCCAAATTCGCCCCCTCCCTGGAAAAGGGACTATTCCGTTCATTATAACAGCCACGTCTTAGCAATTTTAAAGACACCTTTTAAGAGCACTCCAACTTAGTGCTATTTTTGGGCGAAATTGCTTTCGATAGATCCTTCCTTCCCCATTGTTCTGTCTATGGTTAAGTATATCTGGCTTTGCCATTTATCAGCCTATCCTTGAGGGCGATTGTCACGATTCTTTTGTCTCACGTGAGGTAACCTTCTTTACGTCGTTGCTTCTTTTCGTTCGGCCACTGTGATTTATGGTTAATGCGCTCACTTTTACGTTCATGGTATATTTATTACAGGCTATTTCGCTGACTGTATTTGTTTTTGTTTTGATTTTACCGAGGACTCGAATGGCACCGCGGAAAATAATCGCATTGACATATTTTTCACCATGTTCATGTTCAATATACGTACATAATCTCTCTCTGATATCTGCATCCCTCATGCAATAACTGAGAAAATTATAGCTTGAATAATTCGACATGAATTCAAAGTGATATCTTTCCTCTTTGTGAACCAAGTGAAAAATGCAATACTCAATATTCAACAAAAGTATCGCCCATCCAAAAATAAAAGATAACAGTGGTACAGAATGACAAATACACTCGTTTCTTTTACGTTTATGTTTCCAATACAATTCGTATTCCTTCATTTCCAAACATAATGGCCATACGAATGGCTAAAGATTTAGCTGTGCGTCGTATAAAAACAAATAAAACGGTAGCGGGTGTGAGTCACCCTCGACAGCTGACTAACGATAGATACACCCTCCTGTGTACACCCCCACGCACTTCGATTATACACACACACACACACGCGTACAGTTAGCCGCATGTCCATGGTAGCAAATTGACTCCGACACTGCTTCTAATTCGTAGTAAGGGCGGTTTTCCCTGTTACTTCTGACGTGCGGTTGATGGTACGAAGCGCGTAAATTAAACTTGACCTTCTATGAAATATTAATTAATTAATATTCATGGCAAATGAGTGTTTATTTGCGTGTTTGATTTTATTTAATGGTTGTGGCAAAAATAATTCTGGATAAGTACTGGTTTTATTGTTTTGTAAGAGACTAGCTTACGCTCGTGGCTTCGTCCGAGTGGATGTCGAACTTCCATCCCGTTAAGGGTTCCAATTTCCAAAAATCTTTTATTAGTGGATACTTACTCTTTACAAATAAATAAATATCCTGGGACATCTTACACACGGCCATCTGATCCCAAGCTAAGCAGAGCTTGTGTTATGGTAATCAGACAGCTGATAAACATACTTATATAATTTTTAAATACATACATATTGTAGATAAATAACACCCAGACACAGAACAAACAATTATGCTAAAAACACAAAGTTTGTCCTGGGTGGGCATCGAACCCACGACCTCTGGCTTAGCAGTCAGGGTCACTGAACACTAGACCAACAAGCCCGTCAAAATAACACATCCTGCATGTTTTGTGTTTGACTGTTCGGTAGACGGACTGACTGACTGTTGATTAATCAACAATACTATTAATATAATTTTATAGATGAGAAACATACATTAACAGGTGTTAACAAAAAAAGCTCTTTTCTGTACAAAATCATTCCTCGGACGATAATAATTATCAGAAGTGAACTGAAGAAAATGGCTAGAAACGCCTTTAATAGAAATAAAATGCCAGCAAATACAAATGTAGGTGAACAATTTCCCTGAGATTTTTCATTGCAACGAAGCCAGCAAGGTATTTTTTCTTATTCCCAAGTTAACAGTCTTGGTGAATTCTATTTTATATCTCTCTTCTATTATCCGTATTTTACTTCACTCAAACAAGCAACGGTAGAAATGATCATTACAATAAAATGTGATATTATTCTGCAGTACACCAAGAATTCTTGGTGTATTTTAAACTAATTTCTTTCTACTAACTATTTATTATATTAATACTAATCATGTATGGTTGGAATACAAAGAACGATTGCAAATAAAAGTAGTGCGCCACAAATCCCCAGTATTTGTTAAACCTGAATTTAATCATCATAAGTTTCTATAGAATTAAATGAACACCATTGTGCTTGCAGCGAATTGTTAAAATTCTCCGAAACAAAAAGTAAAACGTACTAGAATTTTCCAGAACATATTTTTCCGAGCATAAAGAAGCCAACACGACAGGTACGCGAAGACATTACATCTAAAACCCAATTTACTTTAAAATGGCTAGCGAAAATAACTTTGCTGGCTAGATTTAAAAAAACATCCATGGAGAATATTCCATCTAAATATAAACGTTGGTTAGAGAGTTTGTTTTTCCAGCAATTTTTTTGCTGAACATCTCTTCCGTAGTTTTCTGGTTTTAATGCGGAAAAATTGTAACACTTTATGAAGTGCCGGTTAACTACCTCAATGCTTTGAAAGAGTTTTACACGGCGGATGCTAAAGAGCCTGATGAGAACTTGTACTTATATAAACTTCGAGGATGCTGGAGTTAGTGGATTTTGTGGCTGCTCTGTGAAAAGTGTAATTAACGGATAAACAGAATTTACGGCAAGAGCTTTAGTGCCAAGTAAGATAATCATCCGGTTTGTTTTTGTTATAATGTAAACAGAATGCTGTTTCATATTTTGTAGCACGTGGTTTGGCGACATTGCCGACTATTCATGCAATTTCTTGGTAGTTCTGTGCGTGTTCTGTGGAATGATAAAAGAGGAATGACAGGCCTACACTAAAATACAGAAAAACTTAAATTTACTTAATAGATTGCTTGACGTATTACTACATAGAACATAGATGTGCAATATGGGGTTAACGACCCTAAACACTAAATTAGTTGAGTAAATACACCCGCGAGATTTGTGTTACAGAGTCACTATTATAAATTCCGCACTTCGTCCCATCAACATTGTTTCTTTCGAACATTTAAATTTTTTTTAAGTCGCTCTTTCTAGATGTCGCCTAATACCGACATCATACATTATTTGTAATGGTGCGATAAGTAAGTCGCAACAAACTATTCTCTAGTTGTATTAGAATAAGGGTTAAGGAATCGAACATGCAAGTATTTCGCCAAATACGCCAAATTAAATCGCACCATAACAGTTCTTGTCAAGTTGCATAATTATTTACAACGATATTTGCACCTGTATACTTTAAAATACTAATGGCCTGGCTGGCACTTTGACAGTAGTTACGGGTATTCAGAAAGTCTGACCAGTCGAACCAAAAGGTATCGTGTCGCCCAGTTACTGGGTTGTGGAGGTCTGAAAGGCAGTCGCTTCACGTAAAACACAGGTATCCAGCCGAATCCGGTTCCGAAGCCGGAAATTTTCATCAGTATGGATTCATACTGATGAATCCATATTAATAAACATAACCTGCAACATTGCATACCTAAATCAGATCACGCAGTGAATAAAATTACTTACATAAAATCTTTACGCTGCGCTACTCAAGACAAGACCCTGATTGAACTCTTCGGTTCAAAAGCCAGTTCATTCGATTGACGTTCAATTTTTTCATGAAAAATGTAATTCAATACTATAGCAGCTGCACTTTCAAGAAACGAGAAGCCATTGCTATGCAAAATTCATTTATCACGGATCTTAGGTACTTGATAGACCCGAGGTGTCACTAATGGACTGGAAGAAGTGAACCGTCGACGCTCCAGTTATATCTTGGAAGAAATATCTGAAATAGAATACTTTCAACTCAATTGGTACTCTTAGCACACACACACTTTCACACTATATTTGTTAAGAGCTTGTTAAAAGTTGGAAATTGTGATGGTTTAATTTGTTATTCCAAGTATGAGCTAGGCGAAAACTTGAGTGACATTTCAAAGTTTCAAGATTAGGTTAAATTATACGGTAGACATATATGTATAATTGTATATGTAATAGAAGGTATGCCTGTGATTGATAAAGGTCGACAAATTATTTTGACGGCTCCGTTAAACGTGTCTTAAATAGTAATAAGTAATAGCTTTCCAATTATTGTACTTAATCAAAATATTTTACAGTTAGCGTCTTACTAATAATTGCCGCATAAAGTTATGACAGGTTTATACGTCAAAAAATGTATTATATAACTAGCTGGCCCGTGCCCACTTCGTTGGGCGCCAAACATTTTAACTTAAAACTCAAAAACATGCGCTTTCCCAGACATAAGACTGAGCTAGATCGATTTCTCGTCCTCGAAAACCCCCACATATCAAATTTCAGCGAAATCGTTAGGGTCTTTTCCGAGATCACATGCTTTTTCAAGCAATTAGCGCCATCTGCCGGGCTGATTTGTGAATCTAAACCATCCAGGGCGCCACTCAAACGCATACAGAAAAAATAATTTAAATCGGTCAAGCCGTTTAGGAGGAGTTCAATGACATACACACGTACAACAGAATTATATATTTAAAGATGTACACAATGGATAAATATACACAGGCTTTATTCATGACATAACTTTACACAGTGATTATTAGTAAGCGTATTTAGTTCATAGAACAATACAAAAAAAAAAACAACTATGAAAACCATGTAAATTGAATATTGAACTTGTTTGCCTACATGTCTGTTTTTAAACAGAATATAGAATTGAAAGACGCAATTGTAAAATATTTTGATTCAAAACGTAACTCACAGAATCTGTTATTTTGCCATCTAAGATATTATCAATTTGTTTGAAACTCGACCAAGAATTGAAACAAAACGAGCTGAATCTTGAAAGTTATCGCAGTTAACTTGATTCGTTTATCTTATTGAAAACTCCATTTGAACAATAATCGAATTTTAAACGAATGTACTTTTGTTTTGATTAAAAATAAATACATAACTTTAGTATTTCATCAATCATTGGTTTCATGTTTGAAAATAGGAGGTTCTGCATATTATAGTATATTTTAAAGTATAAAAAATGCAATAAAGACGATCCGGTCAATATCTCGTTCTGATCAGATTCTTTCGCGAGTCCTAATAAAAACAGGATCAAAGTTCATTTTGTCTAAGCGACAACGAACGCTCGCGGTATATAGCTTTGGAATCTAATTTTCGCTCCTTCAAAGCCTTTTTGTTCCTACATTTTATTTCATTTACATTCTATTTTTTTCGTTTATCACTTTACCGTCGTCGTTCAGATTTTGGTATATCGGTTACTTGAAGTGCACTTAAAAATGTCATGTAAAGGTACTGATTCTCTTGTTCAATAACTAAATTAAATTTAAGTTAGTCCATCGTTCTCTTTCCATTTCAGCAAGAAAAGGACTGAATGATAAAATATTAGTTAAGTCCTGTCAAATTAAGACACTCCGTAGATAATAGACGCGATTAAAAACATGGCCACTAAAAATATGTCATATAATTTCAGGCCTGGCTAATTTTGACAGGACTTACCTGACACGTATCGTCTGTCCTTTTCTTAGCGAAATGGAAGGAGAAAGATGCACTTAATTGATTTTAGTTTGTGAACATGAGAATCAGCACCAATATCCTTAACACGTTCGCGTGAGCAACCTCATTTCTGAATGTTGGTACTCAGGCGCACCTTTTTCTCATACAAAATTAAGCAACGTCTAACGACGTCGCGCCGTAATACGTACGTCTTAGAAGTATGTTATGTGGCACAACGTTACTTCACGTCCGACGTCTATATACGCTTCCGCCACCACGTATGTCTATCACACCATGCCAAACGACACAACGTTCATGGGCGTTAACTTTTAAGGACATTGAAATGATACACCTATATATATAGGAACAAAAGTTTAATCAAAAACTCTTACATTCTTATTTGTATGAGTCCAAAATCTTTATTACTTTTTAGTCAGCCTTAATTGCACTTGTACCAATTTAATAATAATTAACAAACAAGATAATATTAGGTATGAATAATAAAATAAGAAGACGTAGACTAAAGGTTTATCCTTAATGATTTTGAAGAGTAGCATAATCAAACAGGAAGATTATGTCACTCTTCAAAACATGAAGGCATAGAGCTGGCTTGTCTGGATACCCCTTGGACCTATAGCTAGTTTCTCTTCGTGTCTTTTTCTTAGTACACATCTTGCATTTCTAAAACGTATTCTTATTAGAAAACATTTTCTTAGGTATCTTTATATTCATCATCACCACTGACACTAAATGGATCTGGTATCGTGCTTCCCGTCGATGACGCTTCTTCGAAAAGTTTCATGATGCGTTCTTCTTCCTTATGCATCTATAACAATGCAATATTACACCTTTACTAAAACAAATAGCAATGTTACTATATGTTACGTTATTATAAAAACCATAACACCATTTATTTTATTATTATTACCATATTCTCTCTGTTCAAAATAAGCAAATGCATAAAAACAGAAAAACCGTAAGAAACTTTTGATTCGAAATTATATCAAATTCATGATAGTTATGACATTAGTTGTTTCTCAGAAACATGCGGATTCTTATACCAAGTAAGTGCAATAAAGAAGTTTATAATATTTACTAACCTTTTATAATAAAATATTACGTAATTCAGATAAGTTGCACGACGTTCACAATACACACACGTTAGGTCGTCTCACTGCGCGCAGGTCAACTGGCAGTTAGGAGCGCGGTACAAGGGAGGACGTCATAACACGTTGTGAGTTTTTGTGCGCTTCCCTTGCATGTGTGCGTACGAAACTAGAAAGATGTTCACTTTTTTGGTCATGCGGCGGTTTAGGTTTGGAAAATCGAACGTGTTGCGGCGCTAAGTAGATGCGCCATAGGAATTTGCTCTTTAAATGGACGTCTAAAGAAGTTCCGTCAAAATAAATATGACAATCTTGAGGACGTCGTATGATGTTGCGCCATTTCAAAATTCTATCAACACGACGTTGTACGACGTTGCTTACGCGAACGTGTTAAGCTTTAGCGCTGGTCATGTCGAAATCTTAAATATTCGTTTCCACTGCTTTATTTCTCAGAGAAACATTTCCAAAAGCTAATTGTGTAAAGTAATTTAGTTTGGACGCGGAGCGCTGTCCACGCCCGTCTTTCGTCATTTATTTCGAGGGCCCATCCACTTACCTCCCTCGCTTTTTGCTCCTCAACCAATTTACAATTGTTTTAATTGCAATCCGAGGCGTATTTCTTAGTTATCAAAGTCCAATTTGCATTATCTGCTATCAAGTTAACGTTACGTTTCGCAATAAGTACCCGCCGGAATTATTGCGGCCCTGTTTCTGTGTCCCAAACCATCGTTTTGTTAAGTACTTTTATTTTCGTTTTAACCGCTGCTCGGTAAACTTTTTATTTCGTTGTTTTCTCTCTTTTTTGTTTTTAATTTGAATAAGTTTTTATTTTATGGCCACATGAAGCGAGATTGTAAAAAGTTTTCATTGTGCTGCATGTGCAGACGGTAGTCTTTCTCTTCTGCTTTCAAGGTGTTTTGGGTTTTCATTGCAATATTCTTATTTTTACTTAAGAACGCTTGAAATAAACAAGTTAAAATTAATACCAAACACTGAGGTATACTATCCTTTAGCATATACGGCTGTTTGTTTTTTAACACCCGCAGCGGTAACTACGAGGTACATGACATACAAACACGAGATTTTACTCGGCGCAATGTCCTTGTAGCAGAAATAATCATAAAAAAAAATTAATTGTTTACAAAATAACTTATCACTAAATAATTAATAACTTTATTGTACAGAACATCCGTTGAGTGAGTCCGACTCACGCTTGACCGTTTTTTAAATATTCATGAGAGTTTCTAACGAAATAAAACTTGAATTGAACATTGCCTTCATTTTGCCTTTATAATTTCTATAATCTGAAACAGTATTATTATGGGTAGTTTATGCACTAACACGTTTTTATGTTACCTACGCAAATATAAAGTGGAGACTCGAAGGTTACCATTTAAACCATAAATTATTCACTATAAATTATTATGTTACTTGGTAACCGATTTAATAACGATTAATTATACAATCAGTTCAATTAAAGGCAAGAATAATAATGGAATACTGCTACTTTGGTCACGATTTCCGTTATGCATAAATATTATACCTACTTGATGGCAAATCATAAGACACCCAAATCTAGTACTTACCTTGATATTTACTATTTTAAAATAAGTACAAAATTTCCTCAATCTTTAATACGATTAAAAAACTAGGCAATGGTGCTGATTCTCTTGTTCACAAACTTAACTAAATTTAAGTTAAGTGCATCTTTCTCTTTTCATTTCTTAAAGAAAAGGACAAAAGATACATTTTAGTTTAATCCTGTCAAATTAGGCAGCGCCTGAAGAAAATTGACGTATATTTAGACGCCATGTTTTTAAATCATGTCTAAATCTTAACTAATATTTTATCTTCTGTCCTTTTCCTAATTAAATGGAAAGAGAAAGATGCACTTAACTTTAATTTACGTTAGTTTGTGAACAAGAGAATCGGCACCATTATCTGTTCCTCGTACTATAAAAAGACAGAAACACAAATCATTAACTTGAAACCAAATAAAAATAAATAAATAACAAACTTCCCTTTTTTACAACTGTTGCGATATCCGATCTGTCGAATCGTATCGCAATTTTGCAACGATCCAGACATATTTTTTTCTGCTGTCACTCACAGGCACAAGACATTCGAATCTGTCAAGTGTGCCGAGGAATTGAATCGATTCTCGTCGATAAACCGGTTAGGGAGTTCGCATATCGATATTGCAGCACCGAGTGTATAGTGCACGGCTGGTTAAGCACAGTTAACCACTGTTCAAACGTTGTGATTGTGTGCTCCTGGCTTTGTTTACTGTTCTAGATTGTTACCAACGTTTTATGGATCGTTCTAAGTGATTGATGCAGGGGTGGATTTATTGCAGTAAGTCTTTTAGTTGATAAATTCGTGTGTTTTGGTTTAAAAACTTACGTTTAGTCACTGGTGTTCAGAAACTGCAGTCAGTGAGCGGATTAAAAACAGTTTTACTACTTGAAATCGTAGATTAAGTTTTATTATAATTATAATGTTAACAGTCTTGTTACTGGTAAGTTAAATAAAAAATATTTGGTGTGCCAAGTGTGGCTAGATTACAAAACCAATCTTTTTGCTGAATATTTAGTGCTTTCCTTCATCCACTTATTCTGACAGGCATCAGGCACTGACCAACTTTTATTTAAGTCTATAATTTCGGTAGACAAGCAAGTATAAATTTTTAACCCATCCAATACATTGTATGCAATACCCAGCCAGCGACCCCAACATCATTTAGGTAATGTTATGTACGTTTCACGCATCCAAGGTATTTAGCTACCACTACTTTTTTCCAAATTCAGCCTAAAACGGGCGGAGTAAGGCTTATTTCAGCATGCTCTGGTTCTGCTTTTGTGCCTATGAGGGCACGCGTGTTGTAGATACTAATTTATTAGTGTCGGGTCATCGGTTCGTACTTTGTGCATTTCTATCATCGTCGATAGATGTTGTGTTAATTTATCGATCGGCTCGTCTGGACACATTAGTACCACGGCAGCAGCTGATGAAGCTATTAAGTTAATTTTGGTAGTGCAATACCGCGGAAATTTTGAATGATGGTTATTTTGGGCTACATTTTTTTGTTCCTTTGTTTATTGTTGAAGTTTTGATTGCACAAAGTGACGGGCGGTTACTAACTAACTAACTAAATTTATTAAGGTTATAGAAAAATTTATTTATACCCAAAACTTCTATCCCACTGGAACACAATAACGATTTTAAACATGTTCTATGTGTTAACTAAATCTGAATTTATGCCGGCCGAATTTTAGCTAGTTGCCGTTAAAGCGTAATTGACTAACAAACATACATAAACAACTCATTTCCATTACGCTACTCCCTGCCTATTTCTAAAGATTTTTAGTTTCACGGTGCTCTTTGAAACAAGTGGTCCCGACTAATGGTTTTCAATTTCAAATGAAAGGACCCCATCGTTTAACAATTTGTCACATAAAACTTGGGTTATTCTCACGAAGAAATCACTTTGTGTAATACGACATGCTTATGTAGAATGACAAAAAATTCTGTGACCCTTATCATTTGGAGAGATATCTGTGTAGCCTCTTTATCTTGTCTTTCAATAGATCAGACATTTGTAGAGCTGGTGACTTAGGATCAATTAGTAGGCTTAAGTCTTTATTCGCCAATATACCACTATCACCCAGTGTTTGAATGTACCTTTGGAGTTTTTAGGGTTCCGTACCTCAAAAGGTAAAAACGGAACCCTTATAGGATCACTTTGTTGTCCGTCTGTCCGTCCGTCCGTCCGGCTGTCAAGACCCTTTTTCTCAGAAACGCGTCGAGATATCAAGCTGAAATTAATATCACATACTCGGGTCTGCTATCTCTTAAAGCAGTGAAAAAATCAAGTTTTTAAATCAACGCAATAAAAAGATACGGCGGTTTATATTGCAAATTTGGACATTTGCAAGGAAATCAAAACCTATAGGGTACTTCCCATTGACCTAAAATCATGAAATTTGGCAAAAAGCAAGGTCATGTAGCACAAGTAAAGGGAAAACTCCGAAAACCGTAAATTTGTAGTTAGTTCACACCAGGCGTCCGTCTGGCCGTCTGTCTGTCAATAACCTTTTTCTCATAAACGCGTCGAGATATCAAGCTGAAAATAATATCACATACTTAGGTCTGCTATCTCTCACAGCAGTGAAAAAATCAAGTTTCTAAATCAATGCAATAAAAAAATACGGCGGTTTATATTGCATATTTAGATATTTTTAAGAGAATCAAAACTCAAAACCTATAGGGTACTTCCCATTGACCTAGAATCATGAAATTTGGCAAAAGGCAAGGTCATGTAGCACAAATAAAGGGAAAACTCTGAAAACCGTAAATTTGTAGTTAGTTGACATCAGGCGTCCGTCTGTCCGTCTGTCCGTCTGTCTGTCAAGAACCTTTTTCTCAGAAACGCGTCGAGATATCAAGCTGAAATTAATATCACATACTCAGGTCTGCTATCTCTCAAAGCAGTGAAAAAATCAAGTTTCTAAATCAACGCAATAAAAAGATACGGCGGTTTATATTGCATATTTAGACATTTTCAAGGGAATCAAAACTCAAAACCTATAGGGTACTTCCCATTGACCTAGAATTGTGAAATTTGGCAAGAAGCAAGGTTATGTAGCACAAGTAAAGGAAAAACTCTGAAAACCGTAAATTTGTAGTTAGTTCACATCAGGCGTCTGTCTGTCCGTCTGTCTGTCAAGAACCTTTTTCTCAGGAACGCGTCGAGATATCAAACTGAAATTAATATCACATACTGAAGTCTGCTATCTCCCAAAGCAGTGAAAAAATCAAGTTTTTAAATCAACGCAATAAAAAGATACGGCGGTTTATATTGCATATTTAGACATTTTCAAGGGAATCAAAACTCAAAACCTATAGGGTACTTCCCATTGACCAAGAATCATGAAATTTGGCAATGAGCAACGTCATGTAGCAAAAGTAAAGGAAAAACTCTGAAAACTGTAAATTTGTAGTTAGTTAACATCCGTCCGTCCTCCCGTTCGTCCGTCTGTCAAGACCTTGTTTTTTTCAGAAACGCGTCGAGATATCAAGCTCAAATTAATATCACATACTTAGGTCTGCTATCTCTTAAAGCAGTGAAAAAATCAAGTTTCTAAATCAACGCAATAAAAAGATACGGCGGTTTATATTGCATATTTCGACATTTTCAAGGGAATCAAAACTCAAAACCTATAGGGTACTTCCCATTGACCTAGAATCGTGAAATTTGGCAAGAAGCAAGGTCATGTAGCACAAGTAAAGAGAAACTCCGAAAACCGTAAATTTGTAGTTATTTCACTAAAAAACAAATTAACGGAACCCTCGTTGCGCGAGTAGAACTCGCACTTGACCGGTTTTTATTTTGTCTAGCGAGGCTGCTGAACGAAGAGTGATTCAGTGGTTGGAGTGGTTGTTCAGTATTTTCATTTAGATTTTTTCAGAAGCAATTTAAAGTTGGTGGTGCCACATCTGTCTCTTTTTAGTTAACGGGCTCGCGCCTGATCTCTCCAATGGGTATGTATACCATGACATCTTCTGTCCATATCCTTAATCTGAAGCAGGACGAAAATGTATCATAAAAGTGTCAAAATAGCTCTTCAAAGTTTAGCGCCACTTTTGCCACAAGCGTAAACAGAACTTAATCCAGTCCAGTTTCATGAAAATCCTGTCAGACTGCTCTTTATTCGTCTGTCCCTGCTTTTGTATCGCTTAACACCAAGCCTGCTCTAGCGAGATACAAAATCGGATTCCCACATCTGGCTGCTGCAGATAATTCGCCTCTTTTACAATTTTTCGCACACGCATTGTTCTAGTAAAGCCATTCTTACTTAAAATTTAACCTCTACTGTTTATTGTGTAAAGACTTTGTTTCGACAATCCTCCCTTATAATTAATTCAAGGCTTCTTATAAATGTCGTTTGTAGTTTATCTCCTTTTGTACGTCAGATAATTTACTTGTTTTGTTTTCGTAATAGTTTGTAGCTCTAAATTGAATTATACGATGAAAATCGATGTGTCTAGCTCCTTCCTACACTGCTTCAATCACTTTCTACGTTGTTTCGACTTCGCTAAACAAATTCATGATAATTTTGGCCAGTAATTACTATCTAACTTTGTTATTATATAAGTCTATGTTCTATATTTACCCAAGAATAAGTAGTTTTGGTGCATTTAGGTATTATGTGTTGCTACTCAGAAATGTTTGGCGCATTGGCACGGCATTATGAAAACACGGGATTTGCAAAGTTGCTAGTTGCAGCAGAACTTTACGTTACTTTACTGTAATTTGTTAAGTTCATCTAACTTTTTGCCAGAATACGTGTTAAGTTTGAAATGTTACCAAGTGCACATATATATCTGTTATTCTCATTAATTATGATTGACAATAATCAGACTTTTTATTTTTAACATTCTCTTAGAATTTTAACTCCGGTACTTCTTTTTTCACATCACTATATTATTCATAGAAATAAGTGGCGGTACATATGTATCTTAACTGTTCACGCATTCTAGTAACACCAGTTGCTCATTAGTTGCCATATCTGTCTCAACTTCTTTCTAACTTTTCTCACGGGAACTGCGGGCTTCAGGCACTTTACCTTTAATATCTTAAACGACATCGTTATAACTTCAACTTAACGTTACTTAGCATAAAGTGCAAAATTAATTGTTTCTTTTAGCTGCACCTGTAGTAACGCAGAAAAAAGTAAGCGAGATCTAATGGCGTCCAACAGCCGCCCAAAAGAGAATTTAAATATTGATGTGTTTGGGAGAGAAAAATGTTTCCAATTTTTTTTTCGTTAATGGCAGAAAAAAACCTGCAGAAGACTAATTGTGTGATACCAAAGCATGATATTCGAGCTTAAGTTCCGTGAAATCCATCTACATAACCAAATACAATACTGAAATGTTACGTTACAAAATTAGTTCCAGACCACAACCAAACACGAGTGTAGCGTACGTTGACACTGCAAACAAAACTTTCACATGAAACCACCCCTTTGACGATATACCTTCAAATTAAAGTTCTAGTGTGCCGTCTGACATGAAAATACTGCGTAATCAGATTAGAAGACAGCGGTACGGCACACTTAATAAAGTTCCCTACTCCCTATCGCTTGTAGTTGACTCGTTTCTGACGTAATTTGTTCCTGGAGTCTTATTAAATTCATAAGTATGCGTCGCCAGCCTTAGTTTATGGTCCAAGTTGTGGGTGAAGGGTTGTACGAGTTTAGAAAGTCTTGGGCCTGCCGTTTGGTACATCTGCATGGATATTTTTCTAAAATAAGATCTTGTATCCAATACTTCTTCTATTTTGAATTCTAAAGTTTGGCCAAAAGTACGTTTGTGCCCCATATTTTAGATTCCAACTTTGACCGAAAGTAGTTTTAGCGATTATTGCAGGCTTTTATAGTATAGTTATAACAGCTGTGATATAGTTTCATATTGCAGTCTCTCTCATTTTCATTAATTACATGGTTAATCACATTGCCTGGCACTTGCCAAGTGCACTTGAAGACCTAATAACTGCGCCAGTGGGTGGCGTTGCCGTAGCTGAAGATGGGGCCAAACAAAATAATCCTATTAAATAGTCCACATTTGCCATTATACGACAAGAAGAAGAAGGAAAAAGAAAAAGTAAAAGTAAGTCAGTTACTAATAAACAAATTTAACCGATTATGCATTACTGGGTTATCTTTTACCGCTTCTAGCTTCGTCCATCTCTATAAAATAAATCGCCCGCTCACCAATGCCGCTCACACGGTTGTCGTAGCCGTTCGTAACACGACAGATATTTACATAATTCCAAGTTTGTTCGTTTGCAAATTCAAAACTGCTACCGGCTCCGTATGACGACGGTCTCGGGTGATTTATGATTCAATATAACAGAACTATTGTTTTCATTCATTTTCTACTAAGCTATCTCACTATGTTTGCAAACAAATTGTTTGTGTGGCATTCGGTTAGTGCTGTATATTTGATTAAAGAAATGTTGTTTTAATTGTGGGTGAACAGCAACAATGGGGCTCCTGATTTGTTTTTCTATCATTGCCTAAACTTGTTCGAAATTTCTATTTTTCGCAAATTCGTATTGACCTTGTAGGTGCATACAACTTAGATGTCTACAATGTCGTTATAATTCTGGCTATTAACTGCATATAACTGCAATACTTTTCTCTTTACTCCTTGCGGTTTGTACTTGTAGTTTATTCATACTCGCTTGTCACGTCTCACTTGTACCACAAGCACTAAATCAGCTCTCACGGTCGTCTCAGTAACACACGGGAAACTCGTCGTCAACTTTTGGTACCCGTGCAAATTCAACGCCAGGCTTTCCATCCCGACGCCATGATGAATTGTAATCACCTGACGAGACTCCTAAACGGCATACATATTCATTCAGGTTTTTTAACATCAGCCTTTTTCGTTATGTAATAACGACACCTAAAAAGCCGGTAATGCGTCGATTGCAATTTGTATTCAAGGTTAACTGGTAATTTGGAAGTCATAATAATGAACAATAGATACCTTATACGTTCAGAATGTTTATTCGGAATTACTTCCTACTTTATGATTTTTTCCGTTCACTTCTCTGGCAACCAAATCGAAAGGAAACATTGGAAACCGTTAAGTAAATTGAAACTTCCATTATCGTCGAACCTTTTTCAATAAACCTTGCAATTAAACATTGGCAATACATTTTCTCAGGCCATATAGCTCGATCTCTCTTAAGTCAATCGCCTTTGTTTCACGTTTCGTCCCAAACAAAGATACATGTCTTAGTAATCCTTTTACGATACGCCGATACGCTGTTCCTGTCAGTTCCTATCGACAATACATTTTATCCTCGCCATGGGACTAGTGTTTCTCTTCACGTCCTTATTTTAGGACATACAGATTTCTGCGTGTTTTAGGAATACTCTAGGGACTTTTAGTTGGGACAGTTGAGACACTTCTGTTATCGACGCGCGACGGAAGATTTATAGTAGGCTTATCTATGATTGGATGTGTGGTGTGAATTGTGAGCAATATTCATACATTTTATTTATGAACAGTGTCTCTACATTTAAAAATTTATGGCCAAATACGAAGACTTTAGTTAATCTAAAATCTTTCTCCTGACGGACATCTGTTGGGGAAATCAAAAACCTCACTTTCATCGTTTAAATTCAAGAGCTTGTAAGTAGGTACTAGTTCCTATCTTCTATCTAAAATATAGGACACCACTAGCTTGGACGCCAATGTGTCTAAACTGCCTCGGGGAAGACGGATGTAGCCACCGGGCGTTATTTACTAGACCTGGGTGGGACGGTGTTCGACCGAGTATCCTAAGGCTTATTATAGCCTTGCATACATGAATAAATATGCAGTAGCAGGATTCTATGTTTTTGCATTCGTGTGAAATGTAAGTTAACGCAATTATAAAGCTATCTTTGCTTATTATTTAACAAATAATTGGCAATCTAGCTTGTTGATCTATGTTCGGCCTTTTTAGAATAAATAGACCTTGGTTCTCCAGGGGGAAATAATATGTAAAGGTATACATATATATATTGTATAGAAAGATTCAAGGCCTAAACAAGTTATTTCAAAAACACTGTGAAAACAGCAACTGATATACCTTTTTTACAGCAGAGATGGATTGAAATGTAAAAAGTGTAACCCTAATTAGGGTCTCGCGCCAGAAGTAATCAAAAACAAAACAAAATATCATGGGACGCTCGTTGTTGATCCTTTTTGGCTCTCCTGTTTAAAAATCTACACTCCGGCCCATTCAAAACATAATACAAACACACACACCTTTATTTGTCATGCAAACCTGGATAAAACCACAAAAGCATCGTTGTAATCCGGTTAACCGGTGTGGCGCGCAACCAGACACCAAGTGATGACTGCCGGTGACAGCAAAAAATATCCGTTCAATTTAGATTCCAAAATTTAATTTGCACTAGTAACTATGCGTTTTGAGGATTTGAGCGGACATTTTATCGTTCACGTCAGGCGATGACCGCAGAGTGGCGTTGTCCGGCAATCCGGCTCCAAATGGAGCGGCGTTTGTGTCCGAATGAGAATAAGCTCACAATGACGTAATGTTACCAGTTGCGTCTGTGTGCGCCATATTTCTAGCTTTTATATCATCAACTTCACCACGATACAATATTCTATTTATGGATTTATCTACACGTGTATCAACACTTACCTCTACAGAAGCGTGCTACTCATGGTAATAAAATAAAATCAATATGAGCTCTAAGTTGATCCTTTGAATTAGCTGGTTCAATAGTTAGTTCTATTTAAACAGTAGATTCTAGGAGAAGGAAGTCTTCAACAATGTTAGCTTTGATCCTCGTTTCTGCAGTGGTGGTAGAACAGGCACGCTAACGTCAGTGAATAAGATATTTACACTAAGAAACTGCATCCCAATCCAAACTGAGTCGACGATAACTTGGAAGCTGTAAGAGGATTCCGACTGGGCTATTGTTGACGTTCTCTATAGGGCTGCTCTATGCTCTAAAATAACTGAAAATTATATTGCAATGCCCAGGTTTATCACAATTTTAAGAACAGGAACGTTCATATAAATATATTTTTTCATAATCGGTTAATCCCGTTTTAGGTAATATTTTTTATGAGACGAATCAAATTATTATATTTATTGGTATAAAATTAATAACTTACTTATATCTAACCGATAATATCTCGTTTATTTTTTCAAATAATTTCAGCTGTGTCGATTAGAATCGGAACAAACAGTCTTTAAAACTTTCATAAACCCAATTATCTACAAACAACTATTCATTCGGCAACCCTACTCCTACGTAGAATGGTCTCAGGAGTAGCACCACAAAGATTTGATTTAAGTTTAATCCCTCCCTGGCCGGTCACTTCGCAACTTGTCGCATTAATAACGGATAAAAACTGGCCGTCTACACCCTCGCCGTATTTTATAACGTTTGGCTGGAGAATTTTGATTTTATTCCCTTAAAAGATAGCTTACTAGACTGTTCCTGACACTCAAGATACTTTAAATTTGTCAAGTCATTACTTTTATTGCTCAGGATGCTTTCTTGATTTCCTTTGAAGATCAAATTAAAATGGCCTTGACATTTATCGCCTTTCATGTCATACATCCTTATTGTAAACGCGTAATAATAATCCTGATGAGCGCAAAGAAATTCAATCTAGGCAAAGGAAATTGGAAGTAGAAGAGCGGAACCACTTCCAATGTGTACTATCAACAAAAGTTAGCCATGCCCATTTATGAAAATTTTCCTGCGAACGCGCAGCAAGTGACAAACCACGCCCTTCTTTGCTCCGGCCAATTAGAGACAATATGTGATTGTGTGAGTGCAGTGTGTGCGTGTCACAAAAAATAACAACAAACATTAGCCAGTGCGAATTTGCTACTCGCTCATTGTTCACGCCTCCCGTTGTCATTTCCGCCTCAATTTTTACGACCTGTTTATTTCTACCGGACTGATTGCCTGCCTAACTGTGACCCCTTGTTTTGTATATCGGACTGTGATCGTAGAACTCTTTTTGACTCTTGCTCGTATCCTGGACTTTGTGTATTGTGCCTACTGCCGCTTTATCATGACGACGCGAAACCTTAACCAAGAAGAAAGAAACGAAATTATTGTCTTGTATAGACAAGGGCTGAATATATCACAAATTGCTGTGGAGTTGAATTTTGCAAGTAAGTCATAGTTTTTTATTCAAAAACAAATAAACATAAATTCACTCCTCCCACCGAATAAAATGGTAATTGTTTTTTATTAATATTACAGGATAAATAAATTTTACAGAATACATAAAAACTATTTTATGGAAATATTATTATCTAAGCATGGGTAGATCGCAAGTTAGACATTTATACGTCAAATCAAAGCATTTTTTTTACAATATTTTATATATTATAGTTTGATAAAATTAAGTTACTTACAAAAAAAACATTACTGTAATTAAAGGGCAGAAATTTAGTAAGTAAAGCATCATAAACATTTTATTAGCGAGAATCGTAACGATTTCGTTGTTAATATTCATACATTAAAGTTTATTCATTTAAATAATGTTTTATAAAACCTTTCGCTTAGTATTCGTGTGAAATCTAAGCGGTAGTGCATAGTAATATATTTTCCTTTAAAAAATTTAATTATAAGATACTGTAAATTAGTAAAATGATGTTATTTTCTTACGCGAATGATTTAATGGTAAACATAGCTTACCGATTAGTTAGCAATCTCACAATTGAAAGATCTCACAAAAAAAAGGATTTTTTTAATAATTTCTTGTGGTATTGAAGTGTATTTAGATGTTTAGAGAATAATAATTGTTTTTTTACGAAACTATTGAAATTAAGGTAGGCCGCCTAATAAATCTTATAAAAAAATCGAGGAATCTTAAAAAAAATGCAAGAGTGTAATAAATGCTCTGACTACCGAATATGCAATAACACAAAAATTATAGTGTTGCCACATTACCATATTATTGTGGGGGCGTGAATTATTAATTTAAGCAAATTATTTGTGTATTTTTTTTTTCTATGGGCCTCAGTTGCCTAACAATAAAGGTTTATATTATTAAGTACTGTTCCATGAAAGTATTTATAAAGTGTGTCAATAAAGCTTTTTTATTTTTAATTTTATTTTTAGTACTATACCAATATTTTCATTGTAGGCACAATTATATAAATCGCATTATTTCTGTATGTCATAAACAAAATTTGTCAAACATTCAATACTAAACTTTAAACTACTAACGAAATTTCTGACGACGCTTCGTTTCATATAGGTAATAGATTTTTAAATATTTCTTACATGTTATTATATGTAATTTTTTTTTTGTGTGATTTAAATATATTATAGTCTGATGCAATATCGAAATATTCCTAAATGTATGAAAAAAAGTTAGTTCAACAGGTTTTTACAATCGTATGGTTGGTTCGGTCATAAAAAAACTTGATAAAATAATGACCCTTTGGTGGTTTTCGGGAAACAATGTATAAACACATCTTTTGTTTCAAAAGAAAATTCTAACTTCACATCAAAAATAACAAGTGTGCATGTAGTATAGGTACTTATTTTCGAAAAAAAATTTGGGCACCCCGAAGTAGGTTTTTATTGAGTCCGTTTTATTTATACAGACGGATGTAGAAGCCCTGCAAAGCGAGGCTCCGTCAATCTTTCCTTCCGCCCTTGATTAATTAATTTCGTTCATAAAAAATAGTGCTGCAAATGGTTGCTAATTTAGTTATATTTTGAGTTGAGTATTATGCTGCGTCAGCAATTCCGATTGAATTTTGGATTAGTTTTTTAGCTCAAAAAGTTTTTTTTGTTATTTTCGTTTATATATGTTATCATGCAAAATATTTAAGCTTAAAGATCTTATTGTAATCGTGTATAATGCAGTCAGAAAGTTTGTTTTTTTTTTATCTTTTTCAAAGACATTGTTTGGGACTTTTATGACCCTATAACAAATCTTTCAACATTTAAACAATGGCTCTTCGTCACCATTGTTTAAAACTGTGCTTGCGCTCTTAAGTAGTTTGAATAAAGCACACATTTGCTTAAAAGAGTTTCATACACGGATGGAATTTCCCACGTTTGTTTGTTGTTTACTAACCATAAAACAGATGACTGTTACCACAGATTAATAAATAGTTACTACGTAACAGATACTTCACTCCAATACAAAAATTAAAATACCTACGCTATAATAGCCTACAAAATCATAATAATAATACCAGCTGTTTGCAGCGAGGAGAAATGTACCATAAGTACGCACAAAGAGAGTTGAGATTCTTTTGCCCGCCGCGCGACTAACGTGTGTGTGTGTCTTCCAGCAAATGTGCTAGGGTTATACGTATGATGATAATGGTAATAAAACGAATGTTATAGAAAAAAAAATTTTTTTTTATTTGTTGATCAAATATTTTAAAGTTTAATAAAATGACTGATGCATATTTTACGTTCTTTGAATTCTCGAATATTATATTTTAGAGTCGAAAATATCTAAAACCGCGTGAATAATTGTAATAAATAATCAAAAGGGAAACAGGAGAATTGGGAAACAGGGGAATTGCACTTTAATCACGCAATAATTACGTGGTTTCGGCATTTTGATAGTCAGCGCTGTACCCGTGACGCGCGAGCACTCAACCGGGCGCGCGACAGCCCGGTGTTCGTTGTATCGTCGACGATACGCGAAGCGGTAGGCATAAAACGCGTGGCCTTGAGCGAGTGACGGACGCCTGCTGTTACTACGACCCAAAATAGATAATATTATTTAAAAACGTATGGGATATTTCTCATGAACTTAATCCTTTTGCACACAATATTTTATTATAGTTTTAATAAACTGCTTGTAGTGTATAATATAGGAAATATTAAGTTACAATATAACGCTAATCGTGATTTAATTTTTTGCAGAGGTCCACGGTCCGCCGCTGGTTGCGAAGATATGAAGACGAAGGGAGTATCCTCGAACGGGCTTGTGCACCTCGACCGCGGGCTATTAGTCAAAATCAATTTTATTAAGCAACATGATCAATACATCCTTCCCGCTCGCCAGATTTAAATCCCATTGAAAATTTATGGGGTTTAATGGTTCAAAAATGGGATAACAGGGCAGAAAGAAATAAAGAAGCACTTGTAAGCCACTGCGAACAAGCTTGGGATTCGTTACGAGGTTCCAACTTGTGTGAAGTCCTTGTAAGGTCCATGCGTAACCGGTGTGATGCTGTAATAGATGCAGAAGGAGCAGCAACAAAATATTAAAACGTAAAATTTTGAACAGTATTACGGTGTAAACGGGTTTATATATTATCCTATATACAGAGTGGAAAGTTTTTATGGGCCCTGAAAGAAAATTACTTTAAATCTTTAATAGATTTTTTTTTACATTCCTTTATTTTAAAAAATAAATAAAATGCATTAAAATATTTTTGAAAATGTGTCACACCCGGGTATCGAACTGGCTTAAAATATAAAAAAACAACATTCTGTATTTTATGACATCAATCGATAGGGTCACTCATAAGGATCAAATCTTTCAAACAAACAGTAAATTAAATTAGAGCAAAACCATAAAATTTCAACTATTAAAATCTAAATTAATTTTTGATTTTTTTTTAATACATAAAATTCTTCATATTTATTGTTTTCTTTAATTTAATGAACCATGTTTGTTACAAAAATTTCGTCCTTGACGTCTGTTGTCATAAAAATACAGGGCGTTATTTTTATTTTTTTTAATTTTAGCCAGTTCGATTTTCATGTGTGTCCGAGTGTGGATGCCATTTTATTTCTTTTCAAAAATAAAGGAATGTTTCCTTTAAGTAAAATTCTTTGACTTAACGATTTAAAGTAGTTCTCCTCCAGAGCCCATTGAAACTTTCAACCCTGTGTATTTTAAAATACCTCTTAATTTTTATGGAAACTACTTTACACAAATTTATAACAGTAAAAAATGCAAAAAATATCGATAATTTAAGTTTTTAAAGCAGTACTTATAAATAATCAAGAGAATTTAAAAAATATTTTTATCTCGAAACTACTAAAATTTTCAGATTACACATGTTTCTTTTTAATACAACTGGATACGATGATTCTAATTTATTTTTTGATGATTGAAAAAAAAAACCAATTGTGTAATATTTAACCTATATGAAATCACCATACCTAATATCTAACCACCTATATCGTAACCATGTTGTGTAATTATATTCTTTAAACAATTAGATTTTTCAACAGAAAGATTTTGATTATTACAAAACCATGCTGTATATTAAACAATAAGGTTTTAATTCAAGTTGGTTCCAATTTTCACTTTTTTTTGCAATTTTCCAATAATAATAAAGTATCAGACAAAACCATCCTGTATAATTGAATTATAGTTTAATTTTTTTATTCTTATGAGAAATATGAATAAAATTTTAATCTTTATCCCTACGCATTAAAAGATGAACAATTATGAAAATTGAAAACGAATTTGTTTTTAAATAATTACGAACTGGTTTAATATATCACCTTTAAGCCCTTTTTTCTCATTTGTTTTATTATATCCGGTTGGATATGTGGTTACCGATACCAAAATAAATTATAATTTATACAGTGAAGTTTGAGTAATCAAAATCATCTTGTATAACTGTGTAACATTACATAATAATCATATTTGTATACAGAATGGCTTGTATTGTAACTTTTTTTACCCTTTCACAATAATATATAATAGTGCCTGTTCAAACCACCCGGTTAAATTGCATTACACAGTTTGAAATAAATATAATTGTTATTTCCCCACGCCATAAAATATGACCATATTTTGGAGTGTAATTAAGTTTATTTTGATTCGATAATAAAACATTGCACAGTAAATAATGAGGTTCAAAGGTTCACTTTTAAGCCCTGTTGTTTTTTACAATCATTTTATTGTAATTAACTTACCAGAAGAGGTTCCTGCTCTTATATTCTGTATTATATGTTCCAGTAAACCATAATTTTTCAGGAGTGTTAACATAAAAAGTAATTCCTAAAAAAAGAAACTATTTATGTGCTGGTAAATGTTATGTGTTGTGTTTTTACTAATCTGTAAAAAATTGTTAATAAATTAATATCAGCATGTTATTATTAATATTGTCAACGATTTTGAATACGCCATGTTAAATCAGTACAACATAAATACTATAAGCAGAGACCGCATTGTAACACAGTCTCTACTTGTCAAATGTATTTATTCGTTCGTATATTCATGCATTTTACGTTTTCTTGTCTTGATTTTTTATGAATGCATTCTAGTCATTTCTTAATATTAACAATAATGTTACCAGACGAAACACTTATTATTATGTTATTTTTTAGTTTATGTTATTATGTGTCTATGTGTTGTTAGTAATACTGAAAAGGTATATAATGTAATATATAAATAGAAACCAAAATATATGATTTACTTAACAATATTATCTTATGTTAATTGCAACATATTTTTATTGTTATTAGGAAATTGTGTTTAAAAAAATAAATGCTTTATAAGTTAATTCGTTGTTTTTCTACAAATGCCAATCCTTAAAATTATATTATATTTTATGTAACGCCCTAATAACCCTAAAAGAAATCTAATTCTGTAGAGATTTTGAAACAAAAAGCAAAAATGTTTAACACTTAATGACAAATAAAAAAAAACATGCCGTAAAAAATCTTCAACCCACGCCCGTGTTCGACATCTGTATAATAAAACATAGTAACTCTTTTATTATGCCCATACAATTGTCTGTTACCTGCTGTAATAACTGTCCCCCGCTTCGCTCACGTAAGTTAAACACGTAAGTTCTTAATAATTGTACTATCCATCACAAAAATATTTTTTCTATTTGAACCAGTAGTTTGAGATTGGCTCATTCAACTAAGCAAACACAACCCTTCAGGTTTGTAATATTGGCTCCACTCCGGCAGCCAAATGGCATGCAGAGTTAAACGTAAAATAAACGAAATAACATTTTGCAAGAAAATAACATCAGAGTTAATAGAATAGATCGTTAGATGTAATCCCACTAATATTAAATGTGTTTTTTTTATGTTTGATCTGTTACACTTTCACACAAAAACTTAGAAACGATTTTTTATGAACTTTACTGTAAAATAGCCAGAATAACATATGGGCTATATGACGTCATGATTTGTCCCAGCGCACACCGCTAAAGGTGCAGCGGAGCGCATTTGAAGATACAACCTAATATAAACCTTAACTACCTTGACACACGGTCAATAAAAGAATAAATTTGCACGCAGTGCTCGGAGCGCGCTCGAATATTGACCGTATGTCAAGGTAGTTAAGGTTTATATTATATTATTAACTACAAATGCGCTCCGCTGCGCATTCAGCGGTGTGTGCTGGTCCTAAGACCTATGGAAGCGAAGCTGTAATCTAAAACAACATAATGCGGGTGAGACCACGGAATACAGTTAGTTTATTACAGTTTAAATTAAGTTTATAATGTCTTAAAACATTTATCCCAAGAATATAGCTAAATATTAAAATAAAGCAATATCAATAAAACATTTTGCCAAAAACAATCAGAATGTATAAATACGTAATTACTTATAGTTAACAATGATTCATAAAGCGTCTTACTAATAATCGCTGCATAAAGTTATGGCAGGTTTATACGTCAAAAAATGTATGGTTACACAGGCTTTATTCATGACAAAACTTTACACAGTGATTATTAGTAAGGGCAAAAGAGTTTACGCAGGCCGAGTAAGAATTATAAACACGCCACAAAACAAATGAATGAACCCTGCTAACAAGCACGTGCATAGTAGTGTGAGTGTTCACTTCTAAACTTCATTGTATGTCGTTGGGTAGACAAACACTATCATAATACGATTCCTATTGGTCGAAACTCAAGCTCCGCGCGATCGAGCCGAGAGCCGTGCTATGCGATTGTCGCCTTAGAGATGGGCAAGCGGAACTTTAGTCGATAGTACATTTTAATGAAAGCCTATCACAGACGGGAAGTGCCCGTAGAAGTTTCTACTAAAGCTCGTATGTAGTCGACAGTCTAATTACTCAACTGTACATACCTGGCGTAGGTTTTGCTGAGAGTGCAAAGCTAACATTTGCAAGTTTAAATAAACCGAAGTAGCTTTGCCTACCTGCTGAATAAAATCAGACTTGTATTTTTGATGTTGCTGCTAAGGTCACACGTGAAACATTCGTTTCCTGAGCTTTATGTAGCGTCCAGTAAGACTCACATTTTGGAAAATTTTGGCAGTCGAGATCAGCATTTTCTTGTAACTCTATTTTTCTAGGCTGACTTCAAGTTCGAACGGTTAAGCTTTTACCGTTATCCTTCCAATATTAGAATTATCCTTAAATCCGTGTAAACCAAGAAATGAAGAGCTCAGGAAACAGCACCATAGTCCATATAGGATGCACCATTTTTATTGCTTCGTCCGGCGTCACGTCGAGACATTCCAGTCCGTCCCCAGCGCCCCATCTTAGTCGATAAATTGTATTGAGGCCATAAATCCTCGCGGCCAATACTCCTGTACTTTCTAGCTGACGGGTAAACTGCGGACGACTACGTAATGGCCGTGTAATCAAAGTTCACCAACTTTTACATGTCTTGCTTGTTGAGAGACGAATTGGTTAATTAAGTTGGTAGGTAAACTTTGTATGGTCGGGAGAAGTTGCTGCAACTGTTCTTTGGTTTGGATCGGTAACTTTTACGTGGTATTTATGATCGTTTGCTTGTTTTCTTAACTTTTTGGCTGATCTAAGGATTGATTTAATTCTACTGCTGAATTTAAACCGTAAATTGGGCTACTTATATTGATTGAAGTTACTGGTTCTGTGCGAGGAAATTAAAAATGTGTCGTGCCGGTATTCGTGGGGCCCTCGCTTTTATTTTGCTGAGCTTTCTACGTAGGAAATTAGGTCGGATTAAAGTATTCAATTAATTGGAAAAATATTTTTTCCTTGTTGATTTTTCTTTGTTAATTAGGGCAATATTTTTGAAGTGAAAACTTCTTTAGCGGCGTTGAGCACTTTTTCTGTAATGGGTATAAAATCTTAAACTCGCGTCAGGACACGTGACCTGATCGAAAAAGCGTAGGACGGATGGATAGTATTAATAATCTAGTTTTCACTTCTGCCGGCACTCCCGGAGTGCAACCCGTCTTTTTTTTATTCCGATTATGGTATAGCTTCTATATGTATGTGTGCTTTTAATTACTTTAAGAGTTTTTTTTAAATAATAACTTACTTTATCACTTTCGCTTTCCCTCAACTTTCCCTTACAGTAATTACAGGCTTATTGCAACTTAAATGAAAATTAAACCCTAAGCACGTAATTTTGGGATATTAGTTATGTTTATTTCAATATTCCTCGTTGTGTTAAATCAACAATTACGTCGTTAAAAGCAATTATGAACGAGCTGAAGTATACTTTCGAAAGTATAAACTGCGAATGGTACATTTGTCAAACTTAATTAAGTTATTTGTTAACTGTATGTGTCAAGGATTTAGGAAAAGCGGCTTACCTGGATTTTAGAAATACATGAAGTGATCCTGTTTATTCTAGGGGCCCAACAGGGCCAACGCCTGCCGGGGTTGCGGATAGAGGTTGCAAAAATTCGATAATTTTAATTTTCGAATATTCGAATATTTTTTCAGTGCTATTCGAATTTTATTCGAATATTCGAATATTTAAGAAAAAATAATAAAACACAGAATATCAGCGTTTATTGGTTTAGCAATTATATTTTTATGCAGATAAGTAAACCTAGCACAATAATTATTTACTTATTCAACAAAATTTTGAATCAATTATACATGAAAATGTTAATCAAAACAATTATATTTTTTTTAAACAAATTTAAAGTCTCTCTCTCGGTAATAATAAAAACAAAATAAATGTCTTTTTTTTGGTGAGTGGGAATTCATCAAATGACTACTCCCGTCCTGGGTGCGGCGCGGCGGTGTCAGACTTTTACTGACTAAAACCCACTCATGTTCCTTCGATTGCCCTTTATGTTCCAGGGTCACGGTAACTATTATAAACATTCCGCAACACCGGCAGGCGTGGCACTGTTGGGCCCCTTGTTGTGCTGACTTCTTCTCTTTGAGGCGCGCGTGGAACAAAACGCTTGTCGACGCGGTCCTGGTCCTAGCCGGGCGGCGAGCTACCCATCGCTCGCCATCCGCAGAACCGCGCCTACGGTGGCCGGTAGTCGTCTTGCGACTCTCGACGTCTTCGCCTGGGTCTTAGTCCGGGGCGAGAGGCTCGTCGTTGCCTCTCGCGCGCCGCCGCTTCCTTCACTAGCATAACTGCTTCGCAGAAGGAGGCGACGGCATCCCATTCCGTCTCGCCCCGCAGCATGGCCTGAACATCTCTCTCTCGCTCGTTAATAATAAAAAGAAAAACTATCACATGTCACTAAAAAATCAAATTCGTCAATATTAATTCGGAAAAAAATCAGATTTACATATTAAGTATAAAATTCTTAAATAAAATTTAAAGTCATTCTCTCTCTTTAATAATAAAAACAAAATAAAAGAATCTAAAATCACTTCAAAAAAGAAAATGCACCACTTTACACATAAATAACAACGTGTTCTGTAAGTGACAAAATGGCGTCGAGTCAAGCAGTGTTGCCAACAACAATTTTCAAGCTCTATCAACATAGACTTTAAACTGATTTTTTTTTTGGTAATATTCGAATATTCGAATAAATATTTATTTACTATTCGAATATAAATTTGGAAAGAGTATTCGAATAATTCGAATATTCGAATATTCGATTGCAACCTCTAGTTGCGGAATGTTTATAATAGTTACCGTGACCCTGGAACATAAAGGGCAATCGAAGGAACATGAGTGGGTTTTAGTCAGTAAGAGTCTGACACGCCCTCCCGTCGCACCCAGGACGGGAGCAGTCATTGGATGATTTCTCACTCACCAAAAAAAAAAAACCTGTTTATTCTTATTTATTGGAGCTATGGTGATCCAGCCAATAAAGTTACGCCCAGTCACTGCATATTTGCGGTAGCAAAGCGATTTTGGATATTGTATGAATAAAATATCTGGAACGAAGTCTTGCAATATCAAAGTCGACATCGCCTTTGACCGAATGTTTGACCGCAAAATCTAGATGTCAAGAATTTTGTGCACATAACTAACGTTTAAAATAACTCCAGACAACCTCTGAAATGTCTTGCCTAACTTCAGATGTTTGAACGCAAATAAACATAAATTTCCCACAACATTTTAGATGTCCAATTTCTAACAACAATTTTCAACATCCGCTAAATTCTTGCGCGAAAGTGCCTGAGCTGAATTATGGGTTTGTAACTAAGTTTCAAACAAAAAATAAGATGAACAACACACAAAAATATTCACAAATGCCTTTCGCAGGGTAATTTTAGATCTCGTGCTAGCAGGCAATGCCAAATGGAGTGTAACGTACAAATCGACTTGCCCGATGCAGATGCGTCGCTAGCTGGGACTGACAGATATCAGTGCGGGAATTTAGGTCGCAATGGATGCTGAGCCACCAAATAGGTCGCAGGCGTCGCAGCTACTCAAGTGGCTGCGAAGTGGGGCGTTGGCGAGGCGACGACGACACGACGTTATGCTAAACTCGTGCACATAAGTATGTTGAGTTTAATTTAGAGGTTCGTTTGTGATACAATTTGATAAAGGATTTGTTTGACATGTACGGTGCTGATGCAAATTTGTTTCTATCGCAGTCTGAGCTTCCTCAACTTTCTTCCCATTTAATTAAGTTTCCAGCGTTGTTTAATCGGAATCTTCATATTAAGGAGTTGCCTCTCCATAAATCAACTATAACACATTCCGTAACATCTATTAGACACGTAATTGAATCCGTCTGCTAAACAATGTCAGTACAATTTGTATGTAAAGTACGTCTGCGCGAAGCAGTGCCACTAACTCATGTCACTAAGTGGCCTTGATTGTTATGTCGTGTCGGTACGTGTTGCTTACTCTAGTGGCATGATGCGGATGACATTAAGTTAGGATTGGTGGTAATGATGTAGATATAACAATACTAGGTGATGCCCGTGGTTTCGTCCGAAAAGTTGACTCTACTAATAAACAGCCAAAAGCAATCAATTGTTCAATAATATTACTACTTGTAGATAGATCCATTGATGATGAAAAGAATCAATTAGAACATTTGAGCCTATTTGCAATAAAAATAAATGAAAAACAGTAAGTAATTTGTGTAAACGACATCAGACAGTAAAGTTGATCATGTTGTTGTGGCATCTTGTTTTCGACGACTTAAAATAAAAGTACGAGAACAGAAATAAAAAATAATCTTCTAGGTAACTTAACCAGAACTAATAAGGTGGTGGAACACCGTAAGCTTCTTTTGTTTAAGTTCTGAGCCAGTCCTTCTTAGTAATTAGTTTCCATGATGGTCTCGGAAAATCCTACAGGCTTGGCTTTATACATTTTAATTATAACCTGTTAATGGAAAAAGGGTAGTTGTTTTGATTTGAAGTTGTGAGGGGCAATAGTTGTGTTTTCGAAAAGGTTAAAATGCTAATCTAAAGAAAATATTTCTAATTTACCTAGATACTCTTTTGATAATTTTGGGTATTGATTGACTGTTAAACCAATCGTTTCAAAGCTCAACTTCTCCAAAAATAGACTTTAATTTAATTTTCAATTTGAATAAGGGAAAATTAGTTTCCTTATAATTCATTAGATGACAAACATGCTAAAGATCCACTTGATGTTAAGTGGTAAAATGCGGCGGTATATAGACATCTTCAATATCTTCCTTCAAGTGACCTTCAAGTCCTCGCAGATTCGTTGTCATCACAGAGACTGAGATGATATTGTTGTACTGTTATTTGTTTTTGTTAGCAATACATCTATATATATAAAACAAAGTCGGGTTTGTATCAACACTTATAACTCGAGATCGGCTAGACCAATTTTCATGGTTTTTGGTTCGTTGGATTTGTCCCCGCCCCGAATAGCAGAATACATCTTAAAAATAATGAAAAATCGACGAGAACATAATTATAAACGATGAATCATTTTTAAAAAAAACGGGTATTAATGAATGAAAACTTAAGATAACAAAAGTACTAGGCGCGCAGTAACGTGAAGTAGTCATGTACGAAAATATAAAATTCACTGTATTCTTAATTTTCTCACAAGATCACCTTAATCAATCCAAAGTACTAGGCGCGCAGTAACGTGAAGTAGTCATGTACGAAAATTTAAAATTCACTGTATTCTTAATTTTCTCACAAGATCACCTTAATCAATCCAAAGTACTAGGCGCGCAGTAACGTGAAGTAGTCATGTACGAAAATTTAAAATTCACTGTATTCTTAATTTTCTCACAAGATCACCTTAATCAATCCAAAGTACTAGGCGCGCAGTAACGTGAAGTGGTAAATAGAAAACGATCGATCGACGAATCGATTAATTATTTTGAAGACTGACTTAATGCCTAGAGCCTAGAGGCATTTCATTAAACTTAATCTTATTTGAAACTAACACAAATCCAACGAACTAAAAACCATGAAAATTGGTCTAGCCGATCTCGAGTTATAAGTGTTGTAACAAACCCGACTTTGTTTTATATATATAGATAGGTAGGTAGTAGGTAGGTAGTAGGTAGGCAGTAGGTAGGCAGTAGGTAGGCAGTAGGTAGGCAGTAGGTAGTAGAGTAGGTAGTAGGTAGGTAGTAGGTAGGTAGTAGGTAGGTAGTAGGTAGGTAGTAGGTAGGTAGTAGGTAGGTAGTAGGGAGGTAGTAGGTAGGTAGTAGGTAGGTAGTAGGTAGGTAGTAGGTAGGTAGTAGGTAGGTAGTAGGTAGGTAGTAGGTAGGTAGTAGGTAGGTAGTAGGTAGGTAGTAGGTAGGTAGTAGGTAGGTAGTAGGTAGGTAGTAGGTAGGTAGTAGGTAGGTAGTAGGTAGGTAGTAGGTAGGTAGTAGGTAGGTAGTAGGTAGGTAGTAGGTAGGTAGTAGGTAGGTAGTAGGTAGGTAGTAGGTAGGTAGTAGGTAGGTAGTATGTCAATTCGAATTCAATATTCATAGTTGACAGGACAACGTCTGTCGGGTCAGCTAGTAGTATATAATAAAGTCGCTCCTCTCTGACTGTACCTATGTATGCATACTTAAATCTTTAAAACTGCGCAACGGATTTTGAATCGGTTTTTTTTTATCGATATAGTGACTCAAGACGAAGGTTTATATGTATAATACGTGCATATTATAGTACATAAAAACCGGGATTTTCAAATATTTGTGGTAGCCGTGCGAATTTGCCGGACGCTAGTTTAGTTCAAGCAGTCAGATTTAACTCAATAGCGACGTCACGGTTGCTATTGACATAGAAATTCTACGGGGAATTGTGGTTCGATAGGCCATAGAAAATGACGATTGATTGGGGATGTCGTGTACGTAATTGGTCTTCTGTATGTTCACTGTTAATGCACTACTGTATGTTCACTGTTAATGCACTATCGACCTCCAGTCCCTCGACATTTAACACTGAGACAAAAGAATGTAGAGAGAAATATTTGGTCACAATTTGGAGCTAGTTTTGTCCACGATAGCGTGTAGTAGGTTGGGTATTTATGAACGTGTTCCAGTTTCGAGTACACTTCGGAAAATAAATGAGTGTCAATTTGTTCAATAGCTTAATATTTTTTCTGTTGCTCTCTATAAAACGTTGAAGGAACCTTTTGATGTTGGTAAAAAAAACTTTATAATTTATCCTTATTCATAAAATGTAAATCTACATCACTTACTGACGAAGCAATTACTAATTTTATGCCTACCTTTTGATTTGCGATAGTCGATGTTAATTTGTTTAGCTCCAAACGTAAACGTTTTCCTCATCTAGCCACATTTCCATTCTATGTCCATCAAAATTCTAATATAATCCATCACATAAATTCTGTATTGTATTATCATTAAGGCGCCTATAACTAATAAGTCACGTACTTCAAGGCTAGGTTTGACAACTAGAGATGCCCGATCCGTTTTCCTAAATATCGAGACTAAGCGCCTTACTAATAAACGCTGCATAAAGTTATGACAGGTTTATACGTCAAAAAATGTATGGTTACACAGGCTTTATTCATTGCATAACTTTACACAGTGATTATTAGTAAGGGCATAAGTGTAAAGAAAAGCGAGACTGGAGTCTCGAGAAAATTTCACCTCGTCTAACAACGATTCACGTTGAGTCCTTTCGTGAATTTCGGTGATTAACTGATTTAACTCATGAAGAATATAATACCTTAATTAAGCATAAAACAAGTCCTGTCTTATAAAGGTTCCAATCTACTTTTTACACCAGAAAAACCTACACTGAAACGACTCAAAAGTAAGTACCGTAGAATGGGCGAAAAATGACACATTTCGCCAAAACCGAGACAACTGACAGCACTACTGACAACGCGCCACATTTGTATTCAATTCGTAACTTTATTAGTGGCCGCCCATCAAATGCCAGGCGCGTCATTTAGAACGATTCGCATAACGCCACTCCGACTGAGCTATGTCTATGTACCCCCGTTTATTGCATAATTGTGTGATTGATGATGCGTACTCGCGCCTCCCGAATAATCATGATTTTCAAAATGGCCGCTTTTGTTTTTGACTCGATTCGGATATTGGTCTTTTGAGTCAATGAAGCGTATGTGAATTTGAGTCTTTTTTTGTTAGTTCTTTGAATGTTGGCTTGTGGGGTGGTAGGCTTTTGTTTTCTATTCTTTTTTTTTGTGGGATTCTCAATGAGAGTAACATAAAGGTCACTTGATGTTAATACGATTACATGCCATTTGTCTTCATTCCACCATTGAAACCATTTCCTTGATTTACCTATATAAAATTTCATCAAAGCTTATAAATATTAGTGCATATTTATTCACATAAATGCAACTGCAGGGCCAGCGACCCCTAGCGTAGCAAATGAATCGTACGAATACAACCAGCCGGTCCGTGTATAATTAATGGAAACTAATTTGCATGTTATCACACGCTAAATTAAACTAATATTCGGGCTATTGGAGATACACTGGCGTGCACGCATTCCCGCCCAAGCTGTCGTTAATCTTTTTCAAGTAATCTAGATGTATTGGATTTTTATGGTAAACAGCTTGTGATTCATGCCTCTTAGGCTGAGGCTACAGTAGGCAGCGATTTGCGATGCGACTGGAAGAGCGAAACGAGATAAACGTGGAATGGCTACATTATAAGCGAAAATCTGGCGTATATTATTCGATTCAATTTCGCTGATACGTCGGTGTAGCCGGTGCCGCGATTACAGCAATGTAGTTCCTGTCGCAGAAATAATCAAAGATCGCTAGTAATATTTGATGAACGGTATAGCCATTTAGTGAGAATCCATGTATTTGTTTCAATCGCTCGTGCGTCGCAGTTCGCGTCGCAGCCTAGTGTAGCCTCAGCCTTAAAGTACCGTTTATATGGTCTGCATTATTTAATGTCGTCATATTTTCAATGGAGTTATTTGCTGGTTTAATATTCGTGTTTAGAATACGTATTTTCAAGGGTGTTTCTGAAATTGTAATTGTGGTTTTGTCGTAGATTCTTTCTTAATATGGAATTAAAGCGGACATTTAAGTGATCACAATTACATTACAACTCTAGGAGAATCTCCGAATTGTAATACGTTTTTTGTTTTGAACCTGGGAATTTTTTGCTTACTGAGATATTGAACGTCATAATTCCAAAATGATTGTTCGATACTTTTTCAAAGTTAAGTTTTAAATGTTTTATGTAAACCCCCATCACCCACGATCTGATTTACATTTTTGTGCGTTATGCTACCGGAGTCTTTACGCATCAGTAAATAAAATACAAAATTTTAATTGACTCTATCCATACTTGACGCATATTATTATGAGATGAGTCTTTTCACACCTCGTATTCCAACTGCGAGACTTTTCACAGACACACCTGTCTCCAGCCCTGTGTAACGAACTAAGTCGTACAAAGCAAAACTCTCAGGACACAGTGCTTCATTTCAATCGAAGTCGGCAGCCTCACGCCTGACGTCGGCAAACGAAGCCAATCGTTGACGTCGCGCCGACAGTTTGAAACTCGAAATTTGTTACTCCGCGCTATTTCCCGGCAATTTAGTAATGTGGGGAAGAACTTGGCTCGCTATTTTTTTTTGTTTGTTGAATAATGGTTATGTTGATTTTTTGTTCTGTTTTTATATGGGAGTGTATGAGAAAAATAAATGGCATTACAATTTTTTTAACGACAACCGGCTGCCGTGCTGCTATTGGCTCGAATCACGTGTGTTTGAAGGTTTCACATAGTTTACTTATTGACTTAGTTCTTTTGTAAGTCTTTCCAGAAGTTATTTTAAAAAATTTGTAAAAAAAAATAAGCTTTTAGCGTAAAATCAATACGTTCCAGGTAGACAGATGCGGCATGAATAATCATGAATCCTTTTAACTAAATCCAATCAGTATGTTGTGTGGAGGTTATGGCCCTTTACTCAAATCGGGTTATCGGGGAGGCCGAAATTAAATCTTGGATATATGTGTAACTATGTATATCATTTACTCGTGATACTTTATATTTTACTAGCGACTGATGTACAAATCTTTAAAAGCTTTGGATTTTTATTTACTAAAATATCTTTATATTAATGAGAATGAAACCGTGTTGTAATCTTTCGCATATCAAAGCTCTAGGGAACAGACAGACAGAAAACTTAATTTTATACTAGGTAAAGACAGCTTCCAACTTCTTTCAATTTGCCGTCCATGAGTCGGCAGTGTGAAATTTACAAAAATATTTGAAGTTAAATCTAGGTAAGATAGGTTTAACAATTTGAAATTGAAATCGTTTATTATGCAAGTAGGATCTTAAAAATCACTTTTACACGTCATATTTTTTATGCTAGTTGGAGCGTTCCACTCCCGACCCGTGGTACAACTGCGATGTCCAACTGGTTGTACTACGGAGAAGTAAATTTACCCATGGTCCAACTCTTTTTTCTGATATTTATGATTATGACCCGTGGCACAACGGTGGAATTATGTCCAACTGGTTGGACCACGGAGATAGGACGATCGTGTAAAACAATTGAACGTCTAAAACAAATGACTATCGTTCTAACTGGACTACCTCTGAGAAGAAACGCCGAAACAATCTCAGGGATCATAGTCTCTTTTAAAGTCCAGACAATGTCAGTTTCTTTGTGCAACAAACTATGCAGAATAACATTCGGGCCAGCCTTTTGAGGAAGTGCCAGTAACAGTTTGGGTAAACCTGCCTCAAAAAGCACCGTGAGCTCAACTTAAATCTAAAGGAGCTCCACAAACCGATACCACATTACTTAAGCGTGAAAGCGTAAAAATCATCTATGCTCAGAAAATCCGCATTTATAAGAGAATTTATTACATTTAAACATGGTTTATTTATCCATATTACCTATTGTGTTACAGATTTCACATAATAGAATAAAAGGATAAAAGAACAATCTTTTCTCCTTCACTGAAACTGGGAAAATAAGTCGAGATAGCATGATACCAATAGGGTATTACACTGTATAAGAGAAATAATCTGAAAATATATTATTGAGATAGCTTATGCAAAAAGCAGCCGAACAGTGTTAGTTTTAGTTCATAAAACTAGAAAATATTTTTTTAAATTCAATTCAAAGTTTTCAGTTTTTTTTATCTGTTCTTGAACACACCGAAATACAGACCACAGACAGTGCCAGCTGTCGACTGTCAACAGTGTCAACTAGACGTCACTATTTGTTTTATTTATAACCTCCTAATACGATCTTTATTATAAAAATATACTTTTTCATGGAAGTTATTGTGAAAGATATTTTAGATGGCTAAAGCACATAGGTACTTACATCAAAGTGATATTTACTAAAGTACAAACGGGTTTTTATGGTGTAATAGGTTGAATACTCTTCCCACAACTTTTAACTAAGTTTTTCTTAAATTTGAATCAGTTAACACTAGATTCACAATTATTCCGATGTTTTCACACTTGTGTTCTTGCATTCCGGAACGCACACCAACGGTAAGTCGAACAGTAACTAATTTTTTAGATAAAAACAATAATAATGATGTAAAATATCACAGCGCATTTGTTTATTTACACGACGTGAGGACGTCATATCGCCAAAGCAAAACCACGCCCACGGCGTTTTCCGTTTTTGGCAATTTCCGCGCGAAACTTGAAAATACAATTTTTAAAAGCGTTTTTAGGGTACTTAGCGTTTAAATAAAAATTTAGGATTTTTTTTAGTGGTTTCTTAGTACTGTAGGAGTTATTTGAACAACTTTAAAAAAAAGAGTGTAATACCCTATTATTTTCTTCGAAGTGATCTCAACGCTCACTACGTTTTCAACAAACATCCCGTTTTTTTTTTTGTAGAAAGCTACTAGAACAAGTCGAATCTTTGCCAACATCTGTGAATATGACTACATTATCCTATGAGGCTATGAACGCTAGACCCAATCCAATAAGTCGAGTTCCCGTAAGTCAAAAAGGACTATAAAATGATTCCAACAGATTTCCTAGAACCATTCTAGACCGAGCCAGAAGTAAAGCATTAAATTATTTCAGCTAGACTAGACATGCATAAAATATGCGGCAGACAATGACCTTAATATCAGAACAGTATTGTAAAAGAAGAATTGATTTGTTTTTGGGTTAAGCTCGTAATAGCTCGTAGGTATTTTATACTTACAAAGCAATTAATTTTTTTCCGATGACATAAAGTTATTTGTGGTTTTACAGTTTATTTCTAAGAATTTAGCTGCAGCTGTAGATATTTATTATCTTTGTAACATGCAACAAGTGATTATATAAACACTAGCTTTTGCCCGCGACTTCGTCCGCGTGGAATAATAGTCCCCGTTCCCGAGGGATTTCCGGGATGAAAAGTATCCTTTGTCCTTTCTCGGGTCCCAGACTATATCTGTACTAAATTTCATTCAAATTGGTTCAGTGGTTTAGGCGTGAAGAAGAGACAGACAGACAGAAAGACAGACAGACAGACAGACAGAGTTACTTTCGCATTTATAATATAAAGTACGGAAAAGTACGGATTTGTTGTTAAAATACTCCATTCTTTTCGGCTGAACTAAAATCCTGTTGAACCCACTTACACTTATATAAAATCCCGTTAGAACCGTCAGTGGAACTTTCTAGTGGTCCTAAAGGGCAACGTTGTGGCCTCTAACCAATATCACCGCCTCTGCTACATTAAGCAACAAATAACTAAAACACATTATTTCTTATAGAAACGTAACAATCCTTTCTTATCACCATTCCGCTATACGAATCCGAAACGTGTTCGCTCTTCAAGCGACTCTTGAACCAGAAAAATCATTTAAGGCTCGAAAACTTTCTATCAAAATGTGTTTCCACGTCATTGGAGCTTCTTCGCTGTACTGAACTGTTCTGTGTGTGAAAGATTTTTAGAGTTTAGGAAATATTGTTGATTAGTTGTTTGTCTATATTGAGATAAGATTGAAAGATAACGTGGTAATGTAGATATATTTTGTTTTCATCACGAGACTCAAAGGACTGACACGCGTACCGTCTTCTGGTCATGAGTGAAGTATGCAAATGGTTGGTGTACGTGTGTTTGTGTTCGATTTGTCGGACTTGTGTATCTGTATGGGCGTAAATCCTGTTTAACAACTTGTATTTGGACCTACTAAGCTTCACAGCTTTTTAGTGTAGAATTACTTTCGTCGTTTCTAATCGCTTTTTTTCGTTTTGGGACAAGCTATCCCACCACACTATTCCTAGTCCTCCAAGGCTATTCAAACAACATAAAAATGCTGCCACAGTACATAATATTATAACTTTCGCATTTATAATATTAGTATGCAATAAAGTATTTGTAGTGTATCTAGTGACGTTAGGTCAGGCTGACAAATACATGTGTGTTTTCACACCATATCTCCCTATCTTTGATGGCTGTGACACATGCCATCAAATGGATTAGGTGAGTGCTGTTTTAATCAATATTACCTTCTGGTGCATCGTTCTTGTTTCTCACTGTATTATCCTTACTTAGCGAAAACAGCGCTGTCTTGCTTTCACGCCAAAACTAGAAAACCGATTTAAATGAAATTTGTTATAGTGATAGCCCATACATAGCCTGAGAAAGGACTTAGGAGTTTTATCCCAAAACTCCCACGGCAACGGAAACTACAAGAAAACCGCGGAGGATAGCTAGTAAATAATAATCGCTGCTAGAAACCCTTAGCAAGTGCTTTGGGTAATAAACATTTCTGTTACTGTGTCACATTGGTCAAAATACACCGCGCGACAGCCGGCTGTCGCGCTTTTGTCATATATTTTCTAGAAATAAGCGGAATTTGCGAAGAGCTTAAAACTTTTGTTCAAAATACAATTGCGTAATGCGTAGTACATGCTTTGGCTTATCTATGACCCCGTCTCTGTCCTGCTTTTGTAAGTTAACCGTTGTGTGACAGTGATAGGAATAATGGTAAGCCAAATCACCAACCTCAGCGTCAATGCAGGTTTAGCTTAATATACATATCGGTACTGCACCTATATACCTATGTATATTACATACACATACCTACAGTGTATGTGGGTATTATTAAATCACATCTAAACGCAATGACTAGATCGTTTCACCAGAATATCTCGTTTTAACGTAATTGGAAGCTGTTAGTTGTGAACGTAGTGTGAAATAGGAATACATCTGCATGGAGTAGGCGATGACTGCGTTTCGTCTGATAGCCTTATCAACTAACAATCGCTGGTTATTGAGGATAATAGCTCACAACTACACCTTGACGAACAGCCTTCTTCTTTGCATGCGTTATGAAGATTCATTAGCCTCATCATCATCATTGTATGGCCTTTGGATAAAATTACGTAATTTCCTATTCCTCAGTTGACATTTAGAAATTTTACAAGTTCTTGTGTTTTGATTAACTCGAGGAAAGAAATAATTTAATATTTATTTTGGGAATCAAATATTTTTTGATTCTCAAAATAAAAATATTTTAATATTAATTGAAATGAAGCTCAATAAATTTGCCCTCGTTGGTTTTTTTCCAAGAGCAAGGAGACCGCAAATCTCAGAATTTTAATTAGGCTTCGTCCGCTAAAAGGGTATTTTTAAAAGAATTTCTTCATAATATGCCAATATAAAATTATCTCGAGATTTTTTTTCAAGATGTCAGTGTTTCCCTCGATATATTTTCATTAAGCGGGCGTCGAGTGGCGGGACGCCCGGCCGCTAATTTATTGCATCGCCCTAATACGGAATTTAATAAGGTGCGACTTGAAAATATTCCGCCTTTTTATTCCGTAAATATTGTCCCCATAATGTTAATTAATTGAGCTATTCTGTTTCAAATAATTGAACACATTGTTGTTGTCTATTATCTCAGAGTCGCTCGAGTGCTTACCATTTTTCAGGATTCATTTATTATTCTGAAAAATGGTACACATAATACTGTAATTTTGAGTTTCTCGTGTTCGCATTCTACTTAGTGGACGTTGCATACCTACATTTTGCACATAATATTGTCAAATAAAATAATTCTACACGTCAAATACGAGCCAAGTTTTCTCATGCGATGAATATTAATGAAAATTATTCCTTCCTATTTTATAAGTTCACGACTCAGTAAATACACGATTTTGTTTACTTAGAACTGTACAAAGTACAAAGACGCACTGAACTGTAACTTTTCAAGGGGACTAAGAATTATTTGAGTTTTACTCTAATTCCTTTACCCTGTATTATGTAATAAAATATCGTGAGTTGCGGCAAAGGAAATACCGATTCAATATTACTAAAGCAGACGTATCAATTTCAACCATTTTGTTTTCTGACGTTGCAAAAATTTCACACACTCAACGCTTTTTAGATTGGATCGCGATCGTCCGTAGAGAATTCAATTCATAAATAAATATGGCGTCCGTCTGCCGCCATCTTGGCGGGAGCTGGGCCACAGAAGTGTTGCGTGAGGGGCATGCCAACGCGCCCTGCCTTGCTGCTAGAAAATTTAATACAACCTATAAATAAATCAGTGTCAAAAGGGTCCAGACCAGGACCTACGGTAATTAAGTGAAAACTAGCAAACGAAATCAGTTCGACAGTTTAAAGCCAGGCAAACTAAGCCAGGAAAAGTTTGTGCTTGGACGAACCATCAATTATGAATGTTAGGTTATTTCAGTGTTAATGTTGACGTATAAGAAAGGAAATACTAGGAACGAAAGTTGGAATGAAAATCAATAGAACTGTTCGTGTTAATCATCTGTGCGTGACTAAGGCTAAGGCCTGCCATTGACTCGAAAACAAAATTAATTACTGCGAAAAAACATTTAAAAATATTTTAGTAACTGTATTGTTTATGGGAAATGGTGCTTTTACGCCGCCGCCACTGCCAATCGGTTTTGGGAAGGTAAATAAATCTGTTTCGAGAACAATAGTGTCTAAATAAATCAAATATCAGGAAATATGGCTCTTTCGACATCGTAAAAAGCGAGAAAGCGATATTATTCTATAACTTGCAAATCACGAAAATTGCAGTTAATCAGAAAAGCTTTTCAGTTGCTATTCATACGGGACAATGGTATCAATATAACGTAGTTTGGACAAAAGCCTGTGTAAACATCACCCAAATACCATTGTCCTATTGATTTTAAACTCCACAGTAAACAAACTGAACTCGCGGGTCGTACAAGGTAGCAATTATTTGCGCCCAATACAAAATAAGTAACGATTGTGAATGAATATCAATTCCATAACAGTGAAATGAAACATTTTACTTCTAACATTACAATAATTCAGTCGCTCTTTAAACCTAAATCAGTTGATAAATTGAGTTTGGTTAAGAAAAAATTCTGCCTTTGTGCCTCAAAAGTCGATAATCCGTAATACGTTTATAAACAAATTAGCGAACAATGGGAGGCAATCAATATTGGACGCAGAAAACTGACTGCGGTTATCAATTCCGAAGTTTCATTTGCAGCTCCTGTGGTGGCTTGGAGGGAGAAATTAAATGATTTCTCTGTAAGCGATCACACGGATAATTCCATTAGTCGTCTCCTTCACTTAAACATGGACCACAGATTTCAATTGCAACGTTTCTTGAGATCAAAATTCGATTAAATTGAATTACGTTGAAGTTTCAGATTTCGGTTGTGAGACAAGTATCTATTTTGTAATTAAAAGTGAATTCGATAGGGTTTGCTTACAAATGATGTTCTTACTTATGTACTGCGTTTCTTACTTGCTTTCTTACTGCGTTGTTGCTATTTTTTTAATCTCTGTTCGGAAAAAAGTATGAAAAAGTCGTCCATGAAAACATTTCAACTTGGTTTCGCGTTTTCTTCCAATAGTCGGCTTCTTGTAAAAACAATAATTTTATCGTTAGCCAGATCGAAGCTCGGACATCGTCCAATAACTTCTAGTGGGTATGTTATGACATTCCCGAGAATTCTTATTATCTCCGGAAAAGCTCTTTTTGAACTTTCGCCAGGAAAAATAAATGGATACTCGTAGTAAAAATTCAAGAAGACAGTAAACTAAGGTTTGATGTTACGTCAGTCTTTTTGTTACAGAAAGTACAACCTTCGTATTAATGCTTTCAATGTTAGAGATAGCCTCGAGAAGAACAACTACTGTAGCAATTTTTGCCTCAAGACTCTTCTGGAACATGAGACATATCATTTTTGAAAAGCAACGCATTGCGATACCCCTGGCGCGTATGTGCAGCCGACAGTGACTACTTAACAACAGGCAGTTAGCTTGTTAGCCATCCAATAACATAAATAAATACAATAAACTTTTTTTAAAGGACGAAAAGCAGGTATTCCCTGGTATTCCAAACATCTAATACAATGTTTTAAAAAAAAAATCAGCAAGTCTAACCCTAATTTTCGAGAATAAGTCCTACTGGCTACAGAGGCGTCTACGTCATACGCTTGGTGTACACCTGGCTTGCAGCTTACACACAACTATGAAAATCTGTCGACGGAGTGGCAACATCGAACACGCCACGTCATGCAGCCTCCGTGGACCACACGCCTTATTTTGAGATCAATCTTATAAGTGCCATCATAGATCTGTTTAAGTTTTTGGAGAGCTCCATAGTCAAAGCCTACTTACAAGGCTCTGAAAAAAAAACGGTTGTATTCTGTCCATTACGTATTTTCAGATTCGCTGGCGTAAAGCAAGGCGTGAAGTGGCTCTATCGCACAGTATTGGCTCGTGCTTATATCTTATCGTGTCTAAACGCGGACACAAAGGGCGTTCCGCAGCTTTTGTCGTATCAAATTGGCCACTCGAGCGTTATCATCATACATTTTATACGCGAAATTGGTAAACGTGGAATATCTTTGGCATTCAGCTTTGTTGTGTATACTTTTTACTAAGTTACATATATGGTAATTCTGAGATAGTGTGTACTCATACAATGTTTTTGTCGACGCAATGGTTTAGTTAAGGATGTGATTGATTGTCGTCCACCAACTTTTTGAAATAAAGCATATTGATTTAGCCTTTGGATTTTTTTTGACGAGCAACCTCAGAGGTGAAGGTGACGACACAACCCTTCAACTACTGCAAAAATACCGCTACATTTTGTACAGAGGTTAAATAGTGAGCTATTTAGCTGTGAATCGTGGGTTCGACCGGTGGAACATTTTTAATTTAAAAAAAAATTTGTGAAGCAGAGGAGTCAAGGTCAATATAAATATACGTTACTTAGCACGTACTTTGGAAAAGCTATTTTTTTGCTATTATCTATCAACAGCAGTTTGACAATTGTGCGACATCGAAAGGTGTAATCCTTACACTAAGCACGTGCTTAGTAACGCAGATGGTGCTAATTTATTTTGTTCGTAACGGTTACATGTTACATGGTTATACTCAAACAGTTAACGTTTTGTTTTGCACGATTTGTGCGTGGGCGTTCTCCTTCGGGAAATCACGGCATGACAGCCACCTGTTTAATAGGAAGCTTTAAGTTACGCCAATTCTATCGCTACTCATGGCTATTGCCCGGGACTTAGTCCAGTCCAGGACTGTCGCTGGTATCGCTGGCGCGTACGTAGTCACAGATTTAAAAGTAACCTAGCGCTTCTTTGTGGTTTAAGCCTTTTCTGAATAAAAATAAACTGAATTGGTTTAGTGATTTAGTCGTGATAATGTAACAAATATACAGACAGTGTGAGAAACTTTCGCATCTATCCATACTAATATTATAAATGGGAAAGTGTGTCTGTCTGTCTGTCTGTCTGTCTGTCTGTCTGTTTGTCTTTCTTTCACGGCAAAACGGAGCGAAGGATTGACGTGATTTTTTAAGTGGAGATAGTTTAAGGGATGGAGAGTAACATAGGCTACTTTTTGTCTCTTTCTAACACGAGCGAAGCCGCGGGCAGAAGCTAGTAATATTAATATGTCGGAGGATGTGGGGCAATCTAGTTTATCAAACTGTGCCATCGCTGCAAATTAATTAATGTTGTATTGACATATTTATTATTTGACCAATTTTGTCCTGAATTTAGCCCTTCATAACAAGCTTTCTTTGTTTCTTTCATGTTCCTGTAAACCAGGCCGCACACCTGCGCAACACGCAACATTGCAACACGAATCGCACATTTACCTCGCCAAAATTGTTGCCCTGCAATTGTTCGCAACAAATGTATTGTATACGCCCGCCATAAATGTGGCCTTATTTGTGTGCAGGCCCGTAAACAAAATATACGAGGGCGATAAATGTGGCGCCACATTTACCGAGATGCAAATATATGTCTGATGTGCCGCCTGCTTTATGCGACAGTCAAATTCGAGTATTACATCAGTGAATGAGAAGAAACCCAGCACTACAGCCACTAACCTGTAATGATGCAATATGTAACATTGCACTCACCGGTGACGCGAATAATGTAACTTTTGTGAATTCATGACACAAATTATAACAGCCGCAAGCATTAACACCGCCTGTGTACCGGTGTGCATAAAGTGTAAAAAAATTAATGAAGAACTCAATATGAACTCAATGCACCGCACCTTTCACCACCCCTCTCACTGACACCCGTCCTCGCACTGACAATTTGACCTGGCACATCGTGATTCTAGATGCACCTTTTCCCGTGAATGCTCGCATTGTGGAATGAATGTCCACTTACCATCAGGCAGGCCGTATACTTCTTCGCCTCAGCAGTAACAATCTGCTCAAAATCGAATCTTGGCTAGTCACAAAATTGGGAAACTAACTTAATTGTTTTGATCATGTAAACGATGTTTCGAAGAGCTTTTTCTACATAGAAACACTTTTAGGATCACTAAAATGGTTATTATGTTCCCAGTCTATGCCTCTGTGTCAGCAAAACTTGATTTGCGGCCCCTGAACACGCCATGACTAAAAATTGCAAGGAAGTTTTTTTTTAATTTTATTTATCGCACTGCAGCCTTCATTGTTGTTGATATATCGTTTAGTTTTTGTGCAATGCTCTAGAGTGCTCGTTGTTTCACTGAATGTTTACTGACGTTAGAGAATCGTAAATATCTGGTGAAACCAGAAAACGTAACACGCAAATATGAAGAAACTGGCATACCCATTAAATGTGTTATTTAAAATGATTTGATTATTAAAAATGTTTTGTCTCTGCATCACTTTAAGGTAGACTGGCAGGAAATGCCTAAGGCGTTAAGTCCGCCTTGGAGCTTGCTGTACATAAAGTAAAATAAATAAAAATGGTTTGCCCAATAACTTACAATAAATATGTATGACTATAAGACTAGATAGATGTGACTCACAAGACGTATATTCAAAACGTGACGAAACCCGAAGATATGAAAACTTGACATGATAATATAGTAACTTTCAGAGCCTATAGCTGCATATCGTACTACATTATGCCCACCTGACCTATTTCCTCGGGCCGGCCTGACCCTTTAATAGTATGAAAGGCCGCTGCAAATTGTCAATCCAACATTTCCGAGCAAACTATGAAACGAAATGAATTTAACTTAAAACGTTTATAAAACGTCCAGGACAGACAACAAAGAAAATTTAAAAAACAGACTAAGGAATAATTATAAAGTTAAATTAAAAATATTAAAATAAAATAGTTTTGATGTTATTTTTCCAGTATTACAAGACTGAATCTACCGAGATGAAGCTAAAGTTTGTGTTATTGCAATTTGAATGCGGTGTATGAAAGTTGTAGCTTTAGACTTGCAAGGAGCTCTCATATGGTCGTTCCCGTTGGGAAATTAAAACTGCAGTTAATAAAGGTCTCTGTGGTCCGCAGTCATTAAAAATGTTTGCTTACCAGACTAACGAAGTTCGGAAAATTGTTAGATATTGTCAGGAGAGAAGCGACTGGAGGACACAATTGAAGGTTTGCAATATCCACACAATGTTTAAATTGGAAAAAATGTTCTGACGGTGTGTAGTTTATTGGGAGACGTTAACTAATTTTGATTGCAAAACATTTTCTTTGACTTAAGTTAAATTGTAGTTTTTGGTCTTTCTTCTCCAAACAATAGGACCGTTTAGAAGTGGTAATTAGATTTTATTTTGAGAATAGGCTATAATTTTGGCGTACTTTGAAAAATCTTAAACTTTCTTTTATTAATTACGTCATCATGCTTCATAAACTATGACACGATTCATACTTCCCTTCGCCTTTTTACTTTTATGCAAGAAGATTGAATAAATAAATAAATTCTGTTTATAAAAGCATTACGATTCTTTTATCTCCTGAATCCACCTTGCACTATGCACAATCACACAGACATTTCGCACTCGACTCCGTGCACTAAGTACGTTTAGTGTTAGTTACCTCTACCAGACACTTCCCCCACTGTCTGGTTCTTTGACCTTGCTAAAACTACCTCACGACCAATGCAACTATCACGACCCTATTCCGACGGAATAAGAACTGTTTTCGTGGTTACCGCTCCGCTCCAAAACCCTGCGTGCTTCTTTTAAGCCGGTCCTAAATCTTTAAACGCGTCCTATGAATATTTTACTATCTACATCTCTTATCGTTAAAATGTTTATTGGTATATTTGTGTTTGCTTGTAACCGGGGCGGTGTATAAAATTGAGAGCCACGGTTATGTTTTATTTAATATTAAATCGTTAACTTCGTTGTTTGCGCAGTGTGAGGTATTTTTTCAGGTAGGTTGTGGATGAACTGAAATTAGATACAAAGCGATGTTACAAAGTCAAAGTCAAATCATTTATTTCCATTAGGCCAAAAAAGGCACTTTGAAACGTCATACTTATAAACAAAAGTGAATCTACCGCACAACAACAATGTATGTGGGTAAAAAAAAACATGTTTTTTTTCTTTGGGTTCTACCATAAAGGTTCCTATTACTAAGACTCCGATGTCTGTATGTCTGTCACAGGGCTGTAACTTTTGAAAGCTAACAAATATTCAAATGAAGTTACAAATATTTAAAAATATTGTTAACTGCATCACATCACACAAATATAAATTTTCCCTTAACACAGTACCATGCAAAATATGTTAGTTTCATATAAATTATGATATGTATCCGTCATAACATTGGTATGCGCAACTGTGGCGATGAGCGCAAGATAAGATTTATTGTATAAGCAAATATTATACAATTATGTAGTTTCTCCAAGTTTATGAGCTGAATTTATTACACAACTGTTTGGTACTATCTTAACACGACAGGACTTTATAGGCTATTCAGCTGATAATGGGAACACTAATTGAAAACGTACTACGATTTTTACAATTTATCATTTTCTCTATCCGCAACATAAACTTTATTTCAGTAAAAAAAAAGACTAAAAATGACACTAAAAACGTTTTAATGCCGTCGTAACAATTCATTTTAACACACGCTGAAACAATTTCATAAGGCCATGTGCGGCTTCTTTCATATAAAAGTAAATCTCCTAAGTTAATCGCTCAGGTCGTCGAACACTTAATGAAGTGGGCTGCCGCTTTATGTGTACCCTTAAGGGGGCGAACTACGTACGATAACGACCGAATCCGTCCGAACTCAATCGAAGTTCGTAACCTTAAACCGAAGATATAAAGTCCACTTTTGTTAAGTCTTTTAATGGCGTAGGCGCAGTTCTCTGAATGTGTGTCACAAGCATGGGTTCGTACCGTGTCGATTGTAAATAGAGCTATAGTGTAATGCCCTTTCACTCCATTGACATGAAAATGACAAGGACGGGCGCTATTTATAAAGCGATTATAAATGTCAAATGTTTGCCATTCTGACGTACTGTCCATAGTCTACTGCTTTTCGCCAGGTTAAATATAAGTCCGTGGGGATACTGTTAGCATTCAGAGTTATTGTTTAAAATACACATTCACATGTTACCTGCTGTAATAAAACAATTTGATTGTCAAATGTTTTGATCGTCGCCATTTTGTCCCCCTACAGGGCAGTTAATTGATGTTTGAATGGGTGTCCCGTGTTCCATGTTCGGCACTTGATATCCAGTTGAAATTCAGGGGTAAATGACAACAATTATTTATTTATAGCATCATAATTTCTAATTACTTGTTGAACGTTATCTAGAACGTAATTTCACGGTGTATTTTTAGACAATCTCTCTTTTTTATCAGATTTTGGTGTGATAAATACCGTTGAAGACAGTTTTATTATATAACTACGTGTCCCCCGCGGTTTCTCTCGTATTGTTTTTGGTATTTGGTGACTGCTTCACTCCTGTGGGTCTTAACCGGCTGTTATATAGCTTATGTATTATTCTTATGTATAAGCTATATTACTGTAGAGTTTCAGCGCAATACTTTTATTAGTTTTTGCGTGAAGGAGTTACAAACCACAATCTGTACAAAATTTTACATTTGTGACACTAATATGATAGTAACACCAAGATTCAAGATATACACATTTACCGTATATTTTAAAACAGTATTTAGTTAAACAGTTTTCTTCAAACTCGGAAATATTCAAGCTTATTCTAGTGCGAAATTTCCAGCTTCTGAGATAATTTAAAGTTTCTCCGTGAATTTTAAATACGGTATCAGCAAGTTCATTACAGTATCGTAAATTGGCTCTAGATAATGACTAGGAGTTTCAATCACTGTCCTGATATTTAATACTTCTTCATTGAAGTCTTAATTAACGAGTTTAAAACAACTTTAATTATTAAAAGTTCAGCGTTGTTTACTGGTACCAAAGATATTTTGATTGCTGTTCTGGTATTCCATACCTGTTCTAGTATTCCATGCCTGTTCCTATCCATACTTAATATTATAAATGGGAAAGTGTGTCTGTCTGTATGTTTGTCTTTCTTTCACAACAAAACGGAGCGACGAATTGGCGTGATTTTTTAAGTGGAGATAGTTGAAGGGATGGAGAGTAACATAGGCTACTTTTGTACTCTTTTTAACGCGAGCGAAGCCGAGGGCAGAAGCTAGTACGTAATATGTTTAGGTAACTAATAGAGTCAGGCATTACTCTACGGAAATCCATGATAATTAATCGTTTAATTGTCTCGTGCCTGAGCGGTCTCTAAGCCCTTTGGAGGGACGATACACGTGTCGAGTGTAAACGTACTGGTTAGCACGTGGCGTGTACTGCTCTTCTGCATGTGCATATTTTTTGTGGGCTGCAGTTGCATTGATGAAGGTGGTGATGCAATTTGCATTCTTGATTGTTATTCTGTCAAAATAAAATCTAGATATGTATTATGCTAGCTTTCGCGCACGTGGAGGTCGAACTTCATCCAATATTTTACCCCGAATTTCCGAAAATATTTTCTTAATGACTACTCTTAAGAAAGAACACATCTTCCAAGTTTCATGTCTCTAATTCTTTAGGATCAGCGGTTTGGGCTGTGCGCTTATATTTCAACAATCTGTCAGTCAGTCAATCTGTCGCTTTACAATTGTACGTACAATGATTTCGTTAATAGTTCATTTACGTATTTTACTTAACTTTCAAGTTTAATGCTCATGACGACATTATCACAATACGATCCTTTTTCAGTATACACCCCATACAGGGCGTTGACGGCTTTCTTTTTAGCCGCAATTAAATCTCACACGAAGGCTGAATCTGAATTGAAACAACCCGTCAAAAGCTACTACACTAACTTCAAAGTCCTCGTATGACACCGTTATAAAAACCTCATCAATTATCGCAGGATTAATGCACTCTACTGCGCGGTTAGGCTGCGAACACGGCGTAATTAGAGAGTGGCGAACGTCGCACCAGCTTCGTGTTTGGTGTGACGGAGTGTCTAATGAGAAGTAATTGGAACTAGGGCTGGAGATGTTGATGATTTTTTTTTATTAGCGAAGCTGAATGTGTCTGAGGGTTCTTTTTGGGCTTGCTTTATACTCAAGTGCGGCTATAACTTTGTTAATTTTAGAGGGTGCGTATAATATGTTTTTGTATGTAAAGAGTTAAGCCCAAAAAGCTGTTTTAAAGATTGTGCAAAAAAATATTACTATCCTAACATTTCTGTCACTTAGTGCCTTGCAAGGCTTGTATTCTTTGAAACTATTTGTATAAATAAAGTCTTTATTAGACAAAAAAAAAAGAGGATCTTTATCACGTACTTACTATTAAAAATACCATTCTAGTTTAAGGACAGCGTAGTGCCTAATCCTCCCATTCCTTTTTGAAGAAAAGGTGGTAAATCGCTTCGGTATTAGAGTTATTAGGGTTCGGGTGAAATCCATACTAGTCCATACTAATATTATAAATGGGAAAGTGTGTCTGTCTGTATGTTTGTCTTTTTTTCACGGCAAAACGGAGCGACGAATTGACGTGATTTTTTAAGTGGAGATAGTTGTAGGGTTGGAGAGTAACATAGGCGGTTTTTGTCTTATTCTAACGCGAGCGAAGCCGCGGGTAAAAGCTAGTGGGTTATACTTTATACAAATAAAATCTTTGAGCTTTGATTTGATTGTTTGTTTGTTTAGCGTAAAATGAACGACATCACTTAGTGACATAAATAGACCTAGCAACATAATAATAATAATAAATATCCTGGGACATCTTACACACGGCTATCTGATCCCAAGCTAAGCAGAGCTTGTGTTATGGTAATCAGACAACTGATATACATACTTATATAATTTTTAAATACATACATATTATAGATAAATAACACTCAGACACAGAACAAACAATTATGCTCGTCACACAAAGTTTGTCCTGGGTGGGAATCAAACATTATATCTAAATAGAGTAAATAGATTAAGATTTGTATTTAAAAAAGTCTATTTGGGTAGAAATAGTAAAAAAAACACTAAAATATGAACTAAAACAAGTGGAAAAGCGTCCTAAATATCACAAGCGTTCAAAATAACAAGATATTACATCGCAATACATTACATTCTTACGTCAAATTACCTTTAACCATTTTCTCCGCACTAAATATTTTCATGAAGCATGTGGTTCATTCTGGTCGCTGTAATACTTCGTTATTAGGTCATGTCAGAAGCTCGCAGATATTACTAGGCCACGTTATGAACCTAGACTACACAATAGCTATGACGTCAGTGACATGTAGGGAATCACCATGTTGATATAAATAGTGAGTATTTAGAAAGGGAAAAGCGCTGGTAAATGTTTGTGTGGCTTATGTCTAGATGTGGACGCTTATAGGCTGATGATGATTAGGGGTTGATTTTTCAATCATCAGTAAACTGCTATCCGAGGAATAAATAAGTATGACGATTTGACATATTTTTTATACAAAAGCTGTCAAAACGTCTAACATATCTTTATATATATAATTCTGCTGTGCGTGTGTATGTCATTGAAGTCCTCCTAAACGGCTTGACCGATTTGAATGAATTTTTCTGTATGCGTTTGAGTGGCGCCCTGGATGGTTTAGATTCACAAATCAGCCCGGACGATAGCGCTAATTGCTTGAAAAAGCATGTGATCTCGGAAACGACCCTAACGATTTCGCTGAAATTTGATATGTGGGGGTTTTCGGGGACGAGAAATCGATCTAGCTCAGTCTTATGTCTGGGGAAGCGCATGTTTTCGAGTTTTAAGTTAAAATGTTTGGCGCCCAACGAAGTGGGCACGGGCCAGCTAATTCTTTAGATAAAAGTTATCTGGCGATCGAAAAATCCGCCCTAAGAATGGCGTTTTTTGACTCGAATTGGTTTGAGTAAAATGTAGTTTAGCTTTTGGTTAAATTTAGTACGATCTCAACACATTTTTATTATACGTCTAGCTGTTTTACCCGCGTAGTTCCCGTGGGGTTTTTGGAACTAAAACAATCCTATGTCTTTTAGTATTTTAGCGTGAAAGCGAGACAGAGTCACGTTCGCATTTATAATATTAGTGTGGATTAAGAAAAACTCCTGCAAGTTATTGAGACTATTCTCTAATAGCTATTAACTTTTTATAATTATTTTTGTTTTTCTTTGCAGACAGGTAAATTTTTATCTTTTTTCGTATTTTTTCGGCTTTTATAAGGTCAGCTTACATAACTGATGAAAATTTCAATCCGTGGTGTACCTGTAATTCCTAAACAAGTTCAACAGTAGCAACTGTTGAATTTAATCTCTGGAATTATCGTAGGTTTATTGTGATAGGCTGATACCAATAATAAAAATAAGTTTGAGTTAGATGATATACATAAGTAAATAAATAAATAGATATATTAATTAAACCACTGATCTTAAACTATAGATCGTTATTGACATTTTGATACATAGTCAAAGTTTACACTATTTCGAACACTGATAAACACAGAAGTTTTCGCTATAAACCACCTGCGTCCGAAAATCCTATACATTATAATCTGTTGCAAAAGCCGATGTCAACGAAAATGATTGGTTGCCCAAATTCTGACCAGCCAATGCCAAAGTTTGCATTTAACATTTCGATGACCAAGCGACAGCTGGCTGTCGGGCTGCTCTTGTCTTTCTAAACTCTTTTGCAAAAAAAACGGGCACTTTAGATTTTTTTCTCTTCTTCAATGAAGAAGAATAAGAAATAGGTTTTATTAATTTGACGATGTATTGGCATGTTATTTGAAGCATCCTGGCATGATTCTTTACGTTCCAAATTTAAAATTAATAAAAGAAAAATAATGATTATTGTGGATTATTCTAAAATTGCTTTACTAATGGCGCGAATTGCTGAAACGATTTTTAACTGATTACGATATTTTAAAACTTTTTGGATATTTTCTGCAAATTAAACAATTTAATCTTTCTTTTTACATTAAATACCACTTTTTGATATGAGTGATAAAGCGATAAGGGCCGGTAAAATTATAGCCCTACTTGAAGAAGGTTATTCGCAAACTTACGTGTCTCAGCGGCTAAATGTGAGTCGTTCAACTGTCCAGAGGACTTGGCAACGGTATCAAGAGACCGGTTCGGTCGAAAGAAGACCCGGTTCGGGAAGAAAACGATGCACAGAACCAAGAGATGACCGCTTTTTGGTGAGTCAGGCGTTGCGGAATCGTAAAGCGTCAAGTGTGGACCTGAAGAAGAGCCTTGAAGAAGTAAGAGGAGTAGAAGTTAGCTTGTGGACGGTCAGGAGGAGGCTTTTGGCTGCCAATATCAGGAGTTACCGCCCAGCTCGGGGCCCTAAATTACTCCGTGAGCACCGTGTTGCTCGACTTCAGTTTGCTCGGAACTGTGCTTCATGGACTCTGGAGGACTGGAATAAAGTATTGTTTTCTGATGAAGCTAGAATCTCTGTGTGGAGAGGACCGACGCCGGCGAGTGCTGCGAAGACCACGGGAACGCTATGCGGAAGTGTGTTTCGAAGAAATCACTCCTTATGGCGGAGGCTCCGTTATGTTTTGGGCAGCAATTAATTCGACGGAGCGTACGGAGTTAGTTTTTATAGAAAATGGAACATTAAATGCACACCGGTACATAATGGAAGTCCTAATTCCATATGCACAACCCACATTGACTGCACTTGGGGAAGATTCCATTTTCATGGACGACAATGCCCGCCCGCACCGTTCTGGCGACGTGGAAGCGTACATGCAAGAAGCTGGGATCCGTCGTTTAGATTGGCCAGCTCGAAGTCCTGACCTCAATCCAATTGAACATGTCTTGGATGTTCTAAAGAGTCGGGTAAGATCAGTGCAACCTGCTCCACAAAACACGAGGGAGCTAAAAAGAGTCATTGCAGAAGAGTGGGAACGTATTTCTCAAAACGTTATTAAAAATATCGTGGAAAGCATGCCCAGAAGGATTCAAGCTGTGATTTTGGCAAGAGGAAGTCACACTTGTTATTAGGTTTTTACATTTGTAACTTTATTTAATTAAAAAAAGTAAAAAATAAATCTTGTCTTCATTGCCTACCACTTCTTATATTGCTTGGGCGTGTACATCGGTTTTAAAGAATCCATCGCTTTTTTTTTTCTTTTAATTGCCCGAATTCATTTCACGCGCATTAATTTACACGATTATAAGTATACAGACTACGTCAAAGAAATAAATTTCATTTAATTGACTCAAATCGACCTTAGAACGTAAATTTCCGTAGGTGCCCGTTTTTTTTGCAAAAGAGTGTATTATGATCGAAGGATTAAAATACCATGTGCCCCGTCTGGACAAAGACTTGATCTATAAAGTAAGTAGTGACTTAATGTGCTCAGACGTCCATTTTTTTTTCGTTTTCCACGTCAACGAACTCATAACCCAAACTTTATTTTAGCATATCTAGGACGTAACATTATATTTACATATTATGAACTCCATTTACTTTCTAGACAGATTTCTTAGATGACATTATTATGGAACCTTACTATTTAGATTCGTTATAATAATAACTATGCCAAGAAAAACGTTCCTGAGAATTGAGCTATCTTTAATAAGGGATAGGCTGGGTTGTAGTCCTAAAGAAGTCTTTATCTTACAAAGCTGCTTATTATTGTGTTTTCTCATGACACAATGGAAAAGCCATTACCAGAAATGTTTCATAGTGAGATTACGGGATAACAAATGTATTAACTGACATTTTTGCTGAAATTCGTTCCCATTTCAGAATAAATAGCAAAGAATTGACACAACCAGCGAGGTTAATTTAATTTGTGAATAAACAATAATGAAATAAATACTGATCTATTTGAATTATGTAGTTATTTTAGTACCATACTTAAAAGTCAAGAAACTTTAAAATATGTTCAAGATAAGTACATTTCGTAGTAAGAGCCGTATTAAATTCTCAACTTGAAAATAGAATGTACATGCAACGTATAAAAATAATATTTCAGATATTTACGATCTAATAAAACAGTATTCCATTATAATATGAATGTGGTATCGGATAGGATCGGTGCAGGAACGTTTCGAGCGGTCGTCGGCCCGGCGCCGTGCCCATCGATCCCTGCCTTAATGTTTACTATCGCAAATACCCAGTGCATTGGTCTTTGATCAAGAGAAAGAAGTATAGACACTATTAGATTATGATACTGCAGAACTTGGAATCGATTTAATAATCAAGCATTAGCTGGTCCACGTCTGATGTTACGGTCTACAGCACCACAAAGCAATCGATTTCCCCAAAGCTGTTTATGTTGCATTTATTTATTTAAAAACTTTATGTACAAACACCGTACAAAGGCGGACTTAATGCCTTAGGCATTTTCTGCCAGTCTACCAAACCAAGTCAGTGCATTTCAAAGTCAACAGATCCCTTTGAAGATCTGAATCCAAGAAAAACTGTTTAATAAATCGAGGGAATACTGTCGTGTTGCACATTTTCTAAATGCAAATGAAGTAGTGGATGATACCATCGCTATCGCAGCGGTTCGCTAGGGCCGCGGTCGAGGGCGGCCGGTCGGCGCCTGACATCGATTCCGCGTACGTTGTTGTTTAGATTCCCAACAGATAAGTAGTGTCTGGGTATCTGGAATGTATAGGGAAAAGGAGCGAAGGAAAAGGGTGACATAGCTAGCATGTTTGTATTTGAACTGGTTACAAGTGATGCTGCGGTGAATATGTAGATTTAGGTGTTTATTTGAGAAGAAAGGGATTGGGTAGCAGACACTATCAACCAAGTAAGCTATCAAATACAAGACACAGTTTCTCTAAAAAAACCTTTGTCTTCGCCATAAAAACATTGCTTTGAAATTAATTCAATTGAGTTGTAGAATAAGTGACTTCAAAGTTTCTTATTGGCTTACAAAGTCTTAAAACGTAAACCGCGTTTCACACACGTTTTGACATGTCATAAAGAGTAAGCTCCCTGTTGAAACCAACCAGAAGCTGTTATCACGTGTATAGCACTACTAGAAAGTTACGATCATTTTAAAGGCGGTTTAACTGTCGCTTTGTATCCAGCGTGTCATTGCGGACGAATACAAATACATTGCGATATGCTGTACATTTTTCAGAACATCTTATAGTAAGTTATTCTTAACTGCCAGCACAGCCATAAACATATTTCAGACCGTTTATTTAGCAACAAATATCATAAATTAAGACTCAATTAAAGTCATATACAGCAAACTGCGAACTCCTTATTCTGGCAGAGTTGGTATCTAAACAGCCAAGTCGCGCAAGTCTCATCTACGACTCGGCCAAGTTTTGCCAGTATCGTCGCCGTCTCGTTCCGTAGTCTGTTATGAATAACAAATTAGGGAATAAACACCGAAGATACAATGCAATTTTGTTCGCTAATGAGTGCATTCGCGATTGTCGTAAAACTTTGCAGATGGGACTTAATTGTTATTTGTCGTAACGAAGTCGTTCATGGTACTGCAAGTTGTGTTTTGGAGATATAAAGGGGATGTGTTTTTCATCTTTTATTCATAAAGTTTTATGCACAAAGATTATATTAAATGTGTTGTATATTACGTTCTGTTTTTGCCGTTTCTTATTTATTTACACCAAGAAATTGCATTCCTTATTCATCAAGAAATAGCTTTCACCAACCTAAAATTTCACCAAGAATTACTTATTTTCTAAGCCACACAATCCTCTTACAGTCCTAACTGCAGCGAGATCTCATAATATTGTAAACAGTCCTAGATTTATAGGATTTTCAGGCGAGTCAGTCCGTGTAATTTCATCGTCCGACGCCCTCGACCGGCTGAGCAGTCTAAGGCGATAGTTTTTAGCGCTTCACTTGCTCAAATGCTCACTCGATACGGCCATACGAATCAAAAAGATGGTAGAATATATGCTTCATTTTACGCTTGGTCACTGGTGAATATATGGAAGATATTTTTTTGAATTGAGAGATATATTATATTCATGATATTGCCGTCTAGAAATATATGAATGACGATGTGGGAACAAAGACGCATGATGTGTGTTGTATGTGTTTTCGAAAACGTCTGGGATGATGTAGAAATCTGTTACCTTGCCGAATAATAGTTCTAATTTAACATTTTACACATTTCTATGACCTCAGAAGTAAATACTAATTTGATTAGTTTGTTAAGTACATATTGTATAGTAGTTACAGGTACGCATTAGATAAATCTGTGCACATATAGCTTACAATTCAGTTAATATGTTTAAATTAACCACACAAACTCACACATGGAAATTGATCCAATTTCAATATAAATGGTATTCGTGTTATTAGGTTTCACGAAAACTAATATCGAATTCAGTAATTACTTTAACATTTGAACTAATGATTGAAGCGCCGAATTAAATCGAAATTAGCATTCCATTCGAATTTTATTGGTTTCAAAACGCTGAAAAACCGTTAAAGTACGTGAAGCGGAACTTCATGTTCGAAAGTTTCAAGAGTCGTACTATCCGTGACTAGAATGATTGTATCGATTCCGGCGTAAGACTCGATTATTCGCTTAGTCGATTCTTTATGTCTTCAGTACACTTTCACAGACGTTGCTGTAAAGTTGATAACAAAATCTAAAAGAATTGAGCTGCCAATTTGTTGCCAATATTTCTGTTTGAGTTAGTCAGTGAGCTTGATGTTCAGGTGATTACCTGATTTCATTTAAAAAAGTGAGATCGAACTTTCGGAAATTTTCAACCGAGGATTTACTTGAAATTACGTAAACGTCAATCCCAAAGGCAAACTTCTTTCGGTAACCAATACATATAGGTAGAGTACCTGCCTATTTCAGGTTTGTGTACTGAAGGTTTTCGTGATAGCAACATGTATGGCTAAATTTTATTTAAAATTTCAAGGTTTATTTTCCAGTGTTCCGTTTTATTAATTAAATATTTGTTTTCATTTCGAATTGTTGTATCGGTTTGAGTTTTGTTAGCTGATGAAAATATGTTATTGGATGGAGTTACCAGGCTGCCATAAGGCCCAGGAGGGTTCAGTTCAAACCCTTTGGGTGCGGAATCCTGACAACTGTATGAAATATGACGAGCCGCAAAATATCCTTACTTATTAACGATTATGTTACGACTGAGTTTTTATTGTTACTCTGGTTTTGAGACGGGTTTTTGTGCGGAAGCGGGAGTTTAGATTTTCTCGTTTTAGCTTTTTTGTAGTTGAATTTGCATAGGTTTCGTTTGATAAATGCATGAACTTTTTTTTATAATTTTAATAAAACACTGATAATCATCGAGTATAGTTACAACACTTCAATAATTTTAAGCTGTATTTTAAAACTTTGTTATTTCATTATATCATATAAAATCTACTACGCAGATTTAACATTACGCTCAAAATTTAAACCGTAAAACTTATCACGTTTGAAGATTGAAACTTCCATTCTACAAAATTTTTAAGCCTAGGCGTAATAAGAGCACTAAAACAAAGATAAAACGTTAAATGAACCGTACGCCGCTACAACACCCGGCACTCGGCGACCGACCATAACTCATTGTCATTATATTCACAAAAACGGATTTTATCAACTACCTTTCGCCTGCGGTTTTTCAAACCATTAAAATTACGCGAAACATTAGTTTTAGTCAACTGTAAATTATGCCAGCGACTCCCAAACTTACAACTTTCATACAATCTGTTTTCTATAAATAGTCTGTTAGACACGATTTATGGCTTAACTGTAATACTGAATCAGTTGGTTTTTAGACAGTTCGCAGAGTCGTAAAAGAGATATAGACTAGATTTTACATCATATTATCAACATTATTACTACTCCGCAAAATGCTCAAATAATATAAATTGATAATCTTACGTCATTTAAATAATATAGGCAGGCTCTAGTGAAGCATATACTTTTGTATATTAAAATTGACGTGTCAATTAAACGTTTTCCACGTAAAATTATATTGGGAAGTACTAGTAGTGCTACGATTTGTATATACAAAGTCATGAATATTTGAATAATTCATGACATCTGCAAATTCTCATTTGCAAAAATTGTGGGGTCAATAAACGTCAGTGACACAGTCAATTTTTGTGTTAATAACTTTTTTGTTGAGATGTTGGCAATACTGTGGAGTATTCCAATATAAAATATAATATGTCTGTCACTTACTCCACCCTCAGAATTCACTTGCTTCTGTTTGTGATCTGTAGATAGGAATACAAATAGCCATCGTTATTTATCGGAAGTGCTCGGCAATTCTCGGAATAAGATGAAAACTGTGACAAAATGTCTGACGCGCGGCATGTCAGGTGTCAAATTAATAATGGAAATACAAATAGAAATATGTTTTAGCAGTTATTTACTTAAATTAAAATTTCAAATGATTGCAATCAATATAAAAAGCCGCAACGATTACTTAAAACTAATATTCTTTACGTCACTAATAGGTACACCATAAATCCAATATTTGCCACTACTCGAGCAATTAAAAACGAAATTGAAAAGCAACAGCAATGAGATTAAAATATAATTTAACAAAAAGCTTTATTCATTAAGCCGTAGTGAAGCATAACGAAGAGCGAGTTTTTTTCTTTCAAAATGAAACATTTCAAAAGACTGCGACCTACTGCAGTTCATTATTATGGGAGAACAGCTGGGAAAATCCAACAGACAAAGGACATGTAAAAATTAAAAGCTGTACTACGGTCTAGAAATGTCAAGGGGACAAAGAGTCCGGCTCGAAGGACCAGTAAACAAACGTTTAGAAGTTTCGAGCCGATTCCGATACTCTTTTAGCAGATATATTACAGTGAAGTTTTATTTTGACCGTATTTTGTTTTTCCATTGATACTTACTATCTGTTAAAATGTAATAACAACCGCCCGTTGCTCCACAGCAGGGAATGGCATGTTCTTGACGGAAAATTGATCACGATGCTTGCACAAGACGGAATGGCAATTTCAGACTTACCTATATTAATTTTAGGTGCATGTTGCTTGACAATGTTTTCCTTAATCGGTTTACTTGCCCCATATCAAACTTGCAACCTAAATTAGAGGAGCAGGTTAGCTTGACATTTATTTATTAAAAACAACGCTTAAGTCGTACTACATATTATAAATGTAAAAATTGTTAGGATGGCTGGTAGTTTGTTACTCCTTCACACAAAAACTTCTAATCAGATTTTGATAAAACCTTACAAACATATAGCTCATACATCAGAAAAACGAATAGGATACGTAATAACACGCTATGATCCATGGGAGCGGAGCAGAAACGAAAAAAATTACGCGAATGAATCTGCAGGTGTCAACTACTTATATATAATTTAATTATTTGTTTGTAATAACTGCTGATCGAATAGTTACTATAATTACAATACCAGTCCGTCTGGAAAGTTTGCGATAGTCTAAAGTCGAGCCGTTGAGTGTGAGTTTGTTGTTCAAGAGAATATCGTCTCCTCACCTTTACACTTCTAACAATAGAGTGCTATTAAAATTGTGTTATAAGAAACAATATATAATTACAGTATTAGAATTAATAGAGTGTTCTCAGAACGAACTCAATATTATTAAATATTTAATTAATTGAAAGTATTAACCTTCGAATACACGTGATTTGAGACACAATAGAAAGACAATAGCAGCCCGACAACTGGCTGTCGGTTGGTCGCTGAAAGGTTATGACTCGCTACTTTTTATTGTTCACAATGCGTATTTTTTCGCATATTGCAGCATTTTTTTACCATACTAACGTTATTCGTCAATAACAAAAGTAAAATGCAAAAAGAATACGCTACTCAAAACGGCGAAATATATCAAAGCGATCACGTACCGAACACGCATACATAAAATATTTTTAACGATACGGCCGTTTTTCAGCCGAACTAGATTTCATAGTTATTGATCACGACACGTCATACATTTTGTAGCTTTTTTTTTCTAAAAACGCTGTTGCCTACCTAACTTTTATGGCCACACATTCATCTAGTTTAGGATTCCGACACATTGTTACCTGCGCCAAAAACGTTTAAGCTGTCGCACGGAATTCCGTGTAAACGCGAAATATACGAGTATGTGTCTTGTCTCTTGTAAACTCGCCGCGATTGCAAAGACCATAGTAATATCGTTGTGTTTTTAAATTGGTTTAAGTATGTAAATTTGTTTTGATTGTTGGTTTTGTGGAAACTGTGGCCAATATAAATAAATATCTTGGGACAAATCACACACGGCCATCTGATCCCAAACTAATCAGAACGTGTACAGTGTACTATAGTAACCAGACAACTGATAAACATACTTATATAATTTATAAATACATGCATAGATAAATTACACCCAGTGACACATACTTTGGCTTTGCTATCCTCTGTCTCTATTACACCTTTGTAGTTTGATAGAAGTGCGAGGGTGGCAGAAATATTACTAACCCGAAGCATTTGCTAAGAAGCAGCATTTACTTTTCTTGGCGTAATGCTTTATTATTAGTCTCATTCCATGAGCTGCGGTTTCTTTTATCTTATATTATTTTTCTTTTGGAAACTTTCAAACTGATGGTCTTTAGGGATAAGGCAAGAGTGTGTGTGATCCTGTCTCCCCTTTGCTAAACGTGTTAGAGTGTATCCCTTGGGAAACAGTAAGGGAGCTCCCTTGCACCTCGCTATGTCTTAAGATGCTCCTAAAAAATGGTAAAAACGATATAAACTCATACTTCTATCCTAATATTATAAATGCGAAATGAACTTTTTTGTCTCGCTTTCGCGTCAAAACTACTTAACCAATTTAAATGAAATTTGGTACAGATGTAGTCCCTAGCCTGAGAAGGGACAAAGAATAGTTTTTCTACGCGATTTAAACCACGGGAGTAGCTAGTAGCTAGTAGTAGAGATAAATAAACTAATCCATTACTTTAGACTTCTTACAAAAAAACTATTTCGGCCCTCAAATAAGACTTCAATAATGGACCTCACGAGGTCTGCTCCAATTTTTTTCTATCTCATTCCAATCGGCTTAAAATTGGGAACATCTTATATTATTAGTAAATACGTGAAAGGCGTAAAAGTCTGGCCCTTTGAGAGTTATGACGGCCTTGGTGACAAAGAGGTCCCCGTTGTGTTGATTTACCATATTTTAAAATCTATATAAATACAGAAAAATTAAGTGTCTGTAAAACAGAAACTTCATTTTTTTTTTATTTGTACTAAATACATATGTCAACTTATTTATTTTTGCCTTTCTGTTTGTTTCTAGTTATCTGGAAACGGCTAGATCCATTTCACTGACAGATAGCTGATGAAAGAGAGATTCTATGCAGAAAATAATAAAAAAATATTCGAAATCCATGCTGACAAACTCGCAGTCTACAGCTAGCTTTTACTATTCTGGACAAACTGGTTGATTAATACATATCCTGAGTAAATACACTTGAATGTTACCCATCATTACACGACTGCCCAAAAAAAGGAGTGTTATGTTTTCAAGATTCATGTATGTATGTATGTATGTATGTATGTATGTATGTGAGTTTCTTTATTCCACCATAACTTCTTAATGCCTGAACCGATTTAGATGTATGATGTATCGTTACAATCCGTACATAGTTCCGAGTAACATAGGCTAGTAAAAATTTGGAAATTCAACCCCTGTGTGTGTAAAATAGGGGATGAAAGTTTGAACGAAAATCTGTCGTTATTGATTGGAGTAAGTTACTGGAAACTTGGTGTTTACCATTTTGGATGGAGATAAAAATTTAGAAATTCAACCCCTATGTGTGTAAAATGGGGGATGAAAATTTGAATGAAAATCTGTCATTATTGACCTGAAACTTGGTGTTTACCATTTTGGACGGAGATAGAAATTTAGAAATTCAGCCCCTATGTGTGGGAAATAGGGGATGAAAGTTTGAACCAAAATCTGTCATTATTGAAGTTAGTGACTGGGTATTTGGTGCTTAACTTTTCGGACGAAAATAAAAAAATAATGTTTTTTTCAACCCTTAATGGGGTAAAATATGGGTGGATGAGTATAATACCGTTATGACTCACGAGCTTTCGAAAACAAGTCGAATGTACGAAGTGAAGGCAGTGGATACTTCTGTAGAAGCCAAAACTTACGGACAGCGGCCGAATCCGGAGTTTATACCTTCCGATCCCAATAAAACTGGAGGTATCGTCGAATTTTTGAAGACTGGTATCAGATCTAGAGTAATGTTAAGAAAAAATATTATCGTTTGACACGGTTTAGTAAACGGTGCTATGGGAATCGTTAGAAAATTTGAATGGCCATCACTACGACGTGATCAACTCGAATCTGGAGAATTACCACAAGCCGTGTTCGTTGAATTCGACTATAAAACGATACGTGGAAATACCATCGGGCTTGGTGTCAAAATTGAAGCTAATACAGTCGAATTCGACGCATTAAGGGGTCACGGCAAAGTTGAGCGGCGCATGCTACCACTAATATTATGTTGGGCCGTGACAGTTGTAGTACTTACGGTCTTTTATTTTATCATTTTATGTGATTCTCCTTGTTTTTAATAGTATTTCTAATTAGTTATAACATTCTGAAAAGAAATAATTTATTTGTAAACAACGTTTGACACTTTTTCACTAGACATTTGTCAATCATTCTATTTGTTTTCTTTATAGGTGGAGGTTGGTTTGTCTTCGTGAAGTTTGCATACGTTTTTATAGACCTGTCCGCCTAATTTTGTTAATGGCACCCTCATTTTCTTTACTATTTCAAATTTTTGATTCAAAACATTGCGTTCCTAACAAAGTGTTCGAAAAGAGTCTTCTTTATCGATATTTTTGCAGAGGGAAGTGAGTCTTGTGCCGGCATCGAAAGAAGGAGTAACTGGGAGGTCTAGAAGTGAACCCTCTCATATATTATTGCAGAACCTCTGAGTGACGTTTAAACATCTAAGTGAACCGGCCTCTCTCTTGGGTTCACCTCCCAGTTTACTCCTGCACGCGCTTCTGCGTTATCTATTTCTAGCCTCCAGCCTCAGCTACCGAGCTACCGAGGTACCTGCTCAGCCTTCGGCGTCAATTGCCGAGGGCCCTGCTCAGCCTCCGGCCTCCGCCGCCGAGGCCCCTGCTCAGCCTCCGGCGTCTGCTACCGAGGCGACTACTCCGCCTCCGGCATCTGCTGCCAAGGCGCCTACTCTGCCTCCGGCCTGCGTAGTCGGGGCACCTACTCTGCCTCCAGCCTCCGCTGTCGAGGCGTCTACTCTGCCTCCGGCCTGCGTAGTCGGGGCACCTACCCTGCCTCCAGCCTTCGCTGTCGAGGCGCCTACTCCGCCTCCGGCCTCTACTGCCGAGGCGCCTACTCTGCCTCCGGCCTGCATAGTCGGGGCACCTACTCTGCCTCCAGCCTCCGCTGTCGAGGCGTCTACTCTGCCTCCGGCCTGCATAGTCGGGGCATCTACTCTGCCTCCGGCCTGCGTAGTCGGGGCACCTACCCTGCCTCCAGCCTCCGCTGTCGAGGCGCCTACTCCGCCTCCGGCCTCTACTGCCGAGGCGCCTACTCTGCCTCCAGCCTCCGCTGTCGAGGGGCCTACTCTGCCTCCGGCCTGCGTAGTCGGGGTGCCTGCTCTGCCTCCAGCCAGCGTAGTCGAGGCGCCTACTCTGCCTCCGGCCTCCGGCCTCCGTTGCCGAGGCGCTTACCCTGCCTCGTGACGACGTGAAGCACCTCCGAATCCTGGTTTTTAACATCCTCTCCTATTTATTTTAAATCCTACGAGTTTGGGCCAAAGTGTAGGGTGATCAGGTACTCTCATTGCTATAATTTTAAATATACAGGGTGTCCCACGGCTATGCCACATGGAGGGAAAGTACCTTAAATTTTGTAGATAGAACATTTTACTGAAAGGAGACATTATATGAATTTTAAAAATAATTTAAATTGCATTCATAGATTTTTAAATAATTAAATGGTTGGGCCGGGAATCGAACTTGTTCCACGAGGAAAAATAATCACCCTGTTATTTAATCATACCGATCGAAAGGTTTCATCATAAGGATTATTTTTTGCTAAATAACATAGTGTCACAAATAAAAGGAAGACCGTGAATTTTAACATTTAGTGTAAAATTTTGTTCTGAAAAGTTAAAAGCTTACATTGCCGTAAGGACATACAATTGACAATCATAACTACTTATTACTAATAATCTACCCACTTGAGTAGTAAACATCAGTTAAATACAAAAATATCCACCACAAAAAGACCAAAAAATCGTCAGGGAACGAAATAATCAAAAGTTATCACTTTGTATTCAAGAAGAAGTGACTACTTTTGAGCATTTGAAAAATTGACTAATTTTTTATTAAAAGTGTTAAAATTCATGGTCTTTCTTTTATTTTTGACACTATGTTATTTAGCAAAAAATAATCCTTGTGATGAAGCCTTTCGATCAGTAGGATAAAACTACAGGCTGATTAATTTTCTCGAGTAACAGGTTCGATTCCCGGTTCAACTATGTTATTAATTAAATATCTATGAATGCAGTTTAAAATGTTTTTAAAATTCAAATAATGTCTTCTTTCAGTAAAATGTTCTATCTACAATATTTAAGGTACTTTCCCTCCATGTGGCATTGCCGTGGGACACCCTGTATATCTGTTCTTTTCATAACTGTTTATTTTCTTTTCCTAACCTTCTGTTCGTCTGGGACTCCAGTTCCCTAAGGTTCTGGTTTCCTAGACGAACCTACCTGTGTGATTGTTTCCCTGGGCCTCTACAACCCAGGATAACGTTACATTTTGGCGCCCAACTTATTGAACCCTCCTCTCCCTCCTCTCTAAATTCTAAATTACACTTACACAAGTTTCCCTGCTATTTGGTTACTTACTTGGATTTCTAAATTTATTTCCTACCTCTTCTAAAATTCTACCTCTCTATTCCTCTTTGAAGACCTTACCTACACTTGGCCCTCACTATTTAACTGCAATACTTAAAATTTAAATTTTATTTTTCGTATAATTTGTATTTAATTGTCTAATCTGTTTTACTAATATTTTTTAGCTGAATTTTCTACTTTGCTAATAACTTTGCTATCTATTGTGAACTAATTTTTGTACTAATTACTGTTTACTAATATTTTCTTTTCGACACAATGGCTCATTCTCGTGTGATAGATTACAAACTTTCCTCTTCCTCTAATAATCCTCTACCTCTAATAATACTCCTCCTTATAGGTCCATAAATATCATTTATTCTTTATATCATCATCTATTTTATTCTACAAGTTTTGACTTCAGTCTTTCGGCTATATTTTGGCAATTTTGTTTACTTTCTTCTTCTTTTCTTTTCTCTTTTTCTCTTATTTCTTCTATCTCTTCTTTCTTAGCACTCTGCAATAAGAGTACCTATTGTTAATGAGTGTGGCTGTTACTTAAGGTCTACCCCTTAAGGAACCCTATAATTACTTAAGGCCCTACCCCTTAAGTAATTTTTATCTACTTGAGGCTCTACTCCTCTTGTAGGTAATCTCCTATTTACTTGAGGCTCTACCCCTCTTGTATGTAATCTTCTATTTACTTGAGGCTCTACCCCTCTTGTATGTAATCTTCTATTTACTTGAGGCTCTACCCCTCTTGTAGGTAATCTATTATATTATGCTTGAGGCTCTACCCCTCGGGTAACTACTATTGTCTTTCTTTACTTGAGGCCCTACCCCTCGAGTAATCTATTTCTATTTTTTCTTCTTTCTCTATTGGGTTTTCATATAGAGCGGTTGACTACTCTTTAAATAAGCCTTATGGTCAAGAGCGGTTGACAACTCTTTAAATAAGCCCTATGGTCAGAGCGGATGACAACTCTATAAATAAGCCTTTTGGTCAGGAGCGGATGACAACTCTTTAAATAAGCCTTATAGTCATATTGTTATCTTTTGAAACATCTTCTCTGGAGTACGCGTCATTGAATGTGAACCGTACCCCTTCCTATGCTTGTCTGACGTATGTTTGCTGATGAATGATTGGAAATTTTGTGTGTGGTGATTTTGTTTCCTCTAAATTTAACAAAAATTTTCTCTGAAGTCGAAAATTTTCCGGGGTTGTTGGGGTAATGTAGTACTTACGGTCTTTTATTTTATCATTTTATGTGATTCTCCTTGTTTTTAATAGTATTTCTAATTAGTTATAACATTCTGAAAAGAAATAATTTATTTGTAAACAACGTTTGACACTTTTTCACTAGACATTTGTCAATCATTCTATTTGTTTTCTTTATAGGTGGAGGTTGGTTTGTCTTCGTGAAGTTTGCATACGTTTTTATAGACCTGTCCGCCTAATTTTGTTAATGGCACCCTCATTTTCTTTACTATTTCAAATTTTTGATTCAAAACATTGCGTTCCTAACAAAGTGTTCGAAAAGAGTCTTCTTTATCGATATTTTTGCAGAGGGAAGTGAGTCTTGTGCCGGCATCGAAAGAAGGAGTAACTGGGAGGTCTAGAAGTGAACCCTCTCATATATTATTGCAGAACCTCTGAGTGACGTTTAAACATCTAAGTGAACCGGCCTCTCTCTTGGGTTCACCTCCCAGTTTACTCCTGCACGCGCTTCTGCGTTATCTATTTCTAGCCTCCAGCCTCAGCTACCGAGCTACCGAGGTACCTGCTCAGCCTTCGGCGTCAATTGCCGAGGGCCCTGCTCAGCCTCCGGCCTCCGCCGCCGAGGCCCCTGCTCAGCCTCCGGCGTCTGCTACCGAGGCGACTACTCCGCCTCCGGCATCTGCTGCCAAGGCGCCTACTCTGCCTCCGGCCTGCGTAGTCGGGGCACCTACTCTGCCTCCAGCCTCCGCTGTCGAGGCGTCTACTCTGCCTCCGGCCTGCGTAGTCGGGGCACCTACCCTGCCTCCAGCCTTCGCTGTCGAGGCGCCTACTCCGCCTCCGGCCTCTACTGCCGAGGCGCCTACTCTGCCTCCGGCCTGCATAGTCGGGGCACCTACTCTGCCTCCAGCCTCCGCTGTCGAGGCGTCTACTCTGCCTCCGGCCTGCATAGTCGGGGCATCTACTCTGCCTCCGGCCTGCGTAGTCGGGGCACCTACCCTGCCTCCAGCCTCCGCTGTCGAGGCGCCTACTCCGCCTCCGGCCTCTACTGCCGAGGCGCCTACTCTGCCTCCAGCCTCCGCTGTCGAGGGGCCTACTCTGCCTCCGGCCTGCGTAGTCGGGGTGCCTGCTCTGCCTCCAGCCAGCGTAGTCGAGGCGCCTACTCTGCCTCCGGCCTCCGGCCTCCGTTGCCGAGGCGCTTACCCTGCCTCGTGACGACGTGAAGCACCTCCGAATCCTGGTTTTTAACATCCTCTCCTATTTATTTTAAATCCTACGAGTTTGGGCCAAAGTGTAGGGTGATCAGGTACTCTCATTGCTATAATTTTAAATACATATCTGTTCTTTTCATAACTGTTTATTTTCTTTTCCTAACCTTCTGTTCGTCTGGGACTCCAGTTCCCTAAGGTTCTGGTTTCCTAGACGAACCTACCTGTGTGATTGTTTCCCTGGGCCTCTACAACCCAGGGTAACGTTACACAGTTCACAAACTACAAGGGACGACACTGGATAAAGCCGCCGTGGATCTAGGCCCTAAAATTTTTGCCAAGGACCAAGCTTATGTCGCGCTTAGTCGCGTGAGGCAGCTAGATGGTTTGGCAATCAGTGTTCTAGATCCAAGTAAGCTTCTCCACAAGTCACACGACAAAAAGTCTCTCGATGAACTACATCGCCTCAGAAAGCTTTAAGAGCGCGGCGACCGATTATTTTCCATACAAACGTAATACCAAAATCATTTGCAGTTCGACCATATTTCCATCATATTATGATGATGTCTGTTGATTTTTTTTTTAATTACCTAGTATAAAGTTTAAACGAAATTGCATTTCGTACAGTTTTACAGCTTAAATGGCATGTTTTCTTAACTACAACCAAGGTATTTCCATTGTTATAGATATAGGTAATTGTTGTTATGGCAATTTGTAACTTCCGTCTGTGCTTCCGTCTTAAACAATAGAGTCGAAATTCGAATGGAGTCGAGAGCTTACCTTCGTATTCGAGAAATAATATTTTTTATTTCTAATGAAACCGTTATTTCAGACTGAATAGGCCCATAGATAAATACCGTAACCTAACACACAAGTAATACATTTGTGTTAGTAATAAAACTTAAATCTATGTTAGTAGCACTTCACGTTGTTGCACTAGTCTTTGTGCACTCCGGTGAAACTTGTCCGCAGAAGCGTCGGAACGCCATATTCTGTGGCCAAAAGCTACTTTAGAACCCTACGAAGCGACTACATTGTTCTAGAAACGTCTTTCTCGGGAATATTTCTGGCTCAGAGTATAAAAGCATTGCCCCGACCGGAAGAAACTCAATTGTCTGGTTAAGCAGCAATAAACAGCGGTAGAGCTGAACTGCGAGATGAAAATGCCATAAAAAGAAGAAACTCAGTGTGTTTTTGATACCGACACAAATGACACAAGAAACATGTAATAATCATTGTGATAAGTGACATAGGTACTCTGACAACCTTTGCAAAATTTTAACGGATTTTAATATGTAAGATACATCATGATTAGTTACTGTCGTGGTGCTAAATTGTTATTGTTTGTAGTTAATAAAAAAATCTACTTGTAAACCGACATTTGATTATCCACGAAGTAACAATATTAAAGGAACGTATCACTAAAAGGTACAAAATAAAAATAAATAATTAAAAAAATTTAAAAACACGACTGCCATGACAAAAAGAACTAAAAGGCAAAAAACAAGATTTTCATCCAAAACTACTTGATTAACAAAACTAAAAATTTCGTAGCAGTCGGGGGACCTTTCCGCAGTATTTGAGTATTCCGCAAGGTGGTCCCCCGACTGCGACGAAAATTTTAGTTTTGTTAATCAAGTAGTTTTGGATGAAAATCTTGTTTTTTGCCTTTTAGTTCTTTTTGTCATGGCAGTCGTGTTTTTAAATTTTTTTAATTATTTATTTTTTTTGACAAATTCTGATACAATCTTCAGTTGTTTAATGATGTGTGTAAACGTCTTCCATGTTCAAGATATATCTAGTTAATGACCTTGACCTTGTATGTTAATTTGACTTATTAAATTACGTATTCAACTAATTACCACATGTCTGGAAGGTGACACAATGACAGTCTTAGTGCCTTGTACGAACCGTTATTATTACGCCAAGTTTATTATAAAACTTTTGAATAAAGTTCACGATACCAAAGTTGGCAAAGAAAATTGAGGCAGATTCATCAAGGCAGTATTAATGTACTTTTAGAACATTCTAATCTTGATCTAAACTTTAGGTTCTGTTTTTGACAGATACATTAAGAAAATAAATTTAAGAAAAAACAACGTAGCACTAGATATCTAGATATTAAACAAGTCTCTGTCCACTGTTCCCGAAAAGCGAGTTACATTTTTCTGCACACTATTTTCTTTTACGAATATTATAACTTACCTATCGGAAAACGAGAATGATACGACTATGCGAATCCATCCCCTAACGCAGGGTGAGGCGCATGCGCGAGACATCGGCGCGCCACCCGACGCAGTTCGTCCTCAGGCGTCGTCACCGCTGCCCGTAGCACCGACTACGCGCGTAGCACCGTAGCGCTGGCGTAGCGTGTAGTACCCCGCACCTGCAGTGACGTTTCGTTGCGTTCCCGATAACGTGTACGAAATATTGCGTGTGATTAACAACGTGATAAGCAGCAGTGATAACAACATATGGACATAGTGCAATGATTTACGTATAGTGGTGACTGGCTACGGCTATTTGGCTACTTGTGATTGTCAGATAAGCTCGGGATTTTAGTCGCTTCGTTTGTGATGTAAGTTGATACTTTATTTGATACAAGTGGTTGTCCTTTGTTTATGTATATTTCCTTGTTTACGTTGTTCTACATAATACTTTTGATCTTTAAAAGTTTATTCGTTCTTTCTCTACTTGTTTTTACGTTTTTGAATGTCAGAAACTTCTATATCTATCTTAGTTTCATATCGAAATGTTTTTGAGAAATCGATATAAATACGATGACAAGCCGTGACGTCTTTATGACTTGTCTTTGTTACTTTACCTTTGTGTTTGTAATAATAAAAAGTTATATAAGCGACAAAAGTACCCGTAATTGTTAAAATATTCAAGCAAATGGTAAGGAATAGCACAATGTTTAGGATTAGAACGGATTACATATTCAAGAGAATTTAAATGTTCTGTAACTAAGTAGGGTTTCAAGTTCACTGGGATATATGTATGTACATCCATTCGAAATTACGTCCAGGATTACGTAAACAGGCCTTTTCTTTTCAGACTTGGCTTATATTTCATATAAGCTATTATGCGTTATGTCTTCTTCGTACAATGACTCATGTTAAGCGTAGTTTTGCGAAGATATTATTGCAGACTTGCCTACAAAAATATAGGAATTCTTAAAGAAATATATAACGACAGCTAACAAAACACTGCAGTGGCCGAGCGTTGACGTCTGCGGTGGAAGTATGAAAACTTGCTGCGGTGATATTTATAATCGGCCGAGAAACTTTGTACCGGTTTTATTTCACCTGTGATATTTTGTGACGACGTCGCATGTGAGGGTTAATTCGCCGCTTGATAATTATTCCGTTATTACGTGTTTTAAGTGTATTACGTTGTTTAGGTAAATTACTTATTTATATTCAAATAATATTAATATTCATGTTTAATAAAACATGAATATTAATATTATTTGAATCTTACTTATTTTGTAGTGGATTAGGTATTCAATTACTAAGTAACACTTTGTTGTAATTGCAGCATTGTAATAATAACAAGGAATCTCCCTAGGAAATCTGGAAAATCCCATTTAAATCTCATTGGATATTGATAGAAGCACGGAAAAGTTCCGACCCAACTATCGAAAAACACTAAAGCGATGAGTCATCTTATTCCCCGGACGTTTCTTTCCCCAGAACGAATTGGTATAAAATTGCAGGGGGATGAATCATGCGTGCCGGAGACAATTCGATAATTAGTTCAAATAATCACCCCAGCGCGGGGGAGTAATCTGAGATCATGAATGGAATATGTGGGGTGGAGCTACCCTTATTGTGACGTAAACATGAACCGTTCACTGGATGAGTCAACTTATTGTTGAATAAAAATTGTTATGTTACACGTTATCGTGTATGTATGCATATATATGCGTTTCACTGTGAAAATGTTTGATAGGCGGACAGTTACTTAGGCAATTATAACCTTAGTATAGATAAGTATGCATAAAGGAAACCGTCGACTTTTAGACTCGAAGGAATGGCAATGGATTGATTTAAGTTTATTATTTATTCAGCGCTACACAGCTTCCGCAATCATTCGTTCTCTTTGATAGCGAACCCACGATTTCAGAACCCGCGATTTAAAATCCAAACAAAGCCTAACCCTGCTTTTGTATCGGACCCATTCTTATACACTGACAGATTACGTTAAGCCTTAACCCAGTAGAAAAGTAACCCGATTCGTTTCAGAGTATAAAAACATTTTGGCCTTCACAACCCGAAAATACTGAAGTTTTTGTCACGCACGCATTTACTGCTTTTCCAAATCGACCAGCCAAACATTGATTTATGTGGGTAACATCAACAAAAATAACTCAGTAATTGTCGGATCAAGGTCGTTCAATGTCGTATCCAGTACGTATACTTCTATGCTTAGCAGGCTTAATTTTGTCGACGTGCCGTGTTTCTATACACAAAGGGAGTATAATAAATCAATTACCAACTGGGCCTGAGTACGTTGCATATGTATGTGCGTTTGGGCTGCGATTTTGCGCCTGATTTATGCGTATGGCAGAAGCCTTCTCGTGGTCGCGATTTGAGACGGCCCTCAAGGCTGTTACTGCTGTACTTATGAGAGTCGTCTTGTTATTTTCCTTATCTTGTTTACGTTAGCGATTTATATTGACAACAGAACAGAAAGAAATATAGAACAAAATGGGTCTACAGATATTTGTTATTAGTCTGATTGTTTGTGTATGTGTGAGAGCACTAAGAAAAAAAATTCTCAGCATCGTTTTATCTGTTAATAAAATGGCGTCTTTTCCTACATTACTTTTCATAGAACTAGACCTCACTCTTATCTTTTAACAGCCTTGATGTGCTTATACAAAATATTTTGCTCCAAAGTCTTCGTATCTTGAAACTATTATGGAATAGTTTTCCTTTCATGTTACTTAAGGCGTTTTGTTTACACAAGACATAAGAGAGAACAGATAACACAGCTTATTTCCCCAGGCGAGTCCCTGTTGAAGGAAGTATGACAGTGTTTGTCCATCCCGGGCAAGTGCAGTTAATACCGTCGTAACATGATTACGGTCTTGAATCAAAACTTCGTAAAATCCGGTTTTTGACACCATCATCAATTGACGTACTTTTTATGAGCTGTCAAAACGCAATCCTCCAATAGACTTTGTATGCCAATACCTGCTTGTGACGTCACAAGCTAGTAACCCTATTGACTAACTATTTGTTGATTTTAAAGCAATTAAAATCCAATTTTACAGTAAATTAAAAACAAATCCGATGCTTAGGACTAATAAAAAGATAGGTTTTATAAAAAATATGTCTTAGATTTATCGGTTAATAGTGTCAAATACCGTATTGTCTTCCTTTGAACGCTACTCGCTACGGCGTAGCAACGTTATTTTTTTCGTAGCCGCTACGCCAATGCGCCTAAAAAAGTAACAATAGTTCCGCTTATTTCTTCATTTTTTCAACGTGAAGACGTTCTAGAGATATAAAAAGGCTCTTAAACTTTTCAAATTCCTCTCTTTCAAACATTATATGGTACGGAACTGGAACATCTCAAGACTGGCCTTGAGGTCGGCATTGTGCGCGCATAGCAACAGCCTTGGAGCTTGGAGCCCAGCTGTTGAGGCTGAGGCTACATAGTACGTTGTGATGTAACTTGATCAATATGAAGAATCCTTATTAAACAACGTTCGTGACGATTTTCAAAGAATTATTCCTACTTAGTTGTGGTACAAACATGTTTCCTAACGCAATTAAAATAAGGGTTGTTTCAAGGTGTTTCTGGTATCGTTTAAAGCCGGTCGCGTGTTATTTATCATATTACGGTTTCCATTTTCTGTTTTGGTTCAGGAAACAAAGCGACGATTGAACAATGTTATTCGTGAAATTGTTCTGGCTTTGTTTTTGACATCTGAACGTTTATGAGGCTCTAGTTCAAATGTTTTAGACGGATATTTGTTTAGTATTGTACTTTAGTAGTAAACGAGTGATGTCATGAATATAACACTAGCTTGGACCCTCGCCTTATTACGTATCAAGTGATGTCTATCTCATGAAACACAAAACAAGACAAATTATAATATCTGCTGTGTAAATATTTGTTAATTTCTTTTCCCCCTTAAAACTTAATTGAATTACAAACATCTATCAATCTACCCAAAACTTCTAGCCTATATATAATAGTAGTAAAATTAGTGAACCAAATTTAAACAAACAACCTACACGGAAGAACTCCATATTATTCCAATTAATAGTATGTTTCTATAGCAGCCGGTAAATATGGCGTTCGGCTTCGGATGAAGGTAAAACATTAGAATTCTATGAATATCAAGTTACGACATAGCTTGTTTAATAATTTTCCCAGAATGCATGGAGATTCAGCTAAAGGAGTACGAAAACATATTATATGACGCCAAATTCGCGAAAATTCGTTGCAATATCTTCCCCAAATTTTTCAAAACAGTTTCCAATTTATTTTTGTTTTGAATAAGGATTGACAGGCTACCTCCTTGATGGCCCTGTTTGTACTACAAAACTTTGTTTTAATTTTAAATAACAAGACTATTATGAGTGTTTTATTTTAATTATATTTTCCGGCTTCTATTCACAATTTTCACAACCTCTGATGATATAGATGGTCAAATAATGACCAAATTCCCTAGCATATTTGTTAAATAATTATCAACAACCATATTTACCGCTATATCTAGAAACATCAAACACAGCCAGCACTCTTGCATTAAGTGCTCGGCTGGAAATTCTATTAACTCCGTCAGGGGAAAAGAGTGCGAAGAAATGTAACGTTCATTACTATTATTTTTAAATAGCTCCACCGGACTCGGCCCTCTTGCCTCGAGCCATTCGTACCCTGTAATATGTTTCAGCGAAATATTGCTTTAGCAGTTTAAATTCCAGTTTTAATTCAAACCGGAGCAATATACGAAAATTGCCTTTTGTTTCGTGTTGTTGATTTTTCCTTTGCAGCAGTTAATTGAGGGTGATTGAATGCACGCTGTTAACCTTTCAAAATATTGGGCGCCATTGAAGTGGGTACTTGCTAGGGACCACAGACACAGTTATTGTAATTAAAGGCAATGGTTTGTTCTGTGAAATGTATGTAAAAAGAGAACAGTTTAAAGTATAATTTATAGGCTCCATACGTCTAAGTCCAAGTATTAAGAACCCAATTATTACTCATGTGCCAGTCTGACTGATGTCTCCTCTTTTCAACATTAAACTATATACCATTACAGATTACAGAAAACCTAAAAGCACGGTGCCCTTTAGTGTCCGAGTACCACTCACGCTAAGCTGTTTTTTCTTTTCATAAACCTATTATCAATTATGTTAAGGCCTACTCACTGTCAAACCAGATGCGATTGAATGGGAAACTACTGCCTTCAGACCTCTGTCAGTACCTATAATTATCTCTTAAGGTATACGGTACGGTATTGTACCTACCATTGACAGTTTTAGGACTTTGAGGTCAACGACCGATCCTAAATCCCAATTGTACACAACTCCAATTCCGAACTACAACAGATTTTGTTGAGAAATTTCCGATTTCAATTTCAGTTAAGTACTTTCCCTACCTTTAATTTTGAGAGAATATGTATTGAAGGTAAAATGTTTTACTGATGCGAGGATTCTCTAACCACAGGGCGAGACGGTACCTCATAAAGGTAGACAGGTATTGCACGAGCGTGGGTTTAGTGATCGCAATTTCGTTTTATTTTACAGGCGGTCCTTCACGGAATCCAATCCTTAAAAACGAACATTTTTATTGCCAAAAACTTTCTACATTTTGGCTAAAATTGCCACTGGGGAACACTTTGTTCAGGTTAACCTTGTCCTAATTTAGATAAAGCTAGAATTTCTAACTTAATCCAGTTAGTTGATGCAAAATGCAAGTAAGACTTAATACGACATGGTATGCTTAATGAAGCACTCTGCACGAATACGGAATGCATCGAAACAGCTGTGCGCATTGCCGTCTAATATGCTGGGTTCTGTGTTGTGCTTTCTGTGCCTATTAGTCTTGCTTGGAGCGTAACGCCATGTCATTGTAGCAACGTGTGCTTGAACCAAGTCTATTCGAGATTGCTCGTTTAAAATTAAAGTCCGGAATTTCAGCTTACTGTTTAATATGCTACAGTTTCAGCGGTTTAATTGAACTGGCTGCAGTTAGGAACTTTGCTGGAAATCCGTTCGGTTTAATGTCGATAGGTTTTGCCAAAACTATCATGACTATTATATAAAGAAATACTTAAATTCTTCAATAGTGTTAAATCATACATTTCCTACGTTAGTATGTGTATCAGTTGTCTGGTTACCATAACACAAGCTCTGCTTAGCTTGGGATCAGATAGCCGTGTGTGAGTTGTCCGAAGATATTTATTTATTTACATCATTAATTTTTCTCTCTGTTATGATATTGGATCAAGCGATGTAAATAATATCTCACGACAAATTATGTCCCTGCTGGGCGCCAATAGTACTCCACATTTTATTGTTACGTCAGATCGTCCCACTTCATACACAATAAACACACAAAAAATATTAGTATCTTAACTAAATGTACTCAAATTTGTCTAAAATGTAAGATAATTTTAAAAAGCCAGTTCTAAAACAAAGAACTCTACGAACAATAACTTAATACATTCATAAATTCACATCGAGCTGAATTTATCATTTCACTTCCTGCACCGTTCGATTTATCTCTCGATTATGACATAGGTTCAATCGATATATTTATCTCTCGACAACTAATGTCCCTGTTGGGCGCCAGCGGTAGTCCATACTTTATTATTGCGTCAGACCGGCCGCCGGTCAAATGATACATAGTGGCCATTTGTTAAGGCGACAAGTTCGCCAACTTGTTATTGGTGGCCAACAAGTGTTTTGTAAGGAAAGATGTTGATTTTGAGATATATTTTGTAAAGTATATGCTAGTGTGGTGTCGTAAAATAATTGTTTGTACTTCGTCCTTCATACTCCCGGTATTGACGTGGACATTGAGAAAGAATAGCAAGAAACTTCTTGGGTTTTTCATTTTGGTAGTTTTTTATACCTGCCTTATTCATGGTTTCTTTTGCTTTTAGGTTTATATTGCCTGCCTCTTCTTTCGTTTTTACTACCAGCGCTTGCTTGCCTTGCCTTTATCTGAACTTACAAAACTTACGACAGTCCATATCCTCCAACTGCCAAGCTCGTGTGTATCACACTGCGTGTAACACCACGATCGTTAGTACGGTCGTTGACTTCCAGTCTTACAATGCGGGACTGTGTACAACCTATTTCGATTGTGCCCTTATCCGCATAAACGTGTGCCGACTTCCGCCCTATTAGCGCTGGTGACTCGGCGATTCGCTAATGGACGAAATTCCTTTAGCTGGACGTCGTGTTTTTGTTGCGACAAAATCAATTAAAATTGTAGTGTTTTTGTTTAATCGATTCCGTTTGGGTGTGTTAAGGCTCGGCCTCGTTGAATCGACGGACTGTGAGCTTGTGTTTCGTGATAGCATAAATGTTGACTATGTAGCAAAATGGCTTAAGCTTGATGAAAAATAAAAATAAAGAGAGTTGAATAAAACTGTGTTGGAAATCTCATTTATAACATCAAAGCATTAAAGTTTCGTGGCAAACGAACATTCCCACAACAGCACCGGTCTTATAGAAAATGCGAAAAACAAAGTACATTAAAGTTTAAAGACTTCGGAAAACTGTTTTCGATAACACGCGATCCGACCACCCTTTAACCGACCCCGTAATTATGATAATTTAGTTCGTTCGTTGCACTTACGACTTTATTCAATGAATCCTGTTATGCTTTTGCATTTTTGATCGGATACATGAGTCATCAACATAACTTGTAAAATGAGAGGGCTGTAGTGTCGTGGTTTAATTGTATTAACTACTAATAATAATACAGCCAATGAATTGTTTATTGAACCCTGTTTGATAATTGTACTGTGAATTGTTGTTAGAAAACATTTTATCTAGAGTAGTTCTTCTTAGACAATTCCACAGACAATATTTAATGCATATAGAGACGATTAGTTCTTTGCTGTAAAAGCCGACAAAGTCTAAATTTATTAGTACAACACTCTTCAAATCGGTAGATAAAGGGAGACTAAATAATCAGCCTGTTGAAGTTGGTAAACAAAGTCTCACCCACTTCACCGGTTAGCGCTCAAGAGGTTGGACAGTGGTTCGACATACAGTCTCTTAAGACGACATAGTTAAGTTATTCTCCAAACTTTCACTTATCGTTCTCCTAAAGGTAAGACCCACGCGTGCAGGTGACAGGGGGACCCAAACATTATTCACTTCCCCTTCGCAATACACCTCGTCTCCATACATATCAATTACATCCAGTCGTATCACAACTCCAACTCAGTTCATTAAAATGGTAATACTAGCAACTTCCCTGATTAATTATTGTGTTTTTGTTTCAGGTAAGCAAAACCAATTTACGCAATACGACTACGGGCGGTAAATATTCGGCTCAATTATAGCTGTTTGCAACCTCTGTTTGAATAAAAGGGAGATGTTACGTTTCCTGATTTCGAAATTCCCAATTGGGAACCGAGGTTTTATGGCGTATTTCGGAATAGGAAGGCGGTGTTAAGTATTTTTTCCTTCTTTTTAAGATTTAAATGTAATTATCGAAAGGATCTGGTGACAAATGAAAACTAAATAGGTATTCGTAAGTGTAAAAGCCTTAACGAAAACATCAGACAGACAGGCCGAATAAAGTTTCTTACATAACTGACTTTACTGGTGCCCCGGGGAAACTAAAAACGTACTTTTGTAATCAAAATAAAGCATAGGAACTCCAACAGAGTATACAATAAAAATAAGAGCCTAACTCTTTCTACCTAACTTGAACAGTCAAAAACGAATTCACTTATGTTAAAAATATGATAAACGAAATTGCAAAGAGTCTCGCCTGACTCTGTGAAATTATTTCAATGTGTTGTGTTGAATGTTCTTAACCCATATCAAAATAAACTCAAACTGACCTCGAAATATAAAACTTTATGTCAGTCTTAATTTTATACCTGGATGAAAATATTTAAATTGAACAATCAATCAACTCAGCCGCTTGCTGTTCACTGCTGGACGTATAGTAATAAATATTTAAATGAATTTCTGTAAATATTGGCTTTGCGTAAAAGTAGGTCATACTTATTTCACTTTTCATTAAATAATAATATGTTTAAAGACTTAAAGCTTACCATCTACGTGAGAAACAAAATGTGCGCACTCTTGTAAAGTCATAAAATCAAATTATCAAAGACTCGAGAAAGAAAAAAGAATATCTTAAGCCGTGTAATAAGGCACCAAATGAATTCTTCAGTAGCTATTGATAAAATTGTAGCAGAAAAACAACATTCGTTGACACATCTTATACACGTTAAACGCGAGGTTATAAGCAGCACGTCATTGGGAGGCTTCCCCCATCGCCCATAATATACGCCTCCCTATATAAGGAACGTGTTTTCCAGTCTCAACAGTAATGTTAAGGGATTTCTATGCTGTAATAGAAAATATGGTGTTACTTCGACGTTGGTTTTGGTAAGTTTTGAGTTTTAAGTGAATGAGCGTAACTGGTGTTTCTTTCTTACATATTTTACCAAGTAATAGTGGTTACCACTGTAATAAGGACCGTTATTATGTTTATGTGGCCTCGCACACGTCCACTATTAAACATGGGCAAGTTTTATAGCTCGCTACAATGAACAATCCTAGGGGATATCACCACGCACGGTGAAGCGTGAAAAACACAATATACTCTTTTTACAGCATCTCCCTTAATGAAATTCTTATTTTACCATTGGCGACGCCATCATCTAAGTGCAATTCCAAAACCCTCAAATATTACATTTGCCACGATAACCTTCTTGATATCGCAAAGATGGCCAAAATATTCGACAGATAACAGTTCTATTTCGCAATATCATTTTGAACGAAAATGGCGACGGTTTCGCACCATTTTCGAGGAGGGCAGTGTCGGATGTCAGATAAAAAATAATAAATAATGAGTGTGGGAGGGGTGGGGATTACAAAGGGAGAGTTTCCGATGGGCAGAGATCAACGAGATTTGCGGTTTTAGACTGCTTTCACTGTTCATTTACGAACGACCGCGACGGCTTATGGTTCATTCAGCCAGTGTTTTGGCATTTAAATCACGTGTTCGTTTTGTTAATTACACCGCATTAGGTATATAGCTTATGTTGGCTTCAGTTGGACCATTTATTCAACCGTTCTTTGTCCCAAAATTTGTATTTTGTGTTTTTATGACGGTACCAACATGACATAACTTCACCATCATTCTAAATTATTGTACTTTGCGAACGTTTTTTTTTTTTTTTTTTTTTTTTTTTTTTATTACAATGGGCTTGCTCTTGGTCCCAGACTAGCCCGAAGGCATAGACGGAGCCTACGATGGAGCGAGCTTACCCAGTAGATGCCTATGCACTCTATTCTTAAATACTTCCGGGTTATATGAATTTGGAAACACAGACGTCGGCAGGGAATTCCATTCCTTTGCGGTGCGCATTATGAACGATTTTGAGAAGCGCTGCGTGCGGATGTGAGGAATATCAACCAAGAAAGGGTGGTATCCCGCCGTACGTCTGGATGTCCGGTGGTAAAATGGGGATGAGGGAATGAGCTCGTGTAGCCCATGAGCACACTCACCGAAGTGCAATCTGTAAAATACCGCCAGACAGGCAACTTTTCGCCGATGTGCTAGTGGTTGAAGTTGAGCCACCAGCTTCTTGTCGCCAATCAACCTTCTGGCCCTGCGATCCACCGAATCCAATGCGGCCAGTTGGTATTTGGCTGAGCCATCCCATAGGTGACTGCAATACTCCATACACGATCGGACTTGAGCTTTATAAAGTGTTAGAAGCTGTCCCGGCGTGAAGTATCGCTTAACCTTGTTAAGGATGCCCAGTTTTTTCGCCGCAGTCTGTGCTTTGGACTCGATGAAAGTGCCGAAGTTGAGGTCAGAACTCAACTCCATGCCAAGGAGTTCAAGGCAGCCGGTTACTTTTACAGATGCACCTCGGAAAGTAGGAGCCAGGTCAAATGGGCTCCGTTTGGCGGAGAACAGACACGCTTGCGTTTTGGCGGCATTGAACTGCACTAGATTGTCATCGCCCCATTGGGACACACGACTCAAGGCAAAGTTCACTCGCTCTACCATGGTCTCTCTCTGTGAACGAATATCGTCCCTACTGTCTTTTGCGCTGGCCAAATATCTCTCTACAACAGTACTGTCATCTGCGTAACCGACTATGCTAGGATTTAGCATATCGTTTATATGGAGCAGGAATAGAGTTGCAGAGAGAACAGACCCTTGAGGAACACCGGCATCAATGGCCATTAGGTCCGAAGAGCAGCCGTCGACGACTACTCTGATCGACCTTTCCGTCAAAAAGTCCGATACCCAGCTACAAAAGTCAGCCGGTATGCCATAAGCAGGAAGCTTGCTAAGGAGACTTGCGTGCCAAACCCTGTCAAAGGCCTTTGAGATGTCGAGTGAAACGGCAAGGGCTTCGCCGTTTTTCTCAATGGCTTCACCACAGCAATGTGTAACATACACTAGAAGGTCCCCAGTAGACCGACCACGGCGAAAGCCATACTGCTGGTCATTGAGTAGGTTGTTGTCTTCTAGGTATGCCAACAATTTGCTATTTAGTACTCTTTCCATGACTTTACAGAGCATGGAGGTGATGGCGATTGGTCGATAGTTACAGGGATCGGCACGGCTGCCCTTTTTGGGCACTGGCTGCACATTAGCAAGCCTCCAGGATTTTGGCACCGTTCTAGTTTGGAGAGAGAGCCGGTATAGACGTGTCAATACAGGCGACAACTCAGGCGCACATTGTTTAAGCACTCGCGCAGGTATTCCATCTGGTCCACTGGCTTTATTCACGTCTAAATTCAGCAGAACCTTCCGTACCTCTTTTTGGTGAACAGCAATATCCTTCATTGAGGAATCGCAATGAGGTATAGTAGGTGGTTGATGGAGGCCTGCATCAAGACGAGAGTTGCTCGCAAATAGGGAAGCAAACAAGTTCGCTTTCTCTATCGCGGAGTGGGCCAGCGTACCGTCAGGTTTCTGCAACGGTGGAAATGTGGAACGGCAGAAGTTGGATTCAACCGCTTTGGATAGGGACCAAAACTGCTTGCTACCAGAAGGGTAGGACGTGAGTTTGGCCCCTACTCGACTGATATGGTCAAATCGAGCCTTCCGAATCACCCTTTTGCAGGACTTGGCGGCATCGTTATAGGCTTTCTTCTTCCTGCGAACCCTCTGGGCCCTTGCTTTGGTGTCGCGGGCTTGCACCCAAGCCAGGTATGCAGACTGTTTAAGGGCTTCAGCCCGAGCACAATCCGCGTTGAACCATGCTTGAGTTCTGTGATCGAGCGATAAGTCGGAGAACGGAATATAATATTCCATTCCCTGCCGAATCACATCTACGACAGCCTCGGCAGAACATGAGGGATCGCCGGAAGAAAAACAGACCGACCGCCAAGGGAAAGACGCAAAGAATTGCCGCATCTCATCCCAATCTACTGACTCGTATCGCCACACTCTCCTCGTGCCCCGTGGGCTGAAATCCGGAGGGGAGCAGACCGATACGGATTTTACCAGACAGTGATCTGACGAGCCCAGCGGAGCTGAGACCGAGACAGAGTGCCGATCCGGATCTGTTGTCAGTAGAAGGTCCAAGCAATTGGGTGTGTGGTCAGCAACATCCGGTACCCGCGTCGCAACGTTCACCAGCTGGGTGAGGTTTAGCGACAGCGCAAATTTGCGTGCTTCCTTGCCAGCGTAGCAGGTTTTCTCGAACGGGGGCAGCCACTCCTTGTGGTGGGCGTTAAAGTCCCCGAGAAATACTAGTTCCGCAGCAGGGTACCGTTGTTGGGCATTATCTGCAGTCTCAGTAAGATGGTCAAATAGCCTGGTTGTCTCCTGGTCTCCGACGTGCGATCGGTAAACACATGCATATAGGATCTTCTGGGATCCTGTGTCTACGATGGCCCACAGAGTAGAAAACCCGGAAGTCTCAAAACAGCGAAGACGCTTACAGCAGATGTCGTCGCGGACGTACACACAGACCCCAGCTTTCTCTTTGAACTTATGTTCTAGTGAGTAGCCTGGGTAGTTGAGGTACGCCACGTCCGCTGGGGTTTTAATTTGCGTCTCCGTTAAGAAGAACAGGTGCGGCTTTTCAGTCTCGAGGTGGTGGTGGACTGCGTCGAGATTTGAGTGCAACCCTCGTATATTGGATAGGTGCACTTTCAGCGGGAGGAAGTGCCGCCGGTGTTTGACCGTGTTCTTCTTTTTTTTATTCATTTTGTTGAGTAGTGCGGGTTGGGGGACGTTTGGATGTCGAGGCGCTGCTTTCGCCAAGTAGATTGCACGAGTGACACCAAACAGTGAGGAGCTCACTTGGAGACTGCGGGGACGCCCGAGCCCCCCCGAAATAGCCACCGGGTCCTCCCATCCAGTCGCCAGCTGGCACGGTGGAGCTATTCCGGGATTTTTCGCGAGGTGGCGGGGCAGCCTTTGGCACGTGGCTAGCGCGCTACTTGGGCCCCCAACTACCTGCGGTCGGTCACCGGCAAGACCGTGCCACGGATCCCGCTACCCTCCAGCGTGAGCTACTCGGTCCGGCGTCGCTCAAGGATCTACAAGAACGGCTATATGCAACACAACTAACAGCCATTCATCCCCCCAAAGGCTCTGGTGTTCCCGCGCACAGATGAAACACAGCAAGCTGCTTGACACCTGACTCCGGCGGGAAGGTGGTAGCTACCAGGCGGACTCTTGTGAGACCTACCACCGCTGGCTGGGTCGTTCAGCCGTCACCACAAGTGGTGCCGTTGCCCGAGGTGGACCGCTAGGAGGTAGACCCAAACCACCTCACACCTCACCTCACCTCACGTTATGCATATTTTAGTATATGTTAAAACATACTAAGCAATAAAGTTATTCGTGTAGCAACATCTTAAAATTTCAGTGTTATTCTCTGTAAACATCTCAAGACATCAATATGAAGAACGTAAATGTCGTGTTTCTCGTCGAGCAACTCCGAAATGAACTTACCGTCCGCCCGTCTATCTTGCGTTGCCTGATAATAATCTAATTCGGGACTTATCCGATACGTCCATTTACCGTTGAGCTTCGGAGGAGAGTAAACAACAATGTTTAACAAGGAAACTGCTATAATACTATCCCTTCGAAGCCGAAGTATCGATTTTGACTGTAAATGAAGGGAGCTCTTAAGTATCAGCTCCTTATTTTTGCGTGCGAATTGGTTGTTGTATTCATTTGCTCTCGTTCTGGTTACGTTTATTGATGTAGGCTAATTTGGAGAGTGCTTTTGAATATCCCCTTTAGCTACGGTCTTACCGCAGTGCCGATCTGGAAATCGGGCCAGGAGATAAGACGATGGCGCCCCTTCAGATATCGAGTGGTTGGCTGCGACCCGATTAGAACGCCACAAGCTTGCTTCTATTTAGAATTTAAATTTAAACAAAATAATGGACATCGTGCAGTGCAGCTTTTTTAAGCTCGGCATTTTCACGTTTTGCATTATTAATTGTCTATTTTAGACTACAAAGTTTTGTATTGGACGCGGAAATAACAGAAAGTTTGTAACCCTGCTACTTTTAATTCGTGCTTAAAAATGGTTATGTTCTTTTAGCGCTACGCGCTACCCTATCGACTATATTGCTTATAAATTTGTTACGGAAACTATATCCGTACCTTCCTAGATGTACCCGTAATTCGCCCGAGTTTCTTAATACCCTCGGGAATATGGATTCTTTGCCCTTCGGCTAGCACTCGGGAAATGGGAACATTTTTATGAAATTTTTATACTCTCTAGGGCTATACTTTAAAGAGGCTTTATACCACAAAACTTTCCGGAAATTCTTTTGAAATCAGCTCATACACAGAAACATTTCTTTTTAATCTTAATGCACAATGTTCAAACAAAAAAGTAATAAAGCGACCAGTACTAAGTTCAGTCCCCAAGTGGTTCAAACAACGTACTTTATGTAAGTTAGTTCTGAAATTATGACATTTTCTGATGAAAATGTTTTTGTTTTACAACCTATCTAGATGTTAATACAAGTTTCATAAGATTTCAAGTTTTACAATCTTAGTCGTCGTTCTTAGAGTTAATTCAGGGTCACATGTGACGTCATTGTATGAACCGACCCACAATTAGGACCAAAATAGAGAGGTTGTCAACGAGATATTTATTTTTATACTAAGATAAATAAAGGATATACACCCAAACATAAAAATATCTGACCCGAATATTATAGGAAGGAAGCCTTTCAGATTCTGGTTATAAAAACCCTGTTTTATCTTCTACGAAATTGTTGTCATATTTGGATACGGTGCACAGATTTACGTAAGTTTCTTTACAGTACAATCACTTCAATAGTTCGCAATAAAAGCAAAAGATTTAACACAAGCCTCTCTTTATTCTTTCTTCACCCAAAACTTAAGTGACCTTTTCCGCAAAGCCTTTAAAATAAATCTTAAGTAAATAATGGTCGCCAACCCGAGGAAAAGATCAGTCCGATTTAAAACTAAAATCCGACTATATTCCTTATATAAATTGCTTTTAGACTGCCGTCGTCTGCCAAGTTTTTTTTTGTAGTATACAGAGTGATTCATTGAGAGATTCATTGTTTTAAGGAACTACGTCGTCGACTTTATAGTTGAGAAAGCAAATTGAACGGTCTTTATTATTAACAATTCAATTAAAGTAAACGAGTGATTCCGAACTATTGTCAACATTTTATAAGGTTTATCTATACTAATATTATAAAGAGGAAAGATTTGTATGTTACTCTTTCACGCAAAAACTTGTGAACGGATTTTGATGAAACTTTACAGAAATAGCTTATCAATCAGAATAAGACATAGGCTACATAACATCACGCTATGACCCACGGGAGCAGAGTAGTAACTAAAAACCTAACATGACGCGGGGGAAACCGCGGGGAATAGCTAGTGATAATTAAAAAGCAGTTTTCTTATCAATCTCAAATCGATGACGTGAATCCTCTAAACCTTTATGTGTACCAATCATGTAAAATTTATTTATCAAAGAATCACCTTGGCCTAGGTAAATCATGGCTTCGTAACCCTTTCGCGATGTCACATCTAGCTTTCGATATAGGTAGCTATTACGTAGTCAGTTCCCAGCCAGTTTCCTTCAAAGTTTTTTCGGAGCGGGAGTATGTTTAGTACATCACATTTGTGCCGCGTACGGTAACGACAAGTAAACGAGATGTCGTTGGACGTTAATGTTAGGGGATTTTAATGCGAAAGCCTTATGTCAAAGAGGGGAGGAATTTATTGTATTACAGCGGAGATGTCGCGTCTAAAGACAAATGAAATCGAACGTATTTGTGCCGAATAAGAGACATTTATTTGTAGTCTTGTACTCGAATAGAAATGGAAATTTCCTTTGAAAACTGACATGCATATTGTATATTATCTATGTGTGCGTTTGACAAATAGGTACGTAACTTCCTCTACGCACTGTACAGAGATTTGGCAACGCGTCGTCAATAAACCTACACAGGCTATTTGCTGGATGAGTTTTTCTCCCGAATCTTCAATACGAGCCCGATAGCTAAAACTATACATGCTGCCATCAACCCTATGCAAGGGATCGTCGCCTTTTACGACCAGCCTTCCCTAGGGCGTATGTAAAGGGATTTGTAATATTTCCTGTCCAAAATCCCACAAAACTTCTACATTTCGCATTCCCCCGTATAATTTGAAATATCATTGTAAACTTTCCAAAATAAATCCGCGACAAAATTTTATCTCGAAAATAAAATGAAGAAAATCCCAAGTAGTTCGATCCTCCCCTCTGCATCCCTTCGAGACGTTTCTTCATTTACTAACTGTCCAACTTTGAGCGTAAATCAATTCACCTTACTGATTTTCTAGAAAGTTCACGAAGAAATGAGAAAAAAGTATACGTGTACACCTTTATTACCGCTATGGGAGCGGGGACAGTTTCGTTCGAAGCACAGGATCGATATTTGTTTGGAGAAGATGACTTGGAGAGATTGGTCTTGAATTCGTTTAAGAGAAGATTACGCATCCTTTCGCCTGGAATATGGAATACTGCTCGTGAATAGCTCGATGCATTGTTTTGCCCCACGGGACAATTTTGGTGTATACTCTATTTTATAATTGGTCTGACAACAATCTCAGCGGCAAACAACTGCATGAATAATTCAGTATCCATCTAAAATTAAAGCTTCGGTGTCAGAGCGTTTCACGTCATTGTTTTAAATACATTTCTGGGGAACCCTTTGCCACGGTGCGAGGTTATTTACGTTGACTCGTAAATCAACATCCGAAAACGAACCATAAGGGTTATAAGGGTTGTTTTTCCGCGTTATTTATGTTGAAAAACTAACATTTTTCAGTGAGGAAACATTTGTATATTTAACATGTGGGAAACGTTGCTTTTACAGGAATAAGTTCCCTAAAGTAAACGTAAGTTCATGCGTTTGCACGTCTCATGGCCTTATAAGAAGAATATTTATACCCGGTTTTACGAGTATTTCGAATAGCGGCCTCTTATCAGCATTCATGGCGCGTCCCATTGACGCGGTCGGGTAGTACGCGCTGATGTAATCCTTAAATTTACGTCATGTTGTATTATTTTATATTTGAAAATTATTTTTTATACTTTGTTGGTGTTGAAGGAAAATTGTGGTGGAAACTCAAATTAGGATTAGGTAAAGCCAATATGCATTTTATTTTTTGCGGTTTTTCTATGAACAAAAGATCATGATATTATGAGTTTCAGCTTGCTCTCGTTATATGTATTTAACATCATTGTTATAATTTTGATAGTATAAAGGTAGTATTCACGATACCATTGACGCAATGGTTGATTCTACGTGTCGGAAATTACTGCACGCGAAATTTTTTTTTGTATGTTTTGGGCAACGCTACAAATTATCTGAAATACTTTTTTTTTATCTAGCCTATGCTGTCCCACAGCTGGGCAAAGGCCTCCCCCAACTCCTTCTGAAAAACTATAATAACTTAAATGAAATAAAACCAGCCTGACTTGGAGAGGCCACAAAACTGCAGGCTCGCCAGGCTCTCTTTCGAATGTCATAAACCAGTAAGATCGTAATATTAATGTCTAGTGGGCTCCAGAACTCCAATTTATTGCGGTCTCAGTCTTTCCATACTTTGAGCTAGAAACATATGTAGGTACGGTCTGCAAAGTAGATAGATATGCAAGGCCATCGGAAATAATTTAAGTTTTCTCAAAAAGTGAAAAAAATACGTAATCCAAATACGTAATAGTTCTTGGACAGCATACGTAACTTCTTTGCTGCCTGTACCTACTTACTTATATTATTTTCAAACCTTGCTCAATAAAATTTTATTTGATTGCCTACTAAACAATGGGTTATTGATCGTAAATATTCAAATTGCAGATGTTGACTGCGCAATTCTGTAATTGAATTGGTCTTGTACTGAAGTATTTTATTAGAATTAATTATATTGAGTTTGAGATGACAGAACATAAATTGCCAAGCATTATATTTTGGAAATGATGATTGAAATAACTGGCCAAGTGCGATTCGCATTCGCCAACGAAGAGGACCATTCTACGAAGTCATAATAATACTAGCTAAACCCCTCCCCCCTCGGTTAAAACCGCCTTGTACGTTTTCGGTTACTGCAACCCTCCTGTAGGTAGTAGCGTAATGTTAGCCTATGTGTTATTCTGATGTATAAGCTATATTACTAAACGTAAAGTTTTTGCGTGAAAGAGTAACAAACTTCCACACACACACACACACATACAAATTGTCACATTTATAATATTAGTAGGATAAAGTTAAAAAAAAACACATAAAATCCAGTTGCTTACTTCTTTGCTATGAGATATTTTTTGGCAGTCAGACGGACTGGTGGATGAACAGGTGGAGGCTTAGCGCCTTACTAATAAACGCTGCATAAAGTTATGACAGGTTTATACGTCAAAAAAAAAATGGTTGCCTGTAAAGTCGGTTTTACGGGCGAAGATTTTACGTGACAACGTCTTTTACCGATCATAGTTGAGTGGGAGAGAGACGCAAGGCATTCGGCGGGCCTCTCTCTCGTTCGGTGACTCATCGTAACGTTACCGAGCGTTACACTTTTTCATAAGTGACTCCCAGCCGCAACCTAATTTAAGACGTTGTCACGTCAAAAATGTATGGTTACACAGGCTTTATTCATTGCATAACTTTACACAGTGATTATTAGTAAGGGCATTAGTATTTATACAGTCCGTCAGCAGTGAACCCTAAATATACATAGGTACTTTCAAATAACAACAAATATAACCTACAATATAAAACAAACGCAATCCAATTCCACCTCTCACATAACACAATACGGCCCATTATCGTATATCCACACCCATAAATAACGCGTCACCTACAGCTATGAGACTATTGTTCCTTCAATTTAGGCGCTGAACTATAAATTACGGAGCGTGTTATCCAAAGCCATTAAGTGCTAACTGCGTGCGAACTTCATCACGTTTTGTGCGTGGACGATGCATCACGCTGCTGTGCATTAGACGGGCCGTTAGCGTGCTAGGCGGATATTTGTAGAGTTATATTAAACTAGCTGTCCCCTGCTGTTTTACCCGCTATAGGTTTTGGTTACTGGTTTGCTTTTGTGGGTTATTATAAGTGTGATGTTGTGTCTATGTGTTGTTCTGATGTATAAGATTTTCTGTAGTTTTAGCGTTAAGCGTGAGCTCCCAGTATTATAACGCGTCACCTACAGCTATGAGACTATTGTTCCTTCAATTTAGGCGCTGAACTATAAATTACGGAGCGTGTTATCCAAAGCCATTAAGTGCTTACTGCGTGCGAACTTCATCACGTTTTGTGCGTGGACGATGCATCACGCTGCGGTGCATTAGACGGGCTGTTAGCGTGATAAGCGGATATTTATAGAGTTATATTAAACTAGCTGTCCCCTGCTGTTTTACCCGCTATAGTTTTTGGTTAGTGATCTGCTTGGTCATAGCGTGATATTATATAGTCTGTGTTATTCTGATGTGAAAGCTACATTTCTGTAGTTTTATCAAAATCCATTCAGTAGTTTATGTGTAAAACATCGATACATATTAACTTTCGCGTTTTTAATATTGCCTGCGGCATTAAGTCCGCCTATGTACCGTTGTGCATAAAGTATTAATAAATAAATAAATAATATTAGTAAGGAATTTGTCAGGATTATGAGTTTAAAAATATATAGGCTCCAGTACTAGCGTTTAATCCTTCAACGTAACATAATTTCGATCGATTGTTGATAAAATAAATAAAGAAAGACTTTCCTCTATTTTTTGTAGAAGAGATTTGTAGAAGTGTAGTAATTTATAAATTAAGACAAAATAATAATAAAGAGAGAGGTCACTTTCGTTTTCATAACATGTTGTATATGCGTGGATGATGCATCACGCTCTGAGCTGTAGTGCATCAGTCAGGACTTACGCGTGATAAGCAGTTATTTGTTGAAGTGAATTTAGTTATAAGTTATCTGTATAGGTGCCAAACAACACAATATAAAATCGGTCGATTGTTAATAATAATAAAAACTATAGCATCGATCAGGCTTCGTTAAGCTGTATTGATCTTTTCAATTGTCGTCGCTTTTTAACCACTACTAATAAAACATAAAGAAGAAGGATAAATCTGGAGGTTTCTTTCTCTAAAGCCCTGATACCGTTAGCTAGGACTTTGTCCCCGATACGTGAGGACTGTTTTCTTGTATTTAAATACACTATATTTACAATAGAATAAAAATAAGATACAAGTACATAATGTAGGACTGTCACAAAGAACTTTTCATAATGAAGCTTTTACGTGATCAATACCATTGTTACCAATTTGTTACAGGCAAGGTAGCCATATATTAAAAAAAACTTTCTTTAAATTGTACAAAGCTATTGTTATATTTATTTAGGTATACTCCATTGTTAAGCTTCTACAAAAATATAAGTAGATTCAAGATCAAGATGAAAATTATTTTAAACAAAATTAGTAGACAGTTTCTTTTTTCTATCCGTACGTTTAGATACATATTTTCAGAACGGAATAAAACATACAGTAGGCAATGTTCATATTTAGGGTCATTAACGTTTAAAAATACAAGTTTTTATTAAAATATTTCAATACTTACGAGTGGGTTTACAGTTATATAAAACGTCTTGGCATTTTAATCATCTAAAAATGTTTTTGAAGATCTAAATGGAATGGATGCTTAAAATGCATTAACTTTATAAAAAAGAGCTCTATTCGCAACACTTTGTAGTAACGATGCTTTCAAGCAAATCATTGCCAATTCCGAGTCTTGCTTGGATGAAATGAAATAAAGGCAGGACAGAGGTGTATAAATGTTTGACGGTCGGACGGACAACAGACGGCACCTGACACAGCACGCAGACAGAAATACAAACATTAATCACGTACGCCAGATGCCAACAGAATACTATCCTGTATACCAGTAATGGGGTAGCACAAAGGGAGGACCTCCCTTTGTTCCAAGTTAAACATGCCTGTGTTGGAATATGCTTCAAAAACTACAGCTACTAGGGAGACACGTTACAGCTCCTAAAGTCTCGTCCCTGCCAAGTCAGTAATATTGTATTTTATGATCTTCTAAATCAACAATTTCAAAATGACCTCTTACATTTCCATTGCGATCTTCCAATCGAATTACCTTTTGCTTCCTTTTTTATCAACCGGTTATTTCGGTTGATTGCGTTCCTTCATACTTGAAAGGTTTCGCGACTTACGTCCACCTTCATCATTCACATACTCTTTACGTACGTCCCATCGGCTTATTTTCATCCACCATTAAAACCGTCGACATAATAAAACAATTTTATTTGACATTTATGCAACGCTGATGCATACTTGCCTTTATGAACGTCACATTAAGTTTCGCGTTTCATTATCATTAATTTAATTATTTATTGAGCTTTTGTGTTCCATTTTTGCTTCGTCCGCTCACAAGTTTGCATATAAATTGCGTTGTAATTGCCACAAACTTTGCAATTTAAGTCTGATCACAAAATCATTGTGATTTTTATAGTACATACCACACAACAAAGATGAACAAATACTAATAGCTTTGCCCTTTTGGTTCACTGCTTGATGTGCACTAATAAAGAAATTACCCAAAACAGAGCACAAAAGGAAAAAATGACTCACTAACTTCCAATTAGCGACACCCCCGTGGCTCAAGAGACTAAATAACAGAAGAAACGGTCGCAGACAATGACCAGTCAATAGACAGCGATGGACAAAACAATCAATCTCTATTAGCCAATGTAATTCAAGACGATTTGTCACCCCAGATCGATCCACGTGTTTACGTAACATTAGGACAATTTGGCCATTTATTCGAATGAACCGGACGGTCTCCATCACCCTTGAAATTAAGCGATCGTGCCAGTGTGCCTAATGTAATTTTATTGAGGTAATTTATGTAATAAACGTCACTGTTAATGTTCTTAATTTCTTTGTTTCATTTTTTCTCGTCTTAGTTATGGGAGCTGTACAATGCTGGAAAGAGTAATGGTAAAGGAAAAACGTGGTGAAAAATTGCTTTGGTATATAAAAGGACCAGAAAACGAAAGCCATATTTGTTTTTCCTGTTTTCATAAATTAATTTTCCTGAGATTAGATTAAAATGTCAGTGACAGAGTAACATGATCCTGAATAACATAATCATGTGAATATATGAAGAGATTAAGAACTCAACTGGAGTGCCGCACGCCCAACTAACTTCATATTGATTTACGTCCATGACATTCTATTGAACTTAAGCCTGGATTTGAAACAGTCTGTCTAACGTCGTGCTATTTAAATTAATATGTCGGTTGGCAAATAATTTTAGTCCAATTATCCAGGGTTTAGTGCCAAAATTACGTAACACGTAATATCAGGATGATGAAGGCGGCTTAAATGTTACCTTCTGAGATTTGGAGTTCAATTTCGACGCTTGCCACTTTTGAGATAATCTGGACATGACTGTTAATGTGATGCGGTAAATGAAGAATTTTGATATTTCGTTTAAGTTATAGACACTTGAGTTAGGTTAGTCAGATGTCAAATTGTATTTTAATAATACTTTTCAAACAACATGAAAAGTTTTGTTAAAAATAGGGTTTTCGTTTGCTTTCTTACTACTCTCACTTTATTACTTTTACATACTGTTTAAGTGAAATCATAATTTAATTATTCAAGAATATTATACATTTTTGCTTATATGTCAGTGAGGACGTTTAACGTCCCGCGGAACCGACGTGCTTACATAAAAACTATACCTCATAACGTACTGTAACCATTGACAAGTTTTTTTTGTTACTTCCCGAAGAATTTTTTTACTTAGTCACAGACAAACACACAACACAACTAACAAACCTACAAACTAGTATAGAGAGTTTTCGAATTTGACACCATTTTGACACGATAAATGATAATATTTCTTGGTCACTTAATAGCAATGTTTATATGTATACCTTACAGACCGACTAAACCACATCAAAAACCCATGAATCCCAATACGATCCTAAAAACTTTATCCCTCAGCAATAGACATTCAAACAATGTTTAACATTATTTAAACATAATTCACACAACAATGCTTAAAACTTGAAAGCCATTTGTTTGAAAGTCACGAATTCGCAAGAAATATTATTAAAACTTTTATTACGAGCACATTCTAACGCCTCTTAGCTCTGGCATCCGGTAATAAGGCGGCAGATAAATACAGGAGTGTTTAAAGTGCAAGCTGGAGGGCCCTCGCCGGGCCAAGGACCGCCCGGCCTACGAACCCGCTCGGCATTATGATTAAATCTTCAACTTGTTTTAATTTCGCAAACATGCTCATGATTTATTGGATTGGATCGTACCTAAAGTATTTTTTGTGCTCTGGCTTTTTATTCGGGTTTATTGTTCCTTTTTTGGTGCTGGCACAGAAACGGCAATTCATGGAAGCCTTCGCAACGAATGCCGCATCAATCAAACACTATGGCGGTGGTTGTGATGTCCTTTGTGTGACTAGAATTAACGTTGTTCGGAATATGTTCAATATTCATTTTTTTGTGGTCTAATGACAATTATTTGCCTTGTAGATAGACTAATCAGATTAAATATTTTGCAAGGTGGAATGTAATCCGACCAAAATTAGGCTTGAGGCGTGTTGGCTGGCTCTGTGGCACTGGTTAGAAAAGTGAAAATTAAAACATAGTGAAATAAAAAACACATAGATTCCTACAATTTGACATCCTATTCTGCACGTCAAACTATAATGGCGTTACACCAATCTTCACATTGTTTGCATGAATCTAGTCTGAGGGTAATAAAACAAGGCAATGTAGACTTGCCGCCGACAATTTGTTCAACAATTAGGTACATCTGCAGCCGTTACGTGCTGGAAACTGGAACTCGTCGAAAGACTGAGTGTAGCGCCAATGTAAACGACCTTTAATGAACAACGAAAGAATTCTTTCTAATTTCTTCTCTGTATTTTTTTGCACAAGTTTTGAAGTAATGTATTTGAGAAAATTATGTAATTGGATAGCTTTATATAACGAGGAAAAAAACATCAAAGACATACATGATACAAGTCGCATGTTTAAATCTTGGTCCTATTGTCCTATCTCCGTCAGCATTGCATAACTTTTGTCTGCATCGCAATTAACTTGTCAAACGACCAAGAAAGATCTCGAGTTGTTCAATTTAAATTAGCAACTTCCTTTTACAATTTGTCACACAAAACCGTTCAGTTGCACACTTTGTGGGAAAAGGGGTGGGGTATGAAGTCCTCTAGTGTAAAATGTGGCGTTCTGTTAAGTTTAAAACTCTTGGGGTTGCGGACGCGAGTTGAGCACTAAAGTAGCAAGTTACGCCGTCTCACTGCCAAATAGCATTGTTTGACGGCGGACAACTGATACGCGAACGGCGAGCCTTTTCTTACTTTTGAAAAATATTATGTTTACTAAGTCTTTGAGAGTCACACTGCGTTTGTATCTGTGGTGTTATAATTGGATGCTGTGGGAGTTTTGGAATATTTGGTCTGTATGGTTTTAGAAACAATTGCTATACTTAATTATTATGTATATGATGAAACCGGCTGTGACTTGTGGCTAGCTGGCAAGTTCGTTGTAAGAAAGGTCACATAGCTAAAGCCAAAGTATCTACAGTACTCATCTTCCTAAGAGCAAAACAAAAAGAAATTAAGCACCTTTCCAAATGGCAACCATAAAGGTTATAATTTATTATCTAAACTTCACCAAGTAACACGTCATCAAAGTCCTTGAACATGTCACCCATCATTTCTTTAATACCATTACTTCGTGAAAGCAGCACCGCTTTATCAAATTGGTAATCTTTATCGAAGAAGAAAAAGCGATCACGTCGGCGGCCATTTTAATCCCTCAGTCCTCGATTGACTGCATTAAAGGAATAGGGATTTGTTCTTTGATCGTCTAAGGATGAAGATAACTAACAGCTAGCCTTTGTTACTGTATTAATCAATCTGTTTGTTTGTTTTCTTTGTACCATTTTGTGAATGTTTCACATTATCTGCTTTGTTTGTCCTTTTAATCTCATTATTAACCCCCTCTAAATAAACCCTGACTAAACACACAGTATTAACTTCAGATTAACATTTTTCGAGGTTAAGTTTTAAGTTCGGCGTAACTTTGTTACGTGTTTATTAATAAGGGTAAGAGGTAGTAGCGAATTAAGTTTCCGTTCAGTTTTTCTCATTTTCTCATCATAATGAAGCCGAGTAGATTGTGATTGCTGTACTAACACACATAGTATAATATAATATTATTTACAAGTTATGTTGATCTAAAAATTAAGCTTTTAAAATGCTAAACTAGAGCGATATAATGTATTTTGCGAGCTTTGAGCGATATGTATCACAAATAAACTATTGAGTTTGACTGGTTGATGATAGAGAAGAATACTCCATCATCGGGTGTTGTCAAAAATTCATTATCTATCCCCTGTACCTAAGCACTGGTCCGTAGTACAGGATTGTATTCCTAATTGCTTTTGTAATACACGAATAGGTAGTAACACTTAAAATAAACTGCGAAATTCTGTATTATTTATTTAACATAATTACAGTTGTTAAAATCTATACCTAGCTATTACAACGAAACCGTTTTCGGCCCTTATGCCTCAAATATCTAAATTAGTTGTACATTTTCAGCTATTTCGGCTTTGCCTTGCGATGTTATGCCGTTGATGGTCGGGGAATGTTTATATTGTATTACCTAGGGCAGCTTCACTAATTAACCATGTGGGCAACTGGCAAGTTGGTCTGCTATTTGGCCAACTGAAATATACGGGACAACACCCCAACCTGCCTTTAACAAGGAATTTTTAAGGATGGTTTAAATTGACGGTCCGGTTAATGGAAAAGGGAAATTGAAAGGGATATTCTATTAAGAATAAATTACAATGTTTAAATTCGATTCAGAAGAGTTTGGAAGTACCTAGATAAGTATCTACCGACCTTTAACATTTTTGTATCGTGATAAATTTTAAAGGTATCGTTTAAAATTACGAATGTATAGAAACTCAATGAATTTTAACGAGGCAGAATTTTAAATTGTTCTGCTTTAATGAGGCACTCACATTTTACCTGCTCCAATATTCACTTATGATTGAGCTTGTGAGGGTTTAAATCTCTTCGCGTTACTCCGATGTAGGTACATAGGTGTTTTATTATGTAACGTTCAATTTTACGACGAAATCTCAAACTTGGAAGTTTATTTCGGTCTTCGGTTCCGAGACTAGGCATGTTATTACATTGTATTACTACATTGAAATCATAAAATGTTTAGTACTAACTCTCGTTGGAGAGTCACGTGTTTTCGGGTAAATTAGGCCATTTTAAGCAAATTAATTCGGGGTCCCCATTTAGCTGGTCCTAAATTGAGGTAAATCTGTTCGGGCACAATATGTTCTTCTATATTTGCATAATACTCTGACCATACTTTTATCTTTGGCAACTACTTTCATAGGAGGAAAAAATTACAGCGAATATGAATTGTCGCAATATTTATTTTATTCTGTCCTTTGTAACAGCCGTTCCTTTTTAAATGTTCATGGGATTCGCCATGTTTGTACCCTTGTGAGAAGTAACCCTTGCTCGTTCCCATTAAGTGATGTAACAAAATCATCACAGATTTCAAAGGGAATTCTTTCAAGTGACAAAAGGGAGACTTTCTCATTCTATTAATGAAGAGAGTGACTTTCAAAAGCACAATATGATTTTCTTATGTCTGGCAACAGACAAAGAGTAACAAACAAAGGGAAACAAAGGATATGTTCCGAGTGACTTTAACGATTTGTATGAATGCCAGTTCCTTTTATTTGCTCTTAGTAGTTTGTATGTTGCGATTAGTTGATAGACTTTTTTAATCGTATTTTTAAGGAAGTGATTGATTGACTGATTTTAAAGGTTTTTCTTCAAAGTCAAAGTCAAATCATTTATTTCCATTGGACCAAAAAAGGCACTTTGAAACGTCATACTTATAAACAAAAGTGAATCTACCGCCCATTCGGAAATGTTGTTACGTATGGATAAGAATGGGAAAGAAACTCCATACTTACTCTTTTAAAATAATGTTGTTACAATATTATTAATTGTACATTCTTAAATGTGAAGAGAAGAATGTATATAATGTCAAAACCATTTCCGTCAAAAGAGTATAGAAACATAATAAAAATTAAAATTAATTAGGAAATGGAAGCTAATCAAGTCTATCGTGTATGTCTAGTAGTAGTGTGTCTATTGCCACAGACAGAGTTGAATTTTCGACATAAACATCATTTTTGACAGCCATAATTATAAGAATTCACAGCATGACGCGACCCGTTTCACAAACTGGCATGTTTATCGAGTTAAATCTCACATATCTTTTTTTTTTTTTGGTGGGTGGGAAATCATCCAATGACTGCTCCCGTCCTGGGTGCGGCGGGAGGGCGTGTCAGACTCTTACTGACTAAAACCCACTCATGTTCCTTCGATTGCCCTTTATGTTCCAGGGTCACGGTAACTATTATAAACATTCCGCAACCCCGGCAGGCGTTGGTCCTGTTGGGCCCCTTCCTGTGCTGACTCCTTCTCTTTGAGGCGCGCGTGGAACAAAACGCGCCGTCTACGCGGTATCTCACATATCTTCAGTTTATGCTTTTTATTCATGTTTTAGTAAAATAACGAATGTACTTACTTTCCTAATTAATTGATTTGACTTTGCTGGTGAAACCATGAAGGGCAGCTAGTATTTACAACATAATTATTGTAATGATGCATTTTCGGAAAACGTCATAGAGTAGTAAAGGTTTTTAATAAAATGATTTTCGCGAAGAGCAAAAAACCTACTTAAGAATTTTTAGTTTTTTGGCCTAATACTGTTAAAAAACACGAAAGTGAAATCCTTCAAAGATAAGATTTATCCAGGGTTAAAAAAACAGGTTGGATGAGGCGCTCCATCAAATGTCAATTTATCTTGTCCCAAAAGGTTGTCGCTCAAAATGTGAACGTGTCCCATGAGATAAGTTTACATGTACATATATGCCACTCCAGTTTATTACGATCTAATATTTCTTAGAAATAGAAATATTCTTTTTTCATAAATGTTTTATTATGTTTTTCGTAATAAACTCTAAAAAGTACTCAGAATATTTTATTTATTGAGAGAATACTTTATTTACTTTACTAGTGTTCCCCTTCGGTTTCACTCGTTGATCTTTGGTAACTTGTTAATTACCGTGTGTTAACTTATGTATATTGTATACATATAATATTTTTTGATACTGTAAAGAACAATACTCTTTTAGTAGTTTTTGCATGAAAAAGTAACACATATCTGTAAGTAATAATATTTCATGGCGAAAGAAACTCCGCATGTCAGTCAGTCCATTTGTTACGCTTTCACGGCTAAATCACTGAACCTATTTTGATGAAATGACATAAAGTAAGCTAGAACTCAAAGCAAGGACTTGTGTTATTTTTATCTGATTTCGACTTCATATATGTCTCTATGATCACCGTCTTTCACACGAGCATAGGAAAAAAACTGAGAAAACAAGAACACACAATACTACCTGAATATTAACACTACAGAGAACTCACTGCCCAACCACGTTCACACCAAATAATGTAGGTCCCATCTTACACAGTGACAATCGAGGCACAGTCGTACATCTTACGGGGCCGTGAGCATCAACAAAATGGCGGATTTATTCATAAGTGAACACAAACGTAGCAGACGCGTGCACCCGTCTTCTCTTAGCGGACCTTCTGCATAATTGAGCAGCTCTATACTCCGTGGCGCCTTGGCGAGTTTTGTTTTAAGGGACAGAAGTGCTATATAATGTTATAAAACATTATAACAGTGTGTAATATATTTTTTTATAACTTGTTACTAATGTTGAATGTTATAAACGCTCCCACACTGGTTCAGCCCGTTGTATAACATTGTGTAAATCTCTGTAATCAACAGTTTGGGTCTGCCTGAAACGAGAGCATTGTAGAATTCCAGAAATATTAAGAGAATATAAATCAACATCATTGTCTTCCTAGCATTTATTAGCGAGTCAAAGTCTGCCAAATTCAAGTATGTGTTTACAACATAAGTTATAATTCGTTAGATATGTTGTATCTAGTTGTATTACATTGTGTTTTAAAAAACAAACATTGCATAACATCGCTAACAATTTATAACTTTTGTTACACTTTGTTAAAAAGTTAGACAACAAATGTTACACATTATATAACTGCTCTATGAGAGCTCCTGAATATACCGCTACGCTTGGTCTTTAAATTATATAGGAAGTAATGATGGATTACAGCTTTCTTATATTTCAGCTTTTATCCCCAAGGGTAGAAAGCTCTTAAAGATTCCATTGCTTTTATAAGATCGAGTTATTGCAAATGAATAGGCTATGAACCGCTGTCATGGGACCTGATGGGTATGATTGATTTTCAACTCATGTAAGGAAAATATAACAATAACTAATATGTGTCGTGAGTTTGTTTATTCAGCACTCGGTCAAATATATGATTAAAGACGTTTTTGACACAAAACTTGCTTTAACACGGAAACAGTACAAATATTCCTTTTGCTTTTAACACTTTTACAAGATAACCAAGTACATATATCACTCTACAAACTTTCCTCATGACGTCTGCGTGGAAGTCAAGCATTGGTACTTAATTTATGTCTGTGCTCAAGCTTTCTGAAAATATAGAAGTAGCGCAATTATTTCTTTTCATATTACTTATACCGAAAGTGACAATCTTGTCAAAATTAGTTCTGCGTTTCGTTTTAAACACACAGGTAGACAAAATATTTTATACAATGTGTAACTGAATTAATGCACTTTGAGAAAATAGTTTGTTCAGAATCGTTTACTGAATCGATTTTTGTAATTTTTAATATAGGTAATATTTTATCCCAAAAATAATTAAAACTACGTAAACTGCTGTCACACTTCCGCTGTACAGTCAAAACAAACTAAAATGGATGAAATACCTACTACGCTAGACCCTTATGCAAATGCAACTGTGTGCATGCGTAGATTTGTAATGTTACTATAATTTTATCCCACAATCTGTACAACTAATTTATAAAAAAACAGTGTTTTAAACATAATAATAAAAATTCAGTGTATGTATTATGATTATAACATTATAATCTAATTGGGCTGTCTGGTGGTGTGCGTTTATTCCGGGACATGTTGTATATATATTTTTTGTATTCTTGAACGCGGATTGTACATAACTTTGTACTACTAAAACGATCCTAAAAACTTTTAAGGGCGTACTATACACACACGTGTGTACGAAATGGCCGAAAATTTTGAACACTTAAGACTTATCGACATTAGCACATGTACAAAATCCCGACTAGTACCGTCAAGCAGTAGCCCACCAGACACAACACCCGTCTGGTTGGAGGATCCTCCCTTTTCAGAAGAGGATAAGGGACTTAACACTCAGTTCCTCATGACTCCATTGTAATTTTGAGGATTTATAAAAAAAAGCAACGAGGTAATAATAAGACGCACGAACGCACACACACACGACACGCGAAGGGTTGCATGTGCATGTGCATATAGTTAACAGCTGATATGTGTATAAAGGTGCAGTACCAACATAACAAACTAACTCTTCATTTATTTCTAAACAGATTTATTCATAAGCAAAGTGCAAACGTGAGGTGTTGCCTTAAGCATGCCGTTTACATAATTGATAAGTTTTTGTTCAACACTAAGTTGTAGTTTGTGACAAAAACTTGCCTTTTGACCTGCAACATCACGGTAATGGTACAGGCTTGAATATTTATGTGTTAGAAGTTTGTTGTTTACTTGGTTATGTACTGTGGAGCAGTTACCTATCTTGTCTATAATAAATGGGCTAGAATATAATAAAAGTGTTTGTAAATAAACGTACGTTATGTTGGTTGCTTTGTCGTAGGCAACTGTGTGATTGTGACTTGGTCTTACACTTGCAAACTATACTCAGGGTACACCATATTTGAGGCAATCTAAGGCATCACAACAGCTTTAAAAAAAACTAGGATAGTTTGTTTTTCTTTTCAGCTAATTCACCTTATAAAACAAAACAATACACATAGTAATCAGGGCACAGTGCAGCTAATAAAAACTTTACACCGCGGGCAGCTAAAATGTTTGCCCGAAGCCAACACGCTTGCCCGGCCACTGTTTGTTCCACTGCATTATCGTAATATTTTCACACATTATGTACTACTTTCACCTAATATGCCAGATTTCAAATAAAATTGTTACTCGTATTTTATTTGTGTTGTTTTTGCCTGATTAAATGTTACTCTGACTAGTTTGATTCGTCAAATTTCAGTAGGTAGTAAATGTTAAAGAATAATTATCATCTGCTTAATTTTTTTCAACTATGTTTAGAACGGTTATCAGTCTAACCTGATTAAAGCAAAGCTACCTACGCGACCTCCACAAACCAGCTGCTAGAAAACGGGATAAGTCGATAAGACCTGTTGGTCAAGCTTTCTCTCTTCTAATTTACTTGACTTTATAAGAGTCGTCTATACAGCGCCTTAGTTTAAATAGTACCTAAAAGCATACCGACAAGTTTAACAGTACTAATAATTACTGCAACTGTACAAGTTAAACGACACTGGTATTCCACAAAGGGTAAGATGACTACGCTTCGCACGTAGTACCTACTTTTGCATTTACTGAACGACTTTTACTAGATTCCTCTTTGGTGAAAGGATATTTTCTAAAACACTTGACGAACTCTTGACCAAGTGATGAGACGATATCAGAGTTTCCGTGTAATCAGCTCTCAGTATTTTAGTGTGCAGCAAGACGGTCTTCAAACATATTAAGTTTTATCCTATGCCAATGACCTTGATCGTCTAGCAATGCGACTTTATAGAGAAACGGCTTAACGACGAGAATTCACCAGACTTTTTTCATAATGAGGGATTTTGTGGATTTTGACAAACAAACTGAACCAAATATTAACAAGATTGTATGTTTATTAACGAGTATATAAAAAGAGGTGACTATTTTTTATCCATTTCTTTAATGATCTTTCATATCTTGCAGATGATTGTATTACTAGCTTCTGCCCGCGGCTTCGCTCGCGTTAAAAAGAGACAAAAAGTAGCCTATGTTACTCTCCATCCCTTCAACTATCTCCACTTAAAAAATCACGTCAATTCGTCGCTCCGTTTTGCCGTGAAAGAAAGACAAACATACGGACAGACAGACACACTTTCCCATTTATAATATTAGTATGGATAATAAAGGTAATAAATGGTGCATTTTTTCTCAGTATTACGGAATTTTGGTGTGGACAATCCTTAATTATATGTTCAGGTTTTATCACGATGTTTTCTAACATACATTGAAATACATTCTTATAAAATTGATAATTAATATTTGCCTGATATCGCATATAAAGGCGCTTTAACTGCCGTCCCGTCATTATTCAATTCTACTATAATAATATCCAGAATATTAATAATCCATCCTCAATTTTGCCGTGACACAAAAGGGGGCTCATTTAAACCAAGAAATTAAAAACTCTGTGTGTTGACAAATAAAAAAATGTTAACTCAAGGTATGAAAGTTAATTATGATTCCTCCGGAATAAGTAAAGAGTCCGTATTTTATACCCACGGTCAGCGTACTGTGATAATTCAAATTTTAATTAGTTTTCTGGTAATTACTGTAGTCTCTTTTGCTGTTTTTTCATCTGCTTTGGATTTTGGTACGTATTTTAAAAATACTCTAACAAGGCGTTTGGCACTTGAAAAATGCCCAAGATATTTTGCATGCATTGCTAGTAAGTACGTAAACATATATCTTCTTAAGAATATATTCCTCTTTCTATGCTGGGCTTTGCTAAAATGACTCAGTTTGGAGAACCTGGGTTCTTGGACCAAAATCATTCGGTGCAGTTGAAAAAACACCAAAAAACATTTTGTTTTAATAAGACTACCAGTAGCAGTAGCGACAGCTCGCGAATCCGGATGTAATTTTATACACACTCACGCAGAAATAATGAGATTTTATTTTGGAATTACCTACATCATTAATTTACCCTGCAGTTTACTCGGTAATAATATAATATAATATATCCTGGGACAACTCACACACGATCATCTGATCCCAAACTAAGCAGAGCTTGTATTATGGTAACCAGACAACTGATAAACATACTTATATAATTTTTAAATACATACATATTATAGATAAATCACACCCAGACACAGAACAAACATTCGTGCTCATCACACAAAGTTTATCCTGGGTGGGAATCGAACCCACGACCTCCGGCTTAGCAGTCAGGGTCACTAACCACTAGACCAACAGGCCCGTCAAATACAAACATACTACAAACTTTACCTATTTATACATACTGTATGTAGTATACTGCATGCATTTATTTCTGAAGTCAACTTTACTGTTAGTTAAGTCGCACATAACTTCAAGCGAAATCAAAAGTGTTTACAGAAATGTGTCTAATTAAAACTTTTCATTATAAAATCCTACTTATTTCTCTCCTATTTATTTCTACAGCACAAAACAACACAAAACCGGCCAACACTCTATATTAATAAACCCTAAAATATAACCAGGAAATGGCGAGAATTCCCTAAAATATACTCAGGCTAATCCAACCGTCAATGTTGCCTTTAGAACTCATCATTCTAGAGGAAATTAAAGGGAAATATATGAGCTGCTTATCTCATGGAGTCAGTTGCAGGCTTATGTGCAAGCTTATGTGTCGTTCAGGGTACAATCTTTAAAACTAACACGCGCAGCATCCGCAAAGAGATATGTTGCTCTTGCTGCACCTAGACGCTCTATTCAATTCGAGATGCTAGCAACAACACTACAGGAAATTTGTATTTTTATAGAGCACGGTTGAGTTGATTTATTTGTGCTAATATTTATAAACAGATTAGCTTTGGCCCACGGCTTCGCCCGTGAGAATCGAAATTTTCATTAGATTTGTAATTCTATAAAATTTTCTTAGTGAATGCTTACTCTTCACAAAAAACACACCCTCCAAATTTCACGTCCTTAGGACCAGTAGACATGCTCTAAAATATACCCCAGGCTAAACCAACCGTCAATGTTGTCTTTAAAACTAAAAAATATAATATGAGCTGCTTGTCTCATGGAGTCAGTTGCAAGCTTGTGTGTTGTTCAGGGTACAATCTTTAAAACTAACACGCGCAGCATCCGCAAAGAGTATGTTGCTCTTGCTGCACCTAGACGCTCTCATTCCTATTCAATTCGAGATGCTAGCAACAACGAGACTGGAATATGTAATTCATTCTGTATTTTTATAGAGCACGGTTTGTTGGGTTTTTTAATGTGGTAGATGTTGGGTGGGTTAAAGAGTAATGTGGTTTTATTTACGTTTACGTTAATTTATTTGTATCCCACTTTTGTAAACTGATTAACTTAGCGGCTTAATATTTTTTTTTTTCAATTTCGAGCACATGTTACTGAGATTGCGTTCAACGAAACAATCAAAAAAAGAATAATTTTCAATTAACGTTTAAAATAAATGTGTACATGCATTTAGACAACCTGGCTCTCTAAAAGCATGACTACCGGGTGGTAGGGCGACAACAAAATCTCTAATCCTCATAAATACTTTATAATAATCATAATCCTAGAACGAACAAGAACCAGTATAGTAAACTGCAGTAAACCTTCCTATCCAATCTAGCGTGTTTACCTACTAATTAACTCGTCGGATGCGGTCCAAACATAAACACCTCTGACATGCCATCGTCGCTAATTGAACCGAATATCATTATGCGATGTTCATTAAACTTGCCAAAATTGTTCGCGATCTCTGGCTGGAAAAATTTAAATTGTTCCCAACTGTGTACGTGACAGATTTAGGGCTGACGAACGTTTTCAGAAGGGTCGTCAAACGGTTATTTACGTTTTTTTGGCAAACTTTGAGTTCTCTGGGTACCGAAATAGTTGCTCGCCAATCACAGCTTCCACCTCTGAGATCGGGGGCTGCAGTTCATAGGTCGTTGACCTTGAATTAGGAGGATTGATGTTCTAACCCCAAAGCTCCCGGGAACGGACTAAACTAACAGTAGTGAATTTAAGATTTTATTTCACCTATTCTGCATGCAGACAAATTAATAGAGACACACGAAGATCCTGAGCTAATTTTGCATTCATATTTATTCTGTTATGAATTAATTCGCTCGCATCCCGATTGTTTAAACAATTGCCAACACCTCTGAAGCAACACAAACACGAATGTTTTCCCCGTAAATAAACATTGAGCGTGTGTGCCTCACAGCGATTCTCTCGCATTTATTGCTTCATTTAAAGGGTTTAAACCAGCTAAGTGCTTTTAGCGAAGCCCTTATTAGGACTTGTATACACAGGACGACTGCACACAGAGGGAGAAACCGACAGCTGTTTGTTTTTGTTAGAAGTGTCTGTGTGTGTGTGGTCTTTTTTACTCGTTCAACACTTTTTCGTTTTTGTTGAGCTTTTTGCAATCAACTGCCGCTGTATGAATTACGCTTCAGTTGAGTGTACGCGTAGGTAATCGGATTGTTAGTAGCAATCGCTTTTTATGTTGATAGTGCCATAGCTGTAAAGAGGACATGATTGATATATTTTATTATCAACTAGCTGACCCCGCGAACTTTGTTTCGCCCTATAGGCAACAAATGATCACATTTATTTGAAAACAGAATCGTGGTCGTTCGTGCTTTAATCGATCATTCACGCACAACTTCAAATCTACCTAAAATTATACATTTCACTAAAGAAATAATACGTAAGGAAACGCACTTTCATAAACCAAACACCCCTAAAAACAAGTCATTAAGTAAATCAAAAGGCCATAGTCCACATTTCTTTGAACAGCGTTGATATCGTAAGCGTGGGATTGCGTGTCACGAATGGCGGCTGTTCCTGCCTGACCCATGGGCCGCGATCGAGACCTTGGACGCACGCATGCTTTCTATATGCGACAAAAATATATACGAACCTACCTACCTACTTAAGTAGGCGTATACGCCGTACGCCTGCCTTTGTTATACCTACTTAAAAATATTATTTAATAAGTTATTTGAGACTGGATCCATTCTCATGTTAAATGTGTGGAATTCTAGGTATCCTTGGTTGCTAGTTTAGTAGTTTGAAGGCGAAATTAGTTTGGAGCCCTAAGTAACTACAATCATATAACTTCCTTACTTCAACACACCTCGTGATTTGCGATGAGGGTCATCAAGATTGGCAGTGAAGCTGAAAATTTAACCAAGCGTTATGAAAAACCTGTTAGTATAAAGCAGGTGTTCATAACGATCAAATTTGTTTACAAAAAATCGATAGCATGACACAAGCAGCATTTTATATCAAAATAAAGATACCAAAGTATTGATGGAATGAAAAATACGAATAAAGCAAATCCAACACGCACCGCTCGTAATTTACAAAGCTCTGTAATCTCGTATTGATCGTTTTGCGTACTGTGTAGGTATTTCATTAGGTCTTGTCTAGACGCCTCTACGTTGGCCCATAGCTCTCATAGCCGCAATTGATAATTTAATATATCTGTTAGAAATATACTTTATTTATTATACCAATACTCGTTTCACACTTAGGGAGTCGAGAATTTAGGCAAAGCATTACAAACTTAATCAAGGCTGGTTTTGAAATTGGCAGAGCTGAACCACGTCGTAGTCTTAACGGCAGATATGGTGCTATCAACAAAATAGTTCCATGACATAAACGTCAACAGGCGAGACGTCAAAAAAACTAATTACTACGTCAAGAAGATAATAAAAAAAATTTGAACTCTTATATTTTTATCTTTTCTCTCGTAAACTTAAAATGACGACGATAGTGCGTTGAAGTTTCGCTTGACGTCATGCCTAGGAATAATTATTGCTGAACAGTGACGTCACAAGCCCCCACTCGGTAACTTTGAAGCTTAAAATTAGTAAAAAAAATACAAAGAATCTTTGTATTTTTTTTTATTAATTTGATCAAGTGAAACATTTGTGTCTAGTATTCAACGGTCTAGCGGATGGCCTAAACATAAACACATTGCCATTTTTTAATGTAGTCGTCTCTATCCTCTTTTACACGTCCAACAATATCTATAGACGTCCCCACAATCCCAGATGACTCACATAGTGACGGACAATCAGGGTGACGACCGCAAACCGTCCCTCGTAGCAACGACAACACATTACACACACAAGGGTGAAAATTATGCACTTCCGCGTAATTTCCGTCGAACCGAACCGCTAACAGGCAATATACTAGCCGAAGCACGGCCAGCGGTGTGGCAATACATGGTATATCGTGTCGAGCACTCCTTGTTTACTATAGTACCAAGAAGCCGACCGCAGGACCAACCGCACGATATCCGCGGTCAGTGTGATCGCGCGATGTATTTCCTGGCATACAACGTTTACACGCCTGCATTTTATAATAACGCTATGAATATCGAGCTTTTCGGAACATTGCCAGAATATTCCAACTACATGTGTTCGCAATATTGGAGCAGTGCCTTTCGGATGGCACACCGCAGCCTCATAGGAATTACATTTCAAAGCACTTTGTAAATGAAGTCGGTGATCAGACGAATGTATCTATGTAGTATATGATAGGCATCTATAACGATTCTATAGATGTTATTCCTGTGCTTGATCACTCCCTGGTTGTGTGGGATTGCTGTTCCATAAGACTAGAGTGAGGAAACATGGGGTGCATCTATGTTTCTGGTAGCGTCACCAACTATTGCATTATTAACTCTAGTATAGAGAATCATTTTGGAAAGTTTCCAAATAGGATAAAAATGGCTTGTAATTTTGAATGAAAAATTCAGAAACCTACCTTTAAATCCAAATAAAATATCTTAAAACCTTTTATAGGATGAAACTTGAATAAAAATAACCTGTTACAATAAAACCGTTGTCCCGGTAAACACGACTAAAACTGGCTTGACATAAGATCGACCGACCGCCAATGTAACCGAATCCGTGTTTACCCCTCGCGATATAACTTATGATAACAGATGGTCACGACGCCACGTTCCTCCAACCATCGGTATCAAACGTAACTCGAATTAGTCTACGGATGAAATATTTATTGATCTTTAAGGCTTCTTCTCAAAGCCATTATAAATATGTATTGTAAATTGAAACTAGTCTGAACGGTTTCAAGCTTTGGTCTTTACATTTTCAATTACTCAGTGAATACGAAAATGAATTTAAGTTATGACTGCAACATTTTCATAATTAATTTCGATTATTTCTGACATTGGGATTTCACTTACATTAAAATCGCGAAAAACGTCTGCAAAATTTACGTTCAATTATCAATTAACTTGCAACGTGAAAGTAGGGATTAAAACGTCTCATTCCGTTGTAAAAGCTCAGCTTTAATTTTCCTACAATTGTAAAACAAAGAATTAGGTGTCCGAGTAACCGCCACCACTAACAGAGCCTAATCTGAAAAGCGGGCAAATATTAAAATTTCTCTAGCTCACCCAACAGAGAGGCCGACCGAACACCGCCGCACTATTGCCTGGAATTAAAATAGCGCTTGGTACAAGTTACGAGCGACCATACTAATAGAAAGTTTTCCTCAGTCATATATTTTCACTGAAAACTAACGAATTTGGTCCTTTGCCAGATCTACCTAGCTAACCTAGCTAGACATGACTGGTGGTCGAATATTAAAATTTCAGAACTTGCCTTAGCTATGCCAAGCGAGCTACACCCGCCAGAATTAGATTGTGACACGACCAGGGTTGCCGCATTTCCACTTTCGAAAAAAGTTTTGCGATAAATGTCTGAGTCTGTCTGCCTGTCCCGTAGTAAGTTGCAAGTTGGAGTGACTGGGGTCCTCGCGGTTTGTCTTGCCTGTAAAAATGTGATCAAATACTTTCATTGTTGCAGTCACTGACTTTTGTGCTTCTACTATGGAATAAGTACTAATTACTTTCTTTGACAGCTTCAGTCATGTATATACATAACTTCATGCATTTTGAAACTAGGTACTAATTTATTCAAAATAAATCGCTTACCGCTTTACTTTGTACCCGCTGCTTAAAAAGCCACGTTAAAGCTCATTAAGATTACATTTCTCGTATTGTTTTCAAAGCAGTTGTTTTAATCTTACGCCAACCATATTATTATGCGTTTAAATCTTTATTTAATCCGTACCGACCAAGTCATAAGCTTTATTAACTTTGATGTATGATTATTTTTGTTTGTCCTCCACATATATGTAGGTTAAAGTAGGTATGAGTAAACAAACCTAACCTGACACAGAGGCACGGTAACCTTAATTAAAATTAAATGTGCCATGTCGATGGTAACAGACGGTTATCCCAAGCAATCAATATTGAGCCGCATCTTACAAGTTTAATATAAAGTCCATCACCTCAGCCATTGTGTACATAGGTCCGCCATCTTAGTAAATAAACACGGTTGTGACGTCGAACATCTCATCGACACAAATTGCTTCTGGTCTATTGGCCGGCTTAAATCGAACCCCCAAAGTAATTATATTATTAGTCGCTTGTAGAATATTAATAAAGCTGTTATAAGATTATTGAATATTATTACGCTTTAATTGAGGCTGTTTAGGAGCCTTTGAATTTTGGGTATGCAATTAGAAGGTAGGTGGGGGTGGCTAGTGTGGGTAGGGTGGCCGCTTGGACGTAACCGCCCTAGAAACGTTTGATATGGCTTTTATATTGGGATGCCCATAGTAACCGGGTTGAAATAAATCATTTATGAAGTAAAATACATAATATTATTCTGAAAAGGTATCAGTGCTAGACAAATCTAGTTACATATATTGCTATATTTTAAACATCCTTTTTATTTAAAATTTTCTAAAGCGGTAGATTCACAAACGCTAAAGGGTGGAAAATCGCCCACTATGGAGTATTTTGCATTTTCATACATGCTGAAAACAACGGCGCTCGACGAAGCGGATGTTGGAGTGTCCAGCGGACTAGGCACTCGACTGCGCGCTGCAAAAACGCCTCAAAGTTATTCTATATGATAAATAGATGACCAAAACAAAGAATAGTATGGCGCCTTCAATGGCGAACTCCTAGAAAAAAATACGTATTCAGTCAACAGAGGAGAAAGGTATGCAGGGCCGTCATATATAATTAAGTTTTTGTTGAAAACCGATGGATGTATTCAAATGAAATTTAAATTAATTGAAAAAAATGTTATTTTTTACTATAGTTGAGGTTTTGAGAAAATTCTAAATGTATCTGACGGCCCTGCATACTTATCTACTTTGCTGACTGTACATACAGTCGTCAACGTGTACTTGATAAATCTACATTTAAATTCCAAATAAATCAATTTGCTTTTGGTTCGGAGCACTTAACCAATCCCCGATTTTGGGAATTGCGAACTCAAATTACTTTCAATCGTTTCCGTCAATTACATTTTAATATAAAAGCTGTTACGGCGAATTTAGTACGAATACTACTGGATATTTTGAGAAAATGTTCTCAATGCGCGCTGTTGAGTGAGTCAAAGGCTTTGGTGCCGATACAGGTGCGTTATTATCTACAGCCCCCTTACCATGACGTTTAAAGTAAGATTGTTTTAGTCCTCTTGCAGGAGTGTGCAAGTGACAGCGTTAGACACGTTGTCTAGCGCCGTCTCTTTCCCACTGAAAGTAATATCAAAGTAATACTGCTATAAGGGCTTGTGGTACGCCCCCAGGTCATTAAAATCTACCGGTACATATAGATTCTACGAGTACAACGCACGCGGTAAGGCACGGTTTTCAAGTCTCAGCCTCCGGCATCAAATCTTATCACTATGATATTAATTCAATATCTCACCGACACCGCATGAGAATATAAATTGAGTTTGAGTAACAATGTGACCGCAATCATATGTCCGTAATAAACTAACCTTTTGATATTATCGACCCTAACCTATGCGGCAAAGCCTTAAATGAAGATATAATACGGTAACTAAATTGGAATACATACTTTACCTAAGTATCTTACGTTCGTTTTTTTTTCCTTTTGAAGTAATCTTATTAGACGGAAAGCTTTCTTACCGTAACAACCATAAGCCTAGAACTCTTATCTATACTACGTACACTTCGTGACACACTTCACTTAATGTCGATATCCTAATTATTTTCATAACTAATATTTTTAACGTACTTAATCGAATTTTACCACATATTGGGACCGCTATATTTTAATGCAATTGCCAAGATATTTCAAAAATTATAACTAAAGGTATTTAATGTCTTTGAAGGTACAGCCCATCAATTGTTGAAGAGTTCTTATCATTTCGTCACAATGTCCAAAATTGCCAACTATCTTGGCAGCTTAAAGGAATGTTTTCCGCTTAATATACCTACTTGCTAAATACCTTCACAAACTTAACCCAGATATACCAAAACTGAATTTCTATAAGGGAAGTGTCGCACTGAAGTTCTCGTAACGCAAACTTGAAGCACAAAGCGCTGAATTTCCCTCTCACCACTCCACAGCGCTTTCAATATCGTCTACGCCACTAGACGCTGGATTTGCATCTGAATTTCAAGCGCAGCTCTAGCTTCACGCTACATGGGCATGCGTTAAAAAGAAATTAGAGCAGACTTTTTTCATAAATAAATAATGTATGATATTCTTATTTATTCCATACTTTCGAGCGATAAAAAGGTTTATATTACGTAAGCTAATTTCTGTTTTTATTCTACGCAAATTGGATGCGAAGAAAAGGAAAATTCAAGGGTGTAAACTTATGCCAAAAGCGTTAAACAACTGAATATACAATGATTGATGATAAGTATGATTACTTCAGTATGCTAATATTTAATAGATGTAATGTTTGTACTTTTATTTGAGGAGAGTAATCAATAATCTCTGCAACAAATTGTCCCATAATAACACAGCCAAAACTATCAGAAAAATAACCGACGAATAGTATTAAGTTAAATAAATTATTTCTCAAGATACGTACGTAGTTTTCATCTATTTTTCCAAGTCCATATGTTTACGAGCAACTTTAGTATCGTGGCCTGAAAATTTCAAAAGTTTTAAACTCCAACATGGCAGCGAAAACAAATTATTTATTCAACTCATTGTTTGTTTGTGAAATGTATAACGATATTAATATTAAATCTTTTGTTTCAGGTTTAAGAAGGATACAACTATGAGGAGAGGTAAGCAGACGTTTTTAGATTCATTTGCATTGATTTTTTCTTCTTCTCTTTTCGGGCAGAAGAGTCTATTTCCTTCTTTTAAGTACAACCCATAACACAGTTACGAGCACCGACTAATGAATTTATGTATTAATTAAGTTTATTCTAGCTAAGCCCTGATTAACGTCGACCTGGAGAATTTATATTGTTTTACTCATTTTAATTTAATAAAACCCGAAGCTGGGATTAGTGAACTCCTATTCCGTGAGTTATTTGTCCAGTTTTATTACGTTTTCTAAAAGAAACTACTTTTTTTTACTTTAATTTTATTGACACAGTTCGGCTTGCGAGTCGAAACGAAACCGTGCCTTTTAAAAACGTACAATAAAACCTTTTTTCTACTAATGAGGCAAAACATTAGCATTCTCGTGTTAAATTATAATCACGAACCGTTTTAACGTGAACGAATAATATTGTGGGGGTATTTATTCACCTACGAGGTATGCCTGTGTATTTTTTATGTGCATTGTAAATGGCTCTATGTATCTAAATGAACTAAAGAGATATGGCAGTGAATATGTGAAATATTATAAATCTTAGTTTCCAAGAAGTAGCCTCAGAGTTTCTCTAGAATAGTGGGTTCATTTACAAACAAATAAACTCATATGCTTACACAAACAACTCAGAACACATAAACACATACAAAATATTTTTGGGCTGTGCAGGAATCGACCCCGCGATACGCAGCACAGGAGCCGATAGTTTAGCCACTGCGCCAACCGTGCCGTCAAAAATTGTGCTCTTTATTTTAACCATAAACAAAACGTTTTGCTCTCTTCGCCGATCATTATCCAGCGACAAATTTAGCCATTGTAAAAATTCAACATAATTTTCATCGTCATTTATTAAATTATCCCCGTAAGAAAAACCGATATAACAAAACCGAAGAACGCCCGCCTCTAAAATTCGTCCTCCTTAAAAGTCCACCTCCGTGTTACGAGAATAATTATAATTTCTGAACGTTCCCTTAGGAAGGTACGAGGGTACCTTACCAACCCTTGTTCAAACTGTGAAACATTGAGAAAAGTGCGCAACAAAGTTGTTAGGCAAGGGTTCGTGTACTCTCGCCCTTATCTACACTCTTTATGCGGTCTACTGAGTTCTTTGGCAGTTTGCAATGTCATTCATCCTACGGCTTTATTAATTTTGCTAGCGAAAATAAATGTAAGTACCAAAATTAGCTGTACTGTATCGTTTACTAAGGTCGTGTTTAAAATTAAACAGGTTGAACCAGTGTTACTTTTTTTACATATTTGCTCAATTTGATTAACATATTACGAAAGCCCTATACATGCACTAAAATAAAAAATAATACGTAATAAATATTATACATAAAGATACATAACATTACAAGACATTTTTTTTTGACCGAACACAATGTTTGTATATCTTGCTTTAACATACAACGTACTAATACTAACGAATTGTATTTGATAGCTTTCGATTTTACTTCTTTTTTGCACCTTAAGGGCTCTAATTTCCAAGAATCCTTCCTTAGTGGCTACCTAATCTTTACAAAGAGCACACCCTCCAAGTTTCATGTCCAGACCAGTTTGGACTGTGCGTTGATATATCAACAGTCAGTCACAGTTTAACGATCCATACAGTTGTAAAACGAATGTACTTGCATAGAGCAACGGCGGGGATCTCGAGGGGAAGTGGGCGGCGCGGATCGCTGCCCGCGAGTGCGCGTAGTTGGCGGGCCAAACTCTGGGGCTAACGCATCCGTGTAAATCGCGAGCGAGTTTTCAAGAATCATTGAATAAACTAATTATAATGGTGCTCACTTCTTGTTCTGTGTCGGATGTACCTCGACAACGAGACACAATAAGGATTTAAGATTTCATAGATTTTCCCGTGACGCGAGGTAAGTTTATTCTTATAAATTCGTATTAAACAGGTGGGTACCTACTAATATTTATTTTGTATAAACTAATAATACCCGTCGTGTTTATAGTTACGTATATAATTATAGTAGGTACGAGTAAAGTTAAGTTATACACGTATTCGTATACGTTATATTATTACAATCGGAAAAACATTTCAATCGGCATCATTTATATTGCGTATTGTAGGTATATACGCTTTGCGAACGGGCTATCTCAGGCACTTGGACACTGTTCACGCAATGTTAGGTTATTTATTTATACAAAAGTTAAAAAAACTAAAACCTGACTACAAAAAAACCCGGATAAAACAATAAGCAAAGGTACCTAACAGTCTGTTTCCAGGTTATGACCGTAGTCGCATGCCGCTGTGACCTGTCTTTTTAAACGGTTTTATTTTTTTCTTCTAAAGCTTGTATCTCGAAAACGGTGTGTCCTATCGCAAAAATAATGAAAAATTTGCCCCCCTTTATAAAACCGCCAGCCGCGTAATTCTCACATGTAGGTAATATTCAATTATGAAAAAAATAAAGTTTGTCTTTTTTGACAACCCTTGCACATTTGCACGCGGTAGCGTAAATACCTACACGGGCGGCGGCGGCGGTGTCGTCCGACATCAAAGGCGTTTTCCAACTGTATGGATCGTAAAACTGTGAGTCAGTGTTGCGGAATGTTTATAATAGTTACCATGACCCCGGAACATAAAGCGCAACCGAAGGAACATGAGTGGGTTTTAGTCAGTAAAAGTCTGACACGCCCTCCCGCCCCGCCCAGGACGGGAGAAGTCATTTGATGATTCGCACTCCCCATAAAAAAAGTCAATCAGTCAGTCAGTTTACCGTTATATATAGATACCCGTGAATAAAATCATACCATAGCAAAAGACTATGTTTGTATCAGAAAAATTGTTTGGAGATTACCACCTCCTTTCAGATTGCGCTACAGCCGTGAAAAATACCAATCTTGAGCATTTGCATTATGTTTCATTAAGTTTATCTATAACACGCAAAAATAAAACGTTCTTATTAATTTTAACGCGCACCGTGCCAAAATCGTTTCAAAATTAAATCAAAACACGTTTCATTTTATTTTATTTTAGCTTAATCCCATCCTTGTTTATATTCCGCTTTTTAAGGGAAAGTCATAAAATTTTATATTTTGAAGTCGGAACATGCCCAGCAGGGTTTTGCAGCAGAGTTATGCTTATAGCTATAGGAACCACACGACAAACTAATATAATATAATATATCCTGGGACAACTCACACACGGCCATCTGATCCCAAACTAAGCAGAGCTTGTACTATGGTAACCAGACAACTGATAAACATACTTATATATTTTTAAATACATACATATTATAGATAAATCACACCCAGGCACAGAACAAACATTCGTGCTCTTCACACAAAGTTTGTCCTGGGTGGGAATCGAACCCACGTCCTCCGGCTTAGCAGTTAGGGTCACTAACCACTAAACCAACAGGCCCGTCGCGTAGGCGTCTTCATACAAAATCTTTGTTTTCTGTAAACATAAACTGAATAGAGCTGAATGAAACTGAATAAGTCTACATAGCCCTTAAAGAAACCTCTATAAGATCGTTTTTTCCAAAATACAGTACCCTAAAAACAGGGCCAGATAAACTAAGTCCAACTACAATGGACTTTGCGAAATTCTTACAAACACTTTTCCATAGTCTACCTAACCTTTTCCCCATAAACCAACTGAGGGTAGTTGAACACAAAGGGTCTATCGACCTGACTCTTTCGTAACTCCGACCTTTACTTTACGACTTTAAATGCCGACTCTCCGAGCTCCAAGCATGACCTCGGTACGTATTTGTCAATAAATTGCCATCGGGTCTCACACTCTATTTAGTTTTTGAAGTTTTGTGAACCTTTTATGAAGGTCTGGCTAGCTGTAGACCGGATAAAAATGACGAGGCCCAACTCTATATGTGTTAGCCCACAGGTATTCGTTTAGCCTTTTATTTGTGAGTAACGGTTTTCCAAAACGAACTTGTAGTGCAATATTTTTGAGATAGATTCGGCAATACATAAAATTGTATCTAAACCCTTAAAAAAAGGCATATACGTCATTGCCAGAATACCGGGCTGCCCTAAAAGCATTGCCTAAGCATTGCCATTTTAGTATTTTTCTGCAACATACTTAATTATTACATTTTAGCATAACTGGGACATGCTTAGAACACTTCTGATTATATATTTTTGCAAAAGCAAAACTTAAATTCTGTCTTATAAAACCAAGTTTGATACAGCAACTATTAAATAAATACATATCCCGATCTGCTGATAAAGTTCGTATCGCTGCCAATTAGCCAACTCAATATTCTTCGGTAAAAACACATTTCCTTATTTAATCAACGATCAGCAGTTCCGTACTTATAAAACGTAGCAGAAAAATAAACCTAGTAAAAGGTTTTAGTGAAAAGGGGATAAAAGTTCGCAGAGACATTTCCCTGTAACGAATAAACGTGAAATTAGGGGTTATGTGTTTCTCGTCACGTTCTAAATACACGTGTCTTTTAACCCATCTTTATTTGTTGGTATTCAGCACGTACGTTGGCTAAGCAACATTTCTGCCATTGTCGTACAACTACCAAGCTACGAGGGTCATAAAGCGTCTAAAAAAATGTCGGTGCTTCTATATGTGAAAACTGTAGTTAGGTAAAAATAAACAGTAAAAAAGTCTTGGCAGTTAAGGGATGGCCGATCTCAACTGACAGCGGCCGTTCACGAGCATGACGAGTTTCTATCTGCCACTAGTTACTTGATAGTTGTCAGACGTAGCTCCCCCAAAGTACGTGGCAAATTAATGTTCGTTCAAATATCTTACCATTAGATATTTTTTTACGAATTCCAACGTACCTGAATTTTCTTTAGAAACATTTCTTTGGACACACATAGTTGCATAAACGTGGAACATAAAAAACTTTGAATATTAAAATATGCTGCCACGAATTTATGACAACAAGATTGCGTCTTTAGACAGAAAAGTTTCTGTTTTAAAAGGAAGGTGTTGTAGCGGTCCGCTGCGGTATTCCTCTCGACACGTGTTGACCCTTCTCTTGTTATAATATGTGTCTGTTGGCTCTGTGTCCGGAAGTTGACCAATGAAAGTCGGTGAAGAAAGTACTGTGGAGGTTGTATGCCAATTATATTCGGACTTAAGGAACTTTACAAGATTTTTTTCTCAACTGCTTTGTTTAGCTTTGTCCGACCGTTTTCAAAGAAAGTTTCGTACCTATATTACCCCGTTATTGGTTGAACTTCCAAAAATTGCATGGGCACGTCTAACAGAGGTTTTATTTAATAAAATATAATTAGTATAGATTCAATGGTTTTTCCTAATACACCACACAAGTGTTATTAACAGAGACTTCCATTAAGCTTCGCAGTACCGAGTACAAGCGAAGAACAAAACATCTACTTAATATATATGAAGTCCCTCACCATTTGCAGAACAATAGCCAACATTTCTAACAAGACATTGCGGAGCAAAATGTCGTGTATAATTTCCATCTGCAGAACTTGGCCTGACTCCGGTGACTCCTTTTGTATTTATTCAATTTTTGTTTCTGCGACAGATGAATGAGCACTTGAACGTCGCCCTCGCGCCTATTCTATAAATGGGATTTTAATTACCGCCTGAACTGGAGTGTCCCATTCTTTTCGAAATTCATTAAATATAAGGCGAATCCCGTGAGTCTTGCTAATTGGCGAACTGTACTGACGTCTGGCCAAAAGGCATGTCACTTGCCCACAGGGCAACTCTCCCTCCCACCAAATACGAGACATGAAACAAAATTGTGTCTTCCCCACAGCAATTTAAGTTTTAATTTCGATTGGACTCGGCTTCAATTTAAAAGGGTTCGAATTCTCTTAATGTAAATTGAGCTGATTCCATTTGCTTTGAAAGGAAAGATTGCGTTTCCTTTCAGAGATATTAAATAATAAGTAAGTTGTGACTGTACATTAATGTAATTAATGGTGGTCGTATGGGGAAACTCCGTAGACATAATGAGAGCATTTAGAGCCCAAAAAAAATGCATAAGGGCGATAACTGGGGCGGAATACACGGAAAGCTGTAAACCTTTGTTTATAAAACACAAAATACTACCACTGCCGTGCCTATATATTCAGGAAATCTGTATATTTGTCTACAAAAATCCGTCACTTTTCCAAAAAAATACAGAGGTCGTCCACAGAAGCACTAGATTCCCACACAAATTATGGCTCCCAAGACAACGCACTGCAATGCACAGCACTATAAGAATTTATAATAAGCTGCCTAACTGCCTGAAGAGCCTTGATTTTAACAAATTTAAAAGAAAATTGTTTGAATTCCTAATAAACAAATGTTATTATTCAACGAAAGAATTCCTAGATGACAGAAATATGTAGAATAAAATAAAATGTATATTCATAATTAGTAACATAAGGGTTTAGCTATTTAAGATTAAAAATTTGTACACCAGAAATGGTAGAATATAAGAAACTTATTATATAATGTTAACATCTATTGTACTATATTCTTACAAATAAATCATTCTTTCTTTCTTTCTTTCTTTCTTTAATTATGCGACAGAAACTTTATCTTTGACAAGCAACGAAGGGTAAACAAATCATTAGCCCAAACATACACTTACTATTAAAGAAAAGCAAGAAAGCTTATTTAAGGACCTAGGGAATTTATATCATTATACAAAATAGACCGTAATCTTCATAATAACAAACAAGATCCATACGAAGGAGAATGTTATGGTATTGAATTATTGTAGATTGCTGCTCATACAGGACAAAGTAAGCTTGATTGAATTGAAGGAAGCTTGTTCAGATTTCAACTCGGTAAACACTACAACTCCGCCATGTATTTTTGATAAATAAAATATACAATCCTTTAAAATAAACACTTGTGTTTGCAAGCTTCGTCGAATAAATAAATACTCTTATTTCCCTTGCATTTCTTGCAACGGATAACATGATAAATTTCCTGCAAAATACACTTTAATATAATCCTACAGTGAATTCAATTTCAACAAACTAGGAAAACTGGGTTGACAGCATTTCTGTGAATACAAAAAGCAACTTCTACGGTTTTAATGTTTCTTCGTGAACATTTAGGTTATTATTTGCATTAAGTTTCGGTCTATCATTAGTTGAATTGGGATTTTGGCCAAATAAAGCATCTTCAACAAGAATAGGTATTTTTTTCATTTGGACCATTTGTACCTATATTGATCAGAAAGTCTAGGTCAAGAAATTAGGGATTGTAATACATTAGACAACGGTGGCAATTTAACTTCAGGTGAACTATTAGCTTGTTTGGCATTCAACAATCTGAAAAAGATGCCAACTGCACATTTTAGTTCTGCAATAATATTGTTCTTTTAACTTTCCAGTTGAAAGAACAATATTATTTAAAGTCTTTAGTAAATAAACAGCCATTGTTACCGCACTTGCATTTAAAGCACACCATATTCAAACTAGTCTTTGTGTTTCAAAATACAGCTGCTGGCGACGTAAGCCGATTTCCCTACATCATGTTACAGCAACAAAAAAGGATCTGCAACGACAGCTCATGTATCGTGTAACGTCCGCCGCAATAAAAACAGTTTGTATAAACCCACCCTTAGGAAACACGTCGACGGGGACCGTGCCTTATTGGGAGTAGGGTTACTATATTAAACATCTGGTTTTAAATTAACTTTTTGGGTTTTTACCCCGTCGTCTATCGTAGAACCCACTTCAACCTGTCCGAGTTTTTTTGTTTATTTTTGTCCGAATGTTCAGGATAATTTTATACGGAATATCTGTATCATGTTATCTGAAAAAACATTGTGATGTATATAAAGTCAACTACACCCACTCTTTGTACTCAACGATAGCATTCTAATTCGGAAGGTATTCTGCCTTATGTGTCATTCGCACGTAATGTAGCGAAAAACGTCCAGGCAAATTAACCGGTCTCTCCGCCCTCTGATCTTTGATCTGCCAACCCTACCGGGGCCATAAAAGACGCGGGCATTCGTTACGTTCATGTGACAAAATGTATTCCATAAAACTAGCAAAAGCTAAATTAAATGCTGGCGTTGCAGAAAATGTTCTGTGTGAATGTCTGCTGAAGATATCTCGCAACTGTGCCAAAGAATTGTTTTTATAAGTGCGTTTACGAAAGCAGCGATTTAAATAATATTTGATGTTTAAAAGAACATATTTTGTTATTTATGAGAGCTGTCGTGATGGCCTAGTGGTTAAGGCGCCCGGCTCTCATGCAAGAGGTCGCGGGTTCGAATCCGGGCAAGTACCAATGTGACTTTTTCAATTCATATGTACTTTCTAAAGTTTATCTTAGACATCACAGACATCGGTGAAGGAAAACATCGTGAGGAAACCTGGACTTGTAGTTAATATAAGTCCGAAATCGCCAACCCGTCTTGAGCAAGCGTGGTGATCAATGCTCGTGCCTTCTCTGTATGAGAAGAGGCCTTTGCCCTGCAGTGGGACAGTTATAGGCTGGTATTATTATTATTATTATTGGTGTGTGAATATGGTATTATTATTATTTTGTTTAACGTCTTACGTTTCTCGGGTCCCTGGGGTCCCGGACCTTTGGAAGGCGTACGAGGGGCCGAAGCCAACTCGCAGAGGCCCCTTGAGAATTTTATGAGAAATGAGATACCAACCGACGATTATCCCTATATGCCCTATGCAGGTGCACCTAAGGATAATCCTCGGTTAGTGTGAGACTATTGTAGAACTATGTAGCAAACAAAAATTTTAAACTATGGGTTTGGTTTTTTAGGTGGACTAGGTACTTGAGACTATGGAGGGACTATAGCCCCTGCCTGACCAATGTTTGAAAGCACGGATAAAAAGGCAGGGGGTGACTTGCACACTCAGTAAATGGGCCCCCGAAAACGGCCGCTAGCACAAAGTGACGTAGCGACAAGGGGGCAACATATATCGAGGTGCTAGAGGAGTGGAGAGGTATTCCACGGCTATCAGGACAATCCCGGGAGTACGGTCAAGATCCCTACCAGCATCTTACTGGAATACTTCCTTCCCCCGAGCACGTTTGCTCTTGCGAATCTCCACTCTAACCAGCCAATTAAGGCAAGAGAGAGGTGGGAGCCTTGTTCCTTGTCAATGCTCACTCTGGCCGGCCAATGAAGGCAAGCCAGAGATGAAGAACAAAGGGTCTCCCAGGAGGTCAGGTCCGTGGGGGTCGCTACTGCCCAACAGCTCGCCACAAGCTGCCCTGCGGGTTTATTATTATTATTATTATGAAGAGCATAGTCTCGTGCTTGTTAGTTAAATTATACTGATTAGCTGTTTGATCCTGAAAATACCAAATAGGTTTAAAAGTATCAAGTTCATGTTTTTCATTTCGCACAAATGACATCTGATGAGTTTAGTTCTAAAGATCTTAATAAATCAAATATGAGCCAACACGATTTCCGTTCAAAATTAGACTTTCTCCAAATCGACATTGTATTTAAAATATATTCTACATTCGCTCCGCTTAACACTCGCAGTTTTAGCGGGCACACCACTAATGTTCTATCGATCGGGTAGTTTGGCAGCGGTTACAGTCCGTGCCATGCGAAACACGTCATTGGCCCGTGCCCCCAATACCCCGGTGCCTTGGTCGAACACTGGTGATAACCCCCAAACGTTTCTACAAGCAATTAGCATGAACTGCTACGCTAAATGCGCTCCAGTCGTTTTGTTATTGCAGAATGAAGCTAATCTACTATATTTATGACTGCAGTTTTAAGTACTGTTTTTATTGTAAGGAACTGCAATTATGGGAGACTGGGTTTCTACTGCAGGTCGATGTTTGCTTGTTAATGTGATCGGTGATTCTTTTTCAGGAAGATGCCATAGAAAAACCACCATAAAATGTATTGTAAAGCGTTTTATTCATGTAATTTTAATGTTAAATACGAGCTTTAGAACTTCCATAGAACTTTATACTTTCTTTAAAGCTTGTGCTGTTACCTGGAATTGAACTTATACGTATTACACCTCAATTTTCCCACGAAACTGAGCACGAATTCCAGGATTCTGTACCTCGTGAATATTTTCCGTTGCTCTCAATATACTCAGCGTAGCTAGCTCCATATATCCTTGTCCGTGTTCCACCTTAGTTATGACTGCTAGCTCAAAATGTACAACCAATAAGCTTTACTGCTAAGAGGTAACAATTCTCAAAGAGATTGGAAAGGCAGTCCGCATTTGATTTACATAGATACTGCTAACGGTCAAATAACATTGGGCTAGAGGGTTGGCACGGGACCAGAAAATACTGTTGCATTAAAAGAATTTGGTACTTACAATGTAAGTTATGAAGGTCATTGAAGGGCGCGGAAAACGAACCCAATTGTAGGTTAGGTTTGGAGAACAAGGAGTCGACTGCAGACTTCCATATTTGGTTTGTTTTTTAAACAGTTGTAACAAGGCCACTTTGATGCCAATACACCTTGAGAAAACATGGTGATGAAAGCTAGTGCGTTCCTCCAAAGCCTTTGCTCTGCATTGAAACAATATCAGGCTTTTTATTTATAATCAGGTCGTAACCGCACTACGAAATAGATTTTTTTACGACAGCCAAACCCACTGCATATGAGTCATATAACACAGTCTACGGTTCAACGAAGTTCTAAAACAGTGGATAAACGAACATTTGTAAATGTGATTCGCAATTCGTATTTAGCTCGAAACTCAAATAATGTAATTTGTAGGCACTACTTTTAATTAGAGTACAACAATTTTCAGCACTGAAAACTAACATTTAAATACATTTCATTTCAAAGTCGTGTGGAACGTTTTAGAATTTGTATTAAAGACTAGTTACATGCCATTTACTAAATACAGGGGTTAGTGAACTTTGATCAATATCCTGACCATGTATAGGTTGATACTACACCATTATTGTATTAGCTAAAACGTGCTTGTCACTGAACGACAGTGCATGTATCGATATTGGATTCATTACAAAATAATATCCAAAGAACATTAATCATCGTCTTTCACATTAATATTGGCTCTGAGTGCTCAGACCAATTTGCTATTTTAGACCTTTTTCGAGACAACAAAAACACTTACTTTAAGCCACATCAGATGATCAGACTATTATATCCAAAGGTATGGTTCCTAGTAGTTCTTTTAGTCCATATATTTCTTTAGTAGCCTACAAGCACCAGTCAAGCAGCGCAGTCCTACTTATCCAGGCTGGCAAAACTGTCTAACCCTAAAACCTGCATGCAAGAGCACAGTTCCACAATATTATCCAGACTGGCAAAATTGTCTAGCCTACCCTAGAACCTGGTACAAAAATAACCAGGCTGCCAGAGCTGTCCAGCAACATAACAGACGGTTCTATTAACTAACGTAGCGGCACCTCTTGCCGGTAGAGGCGGTGGCGGTGTGACGCCGGCGGCGCTGGCGACATGAACGCGGCCCCGCTCCGAGCGGACGGCGCGGGCGCCTCCACGCCCGGCTCGGACGTCGGCGAGCGGATCACGCGGCTCTTCCCCAAGTGCCGCCCTAAGAACATGCAGCACGCACACGACAGGTAAACTAAGGTGTATATAGCTAGGAGCACTGCGGACCCACAGGTGGGTATTGCTGGACACGGAATTGGGAAGCCTAGTAAGTTTTTTTGGAAAATCTATGCTTCCCAATCCTGTGTTGCTGGATTTTGCTAATGTATTTGCTGGATTGTCAAGCGGCTAATATGTACCGTTAAGCAGTGCCCCGGAGTTGTTTTAAACGTCTCAATTTAGATTTTATTAGGTTTTGGCGACTGGTATTATGATAATAGGTCTCTGACGTGTGCGTTGTCCCAGCGGAAAAGTGTCGATTTTCTAAATTTCAGTTTAGCAGATAATTAGTGTATGACGTCCTGTAAATGTGTATGCTAAATTCAAATTTGTGTATCCAGCTATTCGGCAGATATTCAACAAAAACTGGTTCCGCCAGGACAACGTTGTCCCAGCGAAATATTTTTTTTTCTATGGACTTACAAGAAAAAAAATACATACAATAATTAGCGTGTAACGAGAGGTAAATGTGTATGCATAAATGAAATTTGTGTGTCGTCAATTTACGAAGATATTCAATTTGCCGCTGCGACAACGTTTGGCCATTTGATGAAAATCATATTATAACGGTTTAGTACAGAGTTGTAATTTCTTATGCATGTTGCTTTGAATTTGTGTATAATGTGTGTAAAAACAGAATTTGAAAAAAGCATACCGTTCACAAGATTTACACGTAAACGTAAAATAAGGTTATTAGGTCCAAGCTCTTAAACTAGGAACTCTAGAGTCTAACTTTTTACTTTTATCTGCATCTTGTAGGGGTCTACAACGTCCTGCCAAGTTTCATCTATGTGTGCTTAGTAATTAATGAGCAAAGCCATAGTTTACTACGAATAGACCACTATACTTTATGATATCCGATTTTAGGACTTCTTAATGAAAAAGCGAAATAAAACATATTCCAATCATTAGTGTACTAAAGCAACTACTCATATCTGAAATTTCAGTTCATTACACTAAATAATTAAAGAAATATAATAAAATTACCAGAACAACTACAAAACCCAGATTAACCGACCAAGTTTGAATGGGCACAAAAAAGCGGCCGTGCAGTACATAGACCGAACGTTCCAAATTTCCAGTATAATATAGTTATTTTGCTATTGTGCACGTACAGGTGCGTGCACAATAGTTCTGCAGAAAATAAAACAACTGAATTAATTTTATATTTACAAAAGTATACATTTTACATTACATTACAGTTTTCATTTTTCTAATTGCAAAAAAATGTTTGTTTAGTAACGTATACATTTTTATACGCATTTAATAAAAACTCTAAAAACCCTTTTATTTTGACATTACTAACCGATAATTCAATTTAATTCATTTGGTTACATAGGTTATGTTATGTTGTCTACATACCTAGGATAGTTCCAAAACACCAATTTCCAAAGATTTGACAGTACTTTCACATGATTTATTACATTTTATTACATGATTTGTTATCTTACCTTGTTTATCTTCTAGTCACTATTGGCTCACAGTCACACTATGTCACTATCTGAGGTATTATTATTTCGTTATTACGTAAATCACCCAAAATATGTTTTTCTGGAATTTTAGGAAAAACTAAGATAATATATAATTAATTGATATTGCGTTAGCTATTGTGTACGCATCTGTACGAAGCTATTACACCATATTATACTGGAAATTTGGAACGTTCGGTCTATGTACTGCACGGCCGCTTTTTTGTGCCCATTCAAACTTGGTCGGTTAATCCGTGTTTTGTAGTTGTTCTGGTAATTTTATTATATTTCTTTAATTATTTAGTGCAATGAACTGAAATTTCATATATGAGTAGTTGCTTTAGTACACTAATGATTGGAATATGTTTTATTTCGCTTTTTCATTAAGAAGTCCTAAAATCGGATATCATAAAGTATAGTGGTCTATTCGTAGTAAATTATGGCTTTGCTCATTAATTACTAAGCACACATAGATGAAACTTGGCAGGACGTTGTAGACCCCTACAAGATGCAGATAAAAGTAAAAAGTTAGACTCTAGAGTTCCTAGTTTAAGAGCTTGGACCTAATAACCTTATTTAACGTTTACGTGTATATCTTGTGAACGGTATGCTTTTTTCAAATTCTGTTTTTACACACATTATACACAAATTCAAAGCAACATGCATAAGAAATTACAACTCTGTACTAAACCGTTATATATGATTTTCATCAAATGGCCAAACGTTGTCGCAGCGGCAAATTGAATATCTTCGTAAATTGACGACACACAAATTTCATTTATGCATACACATTTACCTCTCGTTACACGCTAATTATTGTATGTATTTTTTTTCTTGTAAGTCCATAGAAAAAAAAATATTCCGCTGGGACAACGTTGTCCTGGCGGAACCAGTTTTTGTTGAATATCTGCCGAATAGCTGGATACACAAATTTGAATTTAGCATACACATTTACAGGACGTCATACACTAATTATCTGCTAAACTGAAATTTAGAAAATCGTCACTTTTCCGCTGGGACAACGCACACGTCTCTGACCATTCCAACTTTGGAAGCAGGACTATGTCGATGACAAAAACCTTCAGTTATTTTCCGTCAGGCTCACCCACCGACAATTAAAAAGCAATGATTATTAAAACGAAAACTATCTGCCACCCCTTTACAACTCAGTTAAACACAGATATTCATTAAGTGGTAATTATAGCGTTTTACGTGTACAAACAGTCTGTGATTGCCGACATCTTACATGTGCAAACACATTAAAATCTACAAACTCGATCTAAAGGGGCGAAGGCTTTGCGATGTTGATTCTGCGCCGTAATTAGCTCCTTATTTAACGTTTTACAAGTGCTTTAAAAAGTTTCTAAAGATAAAACTCAAAGGGTTGTTTTATAACCTTTTCTCACTGGATAACTAATGGTTGTTTAGAAGCTTCGTCAGAGCATTCATCTACTTTTGTTGTTACTTTTCCGTCAAATTGAGCTGATATTTGTGAATAAATAGACACTGCTGCCCCTCTTTTTTCTTCCTTCATTGTCTCATTTGTTTTGGAATCTTGTCCAACTGCATGTTCTATTGTAGATTTGTCTCTCATCTTAGTTCTTTTGAATGGAGTTCTTTCAAAACTGCTGTGATGTTAAAGGTGTGTGTCAATATTTCCAGGTTGACCTCCAGCCTGGAGGGTCGCGAGCGCGACAACAACGTCAACAACGCCTCGTCTGACGAGGAGCGCGGCAACGAGAGCCAGCTCGTCATACTCAACTCCAAGGGAGGCACCTACAAACTAAGGGACTCCAGGTGATTATCACGGCGCCATATTAGTAAATTACTCATTCTTCATTATGAAAACAGTCACAGTAATTAGTGTTCTGCATGCATCGAGATGGTAAGACCTAAGCTAAAGGTGGTCAAGAAGAGATTAAGTAACCCCCTCAGCTAGTCGTGGTCAAGACAACCGCCTTCTGCTACTTACTTTTCACACAGCGCTTGAGTTACAGTGCCATATTTCTGCTTTTCAACCGAATGTTTTTTTTTTCTTTTATTAGGTTCTATCACTTCTTTTGTTCATCTAGTAGACGTTGTCTCTTAGTATTTCCTTGCTATTTTTATCATCCAGAACTTGCAAAAAGTGGTGGTATCCGAAGCTTTGTGATAGCCAAAGCAAACTCAATTTTAATCTCTAATGAAACTAAAACTTATCTTTGCTCTCAGCTCTGAACCCTATGCAACGCTGTTTTGTTTTTTTTTTCTTATTTTTGTGGTATTTATCATCGTCTCTTTTATTTATTCTCTCATATGATTATGTTTTTTCTTCTATTACCAGGATCATCGAAATCGCAGGAGGTCGAGAGCTGTACTCACAGAGCCGGACAAAAGCGGTTCGCAAGCTGAGACATAACAATACACACAAACACAACCTGAGGAACAAAGTGCGGTCACTCACTAAAGACACCGTGGACTACGCTGCCGATAACCTTAGTAATGAGGTATGAGTATACACTTAGAATTTGTATCTCCAAAATGAAAATTCAATAGTAGCTAAAAAGATTCCAGATGAATCTAGAACTCTCTAGATGTTAGGTGGTTGCCACACCGTGCCCGTGCTACGCGTCGGAGCGCGGTGACGCGTTTTTCAACGTAGAACCGAAGTATCTCTGTTTGTATAGAAAACACTCTGGTGAACCACTACAGTGAACTAACAGTGTCCTGTGATATCGTCCGCCCGTTTTCGTACACACTATTTTCTCGTTAAGCGTTAAATTTCTTTCTTTACTGTACAAATCAATGTTTTTAGTTTCAATAGTTTCGGCTATGCTTTGAATACCATCCAATAATAAAAAGCCAGTCACTTAAGTGTAAAGTTTAACGACGCCTCTCCTCGCGGTATGACGATTTTGTCGTCCAGCGCTCCGTCGCGTATCGCGTATCAATGTGGTAACCTTCTAAGAGATGTTGCGGAATGTTTATAATAGTTACCGTGACCCTGGAACATAAAGGGCAATCGAAGGAACATGAGTGGGTTTTAGTCAGTAAGAGTCTGACACGCCCTCCCGCCGCACCCAGGACGGGAGCAGTCATTGGATGATTTCCCACTCACCAAAAAAAAAAAACCTTCTAAGAGATCTAGTCCAAAGTTATTCTGTGAGGCCTGATTAAATATTGATGTGGTTGAAGGCCCACAATTATGCAGTAATAAATAACTTGTACATAATGGTTAATGGTCTGCCAAATAAGAGACTGTCGTTGTGGGTGTACTGTGTCGTCATTTGTCGCACCGCTATTATACCTACTGTGGTTTTAAAGAAATAAGCGGGTCCCCACAAATAGCTCTTTCACACATTGTCGCCGAGCCGGCGCCGATACGACGGCGACATGTGAAGGGGTGGAGAACAAATAACACTGGTGATTAAGAAGGGAGGAAGATTTGCGTTGTCGATATTTATAAACGGTGATATTTTGAATACCTTATACGTAAGAAAAGTCACTTAATCTGAAAGTCGTGATAAACTTTATTTTTCTTTAGACCTCAGATTATATCGGATGGTTTTTAACAATATTCGATAAAACGTATATAACAAACACTTTTCTTAAAGGGCAACACCTGATATCTGAAAAAAGTCTTCGCATTGAAGGTAGAAAAAGTTGAACGATTCTAATACTTAGTATTTTAACGACATAATCGTTCCACTATATTGATAATTAAAGGTTGGTTTCGCAACCATATCGCTGCACCCGCAGCTTTGCTCACGCGGACTTAAGTGTAAGATATGAATAGGTAATAAAATACACAACATTGGCCTCACCCAAAGCAAAACGAGATAACTCGTGTAGACTGGCCAAACAAAGTTTTAACACTCTATCCGATAGTATTTGCGTGACACTTGAACATACAACACACTCGGTACGATTTTATTACGACAGCTTATAGGCTTATTTCAAAATCAGTGTGTTTGATTACTGACCCTCTCACCCACGTGATAAAATCGAAAATAGGGTGTGTTTGTTTGAATAGCGGGGGGTGTGTACACTAATCAAAACTTTATTTGATTTGTATGACTAGGTAATCGTTTTATCGCTCTCTTTATCACATCTGTGACAATAATACTATCGTGATTATTATCTATAGGGACATGGAATAATAAATATCAAACAGATAAATTATTCTGCATTAAACAATCGTGTTTATTGCCAAATCTCCTCAAATTGGCAGAACTATGTTTCATCTCTGAACTACAATGGTTTCAATAAATGTGGAGTAAAATGAGTTTTTTGAACACAAGTGCAGTGAAAAAATATACGAAATAAAATATAATGGATTGTTAACTGTGTTGTTAAGCGGAAAACTCGAGAAGGCCTGGCTAATATTCATCGAAGTCCAATAAACGTCCGAGATAAATTGAAAAAGTCATCCGAATTATTTTCGAGCCAAACCGAGTGAATACTTTTCTACTAGATTTTAGTGTTAACTCAAGACCATCATATATTATTATATTCATTGGACAAGATAAGATCTATCAGTCTTAAATAAAATGATTCCTGACACCTTACTGCCGTTGCAGTTAGGATATAACATGCTTATGGTAGGTTCAAGTTCCAAGTAGGTGCATAATTAGCTTAACGAGTGTGTTAGTAATTAGAAGCCGTAATGAGACAATGTTCTCTAGTTACGTATGGAGATTCAGTGCTATCATTTGATCTAAACTTTCGCTGATAAAAATATAATTATTGTCATAGCTTTTGTGGATCCGATCGACAGTAAATGTAGTGCTAAGTCCCTGTATGACCACTGTACGTTTGTACATTTTGTATATGATCGAGGTTCATAATGCAAAATGTGCGTGTACCTGTTTGAGAAATCGACAAACAAACATTGTTTTATAAATGTCGGAAACTTATTCCTTTACATCATCTACAACTCGTCTTTACAATGAACAATCCAATGGTGGGATCCACACAATATTTTACACTTCAATATTGCCTACTGAAAATGTACAAAAACACATAACTCAAAAGACCAAAACATTTCTCTTCCAGATATCCCTGCACAGAATAAACAATGAGCCTAAGAAAATGATATCCCGACACACATCGCCGACGTACACGAACGGCGACCGTGAGGTCATTCTAGAACAATCGGCGATGGGTATCCCTAAGAACAGCTCGCCTATACTGGACCCGCACAAGACTACGGATGTCAGTACTAAGAGCAGTCCCATCGCTGTGGTGGCGGACGGCGAGGTCGTCGTCTTTGATGACAGTGATGACTGGAAAGGTAATTGTGAAGTTTCTGGTTTTTTTTAAGGTTGATGTATGCTTTCTTGGTGTTTTTAAGTAGTTCAGGGGTTGTACGTCAAGTATGGACGGAATAGCTAATTCTAATTTAACTTAAGATAGAGAAAAAGTGCAACATAGAGTGTTTGAAACCACTACCATTTTATTCATTCATATTTGGATGCTTATAATAGGCGAGACGACAAAAAAAGTAATTAGTCTGTCATGATGATTAACAAGATAATTTATTTGCAAAAAAAAACCGACTATCCTCGATTTCGGCATGATACCATCATCAGATCCTGGACCTGATGACAATGGGACCATTTTAGAAGTTAACCCTTTCAAACAAAAAAAAATTGTTTAAATCGGATGGTAAACGACGGAGATATGCGCGAACAAACATAAAAAAATACAAACATCCGAATTGAGAACCTCCTCCTTTTTTTAGAAGTCGGTTATAAATATATTAGACTCTTATTTTTTCTTGTAAACGAAAAAATGACGTCAATAAAGTGCATTGAAGTTTCGCATGACGTCACGATCTGAAACAATTTTTGCAGGACGGTGACGTCAAAAGCCCCCACTCCGGAACTTTGGTGCTCTTTATCTCTGTATTTTTTTATTAATTTGATCAAGCAAAAAATACGTGTTCCGTATTTTTGGCCGGTCTATCAGACGGACTGAACGGAATGCCATTTTTTTATGTTGTTGTCATCCCTATTAAGCACATGAGAGGTTTCTCATCCTTGAATTTTGTAAAAAAAAAATGTAAAAGCATCAAGAAAGCTTGCGTCTACCATACTCTATAAAAAACACGCTATAAATTTGGCTTACAATTTTGAGCCTTGTAAAACGCTTTCAAACTTCAGCTGTGTTATCACACATTGTTTTCACAAAGTATTTATTTTATGTCACAGTTCACTTCGCTTTATGTTATTCGCTTTTGCTTTAAACCTGTTAATTTTATAATTTTGTGTGTTGTAAACTTTTGTTAACTAATGTTTGTTTCTGTGTCTGTCTTAATGTGTGTCGCTTTTCTTGTTGTTCTCAAATTCACGAACTCTAAGAAATTCTTAGATACGAAACAAAATATGTACTTAAAAAGAGCTTATAGAATAAGTAACCATGCAAGAAATAAACACTATTGATTGCCTTACATAAGTAATGTTCAATTCGTTCACGCAATAAGTGTCTGTTTCAACGAAAATATGACAAATATTTGTAATACATTTGACACGAAATAAATTGTCAGTTGCCTCTTTCGCCACAGACTCATTTCGTAAGTAGTTATCAAAAGTTTACAACACTTACAACCTAAGCCCTCCTATCCAATGACCATTATTATTCATACAATATTGTTTTCTCTTTCTTTTATTTTCAGTGATATTGAATTCTGTGTCTCTAGGTTTGAGGACGGAACCAGAAGCTAGTGACGATGAGATTGATATCAGTGTTAAAAGAACTTTAGACAATATTAAAAACGGTGATACTAGTGATGTATTGAACTGTAAAAGTGAAGTGAGTGATGGAAGTGAGTCGAGTCCTTCGCGTGACGATGTTCGGTTGAGTGACGCGAGTCCGTCGGGCGTGTGGTTGTCGGGGGATGAAGACAAGTCTCGGGTGACGAGGGTGATAGGCGAGTTGCCTATCGCGGAGTATGAGGGCTCGCCGCGGAGGTACGGAGTGGGCACGCAGAAGCCTACGAGGTCGCCGCGTCCTGGGTTTCCTCAGGTTGGTTGTTTTTTTACTAGGCTATGTTAGAAAGAGTTAACTTGAAACTGAAACTAGACTACGAAAAATCGTGCTCTGATAAGTGTGAAACAAGCAAATATTCTTGTTAGAGATCAATGTTCAAAGGGTAGCTGTAGTCATTTAAACTTTTGTTTAAACGTTGCCCCACACAAATTTTCAAACAAATAAATAAACATTTATCAACTTACTAAGTTCAAAGATATAAATAAGTTATGACCATTACTAAAAATGGCCCAGTAAGCATATCAAAATAAGATTACTACACATCTACAAAAAACATTAGATTATTCTTCATGATTTTACTTAATTCCATGATTAGTGGGCCAATCCTCATAACACACAACAATCTACACCACACCAACGAAAATATTCAATCCATATTCTCCAAATTTCAGAGGGTGGTAACAGAAAACCTGGACGTCAGTCCACCGTCAGGGTCGGCAGCCTTCGACTACCTGTACGAGTTCTCGGAGACCAGGAAGGTTCTAGAAGAGTTCTTCAGGTGTCCCACGAATGCGGGCCAGCCGCAGATCAACAACCTCATCGCCAATGATGAGATTGTTAATTTTCAGGTACGGAGGAGATTTTTATTTATGTTATCCGGAATTTATTAGTTTTTAAGACTGTTTTCCTAAGGTTCTTGTAGGGCTTGTCATCTTAAAAGTTGCGTATAATATCGGTGCAAAAGTAATGAAGGTACCCGATACCTATTAGTGTAGTAAAATTGAGATAAAGAAATATTCCAACTAATATTAATCTCTTAGGACTCTTTCAATTAATGAGTTTCTTGCCCTACGGCTAGAGCGCCGTAGCGGTACGTTTTCCGTACGGTGCATGTTCGTTTGTTTTGGTTGGTTACATAGTAAAAGTTGTTCACAATGATGCGTACACCCTGTTCAGACAACTTGAAAAATTAACCGGTTTTTTTATTGATTTCCAGGAACTAGATTACGAATTACGACGTCAACCCCAAGAATGTCCGTCAGAGAACGGCTTAGAGGGCGGCAGCGAGTCCGAGTGGCCGCACGTGCCCGACACGCTGGACTCGCCGCACCAGGCACACAACCACACCAACTTCCTAGGTCTACAGGTGCGTACAGTGACGTCACACTACATGTCCGTAGAGAGTGGCCGCACGTGCCCGACACGCTGGACTCGCCGCACCAGGCACACAACCACACCAACTTCCTAGGTCTACAGGTGCGTACAGTGACGTCACACTACATGTCCGTAGAGAGTGGCCGCACGTGCCCGACACGCTGGACTCGCCGCACCAGGCACACAACCACACCAACTTCCTAGGTCTACAGGTGCGTACAGTGACGTCACACTACATGTCCGTAGAGAGTGGCCGCACGTGCCCGACACGCTGGACTCGCCGCACCAGGCACACAACCACACCAACTTCCTAGGTCTACAGGTGCGTACAGTGACGTCACACTACATGTCCGTAGAGAGTGGCCGCACGTGCCCGACACGCTGGACTCGCCGCACCAGGCACACAACCACACCAACTTCCTAGGTCTACAGGTGCGTACAGTGACGTCACACTACATGTCCGTAGAGAGTGGCCGCACGTGCCCGACACGCTGGACTCGCCGCACCAGGCACACAACCACACCAACTTCCTAGGTCTACAGGTGCGTACAGTGACGTCACACTACATGTCCGTAGAGAGTGGCCGCACGTGCCCGACACGCTGGACTCGCCGCACCAGGCACACAACCACACCAACTTCCTAGGTCTACAGGTGCGTACAGTGACGTCACACTACATGTCCATTACAGTATTATGTGGCCAGTTGAGTGCTACGAATTGGGCACGCTCTTAAAAATATTAAAACCAGAAATCTTAAGTTGGCACTCTCAGTGCGAGGGTCCACCAAACCAGTGACGAAAGATGTGTCGTAATTTACTTATAGGATATATTGTGCGGAAACTAAGCGCTGTGCTGTCAAAATGACGCAAGCTGATTGCTTGTACGACATAACTCCTTTTCACTTGTTGGTCCGATCTTCATTCTCTGTATTAACAAAGCCAAACTAACTCTTTTTTTTCCCCAGGTGCGCTCAGCCCACCAAGCAACGTACCCCACGCCGAACATACGTGAACTGTGCGTGGGCGCCGCGTGGAGCGGCTCCGGCTCTCCCGCCGCGCGCGAGCCCTTCGCGCTGTCCTCAGACTCCAGCGACAGCGGCACTGACCGCGACCTGTCGCTCATGCTGATGGAGAACGAGCTGTCCGAGATGAAAGGTAATACAATATAAAGGTAATACAGCGAGCCCTTCGCGCTGTCCTCAGACTCCAGCGACAGCGGCACTGACCGCGACCTGTCGCTCATGCTGATGGAGAACGAGCTGTCCGAGATGAAAGGTAATACAATATAAAGGTAATACAGCGAGCCCTTCGCGCTGTCCTCAGACTCCAGCGACAGCGGCACTGACCGCGACCTGTCGCTCATGCTGATGGAGAACGAGCTGTCCGAGATGAAAGGTAATACAATATAAAGGTAATACAGCGAGCCCTTCGCGCTGTCCTCAGACTCCAGCGACAGCGGCACTGACCGCGACCTGTCGCTCATGCTGATGGAGAACGAGCTGTCCGAGATGAAAGGTAATACAATATAAAGGTAATACAGCGAGCCCTTCGCGCTGTCCTCAGACTCCAGCGACAGCGGCACTGACCGCGACCTGTCGCTCATGCTGATGGAGAACGAGCTGTCCGAGATGAAAGGTAATACAATATAAAGGTAATACAGCGAGCCCTTCGCGCTGTCCTCAGACTCCAGCGACAGCGGCACTGACCGCGACCTGTCGCTCATGCTGATGGAGAACGAGCTGTCCGAGATGAAAGGTAATACAATATAAAGGTAATACAGCGAGCCCTTCGCGCTGTCCTCAGACTCCAGCGACAGCGGCACTGACCGCGACCTGTCGCTCATGCTGATGGAGAACGAGCTGTCCGAGATGAAAGGTAATACAATATAAAGGTAATACAGCGAGCCCTTCGCGCTGTCCTCAGACTCCAGCGACAGCGGCACTGACCGCGACCTGTCGCTCATGCTGATGGAGAACGAGCTGTCCGAGATGAAAGGTAATACAATATAAAGGTAATACAGCGAGCCCTTCGCGCTGTCCTCAGACTCCAGCGACAGCGGCACTGACCGCGACCTGTCGCTCATGCTGATGGAGAACGAGCTGTCCGAGATGAAAGGTAATACAATATAAAGGTAATACAGCGAGCCCTTCGCGCTGTCCTCAGACTCCAGCGACAGCGGCACTGACCGCGACCTGTCGCTCATGCTGATGGAGAACGAGCTGTCCGAGATGAAAGGTAATACAATATAAAGGTAATACAGCGAGCCCTTCGCGCTGTCCTCAGACTCCAGCGACAGCGGCACTGACCGCGACCTGTCGCTCATGCTGATGGAGAACGAGCTGTCCGAGATGAAAGGTAATACAATATAAAGGTAATACAGCGAGCCCTTCGCGCTGTCCTCAGACTCCAGCGACAGCGGCACTGACCGCGACCTGTCGCTCATGCTGATGGAGAACGAGCTGTCCGAGATGAAAGGTAATACAATATAAAGGTAATACAGCGAGCCCTTCGCGCTGTCCTCAGACTCCAGCGACAGCGGCACTGACCGCGACCTGTCGCTCATGCTGATGGAGAACGAGCTGTCCGAGATGAAAGGTAATACAATATAAAGGTAATACAGCGAGCCCTTCGCGCTGTCCTCAGACTCCAGCGACAGCGGCACTGACCGCGACCTGTCGCTCATGCTGATGGAGAACGAGCTGTCCGAGATGAAAGGTAATACAATATAAAGGTAATACAGCGAGCCCTTCGCGCTGTCCTCAGACTCCAGCGACAGCGGCACTGACCGCGACCTGTCGCTCATGCTGATGGAGAACGAGCTGTCCGAGATGAAAGGTAATACAATATAAAGGTAATACAGCGAGCCCTTCGCGCTGTCCTCAGACTCCAGCGACAGCGGCACTGACCGCGACCTGTCGCTCATGCTGATGGAGAACGAGCTGTCCGAGATGAAAGGTAATACAATATAAAGGTAATACAGCGAGCCCTTCGCGCTGTCCTCAGACTCCAGCGACAGCGGCACTGACCGCGACCTGTCGCTCATGCTGATGGAGAACGAGCTGTCCGAGATGAAAGGTAATACAATATAAAGGTAATACAGCGAGCCCTTCGCGCTGTCCTCAGACTCCAGCGACAGCGGCACTGACCGCGACCTGTCGCTCATGCTGATGGAGAACGAGCTGTCCGAGATGAAAGGTAATACAATATAAAGGTAATACAGCGAGCCCTTCGCGCTGTCCTCAGACTCCAGCGACAGCGGCACTGACCGCGACCTGTCGCTCATGCTGATGGAGAACGAGCTGTCCGAGATGAAAGGTAATACAATATAAAGGTAATACAGCGAGCCCTTCGCGCTGTCCTCAGACTCCAGCGACAGCGGCACTGACCGCGACCTGTCGCTCATGCTGATGGAGAACGAGCTGTCCGAGATGAAAGGTAATACAATATAAAGGTAATACAGCGAGCCCTTCGCGCTGTCCTCAGACTCCAGCGACAGCGGCACTGACCGCGACCTGTCGCTCATGCTGATGGAGAACGAGCTGTCCGAGATGAAAGGTAATACAATATAAAGGTAATACAGCGAGCCCTTCGCGCTGTCCTCAGACTCCAGCGACAGCGGCACTGACCGCGACCTGTCGCTCATGCTGATGGAGAACGAGCTGTCCGAGATGAAAGGTAATACAATATAAAGGTAATACAGCGAGCCCTTCGCGCTGTCCTCAGACTCCAGCGACAGCGGCACTGACCGCGACCTGTCGCTCATGCTGATGGAGAACGAGCTGTCCGAGATGAAAGGTAATACAATATAAAGGTAATACAGCGAGCCCTTCGCGCTGTCCTCAGACTCCAGCGACAGCGGCACTGACCGCGACCTGTCGCTCATGCTGATGGAGAACGAGCTGTCCGAGATGAAAGGTAATACAATATAAAGGTAATACAGCGAGCCCTTCGCGCTGTCCTCAGACTCCAGCGACAGCGGCACTGACCGCGACCTGTCGCTCATGCTGATGGAGAACGAGCTGTCCGAGATGAAAGGTAATACAATATAAAGGTAATACAGCGAGCCCTTCGCGCTGTCCTCAGACTCCAGCGACAGCGGCACTGACCGCGACCTGTCGCTCATGCTGATGGAGAACGAGCTGTCCGAGATGAAAGGTAATACAATATAAAGGTAATACAGCGAGCCCTTCGCGCTGTCCTCAGACTCCAGCGACAGCGGCACTGACCGCGACCTGTCGCTCATGCTGATGGAGAACGAGCTGTCCGAGATGAAAGGTAATACAATATAAAGGTAATACAGCGAGCCCTTCGCGCTGTCCTCAGACTCCAGCGACAGCGGCACTGACCGCGACCTGTCGCTCATGCTGATGGAGAACGAGCTGTCCGAGATGAAAGGTAATACAATATAAAGGTAATACAGCGAGCCCTTCGCGCTGTCCTCAGACTCCAGCGACAGCGGCACTGACCGCGACCTGTCGCTCATGCTGATGGAGAACGAGCTGTCCGAGATGAAAGGTAATACAATATAAAGGTAATACAGCGAGCCCTTCGCGCTGTCCTCAGACTCCAGCGACAGCGGCACTGACCGCGACCTGTCGCTCATGCTGATGGAGAACGAGCTGTCCGAGATGAAAGGTAATACAATATAAAGGTAATACAGCGAGCCCTTCGCGCTGTCCTCAGACTCCAGCGACAGCGGCACTGACCGCGACCTGTCGCTCATGCTGATGGAGAACGAGCTGTCCGAGATGAAAGGTAATACAATATAAAGGTAATACAGCGAGCCCTTCGCGCTGTCCTCAGACTCCAGCGACAGCGGCACTGACCGCGACCTGTCGCTCATGCTGATGGAGAACGAGCTGTCCGAGATGAAAGGTAATACAATATAAAGGTAATACAGCGAGCCCTTCGCGCTGTCCTCAGACTCCAGCGACAGCGGCACTGACCGCGACCTGTCGCTCATGCTGATGGAGAACGAGCTGTCCGAGATGAAAGGTAATACAATATAAAGGTAATACAGCGAGCCCTTCGCGCTGTCCTCAGACTCCAGCGACAGCGGCACTGACCGCGACCTGTCGCTCATGCTGATGGAGAACGAGCTGTCCGAGATGAAAGGTAATACAATATAAAGGTAATACAGCGAGCCCTTCGCGCTGTCCTCAGACTCCAGCGACAGCGGCACTGACCGCGACCTGTCGCTCATGCTGATGGAGAACGAGCTGTCCGAGATGAAAGGTAATACAATATAAAGGTAATACAGCGAGCCCTTCGCGCTGTCCTCAGACTCCAGCGACAGCGGCACTGACCGCGACCTGTCGCTCATGCTGATGGAGAACGAGCTGTCCGAGATGAAAGGTAATACAATATAAAGGTAATACAGCGAGCCCTTCGCGCTGTCCTCAGACTCCAGCGACAGCGGCACTGACCGCGACCTGTCGCTCATGCTGATGGAGAACGAGCTGTCCGAGATGAAAGGTAATACAATATAAAGGTAATACAGCGAGCCCTTCGCGCTGTCCTCAGACTCCAGCGACAGCGGCACTGACCGCGACCTGTCGCTCATGCTGATGGAGAACGAGCTGTCCGAGATGAAAGGTAATACAATATAAAGGTAATACAGCGAGCCCTTCGCGCTGTCCTCAGACTCCAGCGACAGCGGCACTGACCGCGACCTGTCGCTCATGCTGATGGAGAACGAGCTGTCCGAGATGAAAGGTAATACAATATAAAGGTAATACAGCGAGCCCTTCGCGCTGTCCTCAGACTCCAGCGACAGCGGCACTGACCGCGACCTGTCGCTCATGCTGATGGAGAACGAGCTGTCCGAGATGAAAGGTAATACAATATAAAGGTAATACAGCGAGCCCTTCGCGCTGTCCTCAGACTCCAGCGACAGCGGCACTGACCGCGACCTGTCGCTCATGCTGATGGAGAACGAGCTGTCCGAGATGAAAGGTAATACAATATAAAGGTAATACAGCGAGCCCTTCGCGCTGTCCTCAGACTCCAGCGACAGCGGCACTGACCGCGACCTGTCGCTCATGCTGATGGAGAACGAGCTGTCCGAGATGAAAGGTAATACAATATAAAGGTAATACAGCGAGCCCTTCGCGCTGTCCTCAGACTCCAGCGACAGCGGCACTGACCGCGACCTGTCGCTCATGCTGATGGAGAACGAGCTGTCCGAGATGAAAGGTAATACAATATAAAGGTAATACAGCGAGCCCTTCGCGCTGTCCTCAGACTCCAGCGACAGCGGCACTGACCGCGACCTGTCGCTCATGCTGATGGAGAACGAGCTGTCCGAGATGAAAGGTAATACAATATAAAGGTAATACAGCGAGCCCTTCGCGCTGTCCTCAGACTCCAGCGACAGCGGCACTGACCGCGACCTGTCGCTCATGCTGATGGAGAACGAGCTGTCCGAGATGAAAGGTAATACAATATAAAGGTAATACAGCGAGCCCTTCGCGCTGTCCTCAGACTCCAGCGACAGCGGCACTGACCGCGACCTGTCGCTCATGCTGATGGAGAACGAGCTGTCCGAGATGAAAGGTAATACAATATAAAGGCAGGGGATTAAAAAAATAGTGTTACAATAACTTTATAAGTGATTATTTAATATAAATTAGACTATGGCTGTATTACCAGCCCGTTGTAACAGCCCATCTCGTTGCAGCAGTGGTGATGGACACGAACCGCGTGGTGGTGACGCAGCTGCCCGTGGTGGAGGACGGGCTCTCGTCCGGACACGCCTCCGACAACGACAACAACAACCAGGTGCTACAAGTGAGTGCACACCACTGCTATTTATTTTATTTATTTGGTTTAACAACAATGAGGGATTTTTGGCAGCACGTAGGCGTCGGGTCCGGCTGCGGCGTGATTGGTGGATTTTGACATATCTGTCGGTAAAACGGCATGGCATTGGCAGATATGTCAAAAATTTACCAATTGTGCTGCAGTTGGACCTGACGCCTACGTATTGCCATCTCGCGGATTTCTTATATGCAAAAGACCCTCAATATGAAATACGTAAAAAAAGACTTAGGGACTAGTGTACCAATTTCTTACAGGTAAGCACAACATGCATTATTGTTGAGTGCAGCGTACCTACTTAAAAACTAGATGATTTCGAAGTGACTCATCGAACGTAATTTTGACTTATAACTAAATTATTTATTATAAATGTAAGCATACAAATTGATTTATATTGATATAGAAAACTTTACAATGATTTACATTTTTTTATGTAAAATATTCTTAAAGTTACTAAGGCCCGTATTAATAGACGTCACTCAATTCTGAGGCGCTCTCAAGTTTATTGCTGTCCTTCTTTTTTCCCTTTAGAATGACAAGGACAGCAAGAGACTTGAGAGCGTCTCGGAGTTGAGTGACGTCTATTAATACGGGCCTAAGTGAGTCAGAGTGGGCATCGACCAGGTCTTTGTAACTGTTCAATAATTTACATAGGCTTAGAATTAGCACCAAGGATGGTTCTGCGAAGAGGAGGGCGTAAGGGGGGTTACTAGAGTATATTCAATAGCTCTAACAGCTTATTATCCTGCCGGGGTTGCTAAATAGTTCTAACAGTTACTGCGGCCCCGGAACACAAAGGGCAACACTCCCTCCCGCCCCGGGAGAAGTCATTTGATGACTTCCCGTCCTCAAAAAAACAGCTAATTATCGAAGTTCAATTTAATCTTAGATTAATTTATTATTGTTGATATTTTATTTTGTATGCAAAATTGCATCTCAAAATTAAGTTAAATTATATGTTTTTAGATCCTTTTTTATCTATGAATCACAAATAAATTATTTGAATACGATTATAAATGAATGGGCTTTCAATATCTTAATAATCTCAAGTAAGTTAAAAATAACACTCCATTTTATCTACGTATTTCCACTATTTTAAACTATGTGAAGAGAAAGAAACAGACCAGACACATCTTTAACTTTCTTTCATCTTTCTTTCTTCATCTTTCTTTCTTTCTTTCTTTTTGGCATTAAGACCGCCATTGTGCAATGTTTTTCTTTGTGCATAAAGTTTTAATAAATAAATAAATCTTTGATACTGTATTTTTTCTTTGTGCTGTCATTGTTTATTTTTTTCCAGACACATTCAGTAGTGATAAAGGAGATAGTAGAAAACGGAACAAGCACAGACGCTCACGTACTGTCTGACGCTGATCTACATTCACTGGATCCTTTAGGTGAGTTAGTGGCGCCATCTTTTTTAACACACGTAAACTACAACTGGAATATCCTGCATCGCGATATCAAAGTTTTATGCTACTAGAGTACGTGAAAAATCCCAACAGCAACCATCAGAATTTAGCCCACCAAACAACAGAAGTCTTTATAATTAATTATTAAGACATACAGTTATCATTACAGAATAAACCAATGCGATAGTGTAAAAAAATGACCCGATAAAAAAGTTGTCGATATTAGAAAAACTAACGTATTGTTTTCCTTCGTTAACATGGTTCGAGTAACATTTGCTAAATAAAAATTAATTACCATAATAAGGAAAACATGATGGAATGATGTATATTCAATTTGTATAAATTATAAGTGGTTTAAATCGAATTAGGGTTCATTTAAAGTAATTTGCATCGGGTAGTAATAAAAGCTCCGACAAATAAAGAAGAATTGTACTTACTCAAAATATTAAATTTACTGCCTAAAATACTAACTTTCCGACTACTTTTTTTCCCAATTAAAATGACAAATCGACCGAAAGAGATACTGAAATCTCCGAAAAATAAACATGAACGTTTATTGCTATAATACTTTTCTACCAGCATAAATTACGTTCAACTAAAAACTCTATTAATTTACCAATTCTAATCTTACCAAACCTTAAAATACTCTAAGGCCCGAACTCCTCTGTCGCTGATGTCGGTCGCGCGTACGAATATACGTTGTGTTCTATGAAGTACCACACTGTAAAGCTGACATCAGCGGCGCGCGAGTTGCTACGCGCCGCTGATGACGCGCGTCGGTCTCGCTCGTCAGCGCCGCGTTCGTCGGTCGACTGACGCGCTAAATCCACAACAAATCCACTTGGAGACGCCTGTACCGTGGAGCGGTCAGTATCGCACTACGGATGTTTTCATTGGCGCTGATGGTCAGCGCGCTACGCGACTGACGGTACGCGACCGACGTCAGCGACAGAGGGATCCGGGCCTTAACATGATCGAGGGTGGGCTGGGTTGACGGAGCCCCGCTTGGCGGGGCTCCTACTTCTGGGTGGTTTATAAAAAAATAACCACGAAGGGGATAACGAGTCGGGGTGCCCTAAAGTCTAGATTGCAACCAGTTTTCATCATTATTGAGAGTTAAAAAATAAATTTTGGTAAAATTAGAGAAAACATTTGATTTTTTTGTCGTTGAATATAATTTTATACGATGCTGGGTAGTGTGTTTTACTTGTTGACTTGATTATACCAGAGCTGGCAATTTGAGGGGTAGATACAACAGTAGTATTTATTTAGATAATTTCATACGAAAACGGGCCGAAAATATAATAAAAAATGCTTCCAAATAGTCCGCTCTGGTATTGAACAAATCAAAATTTTTCTAAAAGGTAATACATTAGTTTATTTGTTTGAGACCTGTATACAATAAATGGAATTTAAGGGCTCTTCCAATTTATGAGTTTTATGTCGCACGACTGCAGCGCCGTAGCAGTACGTTTGTCGTACGACGCACATACGTTCGTTTGTTTTCATACTAATCGCACGGTGCGGTAACAGTCCTGGGGGCGTACCACAAGCCCTTATAGCAGTATTACTTTGATATTACTTTCAGTGGGAAAGAGACGGCGCTAGACAACGTGTCTAACGCTGTCACGTGCACACTCCTGCAACAGGACTAAAACAATCTTACTTTAAACGTCATGGTAAGGGGGCTGTTGCCGAGAGTTCGCGGCATCGACGCCCGCGCTACTGTCGCACGTCCGAGCGCCGTACGACAAACGTACCGCATGGTACTGCAGCTTTCCGACAAGAAACCGCATAATATAAATAGAAAGAACCCTAAGACTGTACATCTTTATTTTTATTATAAACACATTTCCACGTTTCCACACTATTCCGAACCAGTGCAATTCCTGAAATCCAGAATCAACAGTGGAGTCCGCCAGAAAAGCGCTGAGCAATGAAGCTAAGCCCTAAGACTGTACAAGTAGAATTAACCCATATGTTTTCCCGCAGTGTGTAGCGAATCCGCGCCTCCTCCGCCGGCGCCGGCGCCGCACCGGCCCTCATCCCCGGCCGCTGTACACGCGCCGCACGCTCCACACGCGCCGCACGCGCCGCTCGCGCCTCACACGCCGCTGACGCCGCACGCGCAACACACGCCGCATCATCATCACGCGCATCACGACGATGTGTATCCACGGTGAGCGAATGTCAACTGTACTAATGTGTGAGAAGGGTGGAATATACAGCGCACTCCCTCGCATTTACAGGCGTTACGGCAACGCATACGTTCAGCAAATAAATAAATAAAATAAAATAAAATTCATTTAATTCAGGTCGAAGACCCATATTCACAAACAATATCTCTTTACACTATTAAAATCACTACTTTAAAATAATTTAGGAACAAGACAAACTAAGTACATTTGCAAATTAATAAGAAATACACCACAAAATATCAAAGCTAAAGGTCAGTGTCAAAATTAGTTATGTCTATTATAATAAATAAAAAAAAAAAAAAAACTTAGCCTGGCTGATTTTTAATCATATATCGAATTAAATTTGTAAGATCTGTCTTTGCCCCAAATTGCCGAATAATAATTAAAACATTCAGAATAAAAAATGAGTTATTTTGATGTCGTCTTGGTTAAGGCTCTCTCATGTGACAGGTTATGGATTCGAATTTGGACAAGTAGCAAGATGACTTTTTTAATTCATATGTACTTTTTAAAGTTTATTTTGAACATCACTGACATTCCGTGCCTCGGAAAACATGTAAAACTGTTCCCCGTTGTCATTAGTAGAACTTTAACAATCATTATGGGTATGATTGTCAAAGTTCTACTAATACTAATTATATGGGTAGTCTGTATTATAGAAGCCAAAAAGTCTGACCAGTCTTTCTAACCAAGGGGTATCGGGTCACCCAGATATTAGTTGTGGAGGTCTGATAGGCAGTTGCTTTACGTAAAGCACTGGTATCCACCTGAATCCAGTTAGGCTGGAAACCGACTCCAATGAACTTGGGAAAAGGCTAGGGAGATGGTGAAATCATTTTCGGATTCAAGCCATCCTAAACAAAACAATGAATAATAACAATAGTGTCTTTCTTGTCAACAGTAAAAGGCCATCGTCTGCGCAAAGCACTGAATCAGTAGAAATTAAACCAGCGAGTGGCGATGAAGGTAAGATTAGATTAATTTTGAACCAGCCGTGTGAATTTAATTTTACAATGGTGCCAATTCTCTTGTGCACAAACTAACGTAAATTTAAGTTAGGTGCACCTTTCTCTTTCCATTTCATTAAGAAAAGGACAGAAAATAAAATATTAGTTAAGTTCTGTCAAATTAAGACACTCCATAGATAATTTAGCCGCGATTAAAAACATGGCGACTAAAAATACGTCGATTTACTTCAGGCGCTGTCTAATTTATACTAAAACGTATCTTCTGTCCTTTTCTTTAAGAAATGGAAAGCGAGAGATGCACTTAACTTAAATTTAGTGAAGTTTGTGTACAAGAGAATTAGCGCCATTACCTTACCTTATTTGAAATCATTAAAGAAGTACATTTGAATAGCTAATATTTCTAAACAGACGTACCAAAACCTACATCGAATTTTGTTTTTCAGATGAAGCAGACACAGACCTAGAGACTGACAGATTACTTGGCCAGCAGAGAACGGACGATCAGGGATTCTTCGATGATAAAGTGAGTACAACTTAATTACATACCATCATCCCCCCGCCAGCCCGTCATGGTTTGTAGCATCCTACAAACCATGGCCGGCAAGTACGATGCGCCGGTGCTTAGGCACTGGTTAGCATTGCTTGTGCGGCAGTAATGAATAGTTTTTAAGTGTCATTAACCCTTAGTAGATAAGTTATTTTTTAATAATAATAATATTAAATCGTTTATTTATAAAGTAGGGCATTTAAAATTACAATAAGGAGTGTACAATATTATTAAAAACCACATTTACTAATTAGCCTGAACTAGGGTGAACCTGTTAGTTATTACTAACGGGTTAGTAGCGTTACGACTACATCTCGATAAGACTAAATAGCAGATATAACTAGTTCGCTATAGGACTTAATCTCGATATGACTAGATCTTGTTAGGACTAAATCGTGTTTGGACTAGGTCGCAATAGGGCCAAATAGCGTAACGACTATATTTTCGTTTGTTTTTTGGAGTACAGTTATGAAGTTAAAGCATTAAGATTTTTCCTTGGTACCTATACTAAAATACTTAAAATGAAAGCATTTCATTGTAACATATTTATTTATTTATTTAAACTTACGCTTTGAATCACTACCTAACGTTTTTCTCCTTCGTCTCAAGTTTATTAAAATGTCTTTGATACTTGCGATTGAATAATATAGTGTTTCTTCTTTTGTTCCTTTTCTTTTTCACTTTAGTAAAGCTAAGTAGATACTCCATAAAGTTCCTATACTTATGCCACTTTTAGATACGATTGTACGTCATATCGATAATGAGTCATTTTGATATCTGGCCTTATTGCGATCTAGTCCAAACACGATATAGTCCTAACAAGATCTAGTCATATCGAGATTTAGTCCTATAGCGAACTAGTCATATCTGCTATTTAGTCTTATCGAGATGTAGTCATAACGCTACTAACCCTTACTAACCATTGGACCTTTGTTGTCATTGAATAAATTAAATTATTATTATTAATTATATGTGTGCATTTACTAAGGAATCTTAGTCAAACTATGAAACAGCGTGAGTCTTGACTAAATTTGTATTTGACCTGGGAGCATTGCCTCATCGTTGCATCGGCGACCCTTTTTCATGTTTTTTTTAGTCACGACGGAACGGAGAACGGAGAGTTTGAGTGTGGGCACAGCAATCCCAATGAATGTTCCCATTTATCTCCCGATTATGACCGATTGACATGTAGTTTTCTGCAGTAGATTTGTTCATTATAGTGTTACAAAATAACTTAGTTATGGAACCCACAGACCAATGCCATTTAAAATACTGGTAATCAGATGCATTTGGTTAAACTCTAAGCCGAGCTCTTGATAATTGGGAAAAGGTTAGCCAGGTTAACGATTAATAAGAGAAATCAAATATTTAATTACATAATTGGATTGTGATTTTGCATTGACGAATAAAAAGATTTGTATTTGTATTTGGACTTTAATTGGAATTAACTGCAGTTTTAGAAACAATATGATTGCTCTTCAATGTCTAGTAAAAATATGCGCTACATAACAATGACATTATTATCATACTCGTATATGACAGGGAGAATTAACGAAAGTGAGGTCTCTAAAGTACACTTAGTCGTGAGGTCGGCTGTCTTCCTCTCACAAACAAAGGTACCAGGATGTCATAATTAAAAGAGAGAAGATCTAAGTAGGTACTTTTTTCATCCTCCATTTTTTACATTTAATCCTTCGAACACACGTGATTTGAGACACAATAGAAAGACAATAGAAGCCCGACAGCCGGCTGTCGGTTGGTCGTCAAAAGGTTAAATTCTTAAAATTAAAACGCAAAACATGTTTGGTCAAAGCATAAACATAGGTACTATAAGTACCAATATAGCAGCAAAGAGGTTAGTTCAGAACGACCTCGACTCGCCGTAGCGTAGTTATAATCATAAACAACACCATATGCACGGGCGCAGAGTGTATGCTTTTAAAATGTAAAAACTTGTCCAATTCGTTTTGAACCGAATAAAGTTTGTCCTTCTACGTAAATGAGTCACAGACCTTTCTGATCACTGTTTTTAAGAGAAACAGGAAAATCTGTGTAACATTTTGTTAAGGAATATTGTATGTAATTCATTCAAATAACGAGTTTTTTTTTTCATAAAATTATGACTTGAATTGTGCTTCTTCTTTTGCATATTTTGAGCAAGAACATTTTATTTTTATTTTGGAATATTATGTCGGAATACATAATATTACTTGGAAAGCGTCACCATTGATCTGAAAAATTAAACTTCTTGCCAGAAATCATATAGTTAAGAACAAACAAAGATTATGATTATTATGATATAGGTAGGCTATATCATAATAATCATAATCTTTGTTTGTTCTTAACATACGACACTTAAAACACAACATAAAATATATTTTTACCGGTTAATTTATGCAAATACTTAGTTGTTTTTGGTGTTTAAGATCAAGGAGTCTTAAATTAAATACAAAACAAACTAAAACAAAAAGAGTATTGTCGCTAATAATTTTGTTAAATAGTATTTTATTATAAAAAATTCGTCATTCGTCACATAAGCCACTAAACAGATTTTGGTAAAATTTGATCTGATCCCAAAGAACGATATAAGATCCTATTTATATCACTTTGTTTTTATCCGCAATAATGTCATAAGATCGCATATTATCATGAGGCTATGAATTCCCTGAGCGTACCATTATATCAGTGAAATATTTGTTAAATCAGAATAGGAAGTACAAGCAGCAAAAATCCTCGGCCCCTCTGTATCTAAGAATCCAGCTAATAACGACTAACATAAAAAAAAACAACAACAAACCGTCACCACTTGAAATAAAAATAACTATCTTAAAACACCAAAACAGAACTACCAAACAAAAAGATATTTTAATCCCACTTCAAATGCAACATGCAGTGTACCACTACCAACCTGTTATTAATTAGACGGTACTAAGAATACCTACATTAATCAGTATGATGTAATCATCAGCTGTGAATATAAACATGCGTCGAGTCAGCGGCGCGCGCGCACCGACCTTGTTCGACTATTATTCTTGAACTAAGATGAGGTGAGAGTGAAGAGGTTGGTATTGTGCCTAATTAAATTGAGACTCTGTGAGGTCGGTTTCGTATTTAAAGGGTGTTGTGAATATGTTTATAATTATAATTATAAAATTAAAATTTTAGGTCAGATACTTAATTGTTTAAAATAAAAACAACACATTTTGTAACGTTTTTTATAAATAAAAGCTTTTGTTAACAACAGTTAATTATGAAAGAAACGTGACCCATATCTTTCCTTCGTATTCAAGCTTACTCCGTACAAAATTGCATCTAGTCAGTGCATTGGTTTCCCGTTAACAAAGAAAAAGTTACTTTCACATTTATATAAAGTTACACTTCCTAATTTGGGCTAGTACGCGTTAGTATCAAACAACTTATCTAACAGTTAAGCACTCCATAAATAATTATTAAATAACGCTTATCTCTTATCCTTATCGATCAATAAACTATTATCACTGCCGGCCACAAGCGCACTTTCATTCCACGAATACTTTAGTCTTTACACCAGACAAGTACCAAGAAAATTCATTCATGAATACAAAATCATTCAAGCAATCAATCTGTCAATCTTGTTACTCTTTGCCCTCACATCTGTTTACTTAGTATAACACGGTGGCAAGCCAGTGTCTGTCTGTCTAGTATCAGAATACAACGCGAACAAAACAAGCGCTTGCTTCGCCGTATCTTTATCGCATGGGAAATGACCAACTGCACTGATAACAACGTATTGAATGCTCACTTAAACAAATGACGACGCGGCACATAGCCGCCTCATAAAATGAGCGAGGACGAAAGACAACCTTGTTTAAATGACCCTAAAGGTGAAGTTACAGTGATAGATAGTGAAAGTAATGAAAATGTTGTGACTAATGTGAAAGATGAAAAATGTAGTGAAGCGGAACCTTTAAATGTTGAAGTGAATTTAAGTGATGAAGGTTTAAATGAAATAGAAATTAAAGAATTAGTGTCTAGTGTTATTGAAGTACATTTAAATGCAAATAAAAACGAAGAAATCGTGTCTAACATTAACGAAAAACATTTAGAAGATAATAACGACAGTGAAATAGTGTCTAGTGTTGAAGAAAGTGAAAAAGAAAATACGATACTAGTTGATAATGTAGAATCTAGTGAAGTAGTAGTAGTGAATGAGGAACTCATTGAAAAGGAAGTCCATATTAAAACATGCGACAACAGTGAGTCAAATGATGTTGACGTTGAGCCCAACGTTGATTTAAAGGAAGCGAGCAATGACTTAAATGTTGAGGAAGCTAATGATGAAAAGGTTAGATTTTGTTTAATAAAGTTTTATATAGAACTTCACATTATTATAAGGATATAATTACCTATGCATAGCACAAAATATTTTGTACACGTGTGTGATTCAACTTTATGTATTTGCATTACTAAGAAGATTTATTTGTCTTTATTTAAAAGGCTTGTAATGCCAATTTTTGTTCATATATTTTTTTTGTATTTGACAAGTATCATCTTTAATGGTATAATTACAAACGCTATGTATTCATTGAAACATTTTCTAAGCGTCAATTCACACGTACCACAACCACACCACGTCGCAGCGACAAAATGTGGTCAAGATGTGGTTACGTGTGAATAGTGTCGCAGCGGCTTTTTGCAGCTGCGTTGTGGTAGCCACAAAATGTCGATGTGGTTGCGTTGTCGCTGTCGCATCGCAATACTACGCAAAATGAAAGAAGGCCGGGGGAGCGCAGGCGCCAGCTAGGCGCGCGTGGACGTCATGTCGTGGCGATGTGGCCGCGCTGACGCCGCGCTGCCGTCGCGACGTGGTTGCGATGTAGTCGTATTACACAGGTGGTCGATAACAACCACAAAATGTGGTGCGTGTGAATTGTAATATTCGTTTTCAATACAAAATTTACGCCCGACCACATCGCGGCGTTGTGGTGTGGTTGTCGCTGTGGTGTGGTTGTGGTACGTGTGAATTGAGCCTAAAAGAAAATTTCTTTTAGTTCGTTGGCGTTAACAGTAATTCTTTGCGCCATATCGACTGTTGTAACAATTATCCACACTTCCTAGGCGTTTACGACCGATAAGCACACGATGTTTTTACAGCGAAACGAATGAAAATATTTTATAGGTGTTCTTTTTAATATTTCGTTTTATGTATATAATTTAAAGTTGTATTAATTTTGTCGTGTAGGTATCAAGTCCTTATTAATAGTGTTATTTTAAATTTAATAGTGTTGTTTTGAATTTAGAAACATTATTAAAAGAAAGAAAAATATCTTGTTTCTGCAAATAAAAGTATGTTATTGCAAGTGGTTTTTGCCTTCCATACGGACGATATTTCTGGCAAAACCTAGTTTTTAAAGTTTTCCTAATTATATACTATGACTTCGACGTTCTATACTTTACAAAGTTATCTTAATTACTATCCAGCAATTAAGATAAATCTAACGTTCTAGGCAATAAGAACTCATTATCGAGAACACGAAATACCTAATTTGAAATTTACCCCACTTAAATACTCATAACTTGTGTAGCACTGATGCGTCGCATGCGCATCCCGATGAGCTGATTTGGGTCAAATCAACTGACCTGACTGAATAACTGAATGTACAGTCAGCAAAGTAGATAGGCATGAAGGACCGTCATCTACAATTGAGGTTTTGTTGAACACCAATTAATATATTCAAATGTAATTAAAATTAATTGAAGAACTAGTTATTTTCTTTTATAGTTTAGAAGTACAGGTTTTTAAGAAAACTGAAATTGTATCTGTCGACCCTGCATACTTATCTGCTTTGCTGACTGTACGTAACATTGTAAGACAAGTTTAGGTTGATGAATTCTTGGTAAAGGAGTACTGAACTGATTTGTATTGACAATGACGGCTTAATGGAATGTCTTTTGTTTGATTTAAGCCAGTCATTTGTTTAGTCAATTAATCCATACTAATATTACAAAGTGTGTGTGTCTGTTAGTTTGTCCGTCTTTCATGGCAAACGAATTGTCGAATCATATTTTAAGTGGAGATAGTTAAAGAGATGGAGAGTGACATAGGCCACTTTTCGTCTCTTTCTAACGCGAGCGAAACCACGGGCAAAAGCTAGTGGTGCTATAAAAAGACGAAATGGCATACGCAGACAAGAGCCTAACTAAAAATATTGGAGAGAAGCGTCTAAGCGGCTTATTACTTATTTTCTTAACTGTAAAAAATCTCACAGGCTTACCTACCCTAATTTTGACCCCTCCGTGTTGGGTTTGAGGTTGATTATGATTATTAATTAGGCTGGTTTTATACCTGTGTTGATGCCTGTACATATAATATAAGGATTACTGAGTTAGGAAATCGTTTCACTGCCATGCGACTCAACATATACTGTACTCAATTCTGGCTGCTATACATCACGAAACAGTAAACGTTATTTATAGCGTTCTAGAAAATTTGTAGCGTTTTAGATTAGTACTTATAAGCCCTTCGTTTTGAAATTTCGCGTCTCGTTCGTTATTTGTACCGAATTATCTTACCCAATTAATATATTAACTATGCTTATTTTTTAAATTCTAGTATCAATAAACGTAGGGAATATATAATTAATTTAAACGATGAAATGTCTTGTCTATCAATCGGAACAACTTACACGATTATTAACGTATTTTATTTCGAAAATATTCATAATTTGAATAAAAACTATCGACGAACGAATCATACTTAACCAAAATCGACGCTTTCTACATATTGAAAACTATTCTAAAGCCAAAATTCCACCCGTGTTTTTATTGAAATTTAAGTCATCGTGACGTAACAACTTGTAGGGCTGGCGCAAGCCGAAGTCCCGTACGGTGATGCCGGGCGGCAGCGTGGCGGCCCGCTCGCCGCACGCGCACGAGCCGCAAGACAACCGCGACGACGACGCACTGCACAACGGAAAGGTTACTGCACCTATAATACAATAATTCTATTAGAGATTACTTACGGTTAATTAAGATTTGTCCAATTATAATAATAATAATATTTATATTTTTTTTATCTTAATTTAATTTTAAGGCTAAATACAGAAAAAATACGGAAAGCTCGTAAAAAATGGTAGAGTAGTTTGTGTTGCACGGATTAAGTACGTTTATCGTTTTTTGAAGGCTCGTTTTTAGTTAGTTGTTGTTTAGTTGGCTCGTGCATTAGTTGGTTTAAGATTTTAAAGCTAAATAATAATTTAGTATATTTATTGTTAAATTATTTTGTATTATATTAGTAATAGTTATAATTTTATTAATTATAAGATATAATAAGGCAAACCGTGCCTTACACGTCGTTTAGTACTAAGTGTTAAGACTGTAGTCATGATAACGTATGCGCTACTTATTTCGGACGTAATGAGCTTTAAAACTTATTCTAGATGACTTGTACAGCGTCGCTCTAATAGCACGCAATTATGCGGCGCACATCCCAGCGAATTATACATATTTTGATACCTAATTAATAGAGTCCTACAGGGCGATCAATTACGAACAATGGCTATGCCACCAGACCTAAGATATTGACAGCTAAGGCTTTGTACAGACGAGCAGTACTTTGCCGTCGACAGAGGCAACTGCAGGTTGACCATTGGTAGGCGTTTGCCGTCGACACGTGGACAGCAAATGCCGACCAATGGCGACAGCTTAGTATGAACGCTGCGCACGCTTTGACGCCTAAGTCAATCGTTCAGATATACTTAAACTAAGCAAATAAACTAGAAGAAAACCCCCTTTTTGGTGCTGTCACTTTACCTGCACCATTATATGGTGATATTTTAGGACAGGGTACCGCTATGACCAAAAACATTTTAACTTTTTGATGCAAAAGATAGTTTTGTCTGAAAGCATTTAAGATCTATTTTTTAAAAATATTTTTCCTACTGTTTCAGGACAAAGATGGAAAGAAAAAGAGCAAAAATAAAGAAGGTAAGTTTTATTAATACTGATTTCAATAATGTTTATTATTTGAATAAAGTAAACTAAATCGATTTCATCTTTTATGCTGCCCTTGGATTTTGTCCATGGTGAGTTTTCAGATGGTGATAAATTATAATTTCTGAGCAATTTCACTTTTCCGCCATAGTTGCTTAAGTTCAAAGTCGTTTGCACACTCAGTATATGAAGCTGATTACAGATTTAGTCAAATAGCAGTTTTTTAACACCTAATAATTTACAATATGGAAAGCAATAAACATATTGAAATCAACTAGCTAAAGAATCGTCTATCGTGTCGCCCAGTAACTGAGTTGTAGAGGTCTGATAGGCAGTCGCTACATGTAAAACACTGGTATCAAGCTAAATCCGGTTAGACTGGAAGCCGACCCTTACATAGTTGGGAAAAGGCTAGGGATAAGATGATATACCAATACAAATCAAATAAACCTAGCTAGCAGCACTTCAATATTTATTGATAAACACACTTAACCAACCAACAAAAAATATTAAACTCCCATCTCCATTCACTCAAATTCCTAATCAATTTGACAGAAATATTACCTAAATCCAGCAACCCTTTTTCCACAGACGTAACCCGTTCAGTGCTCATAGAAGGAGTTTTGTTCCGGGCTCGGTACCTCGGTTCCACGCAGTTAGCATGTGAGGGACAGCCCACCAAGGCCACCAGGATGCTGCAAGCCGAAGAAGCTGTCTCCAGAATCAAGGTACTGTACACTGGAAACGTATTTTATTTTTTGTCCCCCCCATTTTTAACCATTCTTGTAACATTTGAATATTTTTTAATATTTAATCCCCATTTTCATTATTAAATATTACTCGTTAACTAACTCGAGGTATTTAATAAGAAATAATTGAATGAATATTATACCTATATCGTTTATTAATAAGACTAATGAAAATAAAACCTATAATATTTTAGGGTTACCACTAACAAAAATGTCAGGGTTGCTAACTTCCGTGTTGAAACCATGCATTCTCATAAAACACAGTTGAGCAACTTACCGTTTGCCCGTGTGAATCGGTATTAATGTAAAATGTTTGTATCTTATGTAGATGTTTATTGAGCGAGAGCATGAAATTACTTGTCACTTGCTGTCCAACACTAACAGGGCACTATAGCACTCTTCTTGAGATTGGCAAGCTCTAGCGACGGTTATACTACGACGCGACTCGTTTTGATACTTTATAAAAAATCCGACTTGCTTTTTCATTTGTACGATGATTTTACGTTTACCGTTTAATTTAAATCTTGTCCTCGTGTAAGATTATCATACTCATAAAAAATTGCATCGCATTTTCTGTTAAAAAAAAAGGTTTTTTTACGTCGCTTACCCGTGGTATAACTTAGCTAAATAAAAAAAAACATAATACTGTATACAACACAATTGTATCGACTTCAAACACACTAGTCGAGCTATACTATCGATACAGGCTACGCTCTTCACACCCTATTCAAAGCGTGAGGCGACTGGCACGCAACTCTTCCGACTATTGCACGCAACTGTCCTATGTTCTAATATTTCACGGTCATCTTGTAAATATGTAATTTCATGCTCATTAGGTTTAGTGTATTGAGAATGCTAGTGGGATATCCTTCATACCCTTTATATAAACGATCAAAACAATATTTAGATGCTAGAACGTTAACGGGACTTTGCCCTGTGTATGTTTGATTTTCAACCGTTTTGAGCCATCCACGACCTGTCCGCCAAACCGTTTGAGCTCTTATTGACTTGGCACTAGAGTATTTTTTTCAGTGTGATCCTCACCCCGACCCGACCCACGAAGATTGTCGGATCCCGTATTGGCCGGCTAGCCTCCTCTGAAAATGTTTGTTTATCTGTCGCTTTCTGTTCCGCTTGTCGCTAACGCTTTGTATCATTTGTGCCCTCGAGGGGCGGTAAGGTAAGCTCCGAGTATGCGATCACATTGTGCTGTGCTAGACTTTTACCTTGGCATGTTCCGATTTCGGGCTATTTACGAGTTACGACCGTACTTTCGCGCTTTAATCGTGTTTACGTTGACCTGAAAAATAATCTAAAAATCGAATTCAATACGTAAGCATGATTCGATAAAGATCGGTTAACATAGAAAGTACGTCACTAACTGGTACTGAGGCTTTTTATCCATGCACTATTTCATATTTCGCACAATATAGCATGTAACATACCCGATTCACACCGGCTGAGGTGGCCTGACGACATGAGGCACTACATCGCGGAAAGCTTAGCGCTACGCACACGATACCCCTATTTTAATGTTAAGGTTAATTCGTTAGGTCTGCTTTCATACTAACGACGATGGATCGCTCGCTTCTCACTATCATTGTGTGTTTGTATTCGAGTTGTTTTGCTTGCTTTGGCGCAAAATTTTTCATGTATCCGGTGCACATGTGGTTCAAAACATCAATTTAAAACAGGATACGTTTATCAATTAAAAATACATTAGTTGTCGCCAATGATACGTGTATAATAGCGTTGTTTGACATAAGGAAAACCGAAGTTCTTAATATTTATTTTAAAAAACGGATTGCTTATAAAATCTATTTCATTCGGTGAGCCAAACTTAAATAAAATTAAACAAGGTGTCATTTCATTCAACTCGCTGTGAATAAATCTAGCTATAAGTCTAAGCCTGAAACCACAAAAATAAATTGAGGCACCATGAAATATATGAAGCCTAAATTCATGCATTCATACATGACTAAGATAAATATATTGGTCGGCTGGTTTTCTTTTTGTAATTTTAGGGTTAGTTTCATACCAAAAGTAGTTAGCAACATATGAAACCATTTTTGCGTTTTGAGTTATGAAATTTCACCTAATTTAGCCAATTAGAAAAATATAATTATATTAAAATGAATGTTATAAAACCAATATATTTCGAACTACAATTTATTTCTCTACGAATTAGTAAATACACTATCAAAATTTATTTATATTAAATACAATAAAATACTAAAAAGGTTGAAAAAAAACATTACATTTTAAACCCTCACTATTGCTTAAATCTCAATTCTCTGTATTAAATATTTTTTGAATTTGGCTAAAGTAAACCGTAAATAAATCAGACACTGATAAAGTAACTACCAAACAAAAAAATCAATACCAAAACAAATCGAATACACCACAATGCGTGAGAGCGTACGAGGAGGTTAGCCGGCATGGCTCATGTCACAGTGGGGCTGCGATGGGCCGTACTCCGGCGTGTACGCCGCCCCGGCCGCCGTGTTCCGCCTCTCCTTCCTGGGCTCGGTCGAGGTCGACGAGGACTCGCGTCGACGCAAGAAGCGACCCAAAAAGAACATGGTAGAGGAAGCCGTCACTAAGATCAAGGTGGTTTGGCCGACATATTTTGTTTAGGCTCTTGTTGATGTGATTGTTGAAAGTTGGTTTTTGTTGGGGTTTTAATGTGATTGGAGGTTTTTATCACTTTAACTTCATTCTTAATTCTTTATTCTATCATGTATATTCAATTCCGAATGTTCATCGATCTTGTGATCTCTTGAAAGTCGTGGACTTTCTTGCTTGTACTCTATAGAGATCTGCCTTCCTTTTGGAACAAGCAACTAACTTCAACTTTCTAACTAACCGACCGACTTTTTGACAATTCAAAAGTGCCTATAATTGGTTGCAATAAAGGCTTTGAAATTAACCATGAAGAAAAAAGAATTTCGGTTGAAAACAGCATCCGAGACAATAAAATATGGAAGAGAATTCAATTTCGTGCATCTTAATTATAAATTGCTTTATGGTCTAATATGCCAATATTAGACCATTACGTAATTGCATTCTGTTTAAAGTTGACCGGCCCACTAGACATGATATCAAAATGATCTAGCTCCATTACCACACAATGTTGTAGGCAATTAGGTACTTATTCTATATTGTCACATCTTGGCTTCTTTTACATTAAAAAAATCAATAAAAATCAACATTCATAGGGACCTTAAAGGCATCGTTTATTTTTTATAAACAGCATGGATAGTAAGCAAGAAGTAAGGGTTGTGTATTCGTTTCAAATCGAAATAAATTCATAACTTATTTATTTCTGAAGTTAAATGATTATCAACGATGGTAACACTAGATATCAGTGTTGCTAATCAAATGAAATCATTTCGGCTAGGTGTATTGTGATGTTTTATTGGGGTTTTTTATATAATTTTCTTAAGAATTTCTATAATTATACTTACTTATTTTTTTAAATATTTATAAAGTATATTAAACTTCAATAGAACATAGTTATATGTAAGTGTTGCCATTTCATTATACTAACATAATCGTATATTTCCCTTTTCGCTGTCTGGGGTAATCAGGCTTTGGTAAGTGTCTAAATTCTAAATTAATTAAAACTATATCTAACGCGGTGGCGGGTTAAGAGCGCGTTTACATCGTTTTCTATTTTATACGTCATTAAGACGTATAAATAATAAATGTTACTTTCATCCTACTTCAAATAAAAAGGAGGTTCAGTTTAGACACGTTTTTTGAAATGTTGCGTTTCTGTTTCTAAGACTCGGTACTTTTTATATGGATGAAATTTACTTCCCCATTGTCTTAAGCACGCCCTCATCAAATAACCCGCCACTGCTCTATATAGTAAAATAAATGCGGCAGCGATTTATGCATCCATGACATACTAATCATCACATTACAACAATCCCAAAAATACACCTCATTGCAACGTACCTAACATATTCCTTTACACAATCACGTCATTTCGACGTACCCATGCAACCGTCTTCTTCACACAACACGTCATTTCGACGTACAAACCATAATCAATGTCTATTAAGTGACAAGCACTTTCTGACCAACTAAGTACAGGTTTGTGTTTTCAAAATTAAGTCTAGCTTGAGCCAAAATCTTAGAGAATTGATCAAAATTCCTAGTTGCAATTATGTAGGATCAGAAACCATATTATCACTGTGTTAGCTTGCTTTGGTGTGTGATGCTGATTTTATTAGATACCTACCAACTTCACTAAAAGTATTGCTTTCTTTTTCTTCCAGTTGGAATAAGAGAGAGACACAAGCATGTTAGAACTGTCAAATTACATTTTGAACTCGTGCTTTAAAGCCGCTGAAGTTTATTTCGTGTAAATATTGATAGTTCTACATATCTTTCGTCTCTTTCTTTTATAACTTGTCAGTAAGAGATAGCAATATTCTAGTAGTCGGTGTCTAGTAAAATTAGCGCTATCCACCATGTTCCATTGAACGAAGCTTAACATTCTGGAGAAGCCGGCCCGTATATTCCAATATCACAGAACTTTTTTTCATTTCTAGGCACCCGAAGGCGAAAACCAGCCAAGTACTGAAGTCGACCTCTTTATATCTACGGAGAAAATAATGGTTTTAAATACGGAACTGAAGGAGATTATGATGGACCATGCGTTAAGGACTATTTCTTATATTGCGGATATCGGAGACTTGGTAGTACTCATGGCTAGAAGAAGGTTCGTTCCTCATGAGAATGACTCCGACCAGCCCAAACTGAATCGTACGCCGAAGATGATATGTCATGTTTTTGAGAGTGAAGAGGTGAGTTATATGATTTTTTTTTAATTACCAGCGGACCTGTTAGTTAGTACCACCATCTACCAAATCCAGTTGCATTTTTAAACCAATTACGCAAATTTTTATCTAAATTGGTTTAGCAAGGGTGGTTTAGTAGGAGCTAGGTGACAAACATAAAGTAGAGAAGAATAATATAATACCCAATACAAAATGCAACTGTCAGATATCCCTATTTTTGGGTTTAAAATGTATGTTATTGTCTTGAGTAAGAAAAAACAGTCAGGGAACTTTTATTTTGGGAAAATCTGAAAGTAGGCACTCTTATTTATGGCATTTTGTATGAGCTCTATTCTTTAAACTTAAAGACGTAGCCTTGTCTTTCTCTATTTATTAAATCGAATAGAAATTATATAGATTTCGATACTAACATTACAGATAATATCGTCCATGACCTCACAACCCGCACATAGGCAAAGTAGACAACGACGATAACTGAGATAAAACTATAAAACATACCTACAAAGTAATGCGGAGTGTAAACTAAGCCTAACCTCAAACGATACGCGTCTCCACAAAATTAAATAAACATTGATAACTGTATTTACTGGCATAGCGTCTTCATACTAACTAACTCATTAGTCTCCTGACGGACATGCAATTATTTTGGACATTAAATACAATTTTAGTTATTCTACCCACGGCTAGCTGAACAAAACAGTGATTATAATATTTCTATCATGTAAAAATATTCACTTGCACTTTGATATTTATTTATTCATATAAATGATAAAGTGAATAATAGTTTTGAGACGTTATTATAAAAGAAAAAGATATTTTCTAAGCTCTTACTTGACTTGCAGCATTCTAGTATTCAAAACGTCTGAAACCAGTATGTTTTAAAAGTAAATAAATTTGTTTCAGGCCCAATTCATAGCCCAGTCGATAGGTCAAGCGTTCCAGGTGGCTTACATGGAGTTCCTGAAGGCCAATGGAATAGAAGACCACAGTTTTGTGAAGGAGATGGACTACCAAGAAGTTCTAAACAGTCAGGAAATATTTGGAGACGAGCTACAGATGTTCGCTAAGAAGGAATTGCAGAAAGAGGTAATTTTTATGTTCCGTTTTTTTTGTTACACCATTGAAATTTTAGTTAAAATTAAAGTAATAATTGTCTTATATTTTGACCTTGATAGGCATATTAAATTGGGCAGTATCAAAACACCATGGCATTGTTAACGGCATTACATTGTTTTACTAGGAAAACAGTCCTTATTGCTACGAAAGTGAGCAGTCAGTCATGGTTTCAAACAACATGCGTTTGTGATACGCAATTACGAAGTTTACTACCATTATCATATTTTTTATTTTTTTTTAATGCCAATCAGTATTTCTAAAGAATAAAAAATATTGGAACAAATATTTTTCCTCATTACAATATCGGCAACAATATACACGCAATAAAAAAGAATGTCTAAAATCACCCTCATCTTTGACATGTTCTTTACTCTAGCACATCAAAGCCCACTCGTATAGAAGATTAAAGAAGAAAAAAACCAGTCTATTCGCACATAGTGAGCTACAAAATAAAAACTTATATACGCCGGCGCTAGCCGTTTCGCTCGGTGACGCTACTAGCTCTAGTTTTAAGGTTAGAAACCTTAAAACTAAAAGAGCTAGTAGCGTCACCGAGCGAAACGGCTAGCGCTCAGCATAATGTCGTGACCCATACACAGGCACGAGTCCATGACGCTGGTTTTCAGCTCTTACAGTTAGTTTACTAGTTTACTCTAACACTTAGCACACCAAACCCCCGAATACTTAAACGTCACTTAATTTTAAAATGCTCTCAAATCAGGGTGACAGAAAGGAAAAAAAAAATCGATTTGTCCCCCAGTTAGCAATGTGTGGAACACATTTTCTATTAACCTCTTCACGCTACTGCGCGCCTAGTACTTTTGATTGATTTAAATACTAAGTATCTTAAGTATCTCAGTATTTTACCAACCCATGGGGACAAAACGGGGTGACAGATCGGAATAACCCAATCTTTCCTGTCCTTACCTCATTCCTTTAGAGTAACAAAGACAGCAACAGATTTGAAGCGTCTTAAACCTTCGAACACACTTGATTCCAGACACAATAGAAAGACAATAGCAGCCCGACAGCCGGCTGGCGGTTTGGTCGTTGAAAGGTTAAAATTAACTGACGTTTGAGTTTTCAGCCAATAATCTCGCTCGTATCAAACTACTAGATATCATCCCCACCCTTTCACAATTCCCCAATGTCAGCTGAGTGGTTCCTTGTGCAGGTGGTGGTGCCGAAGACGAAGGGCGAGATCCTGGGCGTGGTGGTGGTGGAGTCGGGCTGGGGCTCCATGCTGCCCACCGTCGTCATCGCCAACCTCGCGCCCGCCGGCGCGGCTGCGCGCTGCGGACAGCTTAATATAGGTCACTACACACTAAGCTCCTCTATACTGGCAGGATCTGGGGCGGTAGAGTGGGTAAACTGGGTCGAGATTCTGGCAGTCCCGGATCTGAAGCGAGGGCAAACCGGAGCAACCATTCTGGCACCAAAGTCAAACTATAGTATTATTGATAATAATAAAAAAACCTCCACAAAGTTCCTAGCCAACCAAATGCCAAACTTATTTCTAGGCGTCGTCAAGGACAAATCTCTTAATATTAAAGCGGCAATTATTTAGAACTATAATTTTATTTTAGCGTCCATAGTAATACATACTTCCTTTGTCCGATATAACTACCCCTTGGCCACAGGCTCAAATGGTGAGCGTCGAGTCCTGGATCCAATTCCCGGCCTCAGTCAACCCAGTGCAGGCACTGGGTTTAGTCCTGGCTGTTATTTCTAAACCTTTTACAGGGTTATTAAAAGTCAATCTTATCAAAAGGCACGTTAATCAGTAGTTGTAGTGATCAGCCAGGAGGTTATTGCCTTAAATGCCAGCATTTCACTAATTGACTGCCTATCAGACCACAGCCCAGTAACTAAGTACAACGATGCCCAACAAAACTGCCCAGTCTCTGATACCTATATTTTTCCAGCTGAAGACCAAATAATCGCAATAAACGGCGTGAGCCCGGTAGGGACACAGTCTATCAGAATTTAACAGATTTTACAATCTCATCAAAGCAAAATACCCCACCTTAAAACCCCCTAAAGTCAAAATAAGTTTAAACCTGTCAAAACTTCAGACTCCTTATAAATAAACAGTGTCAGCCTAGTAGGGCTCCCCCTGTCCACGTGTCAGACATACATCTAGAAATCTATAAACCAGACAAACGTAAAGTCTGCCAGACTTTGACAGATTTTACAGTCTCATCATAACAAAATACTCTATTCTAAAACCCCCAATCTTTCCACAGGAGACCAAATAATCGCAATAAACGGTGTCAGCCTAGTAGGGCTGCCTCTGTCGACGTGTCAGACGTACATCAAGAACTCTAAGAACCAGACAGTGGTGAAGCTGACGGTGGTGCCGTGCGCGCCCGTGGTGGAGGTCAAGATAAAGCGGCCCGACACCAAGTACCAGCTCGGTTTCAGCGTGCAGAACGGAGTGGTGAGTGGAGCTATATGCATGGTTTATTCGTAACTGGTTGAGTCGAACAGGACTTGTACACTCCAGTGGGTCTATGGTTGTTACGTCATACAAAAATGTTGTAAGTATAAAAAATTGATTAAAATTATTTTTGTTACTTGCTGGACATAGATGTCTCAATAAGGCAATGAACAAGATAAATTGCCAAAGACTTTATTTAAAAATCATGCAACTTGGGCATTGTAATTCCTAAGGATTTTTAAATTAAGTCTTTGCTGTTCTAAGTATTTTTTTTTTTGCTATGGGTCTGCTAGTAGTGAAACTTCTGAATTTACAAAAAAAGAAATCACTTTTATGACTAAAAAAAATCTATTAAATCCAGATTTAAAATTACGTTTAACTTGGATCTCTGATTAAACTAACATACGACATTCACGCTCATATCGTAATACTAATCGACAAAATCTACTTCCAAATATTTTTTTTTTCAATAACAACTTTAATATACGTAATTTAAATATGTTTATTCAACAAATAGGTATTAGACACTTGATATTGATTAATATTTAAGTAACAAACGTGTCAACATTTCTCATAATAAAGTTAATTGTGTGCACTGGTCCCGCTGCAGATCTGCAGCCTGCTGCGCGGCGGCATCGCGGAGCGCGGCGGAGTGCGCGTCGGACATCGCATCATCGAGATCAACTCGCAGAGCGTCGTCGCCGTGCCGCACGAGCGCATCGTCAACCTGCTCGCCACCAGCGTGGGAGAGGTACTATATACTTAACACTACAACACTCTACTGTACTCCATCATCGAGATCAACTCGCAGAGCGTCGTCGCCGTGCCGCACGAGCGCATCGTCAACCTGCTCGCCACCAGCGTGGGAGAGGTACTATATACTTAACACTACAACACTCTACTGTACTCCATCATCGAGATCAACTCGCAGAGCGTCGTCGCCGTGCCGCACGAGCGCATCGTCAACCTGCTCGCCACCAGCGTGGGAGAGGTACTATATACTTAACACTACAATACTAGAAAGTTCGACTTTAGAATGTAGTCCGGGTCCTTTTGCAGCTCATGTATATGATGGTTTCCAACAACCACATCGAAGCAGATAAGATACGAATAGATGCAACAAGTCGATGCCGTCCGCCAGGATCGACTCTGTTATGCAGCAGTATTAGTATAAACCCTAACGTGTTTATGTGTTGAGCACACGCGACGACAACCTAAAAGATCCGACAGACCAAATGTGTGCGGCTTGGTAAAATAGTGAACACCGTATATATTATTTAATATCGTTTAGACTTTGTAAAATCCGTTCCGATCTGATCGTTTGATGAGAATTATCATAAAGTCGCCGGTAGCATCGACATAATAATATGAGGTTTCGCTTCGTGGTGCCACCGCCAATTAATAGGTCCACTCATTCACTCGTTTTTAATTCACTATTGTGATACTGCGGGACTCAGTACGTTTTGCTTGCAGCTATAACTGACAGTGTCTTAATTGTATCGCGCACAGCGACAACTCAAATACAAATACTATGTAAGCTACAACAAAATACTAATTTATCCCCTCAAATTCCCAGATCCTGATGAAAACAATGCCGACGTCGATGTTCAGGCTGCTAACCGGCCAGGAGAACCCGGTGTTCATCTAACGCGCGTCCCGCCGCGTCTCAAGTGCCTGCTTACGATATTACGATGTACACCACGCACCGCAACCATGGCCCTAGCCTCGACACTACTGCCCTTACTAAATAACAGATACACTTCTTGCCTACGTTCATACGTAAGCACAGTAGCAGGAAATTCGGTTTGTACATATTATATTACGTGTTTTGTGTAAATAGGCATTAACAGGCGTGTAGGGATGTTTTTCAATGGTTAGCCAGTTTGTCTAAGTTATGCTACTCAAATACTGTATCAATGAAATTTATTTGGCGGACATAAAATTCTGAAATATCTTACTAATATTTAATTGTGAGAAATTGTAATAGTGATTAATGATTTACCTACGGCTCGTTGCAGAATTTTGACTTTCTATTGAAAAATATTCCGAATAAAATAATTCATATTTTATAACAAAACCCCGTAGAAGTCCCATGTTACATAGATCTTCCTAAAACAGTGTTAGTCGATACTTTTGAACTGCGCTAACAATGTGTAACACCAACCTTTTTAATGCATACTCTTCAATGAAAATACTGTAGGAAAAAAACTTACATTTCATTCATCACAAAAGGATTAAAAAAATCAACCCTCGCCGGGATAATCTGATTGAATAATACGGGCCATGCAATATGATTTGTTAATTATTAAAAAAACCTGCTGAAACCAATTATCTTCAATACAGGTATATTTTCAAAACAATTTAAACTTTATACACTTAAACATAGAGTACTTAATCGAATTAATTTTGTATTTCTGCTTTTAAGTGAATCTCTTGGCGAAACTTCGGATGACCAATTTTTTGTTAACACTTTACGAAGGAGGTCTTAATTTTATTACACTGTAGTGTCTGACGCTAGTAATTATGAAACTAATATCAAATAGTTTAACAATTATTATTTGAGAATACAATTATACTTGAGCCAAATTCGCTATAATGGAGATTTAATAACAAACAATTCATATTCGTTTATATTTAAACTATTTTATGGGAAATTTAATCAAGAATTCATTCAAATTTCATCCATTGTTTTTAATAAGTAATTTGCAGCTAAGTATAAGTAAATTTCAACAATTTTTTTTTCATACGGCAAAATATGATGATTTAACATACTTACCCACATTTGTTGTTAAAGATTCTATATCGAATTTGGCTAAGTATGAGTTATACTTTAATTATGTCAAGAGAATAAAATAATTGTATAAAGCGAGGATAGGGCCCCAACTCAAGCTTAGCTGATAAAAAAAATACTCAAAAAACATTATGTGATGAGTTTCAAATGCTTACAACGCTTTCGTGGCTAATAAGATAGAATATAAGTTGTATTATCTCTCTATTACTGAACACCATGTATTTAATATAACGAAAAAAATCTATTATTCATAAAAAAATAAGATAACGCTCGATAATCTCACCCACTTCACACGCAACATTTACGAGCGTTTTAGATAATAGACACTTAAGTACATTTATGAATGAAAGAAGTTTTTAAAAGCCGTAATAATAAGTACATAGTGTTAACTTTGTCATGACAATGTGTATACATACTCCACTTTAATAATGTATTTATAAATTAAATATCAGAACCCACTCATATCTGCTTAGATAATTAAATAAAGAAACAAAATTAATTCCGACAACTTTTGTATTGTTTTGCGTCGCTATTGTAAGAATATTTTTTTAGAGAATCAAGTTATTTGCCTTACTATTTTTTTATCGAAGTCTTTGGTATGAAATGCGTTTATTTTTAAGTGAAATGTTTATTTTATAGAGGTTGATTTTTGTGGTTGTCTATACGTCTGCCATAATTTTATTTAGATAGGTACTTTTTGATTGTTTCTTCACATACCTACTATAAATGTTAAACAATATTTTATATGGTATCTCTAAAATTCTCTGTGTTCTAAGTTATTATACGGGAAAAAAATAGATAGGTTTTGGATGATATATGTGAGGAAACATTCTTAAATGTAGTTTTAATTATTTATTTCTGTGTCGCCATTCATGCCTGTTAGCAATCTAGCCATTCCATTATCATATCTTTAGTTCTTTGTATATTCTGTCGTACGATCGTTAAGTTTTAAACCTTTTTTTTTAATAAATAAACGTGCACCATAGTTCAAAAATCATCTCATTTAGTTCAGAATCAACCTGTATAGTTTAGATAAGTGGGTTAATTGAAATAAGTGTTCTGTGGCTTCGGTTTTAGACATTTTTCATCTATCATAGCGAAGAAATCTACTACCTATGCCACAGCGCAATTTCACAGCCCCACAGTGATCAAATTGAGAAAAAAAAAAGAATTGATTAGTGGATATAGTAATAAAAAAAGCATTATTTCGTGTAGCATCTCAAAAGATATATCATATTTTGTAAATTTTATAGTGTTGCTATAGCTATATAACCTACATATGTATGTCCTGTGTTCTTAGCTAAGCTTAGCGCTCTGAGAACGAGTAAACAATATTTATTTATGTATAAAAATATATATATAACTATTAACAGTTCTAATTGTAAACACTTTAGATATAAACACTTGAATAAACCGCTTCTGATTACGTACATTTATCCCTGAATCTAATGCCCTCTCAATATGTCTTCTAGTTTCATGTTTTTAGTTCATTTGCTCTTATGGCCAGTGTGTTCAGAACACGGATGAGTACTACCCCATCGAGATTACCACCCAATGTCAACACATGCCTCAAAAATATTCAGGCAACGTTCAAAACATCCGTCATTTATCTACCTTCGTCGCTCAAAATAATCCAGAACTTTCCATGATTTTTTTTTACTCCTTTCGACCCTAAAACACTGGCCACGCCCTAATGAACTAAAAGTAAATATAATAAGTATACAGTCTGATGTAATTTTGTATTGCTAGCTGTTGTGAATAAGATTTATTTACATTGAGAAACACAGATAATAAATAGCCTTTTATTGTGAATGCTGGTATATGGTAGGTACACTGTAACATGTGAAATAACTATTGTTGTTCTCATTTCTAAGAGTATTATTCTAGTCTGCATTAAAGTTAAGAATAAACTGAACAAACTGATGGTGTTGTTTTATTTTTATTAATAATTATGTGATTACTAGTCATCGTGTCGTCCACTCAGGGAAATACACAGATTGGCTATTTCTAATACCTGCCCGATTTCACCAAATGGGCTCAGTGGTTAAGCTTTCTTTTATAATCAGCCTGCGAAGGGTGCTTTTTAAAAGTAATTGAATATTAGCTCTACAGATAAAAAAAACACACAGAGCGGTGTGTTGAGTGGCTATCATACCACATGTTAACCGCGTCAGCATCATAATAATAATATACAATCGTTTTTTTCCAATGATAGATAGAAGTAAGAGGCTTCTTATAGGTTTATATGATTTTATAGTTTTTTTTTATTTCGATTGCCGGACGAGAATTGGCTATTTTACATCAGTAAGACAAAATTTTAAAAATGCGGTTCATTTTCAATTTACCGTAAAATTCTATTTTTAGCTGTTTTGAAATAAATACTCAAGTGATTTGTTATTGACGTCCTAAGGTGACATTGCTATACAAATATTATGGGAGAGTTGCGTTTTGACAGCACATAAAAAGTACGTCAATACGGTACCTATTTTACAGTATCATCAATTGATGTACTTTTTTTTTGTGTAGTGCATAATTGTTTGTTCTGTGTTTGGGTGTTATTTTTCTATAATATGTATGTATTTAATTAAAATTATATAAGTATGTATATCAGTTGTCTGATTACCATAACACAAGCTCTGCTTAGCTTGGGATCAGATGGCCGTGTGTAAGATGTCCCAGGATATTTATTATTATTATTTTTATGAGCTGTCAAAACGAGATTCTTACATAGATTTTGTGTGGCAATGTGAGGTTTCCGGCGACTCGGACCGCAATTAACTCGGACCGCAGCCCCAGTCGCCGGATCCGTAAAAAATATTTAATTTTCTCCATGGTCATTTTCGTGGTCCGAGTTAATTGCGGTCCGAGTCGCCGGAAACCTCGCAATGTCACCTTATGACGTCATTAAGTAACTATTTAGTGATTACAAAGCATCAAAAAAACTATTTTTTCAGTTTATTGAATGTGAGCCAGATTTTGGGCTTAAACATTGCTAGAGGTTTTATAGAAATGATGTCTTACATTTATTGGTTAATATGTGAAATACCCTATTGATGATGGTGTAAAATACCGTATTGTTTTTACCAGCTTTTATTTAAGTAGGATCATTGATTAGCTTAGTGCCATATAAGCACTTGCACTGGTCATTTTAGTGCCATCTACTGGAATCCAAAACTAACTAGGTCCATAATGCTGACTAGTGCTTTTTTTTGCTAGCTTGTATGGATAAAAGATAAAATACGACATAATGAGATAATTTGATTTATCTCATTGATTAGGTATATTGTAGTTACATAGGTCGCTTAATTATTCTAGGTACCTACCTAGGTTGAGTCTGCAGGTAGGTAATTCATGTACCTACTGCCTATCTAGGTACAAAGCTCTTTTTTCTTTTTTGTGCTCTAGCTAAGGGCTTCCTGGATAAAACGTTGAATTGTTATGTCTGATAAAATGTTGAATTGTTATGTCTGTATTGGATGAAAGTGAGAATTTACTAGATCTATTAAGTTTAATAGTACAAAGTTAAATCGATCTTTCGTATCGATTAGGAATTGCTTGTAATTGATCAAACATTTCAGACATTCGCGCCTTAAATATTGAGAAATGTAATGTAGAATTCAATTTGTGTACAATTCCTAAATTTCACAGATTTCCGGAAAGCCTATATCTAATGAATTACGCACTTATAGAAGAAACTCCTAAATGACTAGATTTATACGTATTACATAATAATTATACCTAACAAATCGATCAATCAGTATAATAAATTAGTAGAAAGTTCGTATCTGTGCATTAAAAAAAGAAGAAAAGAAAATTTAATATTAGAGAATAGTAATAAAACATAAAAAAAAATAGATTATTATATTTATTTATTTATATTATTTTATTGATTATGATTATGATTCATTAAGATGCTTGCAAATAGTTGCGGTCATTTAAAGATAAAGTGTTAAACGCCTTTTGAAATATGCATAGCAATATGTGATTACAGCATTGAGTTATAATGTACTACGTACTAGAGGAGCTATTTCAAACAAAATATGGCGCGTAATTTGGTGACAGCGGAGCATGCGCAGTGCAAGCGGGTGCCATAGATAACACCAATGCGCGCAGATGCGACATATTTTTGAAGTTGACTTCTATAGGCTTCTTTTATAATATTATGTGCATTATGGGTATCGAGAAATAATTATATTTAAAATAAGAAATGTATAACATAAAATTATGTGGAAAATAATAATAATAAAATTATTGAAAGGGTAGCGAAGGAGTGTAGTGTGGATTGTGTGAGATAGAGTATCAAAGTGTCGCTCAGTGTATACGTGGAACTTAGCAGATGCAAATTAGTCGGGAAGTCGTGAATTTAGAAGATACATAAGTATTTTCAGTTTCCTCACAATATCTTGTATGATATATAAATAAAACCAATTTAAACTGTAAAAAGTTTAATTCCCATTAAATAATATAAGTACTCTTCTTGACTTTGTGGTGTATTTCTCGTTTTCCTTGAAATGAACGGAACATATTCGTGAATATTCTATTGGCAATCACGTGACTTTGCTGCGATTCTTCTGAATAAATTTAATCCATAATTCTCTAGTACTAGGGCACGGCCGACGACACCTTAAAAATAATATATATTTAATAAATAAAAAATATCAATATTACTTAATATATTTTTTCTCATGATTATTAATAACATTTTCTTGTTCGTAAACTGTTTAACGTTACCCGACGATAGTGTCCATTCTGCGCATGCAACAAATATTTTACTCTTTGATATTAACATCAAGATGGCCGCCGTCGAGGTGACTCGTCATACTTCCCAATAATAATTACAAATAATAAAATTAGGCATGTTTTAAAGATAATATTTTGAACTTACTGGTAAAAAATCACTCCTTGAATTTTATTTATATTTCTCAAGCTGTTTGAACAGTATCTCAATGCACACGAAGGCATATTTTTTGAACAAAACTTTGCACTCGAAATCGTCTAGCTGCTGCAAGCGCTCGGCATAGACTAAGTGAGTTAGGGTGCATGCACTCTAACTCGTGTTACAAAAAATTGCGTTGACGTGACTCCTCTAGTACGAAGTACATTATAACTCAATGGATTACAGTGACATTTTGATCTTTTGAACAGGATTTTGAACTGAACACAGCACCCGCGGCCCGGATTAATAAATATTTGTGCGGGTCCGTAGAAGAATTAAGTCGGGCCAAAAAGATGACGCTATATTCGAGTTATTGAATTTTGATTTAAGGACAAGATAACACAATTATGTAAGGGCGGCACGCTATTGTGGTTATACAGGGTGTCCCACGTCTATGCCACATGGAGGGAAAGTACAAATATAAATTGTAGATAGAACCTAGAACCGAACCTGTTACTCGAGAAAATTAATAAGCCTGTAGTTTTATCCTACCGATCGAAACTACAAGGTGATTATTCTTTCTTGTGGAACAAGTTCGATTCCCGGCCCAACCATTTAATTATTTAAATATCTATGAATGCAGTTTAAATTGTTTTTAAAATTCATATAATGTCTTCTTTCAGTAAAATGCTCTATCTACAATACTTAAGGTACTTTGCCTCCATGTGGCATAGCCGTGGGACACCTGTATATTGGTGATTTCTTGCAAGATTGCTCATCTGCGCTACAGTGGAAACATAAACACCCTAAAACTGTTTTAGTTAGTCAGCCTCTAACTTTTCAATAAAGGAAAAAGGGATGCAGTAAAGTTAACAAAAAAACCCCAAGTTTTCAGCCTCTCATGTTTGAGTGAGGTTGTTGGTTCGATAATCAGCAAGTGTCTTTCAATCCATACGAACTATGTACTTTATAATTTTATCTAAGACATCACTGACATCAGCTAGAGAAAAAATTGTGAGGAAAACTGGAATTATTGAGTGTTCCCCCCCCCCCCTCAGGAAAGAATTAGGCAACAGTTACAAATCAGTGGCTGGCTGCAGAAGTGGTCGCCGTGGCAATGACGGTCTGCTGTTGAGAAAGAAGAGGTTTATCACCTCTTTTTCTACTCGACTAGACCTCATTCTACTAGGCGCCCTGGTCACACGTCATCGAACATGGGGGGAACTTACTCCCATTAAATAAAGCAATTCAGAGTTGTCAAGTTCATGTCCTTCTTACCTAATCTTTAAAAAGTACCATATTTCATTGAAGAAGGTTGCGCAACCTGGTGACCTAATGAAACATGGCAAGACAAGAATGGAAAACCAATTCCACTTGTACATAATTATAATTATTATTCTAGGGTTGTTTCGGTGTAAAGTACGTTTTCGAAAACCTCGATTTTTTTAAAGTAGTTATAATAACACTTTACATATTTATCATAACAGTAGCACCACCCTATTATAGTCCTACTGCAGGTCGCCTTCTCTTTAGGAGAAGAGGTCTACTCTTCTCCTACAGAGAAGGCACAGACATTGACCACCATGCTTGCTCAAGGAGGATTAGGAATTTCAGGATTATTTTAATAATAAGTTCAGCTTGTCTCACCCTGTAGTCCTTCACCAATGTCGTTGATCTCCAAGATAAGTTTACATAGTCCCCACCTACAACTGAAAAAGTCACATTGGTCATTGATGGTCTGCTGTTGAGAAAGAAGAGGCTTATCACCTATTTCTCTATTAAACTAGATCTCTTTCTACTAGGCCTCCTTCTTCTTGGATCTCCTTCTTCAAGTTCATGTCCTTCTTACAAAAGACTTTTTCAGTTGTAGGTATAGTCTATTTTTTTTAACAAATGAGTACTGAGCATTATTTCTTTCACATTTCCGGTATTGCCAGAGAGAGATGGGAAATTAGCCGAGGCGGAGCCAACGCTTTTAACACCGATAATAACACTTACCCTGATTATGTGGACCAATAGAAACGCAGACAAAATTTGGGTAGGTACTTGTTTATTTAAAAAAACAGACTATAGTGTGACCTTGCCAGCATGAGACAGCATCCAATGCCTGAGATTGTGGTACCTCAACTCCTGAAGGGGTACAACAATGTGCTAATTATGGAGAAAAGTCAATTAATAAGATTTTAATCTAAATAACAATTGTTTTGTTTGCGAGACAAAAAAGAACTGCAGTACATAAAATGAACTTTCAGTAAGGTGTTCGGTTGCAAAACAAAAACAGCATTCAGATAAATAGAAGATAACACATATCAAATGACAAAAATAAACAAAGAATTGTTTTTCTATTGCTGTCAGTGTTTTTGTGTTTATTCTTGTCTGCTTTTCATGTAGGTGCAACATTTAGATGACTTTCAGTTTTTAATCTTTAGTGACTGGATATCGAAGAATTCTATTGACCACTGAAAGGTCACCAGTCTTGCCCTTCTTCAGACAAGCTGGCTGGCGCTAATAAGATCATAACACAAGCCTGTTGATAAACACAAAGTACTAAATGAAATTAGAACACCAATAGCTACAGGAGAAGTATCTCATTGATTTACCCGGGGTATTTCTAGACTGTAAAAATCAGTTTTCCTAGTACTAATTTTAATCCCTAGGCACGCAGTTGTAGGTCACCCTATCTTTGGTGGCAGCATTTCAGCGTAGCAACAAGGGTCACTGACCCCTATCACATTTTCTAGCATCATCCAAATAGACATCTATTATACATATCCTTCTAAATTCTAAAAGTTTCATAAATGAAAAATACCAATTTGTTGTTTTGTTCAGACTCCTAGGTTAACATAACTATGCTAAACTATATACCTTCAGCATTTTGCCACTGGATCGGAAAGTCTAAATCCTACATATTATGACATCACAGCTTAGTGTTAAGGATACCTACTGGGATGAGTAGTTTGAAGTTAAAGAAACAACCTGAAGACGTTTTCCATCGTTACAGTTAGGGCATTTGGCACCACTAAATGTATTTGTTTTTATGTAGTTTATGTATTGTTCAGTAGTTCTTAATGAAAAAGGAAATATTGTTCCATATTCCATGTAAGCTATCATTAAGGAAAAACTATATTTGTAAAAATAAAGGTGACTCAATCCATTGAGCAAAAGATCAAGATTATAAATAAAATATTGGTTCAGCTTTTGTATATTATGTATTTTGAAGTTTCTCACAAAGCCAAATTAAATTTACATAAATACAATTTAATGATAATTTTTATACAAGATGTAAATAGTACACAAAAGATTCATAGTGAAATCATGCTGTTTGCTTATCAAGTGAAAATTAAAACATCTATAATGCATTCACTTTTGCTATGTAAAAAAAGAATTAAATTAAACTTCCAGTATCACTAGTGATCAGTTAACTGATATAATCATTTTATTAAGCATAACATTTGCACTCAAGAGATGGTGTTCGTAAGACTCTTACAAAGATATTCAACTTTGTGACAGTAAACACTATCCATTGTATAAAATTAACCAAATTTGTAACCATGAAATATATACATTTAAGTCTCCAGGTTTTGTTTTATTAGCTATTATAATGATAGTAAAAAAATATGCATACCTAATATTGTAACGAAGCTACATGTGAACGGGTAAACAATGACCTGTGGGACTGTCGGACCGCTCCGAGACAATAAGGGCGAGGCTACGAAATGCAGGAGGATAACCTGAGCGATGAGCGCCCGCAGCGCCGGAGCGCCGCTCACCTATAATAAAATTTATCCACAATTGTCTCTTCACAAGTTACTTGGTCTAGGGTGTATAACATAACTTGCACTCTTAAAATCATGATATATGTTAGTTCCGTCCTCGTGTGGCGCGCGTCGGGGAGGCACTGGTGAGTGAGTGCTGGGCGCACTGTTCAGTTGTCCATGGCGTATCTCCGCGTCCACTCCTTCGCGTTCCGGATCGCTTCGCTCTCGTTCACCTTCCACAGCTCGGCCACGTCGTTGGCCAGCGGGTCGTCGGGGTTCGGCGCTGACAGTAGCGCCTGTATCGACAGCAGCACCGTGCGGATCTGCAGCGCGGGACTCCACTTGTCCTTCAATATGTCCAAGCATATGCGGCCCAGCCGATCTATGTTCGGATGGTATATTTTCGTTATAAACCTAACCTTAGGCGCTGACATGGGATAGTCCTCTGGCAGAAATAACTCTAATTTAAATAGTCCTCCTTCGAACGGCGAGTCTTCTGGGCCAGTGACGATTACGTGAAAATAACGAGCATTCGTTTCGCTTGGCACCGCGCTGATTCCCGGCACCGGCTCTTGCATCAATCGCTGTGTCTCTTTGATTATTCTACGTGGTAGGGCTGCCATTTTAAATATGCGGTCTAGCGCAATTTGTCAAATGAAAGCAAGTAATCATATAATCGTACAAAATATCTAATTGTCTTTTCACACTAAGTGTTCTCGACGATTATCCAGGCACGTCTTCAGAATTAACGAATTACAACAGCATTTTAGCCATGATAATGCTAAAAACGCGACTACAAAAGCGAAGGTACTTCAATTTTTAAAGCATAGACTATATAGACTTTTTCACCATAGAGAACACGTGCAATATAGAAACGGATGCGTTTCTAGTTACTTTGTCATAAAAATCCGGAAAGTACCGGTTTTTATAAAACTAAGATTACTCAAAAACTGTTATCTTTGTAAATATTTCATTACAGTTTTTGTATTTTCTATTCAACTTTCATTGTTTATAATTACAAAACAGAACATACTAAAATTTTGATAATAAATGTGATAAGTGTGACTTTTGCTTTATTTTCTCAAATTAGTTCTATTATTCACCGTAAGATGTCAGTATCTGTAGTACTGTCAGTGTAAATGAGCCATAATGAAGTAGGTATAGATAAAGAATTTCTGAATATAGCCTGTGGCATTGTAACTGCGGGTACTAAAAATAACCGAATAAAATCATGGGTCTACAGTATAATAAAATTTTGTTTCGATTTATTTGGTGACCAGCGCAAAATATGCATGCTACATAATCGGATCTAGCTGAATATCAGTATTATACGTAAAGCGACTGCCTATCAGACCTCCACAACTCAGTAACTGTGCGATACGATACCCCTTGGTTAGACTGGCCAGGCCTTAGATTATAATAATATACATATGTCTAGATAGAGAATTGCAAACAAACGATGCGCTGTGCAAATGTCACCAAATGCGTGACATGTGTGAGTACCACAACCAAAAGTCACATTGGTTACTTCAAACATGGTCATCACCACAAGCAAGTTTTCTACGCACGGGTGTTACAAAAAATCTTTGCCAGTTTCGTCTTGTTTCTACTGTAGTAAGCAGGCACTTCTACGCCACTACGTATAATTATTATCTACGTATAGTTGTAATGCTACGTATCCGTTCTAATCTTATATGCGAAAGTAACTCTGTCTGTCTGTCTCTTCTTCACGTCTAAACTACTAAACCGATTTGAATGAAATTTGGTACAGATATAGTTTGAGACCCGAGAAAGGACAGAGTTTTCATGGTTGGAGTGTACGTAACGGGGCACTGAGGAAAAAACACTTAGAAAAATTTTGATGAAATTTTCAAACTTAATAATACTTTCTTTTTATGGTTTTATCGTATGGGGGACATCAAAAGAAACAACTTTTTCCCGGGATTTTTTTTTGTGAGGTCAATGACCGCTGAGATAGGAGGCAAAATCTAACCCTCATTATTAAGGCGTCTGGGACTTAGAAAAATTTTCTTTTTGACGAAATTTTCAAACTTAATAATACTTTCTTTTTATGGTTTTATCGTATGGGGGACATCAAAAGAGACAACTTTTTCCCGGGATTTTTTTTTGTAAGATCAATGACCGCTGAGGTAGGAGGCAAAATGTAACCCTCATTATTAAGGCGTCTGGGACTTAGAAAAATTTCACCCAAAAACAACGCCTAATCAAGCCTTCGGGATCCGGTGGGATGTGGGAGTACTAGGGTGGGGAAACACCGGGGGGCGACCTTAAGGTTAATGACCTTGACCCTAGGGTCAAGGTCAAGGTCAAATTCATGAAAACGCAGGAAAATTACGAGGAACGCTTGAGGTCAGTGACCTTGACGCAAGGTTGATGACCTTGAACTCAAGGTCAAGGTCAAAATTCATAAAAAACGCAGGAAAATGCGGGGAACGCTCCAGTTCAGTGACCTTAACGCCAAGTTCAATGACCTTAAACTCAAGGTCAAGGTCAAAATTCATAAAAAACGCAGGAAAATGCGGGGAATGCTCGAGCTCAGTGACCTTTACGCCAAGTTCAATGACCTTGAACTCAAGGTCAAGGTTAAATTCATAAAAGGCAGGAAAATGGTGTCGTTTTCATGGTTTCTTGGGGTTCTAAGTCTAAATTAAGCCCCGCGAAGCTGGGCTCCGACTGCCCTTTAAGCAAACTAGTCCAAGAGCGAGCGAAGCGAGCTCGGGACATGGGGCACCCCGACTCGGACAGGTTAGGTTAGAAGGGGATGGCGGGGTCTAGTGAGCGAGCGAAGCGAGCGAATAGACCCCGCCATCCCATTCGTGGTTATTTTTTTTATGACCATTAAGCCCCGCGAAGCGGGGCTCCGACTGTGCCCTTTAAGCAAACTAGTCCAAGAGCGAGCGAAGCGACCTCGGGACATGGGGCACCCCGACTCGGACAGGTTAGGTTAGAAGGGGATGGCGGGGTCTAGTAAGCGAGCGAAGCGAGCGAATAGACCCCGCCATCCCATTCGTGGTTATTTTTTTTATGACCATTAAGCCCCGCGAAGCGAGGCTCCGACTGTGCCCTTTAAGCAAACTAGTCCAAGAGCGAGCCTTTTAAGCAACTTTTAGTGATCAAGGTTATTCATGACGTCAAGGTCACTGACCCCTAACGTTCCCCGTCATATCCCTGCGTTTTTAGTATTTGACCTTGAGCTCAAGGTCATTGATCTTGGCGTCAATATCATTGACCTCGAGCGATTCCCATCATTTTCCTGCGTCTTTATAAATTTGACCTTGACCTTGAGTTTAAGGTCATTGACCTTGGCGTTAAGGTCACTGACCCCTAACGCTCCCCGTCATTTTCCTGCGTTTTTAAGTACTTGACCTTGACCTTGTGTTCAAGGTCATTGACCTTGGCGTTAAGGTCACTGACTTCGGGCGTTCCCCGTCATTTTCTTGCGTTTTTATGAATTTTGACCTTGACCTTGAGTTCGATTTCATTGACCTTGGCTTCAAGGTCACTGACTTCAGGTGTTTTCTATCATTTTCCTGCATTTTATGAATTTTGACCTTGACCTTGAGTTCAATGTCATTGACCTTGGCGTTAAGGTCACTGGCTTCAGGTGTTTCCCATTATTTTCCTGCGTTTTTATAAATTTTGACCTTGACCTTGAGTTCAAGGTCATTGACCTTGGCGTCAAGGTCAGTTACTTCGAGCGTTCCCCGTCATTTTCCTGCGTTTTCATAAATTTGACCTTGACCTTAGGGTCAAGGTCATTGACCTTAAGGTCGTCCCCCGGTGTTTCCCCACCCTAGTACTCCCACATCCCACCAGATCCCGAAGGCTTGATTAGGCGTTGTTTTTGGGTGAAATTTTTCTAAGTCTTTTTTTCATAGTGCCCCGTTTCGTATACCATGACCTAAAACTTCTTCAACCACTCGATCCATGATGAAAACGTAAACCGCATTATAATTTCTTTCGTTGTCCAAAAGATCTATAAGTATATATGACAGAAAGCGGGAATTTTTTACTCTAAGTAAAGATAAAAATTACATACCCCTTACGTAGAGTCGCAATAATATCTTGCCTCCCCTCACGTAACAACTTCGACATAAAGAGGTGAATAAAAAAACACTTTCTTTATGCACTTAACTTGAAAAATTTCGGGAAATTACAATAATTTCAGTTTTAGATACTTAGCTACAACCGTAAACTTACTTAAATATTTTTTAGTTAGGTGGGTAGTTAGTACACAACGGAGGGAAAAACTCAGAAACGAAAATATTCATTGTTATTATTTATCGTGAATTTAGTCACGATAAATAATAACATAGAATATGTTACAATACAAATTACAATAAAAAAAACTATATTTTTCCATAAAAAAACATTATTACTTAAAATTGAATTATTGTAGGTGTCGACAATATTCAATAACTTTAGAGCTCTCTGGATTTGTTCAGTTCGTTATTCAGGCACCTCCAACTTTACGGACAAGAATTTCAATAATTGATTCAACGAGCTAAATTAGTTAACGAAATTGTTTCTCAAATATTTGTTATTTTTGCAGATTGTCTTGTTAATTAATTCTTCGGCAACCAGTCTTTTGTTAGGTTGGTACACACCGTTGCGTAGGTAAGTGCAAATATGACATACCTACATAATCTGTACCCATGCAAGCTAACGGCTTCACTAACAAACCACGCTTGCTCATCAAGTAGGTACATCATCATCTTTGTTTAGCCTTTTCCCAACTATTTTTGGGGTCGGCTTCCAGCCTAACCGGATTCAGCTGGATTTCGGTGTTTCACGTGAAGCGCCTGCCTATTAGACCTCCATAACTCAGTTGCCGGGCTACACGATACCCCTTGAAAAGACTGGTCACATTTTCTGGCTCCTGAAGTCCAGAATACGCATAACGACTGTTAGAGTTCTACGGTTGACAACCGGAAATATCTTTATCAGCTTTGCGAGCTTTCCAAGCCACGGGATGTCAGTGATGTCTAAGATAAGCTTTAGAAAGTTCATATGACTTGAAAAAATCACATTGGTACTTGTCCGGATTGGAATCTACAATCTTTTATATGAGAAGAGCGCGTTTTATCCATCATGACATTTCATGCTCATCAAGTACATGAAAATGCTTTTTTTTGTACCGGTCTTATACATAATTTCCAACCATTCCTAAAAACCAGAATCATTATCTCAAAGAACTACTGAGTCCATGCTCTAAATTGGTTTCTGTCAAAGCGCGCCACTTAAGCCTCACTTCGGTTCCACTCATCTACCTGTGTGGTCTCCACTGCAGAACACCCTTACTTCAACGATTGTCGGTTCTGCTACCTACAGATGTAACCAACTCACAATTAATTCTAGTGGCTTCGTCGATAACTTTGACTTAATGGGTATTTGGGTTATAGTGTCTCCTAGACCCAATTCTGAGCATCAGTTGTTAAATCCCCCTAACATTACAACCACGGTGACGGCTTACCTAACTTTGTTGCCAAGTGAACCTTCAAAGCCATCCTTTTCCCGTTAATCTCTTCCCACTAATTTGCTCCATCTAAGATCTAAAAGCCGTCTAATAGAATTAGGAGAATTATGAGGCTGTGTAGTAATTGGTGTTTTATTTTATTTATTTATTACTAGCTTTTGCTCGCGGCTTCGCTCGCGTTAAAAAGAGACAAAAAGTAGCCTATCTTACTCTCCATCCCTTCAACTATCTCCACTTAAAAAATCACGTCAATTCGTCGCGCCGTTTTGCCGTGAAAGAAAGACAAACAGACAGACACACTTTCCCATTTATAATATTAGTATGGATGGATATTATTTAATTTCATAAACATATATTTTCTTAAAATTGCGCTCACATTTTCTATTAACCACTTTACACAACTGCGCGCCTAGTACTTTTGATTGATTTAAGTACTAAGTATCTCAGTATTTTAAATTTTCTCACATTATCACTTCACATTACTGCGCTCCTAGTACTATTGTTCTCTTAAGTTTTTAATCTTTAATTGAATTTAGAATTAACTATAGGGGAAAATGATTCATCTTTTATAATTATGTTCTCGTCGATTTTTCATTATTTTTAAGATGTACTCTGCTATTCGGGGCGGGGACAAATCCAACGAACCAAAAACCATGAAAATTGGTCTAGCCGATCTCGAGTTATAAGTGTTGTAACAAACTTGACTTTGTTTTATATATATAGATTTAACTTTATGTACAAACACCGTACAGAGGTGGACTTAATGCCTTAGTATGTTTGGTTTTCCTAATTTTCTTTCTATGATGGGTACTGTTTTAAGGCGTTACCGTACAGGACCATTGTATCACCTAGATAATATAAATCTAGACATGAAAATCGTATGGTTATATTTATCTAAAGATCCACCAAAAACTAATTATATTAACACCACAATGCCATTTATTTCTGACATCTGACGTTTTCTAGTTACAACTACACATAGTGCCCTCATAAATGTAACCGTAGAACAATATAATTATAAGTATTACTCTATCGCCTACAACGCGCGATAACATCGCCCATGTGCGACGGTACCTTTACTCCGGGTCTGAAACTTCCCTTCTCATTTCCAGAAGGAAAACCCCTCGTACTTTCCCTAAAGTATTTAATTATAGTATCATACAAAGCCATTCAATCAAGTTAATAGGCTTATGTTCCCTGAATGAGTGTCAGCAGCACACCGCCTAATATCGGCCTTTAATAGCCAATCGGCCGTTGTCGCCGATATGTGATTGACGCGGAACTGATGAGGTATGAAAGCAATTTACCTGCTTATTATGACGCTTATAGATGTGCGTAAGGACATGTAGATATTTGGTAGAAATCGGAGCTTCTAAAAAACCCTACAGTAGATTTTTTTTATTCTAATTCCTTCTAGACACTCAAACACCGCGCGGAGACGGCGTTGACGATTTTTCATACATTTTCTTGAAAGCCGCAGTGTTGGCGAGGTTTTGTAGGCTAGAAATTATTATCAGGCTTTGGTCACGAATAAAATAGGCATATACTTTTTCGGCCAGGGTTTATAAATATCTACATGGCCAGAGTTTATATACCTACAGGGTTTAGGCCTGGTTAAAGGGTACCCATAACCTTCGTTGAACTTACCTATTCAGAATTTCCATTCGATACGCTTGCTTTTCAGGCTTATTTATCAAAGGAGGCGTTTAGACTTATCAAATGTCGATATTTAGAATAATAATTCTGAATGATCCGACATAAAGAAACGTTACTTTAAGCAACTTAGAGTACTTAGGTTTACTAAGAAATATTCCAGTCATTGCTGTTCAACAATCAAAATGCTGCTATCGCAAAATAATGGCGGACATGCTTAGCCAAAGTGCGAGACCAGTGTTCATCCTTAATATTTTTTTGCTTCGTTTCAAAAGTTTCTTCTTGAAGATTTTTATTTCACCTTTTAGACGCTTCGGAACCCGCTAATTTTGATTTAACCTTACACATAGTAACCTTTGCATAGTTGTCTAATTAGGTACCTAAAAGAGTGTTGACTATTCGTTATACTTGCAATACAAAAACAGCTCTGTTTACTTGCATACCTAATTCAATGAAAGCATTGTTTTCGTGTAAACTATTAAGGAATTCAGCAGAGGAGTACTTATAATTTTAAAATGAAGTCACGTTAACACTATCAAATATTATTGATACCAACGTATATAATCTAAGATACCAACATTACGGAAAATGCTCAAATTAAATCCGACTATTTAGACAGAATAGAAAAATACAACACAGCGAGCGACAAAACAAAAAACAATAAAATGTCTATATATTTTCGTAACATGACGTCACGCTTACACTATTCTAAATTAAAATCAATGCTTTATAGGTATTATTGACTGCTTGTTATGTTATAAATTATCAAATCAATTTACAAAATAACAACTGTTTGATAAGAGTTCCAACGAATCCAACGATAAGTTCATTGACAAAAACTGATTACTCGGCGAATTTCACGCTGTCGCCATTTATTTATCGTTTTTATTTGGTAGGTATTTTTATAACGAAGTTGTTTAAGATGGAAAGAGAGAGCAAATCTCAGTCTTTGAGGCGAGAGTGAAAGCGGATATAAAGCGGTATCTTATTTCGCAACTACAGTCACCAGCTCCGGCAGCCGTGATCGTCTAGTGGTTAGGACCCTACGTTGTGGCCGTAGTAACCCAGGTTCGAATCCTGGTCACGGCAGTGATTACACTGTCGCGGCGGAGCATTTCTTTTTGCTTTTTTTATTTGTTAGTTTTTTTTTAATGAATTTAATGTAGAACATTTTTTATCGTATTAGTTTTTTTTCTTATGTTATTATTGGGTTAAGTTCTTGGCTTTATCTGTGCTAAAAAAATAATAAATCTGCAGAAAGTATTACTTTAAACGGGCTAATCGCTTGAACTTGGTTTGGTAAAACTATTTCTGTGTATGATAACTTGATAAGTATGTACGATTATGAGAATTTGTATTGGCTGTTTAGCATCACGCTGCGACCCACGAGACCGGAGCAGTAACCAAAAACACGGGAGAAACTGCGAGGGACAACTACTAGGTGTATTTTTGGTATTGCACAACCCGTTAGGAGATGATTCTACCCATGAAAAGAAACAATTTTTATTATGGAACCAACACTGAAATCGCGTAAAAATATCAGCTGTTTCTAACAAAAGTTCAAGGCAGTCTGTATGTCAGTCTGTCTGTCTGTCTCTTCTTCATGCCTAAACCACTGAACCGATTTAAATAAAATTTGGTACAGGTATAGTCTGGGACCCAAGAAAGGACATAGGATAGTTTTCATCCCGGAAATCCCCCGGGAACGAGAACTATTATTTAACGCGGACGAAGTCGAGGGCAAAAGGTAACCTTTAATTTAGTTCTAAACGAGCTAGTGAATCGACCTTCATTCTCGTGTAAGTAATTAATGCAATAAATTATAATGAAATTAAGTGCCCATTTTAGTCTTTCTTTCGCTAATAGCCCGTGTAATTAATTTAGTCAATCAAATATTGGGAATTAGGCAGATCTAAAGGATAATGTTATTGATTAAGTTTTTAAATGAATGTATAAAAAAAGTAAACAATAAATAAAAGTGTAAAATTTGTGCTTCAGAAGTTGGAAAGTCGGTAAGCATATAAAGTAATTGGTATTGATTGACATTTGTACAGATTATACAGATCTATGACAATCGTTGTGGGTAGTCAGAAGCCAGAAAGTCTGACTGTCAGTGTACCCAAGGGATATCGAGTTATTCAGTAACTGCGTTGCGAAGATCATACAGGCGGTCACTCCATGTAAAACACTGTTATTCCAATGTACCCAATATTAGAAGAATAAATAATAAATAACACCTAAAATTGAATTACTGTATTCAATAACATAGTTGGGAAACGTAAAGTATGTTTAATGGAAAAATGGAATAGATGTAAAAGCAAGATAAAACAATATAGTACCTATTGTTAAATGTTGCCCTCCCGAATGTATGAAAGAGCTGATATTTTTTTCGATATTTCAGAGTTGAATCCATAATAAAAACTATTTGTTTTCATGGGTAGAATCACCCCCTAGCGGGTTGTGCAGGACCAAAAATACACTTAGTATTTCGTTGTCTGGGCTATATATTAGCTTTAAACGATACATCGAATATTCCAGGAGATTTAATGTGTGTAGGATAAAAAGGCTCGTCCTACGCAAACAATTATGAGACTGAATCCTTTTTAATTTGATATCTACGAGGAAAGTTGTTCAAAAGATCAATATAGCGCAATGGCTATTCAGAATGTTATTAAATTTTATATTAACCACATTTCTGAAGAGACGGGGATGATATAAAAGAGGTCAGTCGGTCGTTCATAGAAAATAAAAATAGAGGATAAGTTTGTTTGAAATGAAACCGAACGGATTTTCTCTCTGCGCCTTTTAACAAGTTGTATGCTCTTTTGGTATTGATAGAATACTAATTGCAAGGTTAAATGCAGGTACTGCATGCTTTTATGAGATAGGTAAAATAACCGCGACTACTACATACATTTATTTTGCTTATGTCAATATAAAACAAAAATTTGTATAAAGACGTACGCGCACAGATTACTAAATACCTAGTTATGGTACAGCTTTCAGCGTCTGTTCAGCTTTCGTGAAAAACGTGGTTTTCTATGGTCATATTAAAGTTCTAATGCTTAATAAATGTACGTAGTTCCATAAGCCTTTTGTGCCGAGTTGTGGGTTTAAAATCGAGCAAGTAACGATGTGAGTTTTGTAATTTATATTTCTACTAATGTTTTCTATGATCACTAACATCAGTGAAGAGAACATCTTCGTTTTCCACCTTTCTCTCTTGTCTCTTTGGTCAATGAATCCAATGCAAACAATAAAATTGTATTTGGTCGTTTTGGACTTTTGATACTCAGCGGATACTTACTTTCTGCTCTTGATCAGTGTCATTCTCACCCACTACTGTCCTATTTTAAAAATTACAATACATAATACTTACACATATTTTATAAAAATATGTTGGATAAAAATAGTGCTCCAACCTGCTTAATTGCTCTAACCATCGGTCAACACTCAAGCAACGGGTGGTTAGGGATCCAGGCTGAGGAACCTTCTCACAACTGCCTTCTGACACAATACACAAATAACAAAGTAAATTAAAAAAAATATCACCAATATTATTACTAGAACAATTTATCTTTACCACTACAGCTTAATTAACCTAAAAATTAATTCAAAACACAAAAAAAAATCGAACTAAAAACTATTCATAAAAAAAACTCCACTTCTGAATACATTTATTTGAATATTCCAATCAAACTCTGATATGGAAGGTGGATAGAAAGTCGGGGGCGCGGACCACGACGTGTTCGAAGTCCATGAACGAAAGTCGGCCGTCCCCATCGACGTCGGCTTCGTCGAGGACGCTGGCGACGATCTCCTCCCTCTCTTGGGGATGAAGCTCGCCTTTCGTGAGGAGCCGCGTCGCTTCGAGGAGATCGTCTCGACCGATGTACATGTCGTCGTCTAAATCGTAGATGCGGAAGGCGTACCTGAGGAGAGAGGGGTGGGCGGTTAGTTTAGATAGAATTATTGTCTACTAGCTGTCCCTCGCGATTAAAAAAACGCAAAAACTATCCTATGTCTACCTATCACTACCTCTGTACTAAATTTCATTTAGATCGGTTCTGTAGTATTCGCGTGAAAGAGTAACAAACATCCACACACACAAACTTTTGTCAATTTCGTTGTTTAAATAAGTCATAATATGTATCCTACCTTCTTCATGAAACTCTCTATATGTTTCGGTGAAAACGTCATTTAAATCTGAGCGGACGGACAACTAAAGCGATTTCATTTTATTTATACTATGTAAACATGTAATTAATCACCATGCATTTATGTTATTGTGATTGATTGATTATCTGGTTACCATAACACAAGCTCTGCTTAGCTTGGGACCAGGTGGCCGTGTGTGAGTTGTCCCAAGATATTTATTTATTTTATTTATTTATTATTGATGTTGGTTAAATTAGGTAGACCTAGTTAAATTAGGAGTACCTGTGACCTATACTGCCGTCCGATTACTAAAAGGCCGTTAAGTGAATAAACCTCATTTTGAGATATTGACGAAAACGTGGGAATTAATGTTTCTAGACATTGGTTGGACATACAGCCATGTTTGTTACACCAAAATATTTGATATCTGATAAGCTTTCTTTCTATGGGTTTTAATGAGTGCTAAGTTAAATTATATTGTTTTAATTAAAGGTTTTGTGTTTTAGTGTTGTTTATCTATTGTATGATGGGGCCTCTTACAATACTAAAAAACGGCTGGCTGAAGTACAGCCGTCTTATAGCGTTGTAACGCAATTGTAACCGCCATTCATTTACTTTTGAGTCACAGTTTAATTCATTTTCAAAGCTAAATAACAGTTAAATCACTTAACCGTTTTTTAGAATAGGAAATTGATTGAAACTCAATTAGCTGTACTTGAGAAAAATCGTTATTAGACTTTAACTGTCTATGTTATTGTTTAGAGATGCTAATATTATACATATATCTGATCTAAAATACAGTTTCTGAATAATACGTGCACAATAACTGCCTTTTAGTTTTGGAATTACTAGCAAATTGATATTGCTCTAAAGACAAATGGACGACTATGTGTTAAAATTTGGGCTAGTTATTTGTGCTTTTAAATGTGTGTGCGTGTAAAGTCTAACAGTTAGGTAATTAAAACAAAACATACATATTTCTACTTAAAGTATGTTTAATCAAATAAAGAAATTAAAACAATTATAAAATTTTAAAAGAGCTCACAAACATTTGTGGGGGATAAAAACAGAAATTAACCCTGAAAGAGCAACCAACAAAATTATAAAATTAAGGACTAGCGGCATTGTATATAGTTTATAAAAGAAATATCATGTAAAGGGGTTAAAGTATTAGAGTTTTAAGTTGAAGGCGTCAATCACAAACCAATGTAAACCAATTAAAATATCACAAAGTTTGTTACATAATATGGTATTTTGTACTTATTTTATATTCTTGTTAGAATTGGATTAACTTATTCTGTAATGAGATCAATAATGCGTTTATAACATTATGTATACCAGCTTGTAAACAATGTACGTAATATTATTTATCAAGCTACGCTTAGGAACCAAATCAACATTATAAAAATAATTAATATAAAAAGTAGATATTGGTGCCGATTCTCTTGTTCACAAACTAACGTAGATTTAAGTTAAGTGCATCTTTCTCTTTCCATTTAATTAAGAAAAGGACAGAAGATAAAATATTAGTTAAGTCCTGTCAAATTTAGACACTCCATAGATAATTAAGACGCATTTTAAAAACATGGCGTCTAAATATAAGTCAATTTTCTTCCAGCGCTGTCTAATTTGACAGAATTAAACTAAATTGTATCTTCTGTCCTTTTCTTTAAGAAATGTAAAGAGAAAGATGCATTTAACTTAAAATTAGTCTAGTTTGTGACCAAGGAAATCAACACCATTGTAGATCCAAAATTAGAAATTAGATCAGTTTTCTTTAGCCGTGCTGTTGCGTTCCACACATTCGGGCATATCGTGCCAGAATTTTATTTTGTGCAGTGCGCTAATATCTTTTAAAACGTTTATTATTGATGCTTTTCTTGCCTTGTCAATACCTTTAGACGCTCGTGTGGGCTCTGGCGTTGTCGTGCATAAATGTGAACCCGTTGCCGATATAGTGTGCATGGGGCATCACGTGAGGCTGATGACAGTTCAAAGCAGGTAGGCTTGGCCCAGACACGAAGGCAAGCTCTGTCTTACCGTCGGCGCTGATTCCTTCCCAAACCGTCCACAAACCACCACCATAACTGACCCTTTCTTCAATGCAACATTGTTCAAAGCATTCTCCATCTCTTCTGTAGACCTTGTTCCTTCCGTCGTTACGATAGAACATGATTTTACATTCATCAAGATCAAGGCGCGCTCTTCGATGTTCTGCAGTTAATTTCGGTCCATTTGCTGGCTTGTGTGCAGTCCACGTTCCTTCAACCTTCTTCTAATTGTAGAGTCACTTACAGCGACCCTTCATACAACTTGAAGCTGCTGCTGCAGTTGAAATGCATTAAGGCGCCGGTTTCGCAAAGAAATTGTTACAATAAATCGATCATCTCTCTCAGAAGTGACTCGATTCCTGCTAGATCCAGAACGGCGCTGGAACATACCGGTCTCTTGATAGCGGTTGTAGACTCAATGAACAGATGACAGGCTTAGATGCCATGTTCGAGCCACAACACGCTGACTAAGTCCAGAATCCAGCAATGCCACCACTTAGGCGGCTTCTGTGGGCGTAGTAACCATATGTTTTAAAAAGTCTTAAAGTCACAGTAAACAAATTAAAAACAAAAGCGTTAAAAATGAACGCAAATTTTTAGTTTTTGAACTTGAAATGTTCTCCAACTGTAGACGCATTTGTCTCAAAATTGTGATTCATTTCATTTAGAGGATAAACAAATGAAATTCTAATTTCGAACTTTAAATTTTCGCTTACCATTGTAATGGCCAGATTGCCAGCTATACAATAACGTTTTTTTTTCATGGAATGAAAACTCTTTTGTATTAAATTAGGTGTTTCAATGTTTTAACAAATTAAAACGAAGGTGTTTCGATTTTTTTGATGAGAAGTGCATTTAAACAGAATCCTTACGTCTCATTTATTAATGTCATTTTTGGCGGGAATGTGCACAATCGCTCACAGACTCGTCTTACCCGTCCGCTGAGTTGCGAACAACTGGAGTGTGCGAGGTGCGGGGGTATCCGTTCGCGAAGGTAGATAGACGTCTTTTAGCGTTGGAACGTCACTTAGCCGTTTTTTGTATTGTATTTGTTGTCATATTATTTGATACAATCACAACTAAAAAACGGTCACTGTCTTTTAGAATTGTATAATCTCCAGAATCACTTTGGCTTACCAACGCCTACCCAGCTAAGTGTGAGTAACGGTTTTGTAGAGTGGTAATTGAAGAAAACTGTCTTTTAGATGACGAAAATGTCAATGCGCCTTGTATGGCAATAAATCATTAAAAAACCTTTAAAGTAATTCAACGGTTTTATACTGTTGTACTTTCATTTAACCGTTTTTTAACATTGCAATTTGTATTAATATAAGTTTTAAATAAACGGTTATGAGCGTGTAGCCGTATTATAGTGTTATAAAGTGACATAACCGTGTTTAAGTGTTGACCGATCGCGAAAATAGTGCAGTTAGCCGTGGGGGTGATCTCCATATCTCTGGCCTAAATGGAGATAGAAAAATATGACCCAGACTGAAAGATAGAGAAAATTTTTCTCTATCACGTGGTATATAGAACTCAAATTTGACCAAATGTCACTTAACGGCCTTTTAGTAATCGGACGGCAGTATATATGTCATAAATTAGTTTTTTTCAACAGAGTTTAAATTAAATATAATAAAGATTCCGTATCCGCATAATAAACATCCCGCAGTAGAGATGCCTCAGTCCTTACAGAACGGTAAAAACTCTGGCTGCTTTTGCGGCATTTAAACTAGAATACAATTTTAAGTTTTAAAATGTGATAAAAAGTTAATAAAACAACGAAAACTAGACAGCTCGATTCGTCAGGCTGTCGAGCAGACGAGCTAAATTAAAAAAGTGATAAATACTATTTAATGAGCCTAAAGTAATAAGCGAAAAGTTGTTTATTTGTTTAATAATTAGTCTCGACCATGGCTACACACCTTTTATCATTTTCAGCTTTTAGATATGAAAAATAATAAAAAACTAGTAAAAAGCAGGCAAGAGTAATAAATTTATAGATGCTATGTTTCATGATTTAGAGAGCTTTAAAAACCATATTTAATTAAGCGCTAATGGAATATTTACACGCAGGTTATTGTGAAAGACCTAAATGCCATTATTAAGCGCCATTTAGGATCCTGGGTTGGAACAGAAGTTAGATCATATTTCGGAGAAAAAAAATCAACAATAATGTTCCATTCGCGTGAGGTATCTTAGAGGTATTTATAAAAATAAAATGTAGATTTTTTTCTATGAAAAATACATTATGAATCGGACAAGAATGTAACGTAACAATGTAAAATTAAAACTTTTTTCAAGTTTGTCCCTCAACAGTAAAGTAAGATTATGCTAAAGAAAACAAACTTTATGAATTATGGGGTTGCGGAATGTGTATAGTAGTCACCGTGACCCTGGAACGTAAAGGGCAATCGAAGGAACATGAGTGGGTTTTAGTCAGTAAGAGTCTGACACGCCCTCCCGCCGCACCCAGGACGGGAGCAGTCATTGGATGATTTCCCACTCACCAAAAAAAAAAAATGAATTATAAACTTTGATTTGTATGAAAAAACTTAGTTGCTTCGTGGAAAAATAAATGGAAATGAAAAAGAAAATGGTCTGTTTTGATATATGTTAGAATATTTAACACTAAAACCTGACAGTTTTCAATAGTTTGAAGTACTGTCTGTAAAATAAAAAAAATGTGGTATTAACCTATCGTAAACCAAGCGACAGCCGGCTGTCGCGCTGCTATTGACTTTCTATTGTGTCTCGAATCACGTGTGTTCGAAGGTTTAAAAAGTTACTGGGCGATATGTCTCAGATAAATATAGAAAACATCCCATGTTTATGGACTGCCTAGTCTCAATCTAGGTAGAAAATAAGTATAAAATGGTAAATTGACTAAAATTGTTGATACATCAACGCACAGCTTAAACCGCTGGACCTAGAGACTCTAAACTCTAAACATGGAGCTGAGGTTCTTTGTGACTAGTAAGTATCGATTAAGAAAATATTATTTGAGACCCCTGAATGATTGTGATGGTTGGTTAGTTTAACATCTACATGGGCGATGTCACGGGTGAAAGCAAGAATGGTTTATATTTGTATTGTCTACAAAAAAAAAAAATTAAATAAAAATAAGATTTATAAATATTAAAAGAGTGACTAAATCTAGGCGTAGCCAGGACGAATGGGGCAATTGCCCTACCCTGTCAGACCCACCCGCCACATCTTGTTCACATAAATATTTTTATTCATAAAAATACCTGAGCATTTGTTATTTTGAGAGACATCCAACTTATTTGTACTACCCAAGGTCGAGGCTTTATTTAGACAATGTGTTGATACCTCGCCTTTCTATCTTTTTTTAAAGCAGGTTACCTAAAAATGTACATAGATTAATGTGTAGGTATACAAGGTGCATTTTTGTTACTAATACTAACCAACTTTTAATAGTTATATTATGGTAGTTTACACCATTATCAATTGACGTACTTTTTATGAGCTGTCAAAACGAACTTCTCCATTAGATTTACTACGCGCGTACGGCTGATTTTCATATTAACTGTCATCCTGTCTTTTACCTGTCTAGGGCTTGAATTTTCACGTGTAACGAGTGTGTTGATTCGTCATTCAGTTATTCTTTTATTGTAGTAGACAGACATTTCATATTAAAATCTTGATCCTGCATTATTACACAACTCGGATTAATTGTATTTCTTTCGTAACTCACCAAGCCTTAATATCTCTGGGCGCCGCTTCACTGAACACTGACATCATGTCGAGGAAGTCTTCGAATGTGAGGTTCCCGGAGCCGTCGTGAGAGAACACTTGACAGATTCGACGTTTGAATGGATTCTCCTGGAACAGATACAAAAGTCATACTTTTTATAAATTTTATAATTTTTGCATTTATTATTTAAATCTTGAATCAGACTTAGCGCCTGTTTCACATTCTTCTGATAAGTATAAAATATAATAAAAAAAAAATCTAGCAGATAAATTCTTACAAAATCTGTTCCATTTTTGAATTTATCTTGTAGATTAAATGAAAAAATGAAATAGTCCTTCTATTTCGAGGATGCGAAACAGAACCTTAATATTAATTTTTATGTAAAAGTTTGTAAATATGTGTTATTATTTCACACAAAACCTGCTGAACGGATTTTGATGATGAAATATTACAGTTATATTGCTTATACATCAGAATAACATACTCGTATAGGCTACATAACGTCGCTCTATGACGAACGAACGAACGGATGGGAGCGGAACAATAATCAAAACTGTCTGACTGTGGGGGAAAACTCGGAGGACATTTATAATATAACTGCCCCTCCTGGGTTGACTGTAGACGGTTGTTGAGTAGAGAATCGGTGAAGTATTCAGACCTTCTTCTTACCTTTGTACATGAAGTTTAATAACAAATAAAATGAAATGGCCATGGACAACTTATTAACATTTATACTTAATAATGTTCTAATGTGTACTTTGCAACCATTTCTTACGAGCTATAATTGAATAAAGGCGAAAAAAAGAAAAAAAAAAACGTTTTCATTGTACTATTTCATGATGTGTTGAAATCCCTAATATGCTGTTTTTTAGGGTTCCGTACCTCAAAAGGTAAAACGAAACCCTTATAGGATTACTTTGGTGTCCGTCCGTCCGTCCGTCCGTCTATCTGTCAAGACCCTTTTTCTCAAAAACGCGTCGAGATATTAAGCTGAAATTAATATCACATACTCAGGTCTGCTATCTCTTAAAGCAGTGACAAAAATCAAGTTTCTAAATCAACGCTATAAAAAGATACGGCGGTTTATATTGCATATTTAGACATTTGCAAGGGAATCAAAACCTATAGGGTACTTCCCATTGACCACGAATCAAGAAATTAGGCAAGAAGCAAGGTCATGTAGCACAAGTAAAGGAAAAACTCCGAAAACCGTAAATTTGTAGTTAGCTCACATCCGTCCGTCCGTCTGTTTGTCCTTCTGTCAAGACCCTTTTTCTCAGAAACGCGTCGAGATATCAAGCTAAAATTAATATCACATACTCAGGTTTGCTACTCCTTAAAGCAGTGAAAAAATCAAGTTTCTAAATCAACGCAATAAAAAGATACGGCGGTTTATATTGCATATTTAGACATTTGCAAAGGAATCAAAACCCATAGGGTACTTCCCATTGACCAAGAATCATGAAATTTGGCAAGAAGCAAGGTCATGTAGCACAAGTAAAGCAAAAACTCCGAAAACCGTAAATTTGTCGTTGCGCGAGTCCGACTCGCACTTGACCAGTTTATTTTATTTTATTAAGTTTACAATATTAGCTGAAAATACATTCTTTAGTTTCTACAAGCTTCTAAATAAGCTTTAAAACCCGAATGCAATCTTCCCGCTAAAATTGATCAAAAATTAAAAGAAAATCAATCAAGCAGACAGATTGACTAAAAATAATTTATCAACGTAATATGGCTATCAATCAATTTATTATCGGATTTACTCAAAACTTTTACAAATCTTAAGATATTTGTCTTACTTCGACAGGATTATGAGAAAGTTTATCTTTCTTTCTTTTTATTTTAATTGTAGAAAACCTAGCTTTAAAGGTCAGGATAAAATATCATTTTAGAAGACAAATACGCTCTGCACCTCCCATACTCAATTCATTATTTAGCAAATTAAATTATTATATATATATTAAAAAAAAAAATCTTTTGTTTTTACATTTTAGTATCATTTTATACACTTAAGGTCGTTTGTCCTCCGCTGCCGTAACCGTCACTTCAATGAGAACGAAATTATTAATATTTAAATAGTTTTTGAAGTCTGTCCGCATATTTTACACTAGCTTTTGCCCGCGACTCCGACCGCGTGGAATAATACTTCCCGTACCATGTCCATTCTCGGGTCGCAGACTATATCTGTACCAAATTTCATTCAAATCGGTTCAGCGGTTTAGGCGTGAAGAAGAGACAGACAGACAGACAGACAGTGAATAATGAATTGATAACTGACCCTCAGAAGGTCGCTGATCATTTCATTGATAGTTTCGTGTTCAAATCATCACCAGGTAGCATAGAAAAAGAAAAAGCAATGTCTTTTCTATTGGAGGCTACTACCCGAGTAGAAGAGAATTTATCATACCACCCAACAACACCGCATGAAATAGCAAATATTGTTAGTAAGATGGCCAATAAAATATCTTGCGGTTTTGATGATTTACCAATTTCTATTCTGAAGGAGAATATACAGTATTTGGCAATGCCTCTATCAGATTTTTTTAATAAATGTTTTGAGGAATCGGTCTTTCCAGACCAATTCAAATTGGCTAAAGTAGTTCCAATATTCAAAAAAGGCACTAAGACTGAACCGAAAAACTACCGTCCTATATCCCTTTTACCAACCTTATCAAAAGTGTTTGAAAAGGTTATTAAACATAGACTAATAACACATTTTAATGTTAATAAAATAAATAATCTAAGACAGTTTGGTTACCAGAAAGGCGTCGGTTGTTTAGATGCTATAAACACTCTCATAATTGACATAATCAATAAATTAAATAACAAAATGAAAGTAGCTGGGTTATTCATCGACCTCAGCTCTGCTTTTGACACAGTAGATTACGATCTTTTGCTAAATAAACTTGAGCACTATGGTGTCAGAGGCAAGTTTTTACTACTTTTAAAATCCTACCTACAAAATAGACGAATGTTTGTTGAAATAAAGAGTGTTGATGAAACAAATCACGAAGTAGTAAATACGTCTAGGATTACAAATATACACCGTGGTGTACCCCAAGGCTCAATCTTGGGACCAATACTTTTTATTATATTCACAAATGACTTATTAAACTTTATGCATAAAAATCAGCCCAATGTTAGACTTGTCGTCTTTGCAGATGACACAAATATAATTGCTGGGCAAATGATTTAAAAGAATTGACCGAAACCGTAAATAAGTGCCTCGAAAATCTCAATGACTGGTTTTCAGCCAATAAACTTTTACTTAACACTAGTAAGACTAACGTTATTTTATTTAAGACGACAACACGCAATAATGACAATTTAGATGTACAAATCCAAGGAGATAAGATTGACTTAGTAGATAAAGTAAAATTTTTAGGAATTAACATAGATGCGAATTTAAATTGGAAACATGAGCTAGCTGCTGTTGACTCTTCTATTTCATCAGCATGCTATGCACTCAGAAGCCTTAGAGATATTTTAGACCTTAAGCAACTAAAAGCTATATACTATGCGCTGGTAGAATCACGATTAAGATATAGCATCATGTTCTGGGGAAACAGTTACAGTTATAACAGTCAAAAGGCGTTTATCTTACAGAAACGTGCCATAAGGACTATAATGAGGATCTCACAAACAGATTCATGCAGAGAGCATTTCAAAGAATTAAACATCTTAACAGTACCAAGCTTATACATTCTAATCACACTAAATTACTTTGCTAAGTATATTTATCAGTACGAATCACAAGATGAGCGTAAGATAAGAGAAAGTACGAGAAGGAAGGAGTTTAAACACAAGATGGCACCAAATTTTAATATAGCTAAGCATTGCTCCGAGTACCAAGCTGTGGAACTGTTTAATAGGTTACCAACAAATTTAAAATTATTAATTTATAGCCCTCATTCATTTAAAAATGAATTAAAAGCCTTCTTGTTGGAAAAATGTTGGTACTCAGTAGCAGATTTTGTATTAAATGCAAAAAAGTAATTTACTATAAAACCTTATATCATTTATCATCTGCCTTGACATTATATTATCTGTAGATTTTATTTTAAGCTAGTAGAAATTGTTTTGCATGTGACAATTTTATTGTAATATTACTATGTACCTACTTAATGTTCTACACAATGTTTATTGTTTGAATAAATAAATACAATACAATACAATACAGTTACTTTCGCATTTATAATATTAGTACGGATTCATTTAGTTTAACTGGGAGAACTGTTATTAGTCTATTGCTAAAAATAGTATATAAATATAGAGCTTGGTTTTCTGAATAAAGTAAAAATATACTAAATCTTTCGCTTTTCGTAGATAACCATCGTTATAAAATAATGGTGGCCTTGAATCGAGTTACCAAGTTGTACCTGCGTTAAAGATTAAATGATTGCGAGAAAAAATGATTGCGTACAAAATGAACGTTAGAACTTTTTTATTTCGGGGGAAAAACGCTGGTAAAATTATGTGAATTTGTCATCTGTTAGACTCTTCTGGTAATTGTTATGAATCGTATTATTTTTACTTAGTTTTTTATGCTACAGAATTTCATAGTAAATTGCAATATATCTATACTATTACAAATCTAGCTATATATCAAAATGGTTCACTGTCTAACTGATTAATATAGGTACTTTTTTTTTTAATTGGGATAATCCCACCACACTATTCCCAACCACTGCAACTCCTGAAAGCCAGAATCAACAGTGGAGTCCGCCAGAAAAGCGCCGAAACAATGAAGCTCGACGAGTCCCGGAGAAACGATACAACTGTCTTGGATCCCGCAACGAAATTAATCAGAAAAGAACAGCGGAGGAGTAAGAAATATAAATTAATATAAGTACTGTTGATATATCAACGCACAGCCCAAATTGCTGGTCCCAGAGACATGAAACTTGGAAGGTGTGTTCTTTGTGTAGAGTTAAGTATCCGATAAAAATGTTTATAATAATGTTTATTTTGCAAAAAACAGTGCTTTACAATTCCTTATAATTTAAATTAATATCTAGATTTACATTGTTTAGGTGAGGCTCAAAGGAACTATTTAGCTAATGATCTCCACACTAGGTCGAGCCTGTCTCGTGGAGATCTGCCCCCCTAGACAAGTGGCATTGTAGAATAGATAGCGTTACGAAAACGATTGCCAAATGTATGGAGATGTCAAATTGTTTAGCGAAAGCTTATGTCAATTCCATACATTTGACAATCTATTCGTTTTCTATTCTACAATGCCACTTGTCTAGGCCCTCTGGGGTGGTATTGCCATATAAACGTTATTGTCATAATCATGTGAAAAAGTAACATAATTACTACCAGTAGATAAGAAATGATTATTTGAAATTCCAACCCTAAAGGTAAACTAGGGGATAGAAGTTCAGACATTCATGCGGGTAAGGCCGCGGGCTAAAGCTAGTTGTTTAGATAATGTTAAGATTTCTAAATCCGTACTAATATTATAAATGCGAAAGTGACTCTGTCTGTCTCTTCTTCACGTCTAAACCACTGAACCGATTTGAATGTTTGGTATAGATATAGCCTGTGGGACCCGAGAAAGGACTTAGGATAGTAATTTTCGTCCCGAAAATCCCCCGGGAACGGAAACTATTATTCTACGCGGACGAAGTCGCGGGCAAAAGCTAGTACAGTATAAATTGTGATTACATTTCGCAGAAAAAAAATTATATCACATTTTCATTACACCTGTGATTACAGCGTATACATTTTTACAAAGCCTCTTTCTCGTTAACGTCAGCTGAAATTGATACTGTCCGTGTAATTAAATTACTTAGATTAGGTTGATATACTGCTGGTCCCAACACCCACACATCAATTGGATTGTTTCCACCTACAGATTCTTCGTACCGATATAAAGCCCCCGTATTGTTAATAGCTATTACATAATTGGTTTGCTGAAAATAGTCGCGGTAATTGACCTGTGGGGCGCTGGGCTCCTTAAAGTTTTTAGTTGAGCTAAACGATTACTGACAAATGCTTGCACTGTCAGGTCCACTCAATTCTGTGTGCTTCTCTCATGTAGAGAGTGCCTCAGATATTAACATCCATGGTTCTCGCACATTTTTGATCTGTACGATGTACGGACTTTACATGAAACTTTGTTCTCTGAGTTTGATTCGGATGTTTCTTTTCAGAGCAGTCTAGCTAGCAAAAAACGGCGCCATCGTTCGATTGAAACAACAAAACCATAATATTGACGTGTAAAAGTGTTATGTAGGTGCCTATTTACAAAATAAATATGATTTTATGTTGTTTTTTGTGATAGGTTAAGTTGCATTTGTTATGCCGAGATAAATATACGTGTTTAGGTCACCGTTACGTTACCGAGAACGAGAAATGTACGTATCGCCACTTCGACCTTGACATGTCGTTCTCGTTAAAGTGGTGAAGGCGGTGGTGGGCATACGGCCTTAAAACGTATCTCTGCCTAACAAATAAAACTTTACTTATCACAAGTCAGTTACCGCAATTTTTGTCTAAGATCTCAGCATTTATTGAAACAGACAAACAGCAATAGGCGACTTGGTTTTACACTTCATAGTAACTCATCAAAAATGGCTGAGCGGTTTAGGCGGTAAAACATAACCGACTAGTGGACAGACTTTCAAGTTCATAAAATTACCGTGAGAATAAAAAAATCTTACTTTTAGTTCTGGTAGCTTCTCTATCTCTTCTAAAGGCACTACTATGGTGTGTGGTTGGTTTTCTGTCATCCTCTTAGGCACCAGCGCGGGGTTCACTTCCCTGAAGCGTTTGAATACTCTGGAAAACAAAATTTAAGGACATTATCAAAAAAAAATCTCATCATGTTGATGTATTTTTTTGTTTGTTATTGTTTACGTGATGTTTGTTGAGCTAGCGATCTGACCCAGCTTCGCATGGGTCAATGGGTGTTAATCATTGTTTTTTTTTGTATTTATCATATAAATAAACCTTTCTCTTGATCATTCTATGTATAAAAAACCGCTTTGAAATACGTTGCGCATTTATAAAGGTTTTACGTGTTGTTGTCATTATTAGACAATAATTATAACGGACGGACAAAAATCTTTAAGCCAGTAGTTATATTTTCGCAAGTTAATTATTTACAAGCTGTGACGTTTGGCAAATCGTATTCTTATTCCAAAATTAAATATTTCGATTCTAAATATAAAATTCTGTCATCTCTGTCCTTGCGGCATTTTATTAACGTTTTTTTTACCCTCATCTCTAATTTGTAGGCAGAACAGCGGTTTTTATGTCAACTCTCCGAAATGAGAAATGTCCTTATTTGTCTTTTTTTCGTACCCCTAGAGTACGAAAAGTAATGTACCGAGAAAATGTGGAACGGCTTGTGGTGGTACATAATTGTGAATTTCATTTTTCTGACAATTTTAGGGACGGGAACTTAGAAGATGCTTTAGAAATATACAGTCTGTAGTTAAATTGTTTAAATAAGTAAGTTTTATACGATTCTAGAACGATTTCGCTGGCTTGTCGAATGGTGTTTTGATTTGATGGCACTATTAATCTGTTTTATATGCTCTATTTAGGTATCACACAAATATTATTTGTTCATCTAAAAACTATTTATAATCTCTAGAACCGCAAGTCCCTGCCGTGGCTGGGGGTTGTGCGAAAGAGATACCCCGGCGACACAAAGGGCTGAGAAGGAACATGGGTAGTTTTTAGTCAGTAGAAGTCAGACACTCCCTTCCGCGCTGTCCAGAGCGGTAGGAGACATTTTCGATGATTTCTCATCCACAAAAATAAATAGATCTAATATTATCAATGAGCACTTTTAAAATAAACGATGAATTTTATGATCTATTGTCAATAAGCATTTTTAAAATAGAAAAATAATGTTTTTTTTATTGTTCTTATATTTAATTGTTCTATCGCTAAGCGATAACACCGCAGTCGTCTGTAACATCAAAGTAACCTCTTTACCTTATCCTAAACAAACTATGATTAATGATCTGTCAATAAAAGTTGATCTAAATTATAAATGGATTGGCTTTCAAGATAATAACCTTGTTTATACATGCTTAATTATCCTTGGGTCTACCTTTATTTGATCTTCTTTTTTAATTATTTGCAATTTGTTTATTTTTATATCAAGTAGAAATGCTATTTAATAGTTTAAGTAAGATGTTTTGTAAAGATAAGGTGTTTATAAATTGAATTAAATAATAAAGTATCAAAAATATTTTTATCGTGCCATTTTAAAATTGATTTAGTATCAATTCTATTATATTTACTAAAGTGAGATTTCGAAAATTGAACGAAAGGAATGTTGCCTTTGTAAAAAATGAAGACCATAAATTTTTAATCTACTTTTCCTTCAACGCCCGCCATTTTCCTTGTACACTGTAGCGTCCAATATAGAATGACTGTATATTTCAGTAAGTCTTGAAAATAGACCGCCCTTGACTTTTATGAAGGACAAGAGTAATTTGAAAGCGATACCCTAATTAAAATGTTAGTATGAGTACCTATTAATTATCTACTCATATCGATTCCAGTGGTTAGTTTCTGAAAATAATGTCACTTTATCCAATTGCTTCGAAATTCCTATACGTATTGTAAAAACTTTTGTTTTCAATCAACTTCAAAAAGCGGTTTTCATTTTGTAAAGGAATTTTTTGTATGATTTATTAATGAGTTCACGAAGTGAGTATGGGTAAAAATACTTCTGAAACACATGTTTTATTGATTTTTGTTTTTTATTTAGACTAATTTTTGACCATGACTTTGTCCGAACGAATGACTCTACTTACGAAGACAGTGAAACAGCCTTTGCCTCTCTACATGGTCTAATCTATCACTATCCAAAAAAATAATGTTAAAAAATGTTTGTTCTGTGTCTGGGTGTGATTTATCTATAATATGTATGTATTTATACATTATATAAGTATGTATATCAGTTGTCTGATTACCATAACACAAGCTCTGCTTAGCTTGGGATCAGATGGAAGTGTGTGACTTGTCAAAAAAAAAATATATATATATATATAATATCTGAATTTACTCAGCAGTTTAATCGTGACATGTAAAAACAAACTGTATTATCGGAAAACTATGGAACTAACGGAACGCAATTAATATTGGTTTAGCTCCTCACTCGTTTTTGCTATCTCGCTCTCTCGCGATCAAGCGTCCATGTTGTAAAACGTGTATTCTTTTCTGTCTGGTTTTAGTAAATAAATGCAACTTAAATTAATAGAAGTGTTTATCTTCAGTTTATAAAACAAACACTTTCATTTTTTTTATATTTGGTACGTATGCCAATAACAAGTTCATTTTTTATACACCAATACAATAAAGTTTTTGAATTATTCAAAGCTTTAAATTCTTTTCCCTCTGACTCAGCATTCCCAGTTTTGCTAGAGTGTACAATGATGAGTCACAATCATACTCAAACGTACAAAAGGACATTTAATTTCAATTCACACATGAACTTTGACACTCAACCCCGCAAGGTTATTGACATTGCAAGCAGCCAAACAAAGTCTTGAAAAGCTGATGTGTATATTTCCAAACAAGGTCAGTCTACTAATGAGTCATAACAATACGGAAAACGGCAGAAAAGCCGTGATTTTAGGGGTCCTTAAGGAAAGAAACAGAACTCTTATAGGATCCTTTTATAGCCATATGTTCATCTGTCTAGATATTTTTCTCAAGAATGGGGAAAGTATCGAGTTGAAATTAATATCAAATACTCCAAAGAAACGATGAAAGATGAAAAATCGGACTTCTAAACCGATAAATGTAGTCAAAAATTACTGCCGATTATGCCCCGTTTACGCATTTATCTAATCTTTCAAAAGTAATCATCATCTAAAGGGTAAAAAATCGAAAACAGCAAAAATAATAATAATAATAATATCCTCGGACAACTCACACACGGTCATCTGATCCCAAACTAAGCAGAGCTTGTACTATGGTAACCAGACAACTGATAAACATACTTATATATTTTTAAATACATACATAATATAGATAAATCACACCCAGACACAGAACAAACATTCGTGCTCATCACACAAAGTTTGTCCTGGGTGGGAATCGAACCCACGACCTGCGGCTTAGCAATCAGGATCACTAACCCCTAGACCAACAAACCCGCCAAAAAAAGTAGACGAAAAAAGCTATCCAATGACGTTTGCAAAATAAATGAAATACCTAGTAGCAAGATTTCTTTACTTAGAAGTTCATAGGAAACCCTCAGTATCCGAGTTCGACTAGCACTTGGCCTAAAGCTATTTTCGCTTAATTTCCGTGCAAACTAGTAGTTATTTTCTTTCGATTTTCTTACGTGGTTACATTAAGTGTTTATTATATTCGATAAGTGAGCTAAATGTGTTATAATATTGTACTCCATATGTTCCGAGTGACGCAAGAGTTTAGCCTAGCTTAGCCTAATAGGCTTTAGGCTATTAGCCTTATCCGCATTAGGGCAGATTTGTTGGCACAAAACTCGATGTGTAGTATCGGGAATGGAGCAAAAATGTTTTAGTACTATACTTGTTTCAAATAAATGTTTTTACTTGATCATAAAGAATTTACCTATATGAAGTTAAAGTCAGAATATGAGGACATAGGCTTCTTGGAAGTGAAAGCTTACTCAACAAGAAAATCGGTGTAGTGATTTAGCAATGAATATGTAAAGTAAAATATAAGTATTTTATTTTATAAGAATAGAAGACGAAATAAAAGAAAAACCTTGTGTTTTACTTTTTTTTGTGAGCAATCGTTTGTCACATCACAGGCGTCGATGTAGGAAAACATCGAAAGAAAACCAGGGCCTAGACAAGTAGCATTGTAGAATAGATAGCGAAAACGAATAGATTGTCAAATGTATGGAATTGACATAAGCTTTCGCTAAACAATTTGACATCTCCATACATTTGACAATCTATTCGTTTTCGCTATTTATTCTACCTGGACTTGTAGTAAATTTATGTATGCAATCGCCAATCCGCTTTGAGCAATGGTGATCAATGCTCGTGCGTGCCTTGTCTGTTTGAGAAGAAGCTTTTGCGTCGTTTGTCGGATTATTCCGATCTGTCACCCCGTTTTGTCCCCACGGGCGACACAGATAGGAAAAATAAGTTCGATTTGTCCCCCAGTTAGCAATGTGTGGAACACATTTTCTATTAACCTCTTCACGCTACTGCGCGCCTAGTACTTTTGATTGATTTAAATACTAAGTATCTCAGTATTTTACCAACCCATAGGGACAAAACGGGGTGACAGATCGGAATAACCCCGTTTGTAATAACCCCGTGTTGTCGAGATTCATTCAACGACTCTCATTTGTCGATTGTACGTAGTACACTCCACTGACATTGAAATATCAATAGTGTATTATAATTTTAACGTTATATTAGTTGCCGCGAACGCTTTATAATAATGGTATATCAGGTGTTTCGGAATGAGGCGACTGTCCGACATTGTCCCTCATACATAAGTAATTTAGCCTAAGTAGATTAAAATCAATAAGTAATTTTACATTCCTGAATTGAGTACTGGTATTTAGACGTTTGAAGTGGGGCATCTAAATACCAGCTTGGACCTTTGACTCGGTTCAAAAAAGAACTTTGAGAATTGTTAACACACATACTGGTTTAATATAATGTTTATATCTTTTTTATTTTTAATTATACCCGCTAAGTATTGGCTTATGGGATGCATTAGTGCATCGAACAAAAAGGAATGTTGCTATCTGTATAAAGTATCTACATAAATATTATAAACCCGAAGAGTTTGTTCGGTTGAATGCGCAAATCTCAAGAAGTACTGGACCGATTTGCAAAAATATTTTTGTGTCAGGGAGCATAAATAACAATCGATGAAGACTCGCTTTATAACATCACGCTACTACCTTCGGGTGTAGTAACCAAAGATAAGAAGAAGAAGTAAAACCGCAGACACAAACCGGAGACAGATAGTTTTTTTTATAAATACATATTAAAAGTTAAAAGTTTACAGTACATAAACATCAAAATAAACTAGCCTATAGTACGATTTTTAATTGCAACTGTCACTGATACCAAAAAGGGTGACCCGCTACAATAGTGATGTTCCGCAATCGATAGACTAGACATTTAGTCATGCTTTGTTTTATTAGGTACCAAAGCGTTTTATTATTGTAAATATTGAATACATACAGTCTTAAATAAAACAATTTGAGACGAAATATGGACCTTACCAAAAACAAATAATATAACAGTGTGTTGACGCCTAACCCTGCAACGGGCGGGGGGCCCGCTCGCCCCCTCCCTCCTCGTCACCGAGCCTATATAAGAGTGCACCGGATCATTTCACACCGCGACCGACCACTAGTTTTGTATTCATTTCCGCATATAAGGACAAGCAATATTGTAAAAATTTTAAAGTAATAAATCAGTTAGTATATTGGCATCCAGGATTTCTTTTCAGCTCCGCACACAATACCTAACACACCACAGTATAAGTCTAGCCCTAGACATTTTGGTGCCGTGACCAGGATCAGGATATTGGAAATTAGAAATACCAAAAGGAAAACAAATTGAAGGACAAGGCCAAGGATACAAGGAGATAAAAGGATAGAAGGAAGAGAGAGTATAGCAAAGGGACATTTATACGCCAAATTTGGTGAGCCCATTCCATTTTTTCCATCTACCTACGTACATTTTCCTAGTGCCGATATTTGATAGATTTTGTGGTAAAGTTTCTGATATTCTGGTGTTTGTTTGTTTAAAACCTAAGGATTATTTCATTTAATTACACAACGTAGGATTTGTCGTATTCAGCAATGTCTTTAGCTTCCAAAAGAGCCGCAGAGCCAATAAAACGGCGAAGTTACATTAAGGGTAGATTGACAATTTTTAAATCGTATTTAGAGGATATTAACGATCTAGAAAAACTATCAGATCAGCAAATTTCAGAGCTACGATTGCGATTAACTAAATTAGAAGCGTGTTTCTCAACATTTGATGATTTACAGTCCGAGATTGAAATTGAATCTGAAGATCCGAGCGAACAAATGAAAATTCGTTCTGAGATCGAAGGTCAATTTTATTCTTTAATTTCTGAAGGTCAATGCATTTTAGATAAATTAGAAATTAATTCTAAACGAAAAAGTCTAGTTCATCAATCCTTTAGACAATCTGGAAGTTTCGAAAGTGCAGATGCATTTACTAGTTCTATAAAATTACCTACCATAAAGTTACCCACGTTTGATGGGACTTATAGCAAATGGCTAGAGTACAGAGATACATACGACGCACTAATTCATAAAAACGAAAATATTGATCCAATTAATAAGTTTCATTACTTACGATCCTCATTAGAGGGTAGTGCGGCATTAATAATCAACTCATTATCGTTTTGTTCAGATAATTATATCCTTGCGTATGACTTATTGTGTCAACGATTTAACAATAAAAGACTTTTAATAAGTAATCATATGAAAGCATTATTAAATATGGAAAGTGTTACAAGGGAGTCTGAAAAATCATTGCGTTTTATGATTGATAATATAACTAAAAATCTAAGGGGTTTAAAGTCGTTGGAACAACCGGTAGAACATTGGGATACCATAATAATTCACTTAGCCGTAAATAAACTAGATAATGCAACTTCTAGGAAATGGGAGGAATATAAAAGTTCCATAGGAGATGTACCAACACTTCAAGAATTCTTTAGATTTTTACGTGATCGCGCTGACGTAATCGAATCGAGCAGGTCTAGTAAATTAAGTGGAAATAATAAAAATGAAAAGACTACGAACTTGATTGCGTCTGCTCAGGTTAACAGTAATCGTCCCTTGAATTGTGTCGTTTGTAAACAAGATCATCGCTTGTTCGAATGCACGAAGTTTATTTCTATGAGTTTGACAGAAAGAAACGAAGTTGTATCGAAAAATAAATTGTGTCTTAATTGTTTTAAACCCGGACATCGCGCGTTTAATTGTAAATCATCTGGCTGTCAAATATGCAAGTATAAACATAATTCGTTGTTGCATAGAAATAAACCTCAAACAACAGATATAAATGTTAATTCGAACAACAGTGTGCATCAGGCGATCATCGAACCGGGAACGACTTCAATGCCGTCCGAGTCGATCACTGCGCCTAAGTCACATGTGCCCGCGCCAGCGCAGCTCGCCGCGGAACCGGTTTCCTTGTCTACGATCGCCACTAGACACGTACTTCTTTCAACCGCGCTAGTTAAAGTATTTAGCAAATTAGATAATAAATATTATGTGGCACGCGCATTGCTGGATTCTGGTAGCCAAATATCGATTGTAACTGTAGATTTATGTAATAAATTAGGGTTGTCGCGCACAGGAACTGATGAAAGTTTGAGTATTTATGGTATAGGAAATAGTAAAGTACAAGTAGCAAATAGCTGTAAGTTATTAATAAACTCAATGCATAGCGATTTTTCGGTAGAAGTTCACTGCATGATCTTGCCAAAAATTACGAATAAGTTACCAAATGTAAAGGTAAAGGTAAATGAATTGAATATTCCCGGGGACATATTCGTGAATTTGGCGGATAGTAGATTTTATGAACCTGCCTACGTAGATATGTTAATAGGAGCAGATTTGTTTTGGGATATAGTGACCGGTCAGCAAGTAAAGTTAGATAAGGGTTTCCCCACATTGCAGAATTCCAAGTTAGGTTGGCTCGTCACTGGTCCAGTATATAGTAGGACTGCTCCACGGTATGAGTTAAAATGTAACTTAACGACAAGTTTAAGTGAACAATTAGAAAAATTTTGGAAAATTGAAGAAGTCTTAAATATTAATAAAAAACCGTATAGCTCTGATGAAGAAATTTGTGAAAAACATTTTGTAGAAAATACCTTTAGGTTGAGTGACGGTAGGTTTTGCGTGAAGATGCCATTTCACACCTCACCTTCCATACTAGGCGATTCGTTAGGGAAGGCTCAATCACGTTTTATTAATTTAGAGAAACGGTTTAAGAAACAACCTGATATAAAGAGTTCCTATACAGAATTTATAAGGGAATATGAACTATTAAATCACTTGTCTGAGACTAGGAAGCCTGCCTTTGCATACTATTTACCGCATCATCCCGTTATTCGCGAAAAAAGTGAGACCACGAAACTTCGTGTCGTTTTTAACGCGTCAGAGAAAACGAGTAGCGGATATTCGTTAAATGATATCCAAATGGTAGGTCCAGTTATTCAAGACGATTTATGCAGCATATTGCTTAGGTTTAGGCAACACAAATTCGTCATGACGTCAGACATTGAGAAAATGTATAGGCAAATATTAATATCGGAAAGTCAACGACATTTGCAAATGATAGTATGGAGGGATAGTGATAACGAACCGTTTAAGTATTTAAAGTTGAACACGGTTACCTACGGAACCGCGTCCGCTCCATTTTTAAGCACTCGTTGTCTTTTACAGTTATCACATGAGTGTGATGATTTAGAAATAAGGGAAATAATTAAACGCGATTTTTTTATGGATGATCTAATTACTGGGCATCAGACTGAGGAGGGGTTAAATAGAATTTGCCGAATTATTACTAAAAAATTAAGTTCGGCTGGATTCAACTTACGAAAATTTCGATCAAATGCATCTAAGTTATTTTGCGAAAATAAATCAAATGAAGTGCAATCCATTACTGAATTCAAAACGGTTACTAGCACTTTAGGTTTAACTTGGTCGCCTGAGTCTGATGTATTAAAATTTTGTGTACAAGTAGACAACCATGAAAAAATTACCAAGCGAAGTATATTATCTTCTATTGCAAAAATTTTCGATCCGCTAGGTCTTTTAAGTATTTTCGTGATTAAGGCTAAATTAATTTTACAGAAGTTGTGGTTAGAAAAATATGGATGGGACGACCCCGTAACAGAAGAAATACAAACTTTGTGGCGCAACTTTGTTAGAACCATGAATTCTCTCAACTGTGTAGAAGTACCTAGGCATGTCATGTGTGCCGAAGTAGTACATATAGAAATTCATTTTTTTTCTGATGCTTCTATGTGTGCATATGGGACATGCGCCTATGTGCGCTCAATCAATCGAAACGGAGACATTCATGTTCAATTACTCTGCGCGAAGTCAAGGGTCGCTCCATTAAAATGTCTAACTATACCTAAGCTCGAGTTATGCGGCGCGTTGTTGTCCGCCGAGTTGGGAGAAAAGGTGACTCACTCCTTACGTTGTAATGTGGTTCGTTGTGTCTACTGGACGGACTCGATGATCGTGCTCGGGTGGTTGCGTACCGATCGCGCAGTTTCAAAACAATTAAAGGTGTTCGTTGCAAATAGAGTAATTAAAATTAAAACATTAACGAAGGATTGTGAATGGCGATACGTACCAACAGATGTAAACCCAGCTGATTACATTTCCCGAGGGGTAGATATAATGAATGATTCAGTGCAGAAATTATGGTGGAGTGGGCCACCCTTTCTATCGTCATCAGAGACTGATTGGCCGAATGTAGATAAGACTAAATTAAAAAATGTCCAGTTACCAGAAGTGAAACTTGTAAGCATGTTGGTAACAAATATAAACATTAAAAATGATTTAATTAAATTTGAACGTTATTCTAAGCTTAAGAGATTACAAAATACCATGGCCTACGTCCTTAGATTTATAAAGAATTGTAGAATTAAGCAACGTGAAAATAGAATTAATTGTAGTTATTTCACTGTTGATGAATGTAATGAGAGCATGTTTTATTTAGTTAAATTGTCGCAGTTAGATTCATTCAGTAGTGAGTATCATCAGTTATTAACCAATAAGCCCTTAAGTAATAAAAGTAAATTATTATCTCTTAGTCCGTTTATGGATTCTAAACTTAAAGTTATGCGTGTAGGAGGTCGTATTCGTAACGCACCTCTTCCCTATGATAAAAAGCATCCCTTTCTGTTGGATTCCAATCACCGATTATCAAGGCTTATTTTTGAAAACGAACATATTAAGTTATTTCACGGTGGATGTCAATTAATAGTATCAGCTGTTCGAGAAAAATATTGGGTAATTAATGCTCGAAAAATAGCTAGGAGTGTAGTTCATAGTTGCATAGTTTGTAAGCGATTTAGGTTTAAGTCAATAGCGCCTATTATGGGCAACTTACCCAAGCAACGTTTAAAGCCAGGGACGCCTTTTGAAACTTCTGGAGTCGACTTAGCCGGTCCATATCTCATAACTGATAGGAAGGGTCGTGGTTGTAAAATCAGTAAATGTTACATGTGTTTATTTGTTTGTTTTACAACTAAGGCTCTGCATTTGGAAGTTGTCAGTGACTTGAGTACTGAAACCTTTTTATTGGCTCTCAGGAGGTTTATTTCGCGGCGTTCAAAACCTAATGTAATATATTGCGATAATGCGACAAATTTTTTAGGCGCTAGCAATGAACTAAATAAGTTTTTATTAACAAATAAAGAACATATAAATACTTTCTGTTCAGATGAAGGTATGAAATTCTCATTCATACCCCCATATGCCCCAAATTTTGGAGGACTATGGGAGGCAGGGGTCAAATCGGCTAAATATCATATGAAAAGAATATTAGGAAACAAGCACTTGACATTTGAAGAACTTCCACATTATTCGTTCAAGTGGAAGCCATACTAAATTCCAGACCTTTATTTCCTATGTCTTCCGATCCTAATGATCTCCAACCCCTGACTCCTGGGCATTTTCTCGTCGGTAAACCATTGATAGCTCTTCCCTCTCCAGACTTGTCAAACATTAATTGCAATCGACTTCACAGATACGAACAATTAGAACATATGAGACAATGTTTTTGGATGAGATGGCAGCATGATTACGTCACTGAACTGCAGCATCGTACGAAATGGCGGAATGCGGATATAAAATTACAAATTGGAGATATGGTCATTATCAAGGATACCAACTTGCCTCCCTTGAAATGGAAAATAGGACGGATACAGGACTTGCACCCGGGCAAGGATGAAGTGGCCAGAGTAGCCGACGTCAGGACAGCGAATGGTACCGTTCGTCGTGCAGTAAACCGCTTGTGCCCCTTGTTCAACAGCGATAAGTGGTTGAAGGAGCAACCTTCAAGGGGGGAGGATGTTGACGCCTAACCCTGCAACGGGCGGGGGGCCCGCTCGCCCCCTCCCTCCTCGTCACCGAGCCTATATAAGAGTGCACCGGATCATTTCACACCGCGACCGACCACTAGTTTTGTATTCATTTCCGCATATAAGGACAAGCAATATTGTAAAAATTTTAAAGTAATAAATCAGTTAGTATATTGGCATCCAGGATTTCTTTTCAGCTCCGCACACAATACCTAACACACCACAGTATAAGTCTAGCCCTAGACACAGTGTTTTATGTAATATTAAATTACCTACCGTGTATGTCTTCTATTTAATTACCGTAAATTACATGTAATATTTTTTTTTATAATTAAAGGCAATTTGATATTGAATAAAAAGAATATTCTCGACTAAGATTTAATTGTGAAAACTCGATTGTACCACATCACTATTTATTTGGGACTAAAAACCTGCAACACTGGAAATGTCATTTTTCTGACTCGAATTAAAAATCGTACTATAGTGGAAGCCCGACTAGCTAATAACAAATCATCTATTGTTTTCATCAATCATCAATTAATCATTTTATAACCATCACCATCGCCACACAAATTTGAATCCTATTGCACAAACTAATACGTAGTAAATAGTACTCACTTACTATAAATATAAGCGATTATTTAGGTAATGAACACGTGACCAAAGCCACGGGTTTCACATAGTATCCGTGCGTCACGCTCTAAGCCTCTTAACTGTTCTGGTCTACTGACCTCTGCTTTGATACCATTGATTTGTAGTTTGAAGCTACTTATTGGACATTTTAGGTATTTCAATTTAATTGAACACAAATAGAATTTGATTATTTTTTCTAGAAGTTTTTAACTGAAAATTGGAGATGAAGAAAATTTTAGCATAATGTTGATTATTCAAAAAATGAGATTCCTGGTTTGTTTTTGTGAATAGGGTTACAAGTTACATTTAAAAATATATTTATTCCATAATGAAACATGTTTTTTTGGAACATGGACAGATATTGCAAAAGTATTAGATAAAGGATATCGGCTGTATGATAAGATAAAACATAAAAATTAAAATAAAATAGTTAAAGTTTTATAAGTGCGTCTTTTTTGTCTAATAAACGAAAATACTATTTTTGTTCGGAAGTATATTTATTTTTTCATAGGTAGAGAGGGTGATAAAATTAGTGTTCACCTCGGAGCAATATAGCAGAGCTATTTTATACTCAATATTTTGAAACCTCGCTCCTTCAGTATTCTGACTTAAAACTCTTCACTCCGCTCTGTTTGGTCTCAAAAATCAATTTTAATTAAACTAAGTTCTTTGCTCTTTCAGTAAACTGTCGAGAATTTAACCTTTTGACGACCAAGCGACAGCCGATTGTCGACCTGATATTTATATATTGTCTTTCTATTGTTTCTGGAATCACGTGTTTTCGAAGGTTTAATATGGTAGAGTTCTTTATAGAATAATTCTATAAAGAACTCTACCATATTAAACAAACTCTACCATATTAAAAAAGCTTTAAAAATGGACATTAATTATTAATGTCCATTTTTAAAGCTTTTTGATTGCAAAAGTAATTTATAAAGATTAAATAAATAATAATATACATGGTTATTGGTTTTAGGATCTGGGATCAAATGGTCGTGCGCCCTAAGATCTTTATTTGTTTAGACGTTTTAAGGGCTTCAAAACTTACTCATAAGTTTAATGTTAAAATTCTAGTAAGTACTTTGTTAATAGTAACAAATTATTGATTATTTCTAATGTATTAAATTGTACTTAGGTGACAAACGAGCAAACGCTGCTATTTACTAAATAAATAATGGTATCTACAACGGTATCGAACTCAAGGTAGCTAAACTGAATACGTATTTTGTTCTGAAAATCAATATTGTTTACGTCAATACAGCGACGATGCATTTTTTTTGAGAGATGTTTTTATGTTTTTTTTTTTGGTGAAATAATATATTACGTATTTTAATAAAGTATTACAAAAATAGTTCTACACACAAAAAAATGATCCAGTTTGTGTTCAATATGAGTACTTTGATCGAAAAAGTATACCTTGCGGTGCGTTCGGTCTGGGTTCCAAATTTGAATTAAGAAGGCTTGCGTTGTAGCGATGGGTCAACCCGGTTTGCCAAACCGAATCAATTCGGTTTGAGGGCAACTCGCATCAAACCGAGCTACAGTCTATCCAACCCGGTTCAGTTTGAAACCGCAATCGCGTCAACTCGTGTCCAGTTCGGGCGAGTACGAATGCGATGCAATGCGAACGAATGAGCTGATGCGGGTTGAACGGGCTGAACCGAACCGAACCGAACCTCAACCGAATGAATAACGAACGGAACCGAGTTATCCCGAATGAAGTTGCTGACGCCGACCGGTGACGCGACGCGACGAGTTTCCATGTCAAATGGTGGCGCCAAATTTTCATTCCGTTTTATAATAGGCATTTGTTTGTTATCGTATATAATTATATTTTAATTAACATCGTTTTTTCAGAAAGTATCCAATTTTATTATTTTATTATAATAATATTAAGTATATAAATACTTTAACTACTAAAAGTAACAAGTGAGTATTTTTATCATACGGTTTATAATTTATAACGGGGTTCATGAACGAATGAATGACGTCACACAGTACTGGATGATTCGGTTTGGTTGAATCGGTTTGTAAGTCGGTTTGAGCAAAATTATGATTCGGTTCAACCGGTTTGAAAAAATTACGGTTTGACCCATCTATATTGCGTTGTATCTATCTTCTATTGTTTTTTTTTCTTGTTGATTGCAAACATAAATTCATCCTCATGCCTGTTTGCAGCCGTATCCCTAATTGAACAACTTTCTATGTTACCCTGGATAAACCCAAATCATTCCACAACTCTAGTATTTGTTATTTATCAATATCCATTTAGTCTATTGAAATTACTTGGGTGATTTGGTTTACACTTCTCAAAATAATTGATTTTTTAATGGTTTGTGCAGGTTCTTTTTTCTTTTCAAGATAAGCTGTACCTACGGAAAACCAACTCATTATTTGAAGATTGGGTACGGTTTCTGATTGCTAAATGACTTTTGGAACTAACTATGTAAGCACTAATAATAATTTTTGTTCATAGGTAACACCTAGCATAGAAAAACACAGATTTATGTAAGATCCTATAAATCTTACTGTACTTATTATATACATTACCTAAGTATTTCTTTCCTCGTAAAAAATGTACAGTCCTGTATTAAAAAAAATAAAAAATATTACTTTCAAAAAATAAACAAACTAACCATCATCTAAACTTAACATTGAACTGGAGCACATAAAGTAAACACACCACCAAAACAGAAAAAAAATCAAACGTCACATCTTCGCGCCAAAAGTTTGAAAAAAGAACTCCACAAACTCAATTGAAACTGACCACAAACAAAACGTTTACCTGGTAATCCTCTAGCTGTTGTTCCGTGAAAGTCACAACTTTGTTCCCCATGGCGAGAAAAATTCCACTCGCGGTAAAAAATATCGGTAAAAATCCTGTAAAAGGCCGGTAAAGCTGCCTGTTGCCGCGACAGCGACTAAACACTGGCTGTAAGCCACGATTGGGATTAGGGTGTGACGACATAGAGTAGGGGGGCGACAGAGGGCTTAAGTCAAGGCCGCGGTCGTTAGTACTTGCGTATAGTTAGACTGTCTGTACTTGGTTTTATTAATTTGATTTATTGGTCCGGTTGGTGAACTGGACGTAAATACGCATTGCGAAATTCGGAAATGGTAAACAGGGTTATTTTTGTCTAGTCTAGCTTTTTCCCGCTGCTTCACTATTATAATGTAATTTCGTCAATCCTTTGTAAATGTCTATTTCTGTGTAAAACTTTATGATAATCGGCCCGATAGTTAGGTTGTGTTTAAGTGTAATACTTAAATGATTTTTTTCAGTTATCGATTAGTAATTAGCCGGTAGTGTCTACATAGGTTTATCGCAGTAATCGTAAATTTTTACTCTTGACACTATTTTCATACTTTACCTTTTACAAACAAACAAAATTTTCATCTTTATATCATTAGTATACTTAGATATATTTTCTTTACGATTTAGTGATGTATTTTCAGCCTGAATACCAAACTGTTACATCGACCGTCTGCCTCCCGTCTGGTCAGCTAAAACTAGTACCTAATAAAGATTTTATATGATGACTCTATCGCCATTCATATCAAGGACAGATACTTACATATCTGTCAGTCGAATTATTGGAACCACATTTATTCTTAACTAGCCGTTCCTCGCGGTTTCACCCGCGTTATTTTCGGTTTTTGGTTAATGTTGCGATCCCGTAGGTCGTAGCGTGATGTTATGTCGCCTGTATCTTATTCTGATGAATATGCTAAATTACAATAAAGTTTCATCAAATCTGGTAAGCAGTTTTTGCGTGAAAGAGTAACAAACATCTATACATACATACAAACTTTAAAGTGTGGAACACGGAACAAAAAACAGTCCTCTCGAATTATTCTATTACAAAAGCTGCTTCAACATCCGTTGCGTCGTTTTAAAGATATAATATATTAGTGAAGAAACAGTTCATATGATTCGTTCGGAAAATCTGAACTATCGAGAATACTCTACCGTCGCGATGGCCTAGTGGTTAAGGCCCGAGTCACACCGGAATGGCAACGGCCGGCAGCGGCCGGCAGCGGCCGCCAGCGTCGCTAGAAACAAAAGGCGCGCGGCCGCTCGCGGCGCCACGGGCGGCCGCTGGCAGCCGCTGGCGGCCGTTGGCGGCCTCGCGACCTTTTGAAGCTCTTCAAGCGATACTAGTTTTTTAAGTATGTAGTTAAAGTTTAAAATTATTTCACACTGAAGGTGCTCGCCGCGCCGCTGCCGGCCGCTGCCATTCCGGTGTGACTCGGGCCTAAGGCCAGCACCAATGTGACTTTTTCAAATCACATGTACTTTCTACAGTTTATCTTGGACATCATAGACATCGGTGAAGGAAAACATCGTGACGAAACCTGGACTTGTAGTCAATATAGGTTCGAAATCGCCAATCCGCCTTGAGCAAGCGTGGTGATCAATGCTCGTGCCTTCTTTGTATGAGAAGAGGCCTTTGCCCTGCAGTGGGACAGTTATAGGCTGGTATTATTATTATTCTTAGATAACAAACTTAGGGACAGACACATAGGTTAAAGCGACTTTGTTTTAACTATGTAGTGATTCCATTCTAGGTTCTATGTAGTCTCTGTACCCACGCTACTCTGTGCTAAATATAGTGAAAGTTAGGCGAGCCGGCTATTAGTCGCCGCGCCCCGGCCTCGTCTCTCCATGTTGATTGTCCTATTTTATATTCATACGAATCTTTGTAAACTTTGTCCTACTTATTGCAGTCTGATCGTGTTTTGTTTCGGCCATTATGTGGTTTGTTCTAGTTTGCCAATCATAGAGCATTGGAATGCTTTGATTGTTTTCTACAATTTATGATTTGGGTGGCGGATTTTTGGTGATTATGCAGTTAAAATTATGGAAGGTAAGGAGGTTAAGTATATGAATTTTGGGTTACGTTATTGTTATTTGAAATTTCACTGTGGTTTGTTATTAGAAGTAATGTGCCGACTATGACGCTAGTCGCGTACTAGTCGGCACAACGTCACATTGTGCTGACTCTCCTACTCAGGGTATGCTTTATAAAGGTTGCAAAGTTTTTTTTTATCACTGAATATAATAAAAGAAATATATAATAAAAATTGACCAAGTGCGAAGGTTGTTTAAAAAATAAATTCAAAGTTGAACATTTCGCAAACGGATACCTAAATAAAAAAAATGTCATATTGTTTTTACAAAACCTATCTAATAATAACCCACACTCTGTGGTAGAGAAGAGCAAAAAGTTATTTTCATAATTTTATTTTAGCATTTCGTCGGCGTGGTAAATATTATTTATTTATTATTAGATATCCATGCAAAGTTTCATCTTTCTAGCACTAACTATTTGAACTCTAAAAGATGTGTGAAACAAAAACAAGTCGACAGGGAGCTTAAGAGAAGATAATGGTCATAAAGTGCCAAATAAAACAAAAAACCATTGCAATCAAAAGCACATCTTTATGCACCACAAGATGTTACTTGGCCCACCCGCCGCACCCGCTCATACATTCGGCGTCTGACGCGAAGTTGTTGGTGGTCGGCGGTGACGGCACGGCCGGGCAGTGGTTCGCCCATCTGATCTCGAAGCACGTCTTAGTACTCCAGTTGTACACGTATCTGGGAACATGGAACTCTTTTTGATTGATCTTGAAAATGGTAAGGGCCTGGGTTGTTGGGTTTTTTGTAGGATCGATTATCAGGCCGTTTCTAGTTTCAGTTTCGTAAGGCCAACTTTTTGTATTGTCGCCGTCAGTACGTTATAATATGTTTTTCCTACAAAAAATCGGTCACCATTTGCCAGTCTGGATAGGCTGCCCAAAAACATTTTTTATTTAGTATTATTAATGATTTTTTTTTGTCAAGAGGGAAAACCTATCATCTTAGAGAACATGTCAGGACAAGAGCCGATTTATTTTTTTCTATTCATAGGTGTGTGAATAAAGAAATCGTAATTAAACCTACTTATTATGAATACTAGCTATGTCTTAAATAAATGACATTAAATGTTTATTCGGTATTACTTTATAAACCCAAATTAAATAGATCCATTTAAAATACGATTCTTACCTGACCTGGTGCGGCCATCGGTCTTTCACGCTGTACTCTATGAGACAATGTTTTTCTGACGGCGTTTTTTTACATAGCTCAGAGTCCACTGCAGTACAGAAATAAATATTAATGTAAGGACGTATTTTATACAATACCCATATTAATATTATGTTTGGGCCTCGCGACAACGGACTATGGACTGATTTTTATATCGGGCGACGGACAAGACAGAGATTGGTCAGTGTGGGTGTTTTGTGGCAATTGTGTGCTAAAAAGAATTGTTCTCTACTTTAATTTATTAGGACATATTATATTGTAAAATGAGTGGGACGGAAAATGTATTCAAAAACATTTTTAGGCGCCATTTTCTTAAAATATCGGCACTAGGATCGTAGGATTTTATATTTTGAACGCTGTATAATAAACACAAATTTTAGATGATCATTATAAATATAATATATGTAAAGAGCCAGATCTTTAAGGTGAGGCCAGCGTAATTTTATGAGTCGTGACTCGTGAGTCGCAGAATTTTGGTCGCTGTCATAGAAAAAGTCTCGCAACGTAAAATGAGTGGTCCGCACCGTAGTCCAGAACACGAAAATCTACGACTCATGACTCACAAAATTCTGCTCGTTTGGCCTCACCCTTAAGTAGCGAGCACTTGCTAGAAACTTATACATTAAATCACAAGGACCCTGGTTACTGCTAATAACCATAAAATTGAAATGTCAAAACTTTCGAGGCCCATTTTATTTTTATTTTGTGGCATAGAGGGTGTACTGGGTTTTGCTTTATTAGAAACGTTTACCGAAAGACGTCATATCCAAACCAATTATAATTATAATTGATCTGAAGACTGACAATTAGTTATCGATCCTGTGACAACTTTAACGGACGGTCTGTGACGGGCCTGTTGGTGTAGTGGTTTGTAGCCCCGACTGCTAAGCCGGAGGTCGTGGGTTCGATTCCCACCCAGAACAAACTTTGTGTGAAGAGCATGAATGTTTGTTCTGTGTCTGGTTGTAATTTATCTATAATATGTATGTATTTATTAATTATATAAGTATGTATATCAGTTGTCTGGTTACCATAACACAAGCTCTAAGCAGAGCTTAACTTGGGATCAGATGACTGTGGTTGAGTAGTCCCAGTATATTTATATTTATTTATTTATTTAAAAGCTACACTGCGAGTACATTACTAAATGACTAAACTAAATGTATCGTACGACTGAATGAATCTTACTTATCTTTGTACCTTCTGAATTCATCTAACAAAACTATGCTCATAAATTTAAGATATTTATTATTTATTACCTTTTGTTAGCGCTGAGTGAGTCTATTTATTATAATACTGTTGCCTAAAACGTCAAATAAATTTATTTTCAACATATTTGCTCGTAAAGTGACTGTGATTTGACTTTTACGCTCGGAAAATCAACTAATTACAACAAATGATACTATGTGTAGAGTTTTAAATTAAGATAGGAGTATGAATATGTAACCGATACCATTTTCCACATTAAAAAGTTAAATAGCGTGGAATTCATATAATAACTGACAATAGAACAGCTTTTTGTATTATGAGATACCTTGACGTGAAAACTCTCTCAGACATGTTTCTAGATTGTCTTTTATTTTGTAACTTATTTATTCTTTAAAGTTAATTTATATTAACATACTAGCTTCTACCCGCGGCTTCGCTCGCGTTTGAAAGAGACAAAAAGTAGCCTATGTTACTCTCCATCCCTTCAACTATCTCCACTTAAAAAATCACGACGATCCGTCGTTCCGTTTTGCCGCGAAAGAAAGACAAACAGACAGACATACAGACAGACACACTTTCCCATTTATAATATTAGTATGGATAGTATGGATTTATGAAAACCTTTTTAAGCAAAACCGATGTAAACGATGCTGTTAATATCAAAAAGGAGTTGGAAAAGCGGGCGCAAAACAAATAGAAAAAAAAAAAACGATCGCACGTATTTAATAATCTATGATATTCAAATGTCTATAAAGAACGAATGTAAAAATGAACAAATGAGCGAAATTAAAAGATCGAGTCTTTTTTCAAAAGGCGCTCTTTGTTTCGAATGTTTTATGAAATTGAAATTCATTTTTAAATTGAAAAGCTCCGTACTTTACACGTATAAAAAATTAGATTACTTACTGTTAACATGAACGTACAAAATTGTTATCATTAAATTTTCGCTGAACGCTGAATCGGTTTCTTCTTATCTTTTTTATCTTTTTTTTTTTCGAGTAAACCCGGAAGCCTCAGGCTTAAAGCGGGTTCTAATGGTTCATGAAAAAAACATTCGGAAATAAAAATGTACATTTTTCATAGGTAATTAATTGGGCGTATTGGGCTCCGGTAACTCGTTCGTGTAAAAGAAACAAGGAATCGTTTTATGTAGTTTTTCTTTAATACATGGAAACTTTGTTGTTTTTTTTTAGTACCGACCCTTTTTCTAACGTTTGAAGTGCAAACCGCGTAATTGGGACGAGTTCCTTTTTATAGAAATTAGGTTAAATATGTTTTACTTTTTTACCTTTCCATACTAATTGTGTATGTCTTTAAAGACTTTCGAAAGGAAAGTTTTTATATATTAATCAACCTCATGAATGTTATAACTGAATTAATGATTGCCTAAAAGAACAATTGGTCAAAAAATATCAGACCGGATAGGGTTTTTTTTTATAGGAATGAGAGAACAGAGTGTAAAGTTCATCCTCCGTTGAAAAGGGAGGTTTGTGTATGGTGGGCTACTGTGTGTAGGCTCAACTGTTCTGGCTGGGATTTTGTACATGTACTATCGACAAAATTTAATCATGACCCATTTTGACGACAAATCGTTTGAAACTGTCAAAACAATAAGACTAGACGTGTGACATTTTTAATACATGTATACGCGATTGTCGACCTAATTGTATTTGAATGTCTGTAGGAAAATGAGCTTAAGGTGTGTCCTGATTCCATTGTGTCGATTGTACATATGATAATGTCGCCGTTTGTAGGATGTCAGTTGTAGTTCACGTGTTCGGCGATAGATGTCACCACAAATAGTTCGAATTTAAGATATACTTCTAACTATTATATCCATCGCTATTTTAACGATTCTTTTGGGCAACCGTTATCGTAACCATAATCATGTCTAATACCAAACAATGACATGACTCACTAAGAGAAAACTTCAAAAGAAATTAGGATTTCCTATAATTTTGCGTTACTCAAAAACCGTCCTTCAGTTTCCTAACTACCCCAGATGTTGATGTATAGTTATGAGTCACCGTGACGTGGCAAGTTCAAGGTTCCTTCAAGGGGAGCGAGGGAGAAGGTTGAATGACTCGGCTGGTTCTAAGGCTGTATACAGAGAGAAAGCTGGAAACCTATATAAGCGACCGGCGCTTGACAGCGCTGGTCCGTTCTACACAAAGAAAGCAGGTTGAAGCAGACCAAGATATATGTCGTACTCATCGGACGATGATTTGGTTGCAGTTGTCATAGTTGTTTATTATATTAATTTTAAATGGCAGTGCCCAGCGCGTGTTGAAGCTTGTCGGCGCGCGTTCATATATTTTCCTGCGCGGGTTGCCAGCGCTTATAAGTTTCCAGCTTTCTTTCTGTATACCTATGGCTGGGACTACGAGCAGATGGGAGAAGACCAGGCCTTTATCGAGGCGAAGATACTTTAACTCATTTTTTTTTAGTTTTTCTTCAAATGTCTGCTGGAAGTGTTCATTTTTAGGGCTCCGTATCTAAAGAGTAAAACGGGATCCTATTACTAAGACTTCGCTGTTTGTCCGTCCGTTAGTCCAGGCACCAGGCAGTTACCAGGCAGTATTTCATGAACAGTGATAACTAGAGAGTTGCCAGTATAACAACGAATACAAAAATTTGAATAAAATAAAAATTTAAGGTTGTAATTTTGTGCGGCAATCGTAAATAACTAATAGAATACTATAATTATGTTAGAGCTAATTGAGGGATATGAAATAACGCAAGATGATGGAGTTAAGGCTTAAGGATCATAAAAGTAAAGGCAGACGTGAAGTTATTATATTCATGCTATACTGAATTTACTGGAATTTGGAAGGGTCGATAAAATCGTAGAGGAGCGCAAAGTAATTTCCAAATTGTTGTAACCCTTGGAATGTAAGTGCAATTTTTTACATAAAACAAGAACAAAAGTTACGTAAAAGTCATGGCCATTGTAGACCAATAATCTTATTAGTTTCAAAGTAAAAAAATTTATTGAAATGGATTTAAAGCGTAGAAAATTGAGAAAATTGTTAGTTATTCTTTAAATTTTCTGCATTACATTTGTTTCAGCTTAGCAAGCGATTTAAATTTTAATACCTAACTGTGGATATATCAACGCACATCCCAAACTGCTGGTTCTAGAGACATGAAACTAGCAAGGTGTGTTCTTTGTAAAAATAGGTAACCGCTGTGTAAGGATTTTTGGAACTTCCAACCCCAAATGGTGTATGGTGGTAAAAAATATTAGATGGAAGTAGAGACATTCACGCTGACGAAGCAGCGGATAAAGCTAGTCTAAGGCCCGTATTAATAGACGTGACTCAATTCTGAGACGCTCTCAAGTTTATTGCTGTCCTTATTTTTTCCCTTTAGAATGATAAGGACAGCAAGAGACTTGAGAGCGTCTCGGAGTTGAGTGACGTCTATTAATACGGGCCTAAGTATATATATAGAACTAGCTGTTCCTCGCGGTTTCACCCACGTTACATTAGGTTTTTGGTCACTGCTTCGCTCCCGTGAGACATAGCGTGATATAATATAGCCTATGTTACTCGTGGACAACGTGGCTTTCTAATGGTGAAAGAATTTTTTAAATCGGTCCAGTAGTTTTTGAGCCTTTTCATTTGAATCAAACAAACAAAGTTTTCCTCTTTATAATATTAGTGTTGATGGTAAACTGACTGACTGATTGTTGATATATGAATGCCCAGCCATGGTCCTAGGTCCCACAGTCCTAGAAACACACAACTTGGAGAATATGTTCTTAGTGAGACACACATCAGAAGCCGCCTCTGCGCCACTGCGATCGCCCGCCAATCGACCGCAGAGCGCGCGGGTGCAACCGCCGCGGCTGCGGGACCGCGACCCGCGCCCGCCGGTAGAAGATGACCGCCGGTCCAGCGGGGCCCGCAGACAATCGCACACGCCGCGGGCGTAAAACGCGTCGTGAAATGTGCTTTAATTTTTTACATAAATATCTGTATTCTGCAAAGGCTGCGGGCCCGCAACCGCGGCGGGCGCGGGTGAAAACCGCTTCGTGAGTCCTTAGCCTAAGAAAGGATTTTTAGAAATTCCAATTCTATGGGTAAAATACGAGATGGAAGTCTCGACTTTCACGCGAGTGAAGTCGTAGGCGAAAAGTAGAAGTTTATGGGTCAATAATGACATGTGACTCTGCTTTAGCAAAGATACAGTGGTTAACAGTATCGTTAATAAAAAACATTAACGAAGACCACAGCCTGCAAGTTGAAAAGTAAAATTGAAAGTGATAAAATAGAAAAAAATAGAGGGTAGAAAATGCCTAAGGCATTAAGTCCGCCATTGTGCAATGTTTTTTTTTGTGCATAAAGTTTTAATAAATAAATAAAATTATAATGTAGAATGGTTATCATTTGTATGTCATTTATTAGATGAATTTATTTATTGCAAGTTTTATACGTAACTTTAGTCTTTTTTTTCTTACAAATATTTTTTTTTGTTAAGACCTCACAAACTGTACATTCAGCTAAGTAGATAAGTATGCAGAGCCGTCAGAATTTTTTTTTTCCTGAACACCGATGGCTGTATTTAAATAAAAATACATTGAACCAAATAACTCTTCATTTTGTACTTTTTTGTTTATTTATTATATTATATTTAAGCTGCCTATCGTTTTTTTTTAGAAAAATGGTGAACGACTACTGTTTTCAAAATAAGGTTTTCTAGTAACGGCAACGTTTACCATTCACAATAGTAAAGTTATTTAAAAACCATTGTTTTATTTTAAGAAATTGTTTATAAATAAATTGTTTAGTTGCTATTACGATGAAAAACTTATTTATTTATTTGATCACGAAAGACTTATAATTTGAAAAATTATGCAATAAAACTATAATCTGTAGTGTAACAATAGACTAAATATTTAAATGTACGTCAGCATACAACAATAATGCAAAATTATTACTATTTACAAAAGTTTTTTTCTTACATCCCAGTACTTGCAGTGCGGGTGCACTTACACAAGTTACGGTATATCTGACAGCCCTGTCAACCAATCTACTTTTCGGACTGTACTGATAGTAAGTACAGATAATGAGTTACAAAGATTAAATATTACAAATGGTATACTCACCCGCATAGCTATGACATATGACTGATAACAGGAGTAGAGCCACGGCCTTCCACATTCTGCTGATAAGAGGTTATCTCACTCTTAGTGCGGGCTACGATTGTTTATATACAAGCGTTATAGCGAATTAAATTATATCAAATTTTAAATAATTTATTTTAAATTTAGTTGGTAGCGAATGTTTGTGGTTCAATTTGCAAGATGAAGCGATTTTGATGGAATCTCGATTGGTAACCTAGAGTCGCGACAATCTAATTTTTTGTATCTTAAACCTAAAAAGGGGCCACAAGAAACAACTTCGATGAATGGTTTAAACAAATTCGTCGCTGTCTATACCTATGAATGCTTTAAATCTTAAAATTAAGCAATGGATTTTGATGCGTCTCAATCGATAAAGTGACTAAAGAGGATCGTTTATATGTACATGAATAATATAAAAAGAAACAAAGGAACCCGGGTTTTTGCAAAGTTTTAAAACCAAATCGGTTCTGCCGTTCTTGAGTTATAAAATGTGTAACTAACACGACTTTCTTTTATATATATAGATAAATATGTATGTATTTAGAAAGTATATAAGTATGTATATCAGTTGTCTGGTTACCATAACACAAGCTCTGCTTAGCTTGGGATCAGATGACCGTGTGTGAGTTGTTCTAAGATATTTCAGCATAGAATTGTATTTAACTATGTGGCAAAAAATTAAATATTGATAATCTACTTATACACTATTTATTTGTTGTATTAAATAAATTTCAGTTTTTCAGCCAACAATTAATGTCATATCCATATCTTAATTTTGTAAAAAAATAAAGACAAAAAAATGTTTTTTTTTTTTATTTTAAATATTCAGCATTAGTATTAATTACAGATAGTTATTAAGACTATAAATAGACTCCTTACAGATAAACCTTATATATTTTGTAATTTAAGTTCTAATTCTATTTTGAATAGAATCTCATTGGATGTTCTTTAGTTGCTGGCTTCCTTTCGTCGAAAAAAATAGAACGCCATTTGTATTTCTTTTTTATTTCTTGTTTTTTTTTTCAATATGTTAATTTCAATAATGGCCGTCTCCTGTTTTTGGGATATAACGGTCAGCTTGAACGTAAGTTTAATCAAAGATGAAAAACTCTTTGGTGAGTTTTATTAATCGATTAAACCTATTTGCTTATTATCCTACTAATATTATAAATGTCAAGTTTTATACTGTTTCACGCAAAAAATAATATGTTTAGATGAAACTTGGCTTTAGCTCATTTTTTAGAGTAACGAATAGACTACATTAAATAACGCTTTGACTCTCGGGAGCGAAAAAGTAACCATAAATCTGCATTGAGGCGATTATTTTCATTATCTAAAGAATTTTAGGAGCTGTTGTGTGCTTAAAAAGAGTTTCTTGTAGAAACTTAAACTTACTTAAAGTATTTTTAACTTACACCACACACATAATATGACTCACAGCTTCATTATATGTTATCGCATTGTTTATATAATGAATACATATAAAGATTGTTAGTTTAATAGGCCGCACTGTTGAAAACTAATTGGTTAAGCTTGGTATTCCACTAATTTATTTTACACTAGCCATGCTTGCGGTTTCAGAGACCTTTTAAAAGTAAAAAAGCTTTTTTAAAAAAAAAAAACCGAGTTCAAAAACTAAAAGCTCAAAAATAACTATTTTGGAAGTCGGTGGCAACACATCAAAAAGACCGGCAGAATAAAAGCCACCGACTTCCAAAAAAATAGTTATTTTTGTGCTTTTAGTTTTTGAAGTCGGTTATTTTTTTTTTGGAAGAAGCTTTTTATTTTTGACTTTTTAGTTAGTCTCAATGTCTGACTACGTTTTAGAGTAACTTTCAAAAAATTTTTTACGTTTTTCTATAAAAATTGAGGACTTCCTTCGATTTCGGCATGATACCATCATCAGATCCTAAACCTGATGACAATAAGACCATTTAGGAAGTCTACCCTTTCAAACAAAAAAAAATTGTTCAAATCGGTTGGTAAACGACGGAGATATGCGCGAACAAACATAAAAAAAATACAAACATCCGAATTGAGAACCTCCTCCTTTTTTTTGGAAGTCGGTTAAAAACGGTCAAATGTGAGTCGGCGTACGGAGGGTTCAGTACCATTACTGACAAAAAAAAAATCAAGGTACTTAGTAGAGCTCCCATTCAAGGAAGTTGAAGCCGTAATTATAGCCGTAACAGAAGTAAATCTTTGAAAATGACAGCTCTCTTACAATCACGGTTCATGAGAAAAAGTCGGACGGAGTCTTAGTAATAAGTTCCCGTTTTACGGAATCCTAAAAAGCAATTTGACTATTATAATATTAAAAAAGTTGGTAAAAAAACGATGTTTTTAAAAATACTTAGTGTATCTTTACTGAAATGAAAAATTAACGGTTCTAAAATTAAATAGTTCAGTGAACATTGATTTATTCAGTTCTCTGATTCTCGTTATTTCAATTTGCCTGATTAAATAACTTTGTAGTGGAATGAAATAAGTTCACTGACTTCTTCTTTTAACAGTACTTTTAAAAGACGTCGAAAAACTATTAAACATATTATTTCTCTCTCCGGCTAGCAATACCAACAGGCCCGTCAAAATCTTTGATAGTAATGGTTCAATTTATAAAAATACTAGTTTCTGCCCGCGGCTTCGCTCGCGTTAGAAAGAGGCAAAAAGTAGCCTATGTTACTCTCCATTCCTTCAACTATCTCCACTTAAAAAATCACGTCAATCCGTCGCTCCGTTTTGCCGTGAAAGAAAGACAAACAGACAGACAGACAGACAGACACACTTTCCCATTTATAATATTAGTATGGATTTTTGTGTTGGATAGCTCATTTATTGAGGAAGGATTTAGGATATATAACACCACGTCACGTCCTACGAGAGCGGAGCAGTAAAGCCTCATGAAGAGCAGCATATTGCTGTCGACAGAGGCAACTGCAGCTGCCGCCATTGGTTGACGTTTGCTGTCGACATGTCAGCAAACGCCGACCAATGGCTACAGCTTAGTATGAATGCAACGCGCGTGCTGTTTGTCAGTCGACTTCAAATAGACCGAGCGATCGCAGTTGCTTTTGTCGATAGCAGCAAAGTGCTGCTCGTCTGTTTCGCGCCTAAACAAAGATGCGGGTGAATCGCAGAGGCCAACTAGTATAAAACCAAAAATCTTCGCTAAAAAGCTATTTAAATTTTTTATTTTATTTTTCTAAACATGCATGTAAAATACATTCGCTAGAACTTAACTATGACTTAATGATACATTATACATTATAGACTGATACATAATAGAAGAATTTTCATGGAACAAAAATTAAATAAAATTGTACATAAAATCGGAATAATTCTGGTCACTTAATGACAATTTTAACTTCCAATGATGAGGCTGAAACGGCAGGGGACAGCTAGGATCCAATAAAAACAGTTAAACTTTAAACTATCAATGATTCATGAAAAGAAATATTCAAAATTGAAATCATAGCTAATTGCACTAACGATTTACCGAATTCAAATTCCCAATTAAAGCCACGCTCAAAAGTAATATAAAAATAATACGTAGTTGCAAAAAAAATCTGCAGAACAATGCGTCACGCGTTTCTGAATTAGTTTCTAAGCGCCTTACTAATAAACGCTGCATAAAGTTATGACAGGTTTATACGTCAAAAAATGTATGGTTACACAGGCTTTATTCATTGCATAACTTTACAGAGTAATTATTAGTAAGGGCATAAAGTTATAAAATTTCTAAAGTTTATCTTGGACATCACAGACATCGGTGAAGGAAAACATCGCGAGGAAACCTGGACTCGTATTTAATATAAGTCAGAAATCGCCAATCCGCCTTGATCAAGCGTGGTAAGTAATCAATGCTCGTGCCTTCTGTATGAGAAGAGGCCGTTGCCCTGTAGTGGGACAGTTATAGGCTGGTATTATTATTATTATTATTTATGTTATAAAGTCTGTAGTTATTACTCGACTGCCGAAAGAAAGGTTATGTTTTTTGTGCGTATGTATGTTTGTCTAATTAACTCTATGACACGCTCTACAGCCTAGACCTTTTACGGATTTCGACATATGTATATGAAATGTCATTGAATTCATCACTGAGATGAATTCAATGATGGATGTGGGTATATTTATTAAAAAAAATGGGAACTAAAAAAATTGTAATTAAAAAAATTAAAAAATCACCTGCAATTTCGGAAGTTGGAGGCATTTACATAAAACGGAAACAAAGAGCCACCGACTTCCAATATTGCAATTGGGTTGTTGATTATTAATCTTTTTGTTCTCATTAAAAAGCTCTCTTAAAGTGGTTTTATTAACCGACTTCATAAAAAAAAGCTTTTTTAAAAAAAAGATAACCGACTTCAAAAACTAAAAGCTCAAAAATAACTATTTCGGAAGTCGGTGGCAACACAAATCGACCGGCAGAAGAGAAGCCACCGACTTCCGAAATAGTTATTTTTGAGCTTTTAGTTTTTGAAGTCGGTTATCTTTTTTTTAAAAAAGCTTTTTATTTTTTACTTTTTAGTTAGAGTCTCAGTGTCTGACTACGTTTTAGGATAGCTCTCAAAATAAACTTATAATCTTATAAAAATCTACAATCCAAGAAAGCAAAACGCGATCTATGCGGGCAACGTCACGGGATATCTATTAGTGTTATATACTAAAACCTTCCCCAGAATGTAACAAACACTTTGCTGAAAACCGCATCAAAATCGGTTCAGCCAAACGCGAGATAATCGCGGACAAACATACATACATACATACATACATACATACAGGTCGAACAGAGAACCTACTTTTTTTTGAAGTCGGTTAAAAAGGAGGAGGTTTCTCAATTCGACCGTATATATGTTTTTTTTTATGTTTGTTCGCGGATAACTTCTTTGTTTATGTACCGATTTTGATGATTCTTTTTTTGTTGGAAAGAAGACATTTCAAAGGTGGTCCTTTGATAAGAAAATCAGGGTTTGATGATAGCAGACCAGAGAAATCAAGGAGAACTTTCAAAAATCGTAGGGGCAACTAGTGCGTTTGTAAGTTTTTCATTAAGTATTTAATAAAGGTCTGGAGTAAATCTGATGATGGAGCCAGTCGAGGAAACTCCTCAATAATTCATAGCAGCTACCTTGTGTTTGAGCTTAATTAATTTGTATTGATAAGAACTTTCCCCCTAGATGGGTTGTGACTGTATTTGGAGTCTGATGATGAAGACGAAGGATAGTTTAGGGAACTCTTCAACGGTTTACAGTAACTACCTTGTGTTTGGACTTAATTCATTTAAATTAATGAGAACTTCGCACCCATATAGGTTGTGATGAGGGTCTGCAGTAGATCTGATGATGGACACCATATACAGACGAGTCCATAAAAGATTGTAGTTAAGTAGTTTTATTTTGAAAATAAATTACTTTAAAAGAGACTGTAATACACAGTCAACATTGGGACTCAACACGAAAAAGTAAAAAAAAAAGCTTTTTTCAAAAAAAAATAACCGCCTTCAAAAACTAAAAACACAAAAATAAATAAAATTTCGGAAGTCGGTGGCTTCTCTTCTGTAAATTAATTAGTGTTGCCACAGACTTTCGAAATTTTATTTATTTTTGTGTTTTTAGTTTTTGAAGGCGGTTATAATTTTTTTGGAAAACGTTTTTTTATAATATCATTTTAACGATATTCGACGAAAAAGCAAACAATCCATTAAACCAACAATTAGGTTTAGAAAAATATAAAATCGATGTCCTTCGAACCAAATTTTTGAACTAGTCTACAATTTCATTCATAACTTGACCTCTGTCCAAGTAGCATAAGTGATACAAAAATCGTATTTTTGTGCGCTCTATTCTATACTAGCTGCTGCCCGCGACGTCGTCTGTGTTGATTTTATTCTTGTACCATCGACCCAATGGAATCATGAATCATCTTTGACATTTCAATTATTATTTTGACATTTATGTGTACTTTTTAAAGTATATAATCTTTTTTATGTATTTCTATTTGACATTGATGTGTACTTTTTAAAGTATATAATCTTTTTTATGTATTACTATTTGACATTGATATGTACTTTTTAAAGTATTGTGTATATGTTTTTGTGACATTTTTTTTTTGTGAATGTGAGGACTATGGAAGTCGTTGGTTTTTTTTTTTTTAAATATGCGGTCTGACGGTTTGAGTATTTAATGCGGCCTACCCAAATGTCCTTACTTTGGTACTGTTCGTCAAGACGTTGGGCTCCTTAGTTTTTAGTTGAGCTAAACGATTACTGACAAATGCTTGCACTGTCTGGACAGGTCCACTCAAATCTGTGTCCTCCTCTCATCAAGAGAGTGCCTCAGACATAAACCTCCATGGTTCTCGCACATTTTTGACCAATACGATTGTATGGACTTTAAAAGAGACTTTGACCTCTGAGTTTGTTTCGGATGTTTCTTCTCAGAGCAGTCCAGCTACGAAACACCGGCCCCATCGTTCGCTTAAAATAAATAAAAAAACAAAATATTGACGTGTAAAAGTGTTATATATATAACCTATTTACAAAATAAATATGATTTTATGATTTTATGATTTTTATGACCCACCATAAGCTTATTTTCCTACAGACATTCAAATACAATTAGATCGACAATCGAGTAAACATGTATTAAAAATGTCACACGTCTAGTCTTATTATTTTGACAGCTTCAAACGATTTGTCGTCGAAATGGGTCATGATTCAATTTTGTCGATAGTACATACAGATGACAAAGATCGGGTAATTAACAAAATACTTCATTGTTAATCCCTCAATGGTTACAGCGTGATAATATGTTGCCTATGTGTTGACCCGACCTCTTGGTAATTATTTATATAGAATTTGAATGAAATCTATGCAGTACTTTTTAAGTTTACCCCGCATAAACAAACAGATATTTTGGCTTCGGCATCGTAGACGCTGAACATTTATCAAGTATTCTTTTAAATTGTCATAACATTCAATGACCCTTATCCTCCTTTCAACGACCAAGCGACAGCCGGCCGTCGGGCTGCTATTGTATTTCTATTGCACATGTGTGTCACATGTGTTTTAAGGTTTAAGACCAACTTTGTTGCGATTTTTTATACGTATAGATTATACTCTACTCATCTGTAAAATCAGGTTCACTGAACAGCGAAGGTCGGGAATCAGTTGCTGTTCTGTGATGCAATCTGCTATGACCAGCTCAGACCGACCCCAGGTTTACCATTGTTTGGTAGAACAACTTTTAATGTAATATTACTAATTCGAACAACGTTTAAGAAAATAATCACTTTGTATAATATCAATTAACATAATTTTCATTTCATTGAATATTTATTCGCGATAACAACCTTTACGCTATTGATCAAAAGGTTTAATGTTCATTTGATGTAATGGTCAGGTGGTGTAACCCTTATTTTATCGAATATTCAATACCATCACTATCCCGCGGAACTCTATTGTTATAGAGATATCCACGGTTAAAATTGTGCGGTTATATTAGGTTAAAACAAAATTTCCATCAATTTGTATTCTAATATCTAAACAGGATAGTCGTACAACGACCCCACCACCTCCTTCGTGGTTATTTTGTGTAAACCTAACCCTGTAGTACGGAACCCACCGCTGCGAGTTTACAGGAATATTGGCCACAAAGTACCAAATAAAACAAAACACCATTGCAATCACAAGGACTTTATGAACTCAAAAGCATATGTTTATGTACCACAAGATGTTACTTGGCCTACCCGCCGCACTCTTTCATACATTCAGCGGCAGACGCGAAGTTGTTAGTGGTCGGCGGTGAACGCACCGCGGGGCAGTAGTTCGCCCATCTGATCATGACGCATGTCTTTATACTCCAGTTGTACACGTATCTGTTAAAAGGAAATAAATAAGTAATCAAAAAATCCGTCTGCAATTAAGACGAGACAACGAAACAAAGGTAATTAGTCCGTCAGTTAGATTAGCAAATAATTTTGGACACGTATTTCTTTTTCTCGTAAACGAAAAATGATTACGATACCAGTGCGTTGAAATTTCACAATGACCTCACGATCTGATACAATTTTTGTTGAACAGTGACTTCAAAAGCCCCCACTCCGGAACTTTGTTGCTCTTTATCTTTGTAAATATTTTATTAATTTGATGTATGATAGTATTTTTTATTGTCTAATGCCCTTACTAATAATCACTGTGTAAAGTTATGCATTGAATAAAGCCTGTGTAACCATACATTTTTTGACGTATAAGCCTGTCATAACTTTATGCAGCGTTTATTAGTAAGACGCTAAGAATAAAGGCTTATCATATCTGAGTGTCAGGACAAGATCCGATTTATTTTTTCCATTCATAAGTAAATGAAAAATCGTAAAGAAACCTCTACTTATAACGAATGCTTAGCTATCCTACATGAACCAAGCTCTAAGATGACAAGGGTCTTAGATGCTGTACAAATAAAAAATGACATTAAAATATTTATTCAAAATTACTTTAAAAAATAGTTTCACTTAATGTGGATTCATTAAGTGGAACTATTTTTTTATGTTTAAACGTACGATTCTTACCTGATCTTGTGCGGCCATTGGTCTTTCACAGTGTATGAAATGATACAATTTTTTTCTGACGGCGGTTGTTTACATACCTCAGAGTCCACTGCAGTACAGAAATAAATATTAATGTAAGGAGGATATACATTGTGTTTTAAAATCAATATCCTGTCTAGATATTGATTTTAAAACGGTTTGGGTTCGATGCCAAGTGTTTTTATGGCCCTCGGCACCGGTCACCTTCGGGGTCTCAGATAACGGTGGGAGGGGTTCACATCGGTGTCGAGTCGACGATGAAGTACCTGGGACTTGTCTTTGACAACCGATGGAACTTCACGAATTACTTCCGACGTTTGGGCCTCAAGCGGCTCCTGCCTAATCTCGGCTCATTTCGGAACGCTCTAGAGTAACTTTCGCACTACTTCGTGTAATTTTGTTTTGCCGGAGGCTCTACGCGGGGATCGTGCGGTCCATGGCCCTCTACGGGGCTCCAGTGTGGGCGCCCAATCTAGCTTCGGCTTCGGCCCGGCTTCTAAGGGCGTCCCAGAGGGTCATGGCAATTCGGATGGTGCGGGAATCCCGCACGGTTTCCTGCGAGGCGTCGAGCCTCCTTGCCGGTATCCCACCGTGGGATCTGGAGGAATTGTTTTACGGTTCTAAATATTTACCATTTTTTTGTAACCACTAGAATATCCATATTAATTTAAAACAAAAAAAAAGTATTAAAAGGATTTGAGGCGTAGAAAATTGATAAAATTAATCCTTAGTTTATACAATTTTATACGTTTCAGATTTTAATTTGTTTCGGCTTACCTAACAAAATTATCTTCGCTTATTTGTCCAATGTATCCGTATGTGATTTTGAATTCAATAAAAAAGGCACACTTTATTTTACCTCATCATGAGTCGTGATACCCGCGTAGTTCCCGATTCTGTGGGACTGCTTTTGCCCGCGACTTCGTCCGTGTGGAATAATAGTTCCCGTTCCCGGGGGATTTCCGAGATGAAAACTATCCTATGTCCTTTTTCGGGTCCCAGACTATATCTGTACCAAATTTCATTCAAATCGGTTCAGTGGTTTAGTCGTGGAGAAGAGACAGACAGACAGAGTTACTTTTGCATTTATAATATTGGTACCGATTACAAATCGTATACTCACCCGCATAGCTAAGACATATGAGTGATAACAGGAGTAGAGCCACGACCTTCCACATTCTGCTGATAAGAGGTTATCTCACACTTAGTGCGTGCTACGATTGTTTATATACAAGCGTTATAGCGAATTAAATTATATCAAATTTTAAATAATTTGTTTTAAATTTAGTGGGTAGCGAATGTTTGTGGTACGATTTGTAGGATGAAGCGATTTTGAGTGAAACTCTATTGGTGAACTGGAGTCGCGAAAAACCTTATTTTTTGTACTATCAACAGTAGTTACATTTTAATTTTAATGGAGCATTTGTGAGCATATAATTATTATCGCGTCCTTAGATATGTGTCTCGACTATAACACGGCGTATGTATAGATTTAGACGCAATTAAAAATATTACCACTATAAAAACTTTTTCAAAAAAAACGATAACCGACTTCAAAAACTAAAAGCTCAAAAATAACTATTTCGGAAGTCGGTGGCTTCTCTTCTGCCGGTCGAATTGTGTTGCCTTGCCACCGACTTCCGAAATAGTTATTTTTGAGCTTTTAGTTTTTGAAGTCGGTTATCTTTTTTTTTTTTTAAGTTTTTATTTTTTACTTTTTAGTTAGAGTCCCAACTACGTTTTAGAATAACTTAAAAAAAAAAACGTACGTTTATCTATAAAAATTGAGGAGTTCCCTCGATTTCGGCATGATACCATCATCAGATCCTGGACCTGATGACAATGGGACCATTTGGGAAGTTTCAAACAAAAAAAGAATTGTTCAAATCGGTTGGCAAACGACGGAGATATGCGCGAACAAACATAAAAAAAAAACATACAAACATCCGAATTGAGAACCTCCTCCTTTTTTTAGAAGTCGGTTAAAAATTAATCGATTTACGTCAGATGCTGAATATTTCTGTCGTCAGCTAAGTTTTTTTCGGACATCACTCCCTGTCCGGCCCCTGTCACCCCATCCTGTGTCAAAAATAAAGTTGTTGATTTCAATTGACATTCGTAGATCTTTCACAGTCGTCACGTGCATCTGAACTTGTTGCATCGCCTTTGTGTCAATGTTCCTCATCGAACTGTGAATTCGAACAATCTGCACATCATATCCTATGGGAGTGTATTCTTTGGCAGAATGAGCGCAATGTTATGTTGGATAGTTTACAGGTTACATCCGGTGTTGTTTATTATACGGACCTTGTGGAAACCAGAACCAATTTCCGTGCGTTCAAGCGTTTTTGCCATACCTACTATTGGAATCAATCGTAACAGCTCACATGTTAGGACCCTTAATTTTTAACAGATCCTATTCCGTGGTGCTAGGCAATCTGGGCTTCTCCCAGTTGTAATCGCCCCTTTGTGCCTATCGGCTTAGTTCTGTTCTGTCTCCGGCTTGTTATGGAGGGAAGTGAAAAAAAATTATTTTTCTTACTCCTCCGCTCTTCTTTTTCTGGTTAATTTCGTAGCGGGATCCAAGACAGTTGTATCGTTTCTCCGGGACTCGTCGAGCTTCATTGCTCGGCGCTTTTCTGGCGGACTCCACTGTTGATTCTGGCTTTCAGGAGTTGCAGTGGTTGGGAATAGTGTGGTGAGATTGTCCCAATAAAAAAAAAAAGTCGTCACGTGCCGTCAGTTGTAATGTTTTGCTATTCATGCTTTTGTTCATGATTGTACCCGTCGCTTATTGCATTTCAACCGTCACAGTGCCTCCCTAGACAAGTACTCACATACGAGTAAACCCGCAATATCCCACATATCTTGGCTTCCACTTGTCGACATTTTCATAAACCTGCCACTGAGGGAAACTGCCACAAATGTTATTGCAGCATTGTTTTATTGTATTTAACTCTGTTGCAAATAATTCGTGAATATTTGAAACTGAATTAAATATTGATAATCTACTTATACACTATATATTATTAATTATATTGAATAACTTTCAGTTTTTAAGCCAACAAATGTCATATCCATATCTTAATTTTGTGTTAAATAAAACACAAAAAAAGTAATAAAATTTTTTGATTTTTATTTTTTTTAATTTTCAGCATTCGTTTTAATTACAGATCACTCATGGTTATTAAGACTATAAATAGACTCCTTACAGAGAAACCTTATATATTTTGTAATTAAACTTCTAATTCTATTTTGAATAGAATCTCATTGGATGTTCTTCTTGAGTGCTGGCTTCCTTTCGTCGAAAAAAATAGAACGCCATTTGTATTTATTTTTTATTTCTTATTTTTCTTAATAAATAATGGCCGTCACCTGTTTTTTGGATATAACGGCCAGTTTTGAACTTAAGTTTAATTAAAGATGAAAAACTCTTCGGTGAGTTTTATTAAATTGTTTAAACCTATTTGCTTATTATCCTACTAATATTATAAATGTCAAAGTTTGTAAGGATGTTTGTTCCTGTTTCACGCAAAAATTAACATGTTTAGTTTACAGTAATATAGCTTATACATCAGAGCAACGAATAGACTACCTTAAATCACGCTTTGACCCTTCGGAATCGAACAGTAACCAAAAATCTGAAATTATTTTCAATAACTCAGAAATTTTAGGAGCTTGTGTGCAAAATAAAAAAATAACTTAGATAAAGTATTTTTAACTTACACCACACACATAAGATGACTCACAGCTTCATTATATGTTATCGCATTGTTTGTTTAATAGGCCGCGCTGTTGAAAACTCATTGGTTAAGCTTGGTGTCCCACTAATTCATTTTACACTATTTTAATTTATATATTTATAATTTGTTTTAAACTAGTAGAGACTTCTTAAACGTAAAAAATATTATATCGGAGCTCCCGCTCAAGAAACTTGAAATTTCGTAAATTATATTTTTTTCGTATTTTTTTTTGTATTTGTTGTTATAGCGGCAACAGACGTACAAAATCTGTGAAAATTTAAACTCTCTTACTATTACGGTTTATGAGAAAATGCCAGGTGACAGGCAGTCTTAGTAATAAGCTCCCATTATACCTAAAATGTTAAAAAAAAATTGAAATACGTAAACTAAAAAAATTGAAATACGTAGTTGCAAAAAATATCTGCAGTAAAATGCGTCCCGCGTTACTGGATAATAGCGAGATGTTTTAAAGTCTATAATTTTTACTCCACTACCGAAAGGAGGGTAGTGCCTTTCGAGCTTATGTATGTCTCATTTTATGATACTCTCTTCAGCTTAAGCCATTAACGGATTTCGTATGACATGCCATTGAATTCATCTCAGTTGTGGGAAGGGAATATTAAAAGAGAGTAAATTAAAAAAAATGGGCATAAAAAAGTAAGTAATCAAAATATCCAACTGCAATTTCGGAAGTTGCTGGTAGAAGAAGCAGAACAAAGCCACGGACTTCCGAATTTGAAGTTGGGTTTGTTGATTATTTAATAAAAATAGCTCATTAAATGTGGTCATAAAGTTATTTAATTGTAATTTGTGTATTTGACGCGAAAGCTACAAATCTATTAAATCATCAATTAGTTTATAAAAATAAAAAATCTAAAGATCGTTCGAGTAAAATTTTTAACCAGTTTAATTTAAAACTTGACCTCTGTCCAAGTAGCATAAGTGATTCAAAAATCTTATTTGTGTGCGCCCTATTTTATACTAGCCTGCTGCCCGTGACGTCGTCTGTACAGATTTTAATATTCGTATTTACATATAGACGACCTAGATCGGTAAAATAATAAAATACTTCATTGTTTATCCCTCAATGGTTAGCGAGATAATAATGATGCCTACGTGTTGACACGAACTCTGGGTAATAATCACACAGAAATTGAAAGAAATATATCAGCACTTTTTAAGTTTACCCCAAACAGATATTTACAAACAAACAGATATTTTGGCTTCAGCATCGTAGATGTGTATCAAGTATTCTTTTTCAATTTCATAACATTGCTATTTTACTGTATGTACTGATTATACTCTACTCATCTGTAAAATCAGGTTCACTGAACAGCGAAGGTCGGGAATCAGGTGCTGTTCTGTGATGCAATCTGCTATGACCAGCTGAGACCGACCCAGATTTACCCTGGTTTGGCAGAACAACTTTTGATGTAATATTACTAATTCGAACAACGTTTAAGAAAATAAACACTTTGGATAATATCAATTAACATAATTTTCATTTCATCGAATATTTATTCGCGATAACAACCTTTACGCTATTGATCAAAAGGTTAAATGTTCATTTTATGTAATGTTCAGGTGGTATAACACTTATTATATCGAATATTCAATACCATCACTATCCCGCGGAACTCCATTGTTACGGAGATATCCATGGTTAAAGTTGTGCGGTTATGTTAGGTTTAAACAAAATTTCCATCAATTTGTATTCTAATATCTAAACAGGATAGTCGTACTATGACCCCACCACCTCCTTCGTGGTTATTTTGTTTAAACCTAACCCTGTAGTACGGAACCCACCGCTGCGAGTTTACAGGAATATTGGCCACAAAGTACCAAATAAAACAAAACACCATTGCAATCACAAGGACTTTATGAACTCAAAAGCATATGTTTATGTACCACAAGATGTTACTTGGCCTACCCGCCGCACTCTCTCATACATTCAGCGGCAGACGCGAAGTTGTTGGTGGTCGGCGGTGAATGCACCGCGGGGCAGTAGTTCGCCCATCTGATCATGACGCATGTCTTAATACTCCAGTTGTACACGTATCTGTTAAATGGAAATAAATAAGTAATCAAAAAACCCGGCTGCAATAGGCGAGACGATAAAAAAAAAAGTAATTAGTCCGTCAGAATGTTTAGCTATCCTACATGAACCAAGTTTTAAGATGACAGGGGTCTTAGATGCTGTACAAATAAAAAATTACATTAAATATTTATTCAAAATTAGTGAAACTATTTTTTAATGTTTAAACTTACGACTCTTACCTGATCTTGTGCGGCCATTGGTCTTTCATAGTGTACGAAATGATACAATTTTTTTCTGACGGCGGTTGTTTACATAGCTCAGAGTCCACTGCAGTACAGAAATAAATATTAATGTAAGGAGGATAATATACCCTTACTAGTATACTATTGTGTTTTAAAATCCTGTCTAGATATTGATTTTAAAACCGTTTGGGCCCGATGCCATGTGTTTTCATGGCCCTCGGCACCGGCCACCTCCAGGGTCTCAGATAACGGTGGGAGGGGTTCACATCGGTGTCAAGTCGACGATGAAGTACCTGGGACTTGTCCTCGACAACTGATGGAACTTCACGAATTACTTCCGACGTTTGGGCCCCAAACTGGTGAAGGCTGGAGCTGCCCTCAAGCGGCTCCAATCCTGCTTAATCTGGGTGGTCCAAACGCCTCCTGCCGGAGGCTCTACGCGGGGATCGTGCGGTCCATGGCCCTCTACGGGGCTCCGGTGTGGGCGCCCAATCTAGCCTCGGCTTCGGCCCGGCTTCTAAGGGATTCCCAGAGGGTCATGGCAATTCGGATGGTGCGGGGATCCCCCGCACGGTTTCCTGCGAGGCGGCGAGCCTCCTTGCCGGTATCCCACCGTGGGATCTGGAGGCAACAGTCCTTGCACACACGTACCAGTGGTGCGTGCAGGTGATCGCGGCGCGGTGCACAGAGCTTCGACGAGATCTCATGGCGGAATGGAGACAGCGACTGTTGCAACCTAGGGCTGGGCACGCCGTAATAGCGGTGGTAAGTTCCGTCGCCTCCTTCTGCGAAGCAGTTATGCTGGTGAAGGAATCGGCGGCGCGTGAGAGGCAACGACGAACCTCTCGCCCCGTACAGGGACCCAGGCATAGACGTCGAGAGTCGCAAGACGACTACCAGGCCCGCGTCGACGGCGCGTTAGTGTTCCACACGCGCCTCAAAGAGAAGTCAGCACGAGAAGGGGCCCAACAGGGTCGCGTGAAGTTATAGTACTCATGTTGTAAGAAGATTTTTTTTACGGTTCTAAATATTGACCATTTTTTTAGTAACCACTGGAATAATCATATTAGTTTAAAACTAAAACTGATAAAATTGGCGTAGAAAATTGATAAAATTGGTCCTTAGTTTATACAATTTTATACGTTTCAGATTTTAATTTGTTTCGGCTTACCTAACAAATTAATCTTCGCCTATTTGTCCACGACCACACCTATGTGATTTTGAATTCAATAAAAAAGGCACACTTTATTTTACCTCATCTTGAGTCGTGATACCCGCGTAGTTCCCGATTCTATGGGACTGCTTTTGCCCGCGACTTCGTCCACGTGGAATAATAGTTCCCGTTCCCGGGGGATTTTCGGGATGAAAGACTATATCTGTACCAAATTTAATTCAAATCGGTTCAGTGGTTTAGTCGTGAAGAAGAGACAGACAGACAGAGTTACTTTTGCATTTATAATATTAGTACCGATTACAAATCGTATACTCACCCGCATAGCTATGACATATGAGTGATAACAGGAGTAGAGCCACGGCCTTCCACATTCTGCTGATAAGAGGTTATCTCACTCTTAGTGCGTGCTACGATTGTTTATATACAAGCGTTATAGCGAATTGAATTATATCAAATTTTAAATAATTTATGTTAAATAATTTATTTTAAATTTAGTGTGTGTAGTAGTTTGTGGTACGATTTGTAGGATGCAGCGATTTTGAGTGAAACTCTAAATTGGTGAACTGGAGTCGCGGAAAACCTTATTTTTTGTACTATCAACAGTAGTTACATTTTAGTTTTATTAAGCATTTGTGAGCATATAATTATTATCGCGTCCTTAGATATGTGCCTCGACTATAACACGGCGTATGTATAGATTTAGACGCAATTAAAAATATTACCACTAAAATTAATCGATATACGTCAGATGCTGAATATTTCTGTCGTCAGCTAAGTTTTTTAGCTAAGTGTTTCACGTTGAACACTGGTATTCATCTGAATTCGGTTAGACTGAAAGGCGATGGAGCTAATATATAGTAAAAAGGTTAGATAATAGTTTAACCCGTCAAATTAGACAGCGCCTGATGAAAATTGACGTATATTTAGACGCCATGTTTTTAAATTGCGTCTAAATTATCTATGGAGTGTATAAATTTGACAGGACTTAACTAATATTTGATCTTCTGTCCTTTTCTTAATTAAAAGGACAGAGGAAGATGCACTTAACTTAAATTTACGTTAGTTTGTGCACAAGAGAATCGGAACCATTGTCCTTTTACTTACTATGAGCTTGAGATATTTTTCAGTTCCCGTAGTTTTACAACAGTCTCCGCTTTTAAAGTACCTACGTACAGTCGTGAGCATAAATATTGGTTAAAATTAAAAATCGATTTTTCTTAAAATAGCTCTTAATAGCTACTGTAACTTTCTGTTAAGACATATTCTATGGAATACTAGCTTTTACTCGCGGCTTCACCCGCGTGTATGTCAAAACTCCCATCCTCTATTTCATCTCTTAGGGTACAAATTTCAAAAAATCTGTCAATGTCTCCTGCTCTATAAAATTTAAAACTTTCAGTTGCGATAGTTTGTTTGTTTATTTGTTTTTATTAAAAAAAAAACTTTTAACATTTCGACGACCAAGCGACAGCCAGCTGTCGCGCTGCTATAGTCTTTCTATTGTGTCTTGAATCACGTGTGTTCGAAGGTTCAATACTCTATTGCAATCTCTTTTATAGAATTAAGGTTTGCTGGAAGATAACTCAAATTTGGGTTAAGCTCGCCATTGTACGTAACTCATATGTTTTTGCATTTTTTTTATATGTATTGTTTTTCTTGTGCAATAAAGAATAAAGAAGGTTTAATGTTTTGCTATTCATGCTTCTTCTTCATTCTTCTTCATCATGGACCTCCCTCTGGGAGGTTTGGTTTCCGCACTTAGTCCTCTAAGGTAGGACCATTGTACGTGAGCCACGGTGGCCGCTACTCCAGCCAGCCCACCTCCCTCCAGAAGCAGATCACCTTCCGTAGACTTCTCAGGGCATCCGGTAGTGAACTTGGGGAACCAAGAATCTCTTTCCGGATTTCGGTCACGCCTGTACATTCAAGAAGTACATGCGCGACCGTCTCCTCGGCATCCATACACGCTCTGCAAAGAGGGCTATCTGTGATACCTAGGTTGTGGAAATGTTTGTTGAGTGAGCAGTGTCCTGTTATGGTCCCCGTCAACAGGCGCAGACTAGGTCTGTCCAGTCGCAGAAGGCGTCTGGTCAGTTTACGATCCAAGGTCGGCATAGCTTCCTTGGATTGTCTGCAGCCTGGTGCCGAGTGCCACAAGTGTTCAGCCTGTGTGTGAGTGTGTTCCCCTATCCATTTACGTATTTGGCTGAAGGGAATGGGTATTGTCGGTTCAGGTCCGATCGGTGTTGTGTTGGATCCCCTCCTTGCCAGCTCATCAGCAGCGTCATTACCCAGGGATCCGCTGTGTCCTTTGATCCATTGTAGTGTTAACGAGTTGCGGTTGAGTACTGCAACTCGTTCTAGTGTATTGTGGCATTCTAGGAGTAGTCCTGAGGTAAAGCATTTCTTGCTTAGGGATTGTAGTACTGAGGCACTGTCAGAAAGGATACGTATGTGGGCGTCCTTGATTCCTCTAGCTTCTATGGCTAGCCCTGCAAGGATTATGCCCATACACTCCGCTTGATAAACGGTGTTGGGCATGCTCAGTGGTCGGGATATCTTCATGTTGAGGTCGTTGGAGAAGACTCCGACACCAGTTCCTGATTTGTTCTTTGATCCGTCAGTGTAGACCCTCAGTTCTTTGGGTCCCGAATACTCACGAGGTTCCTCAAAGAGCTGTACATCGTAATGCTTTTTAAAGTGGTAGGTTTTTTGGATTTTGTCGTTGGGGGCTGTTAGAAGAGGTTGTCGTTCGACAGCATCCCTTTTTATTCGCGTGTGCTTGATTCTGGAGTCCTGGCTTAAATTGCCTGCAGTGTGGAGCCTAAAAGCTGCTGAGGCAGCTTCTTCCTGAACAAAGAGGTGCAGTGGTGGTAGGCCCAGCATTGCCTGTAAAGCGGCTGTGGGTGCTGTTCTCATGCTGCTAGTGATGGCAGCGCAGGCAAGCCGTTGCAGCTTATCTAAGTCTTTTTGGGCTGTGCTTAGGTCTGTCCTGGGCCACCAGACAAGTGAGCCGTAGGTAATGATTGGTCGTATTACTGTGGTGTATAGCCAGTGCATGATTTTGGGACTTATGCCCCAGTTCCTACCTAGCAGTCGTTTACACTGCCATAGGGATAGGGTGGCTTTTGTTGTGATGTAGTCGATGTGTCTTGCCCAATTGAGCTGTTTATCCAGGTAGATTCCCAGGTACTTGGTCTCGCTCGCTAGGTTCAGGGTGGTGTTGAGGAACCGTGGTAGTTGTAGGTTTGGCAGTTTCCTCTTTTTTGTGAAAAGGAGTAGTTCGGTTTTCGTTGGATTAACTGTGAGCTGATATTCCCTGCACCAGTTTTCTACTACTCTGAGAGCTTGGCGCATAAGGTTGCAGAGTGTATTCTCATGTGTGCCGTTGATAATTATCGAGATGTCGTCCGCATATCCCACGGTGTAGAAACCTTCGTCGTTTAGCCGCCTGATGAGGCTGTCAGCGACCAGGTTCCACAGGAGCGGCGAGAGAACGCCCCCTTGGGGGCATCCTTTCGCCACTATGGCTCTCGTGGTGTCATTCACCGTGACTTGAACGGCTCTTAGTTTGAGCATATTTGTAATCCATCCATTCAGGGTTTGGTTAACACCATATTTCTCAAGTGCTAAGCTGATACTTTCGAACGTGGTCTTGTCAAAAGCTCCTTCGATGTCGATGAACACCGCCAGGGAGGAGCATTTGTGGTCTATTGCACATTCTATCTTCGATACTACACTGTGTAGCGCAGTTTCGGTTGATTTTCCTGTGGAATAGGCGTGTTGTTGTTTGTGCAGTGGTTTCTTCTTGAGAGGCCCGTCCCGGATATGTCGGTCGCATAGTCTCTCTAGGGTTTTCAGTAGGAATGAAGTTAGGCTTATTGGCCTGTATGCCTTGGGTTGTGTATAATCCGGTTTTCCAGGTTTGGGGATAAAGATGACCTTTACCTCCCGCCATGCGTGTGGTACATATCTATGTGCTATGCATGCTCGGTATATCTCCACCAACCATGGTGTAATCGGGTCAATACCCCATTGCAGTAGGGCTGGGAAGATTCCATCGATACCCGCAGATTTGAATGGTTTGAAAGTCTCGATTGCCCATCTCGTCTTTTCTGGTGTTACAATTTCGCGTGCAATGGCCCAGTCCTGATCCGTTGGTAACCAGGTGTTCTCATCCTGCCACGTCTTGTCGTCCAGTATGTGACAGTCGGGGAAGTGCGTCTCCAACAGGACCTTGCTGGTTTCATTGTCAGTTATGGTGTATGTGTTATCTGTCTTTTTCAGTGCGCCGAGGGTTCTGTCTTGGTCGGTTGACAGTACCTTCCTGACCCTCGCAGCTTCGTTGTTGGCTTCAATGCTTTCACAGAAGTTCCGCCAGGCTGTTGTTCTAGCTTTCCTGATCTGTTTTTTGAACGTGTATTGGGTTTCTTTGTATAAATCCCAGTCTTCAGGTAGTCGCGAGTTTTTCGCTCTGTTGAATTGTTTACGGAGTTCTTTTCTGAGTTTTGCCAAATCTGCATTCCACCATGGGCTCCCCTTGCCCTTCTGGTGTGGTGTTTTTAAGATGCAGCATTCGTGGTAAGCTTCAGTTATATGTTTGGAGAGTGTTTTTATGGTGTTTTCTATTTGTGTGGGGTCATTTAAGATGCCTATTGCGTTATATCTAGTTAATAGTGCAGTTAGAAGGCGCTTGTACCCTGGCACATTTGTGCGGCGGGGGTTTCGCTTTGGTGTGGGTGTTTTTGTGTTAGCTAATAAGGTGAATCGGATTCTTCTGTGGTCTGAGAGTGACGGCTCGTTGGATACGTGCCAGTTTGATATGAGGTTAGTGACGTTCTCTGTGGCTAGTGTGAGGTCTATTATCGTTTGTCCGCGGGCTGTAACCCAGGTGGGTTCCGAGCCGCGGTTTACAATATTAAGGTTAGTGGAAAATAAATAAGTGCACAGTACCTCCCCTCTTGCATTTGATGCAGCACTACCCCACATGGGGTGATGGGCGTTGGAGTCGGTACAGATGATCAGGGCTAGGTTCGTGTCTTCGCTATACTGCACCAGGTCGATTACCTCCTTGGGTGGGCAGTCCGCTGCGTCGCCTGGCATGTATGCCGAGGCTAGTATTATATCTGGGTCATCACCTTCGGTCTGGAGTCTGACGGCGGTCAGATCTCTGGAACAGAATTGGGTAAGTGGTGTGGTAGGGATATTTTTGGGTATATACGCACAAGTGCGTGGCCTTTCTGTGCTATGTGTGTCTAGGATCAGCTTACCTCCTATGTTGCCGAGGCCACATACTTTGTTATTTCTGATCCATGGTTCTTGTATTAGTGCGATGGTTTGAGGGTGTACCTCCAGCGCCCTGCGCAAGCTGGCCGTGGCAGTCTGGCTATGCTGGAGGTTAGCCTGCAGGATATGCAGGCCTCCTGCTGGTGGCGTCGACGATGCGGAGTTAGGCGGAACTGGATCCATCGAGTAGATCTTCCTCCGTCTCGTCGACCTCGTGCCTAGATGTGGGTGTGGGTGAGGAAGACAAGAGGTGCCCGGGCCACCCTGGTTCTTCCGGTGGAGCATCGTTGTCGGCCATGGCCGCCCTGGCCATGTCCTCTTCCAAGCCCCCCAAGTCATCCCCCGTCTGTGTCGTTGTCTGTGTCGGCTCAGTGCCTCCGGTATTGTCTGAGGGTTGGGTGTTGGGGTAGAAGCGAAGGTATATCGACCCCAAGAGGTACGATATGCGTCGCTCCCGCCCCAAGACCTTTTCGGCTTCGTCCGGTGGCAAACCCAGGGTCATGTATGTCCCCGGGTTCGCACCACCGACCGTAGTCGCCCTATACAGCGTCCAGCGCCCTATGTCGTACCAGTTGTTCTGACGAATCAGAAGGTTCTGTAGCCGGTTAATCTCCCCAGAGTGCCTGGGGACGAACAGCGCGGCTCGGACTCGGGTGGGGACGTCGGACTGTTTAACTACCGTCAGCGTCAAGTCATTGTCGGGTAGGGTGATTCGTGTCACGTTCTGGGTCAGCCAAGTCAGTGCGTAGTCGTCCTCGCACCACATCTGCACGGTGCCATCCGCTATCCTGGGATATCCACGGAAGGCCGGGAGTGGTCCAGTCGAGTCCGGGTCCATTAAGAGTTCCTCAAGTTGAGTCTTGATGGTCTGGGCTTCCTCATTGGTCAGGTCTCTGGCTGGAGGAGAGAAGCATATTGCTACGGCTAGCCGCGCCGGAATGTCCTTTGTGGCTCGCGCGTAGGTTTTATGCTCCCCTTGAGCAGGCTGGATCCTCACACGCTTTGGTTCACCCTGTAGCGTGGACGGCGATGCCGTATCATCGGGCCGCACCCTCTTCACCGCAACCCCGCTTGGTCCAGCGGGAAGTTCAGAGGGGGCCTTGCTGAGGTTCACCTTGGCGTGCGCTAATCCAGTCCGCTTTTTCCTCTTCCTCAGAGGCGGCGGACGTTTGGTCTGTCTGGGTCGGTCGGTGTCAGTTCCGCTTCTACCAGCTGCGGAGCTACATCGCTTTCCGCTTCAGACTGGGTCTGGTCGCGTACTTTGCGCTCGGTAGCCATCATCGCCTCACGCCTGCTTTCGCCTGCGCGGATGTTGCGGATCCGACTTTCGAGTTCCCGCTCCCGTGCTCGGATTTTGGCACACTTCCTTCTTATGCGGCGTGCTTCTTCCGTGGGAGGCAGGAATGGTGTAGTCCCTTGGGTGTCAGCTTCACCTGTCCTTTTATTGTCCGTGTTCATTCCCCTAATCATAGAAAGGTAGCGCTCGCGCTGGGTGGCCAGTACTCGCAGTTCCCCTTGAAGACTAGAGATCCGGGCGTCTTTGGTGTCATTTTTCGGGTTGTTTGCGAGACTATTCCGCACGCGTTCCTGTTGCCAGGCGCCCGCGGGAGGTCTCGCACATCGTGACTCAGGCGCAGCTGGTGCCGCAGCCGAATCACGGAAGGTTGGCTTGGTAGCCTTTGGGTTAACTTTGGATGGCGCGGAAGTCGCAGCCATGTCCGGCGCCGAGGCAGCCGTTTGCGCTGAAGGCGCTGAATGCGCTGAAGGCGCTGAATGCGCTGAAGGCGCTGAAGGCAGTAAAGTGCCCCCCCCCAGATTACGACGGGGGCAGACCGACAAGTCGGCATGGGATTCCCCGGCTTGGCCGGGACCCACCTGGGGAGTCTTACTATTTTTGCTTTGCTGCTCCATGGTGAAAGGTGTTGGGCGATTTTTGGCATCGAGGTTGCCCTTCCTCTGGATCGACGGGAAGGTGGGATGGGTGGGAGGGTGTTTGGTTGTTCAGGGAGGATGGGATAGGCCTTGTTAACTAATTGGGGGTGTGTGGTGTGGTGTTATGTCAATAGTGAGTAGACTTGCATATAATATTATATAAAATAGTGTAGGTGTAAAATTGGGCGGGTTTCGATTAGGAATATAGAATGATAACTTACATAAACAGTACAATAAACGCCTAAAGAGGGTATAGGTTACCCTACAGTCTGGGATTGGACTATTGGGCACTTCTCTTGTCCGGGGTGCTATTGGGCTATCCGCAACCTGCCCACCCGCTCGGTTGCAGGAGAAGAAGTGCATGGCGGTCAGGTCGATCCCTCACGGGTTTACGGGTACCCCCGTGTTGGATCGGCCCAGCCAGCCCCGAGCTATTCATGCTTCTGTTTATGACTGTACCCGTCGCCTATTGCATTTCAACCGTCACAGTGCCCCCCTAGACAAGTACTCACATACGAGCATACCCGCAATATCCCACATATCTTGGCTTCCACTTGTCGACGTTTTCATAAACCTGCCACTAGGGGAAACTGCCACAAATGTTATTGCAGCATTGTTTTATTGTATTTAACTCTGTAGCAAATAATTCGTGAATATTTACTGAATTATATATTGATAATCTACTTATACACTATATATTAATTATATTGAATAACTTTCTGTTTTTCAGCCAACAAATGTCATATCCATATCTTAATTTGGTGTTAAATAAAAGACAAAAAAAAACATTTTTTTTCTTTAATTTTCAGCATTCGTATTAATTACAGATAATAACTCATAGTTATTACGACTATAAAATAGACTCCTTACAGATAAACCTTATATATTTTGTAAATTAAGTTCTTCTTCTTGATTGCTGGCTTCCTTTCGTCGAAAAAAATAGAACGCCATTTGTATTTATTTTTAATTTCTTATTTTTCTTAATAAATAATGGCCGTCACCTGTTTTTGGGATATAACGGCCAGTTTTGAACGTAAGTTTAATTAAAGATGAAAAACTCTTTGGTGAGTTTTATTAAATCGATTAAACCTATTTGCTTATTATCCTACTAATATTATAAATGTCAAAGTTTCTAAGGATGTTTGTTACTACACACATCAAAAGTGTCTAGGGATATTTCAATTAAACCTAAACAACTAAAATTCTATTAACTTTTTTTTAAGACACCTACACATTAAAATAAACCTTGTTTAATAGCCTATCTAATCTGATAATAAACTTTTAGATAAAGTTAAATTTAAAAAAAAACTTAGAAGAAGAGGAAACTCTCAGACAAAATTTCAATCTAAACTTTATTTTTGAAACATCAAAACCTAAACAAAACAACTATTTTTTTTTATAAAAATTGTTAAAAACTTAAAATCAATAATCCGTGGATCCACCTAAGACTCTCCTGACACATCTGCAGCGGTTCTGTATACTCAAAACAAGGGTGTCAATATCCTGTTGTGGAATACTGTCCCAAATTGCTGTTTCTGAAGCCATGAGGACCAGTGAGAGCGTTATATCCAGGCTTTAGTCACGTTATCGTGTCACAGGGGAAGTGGTGGAACGGCACCGAGAACCTACGCACAACACATGTACAGGACCGATTCATAGTAAATGCTGCACGAAGTCAATCAACTGTAACGGCAATGCAATTGGTTCAAAGGCTACAAAGAGAGTATGGTTTGCTGGTAAGCGGTCAAACTTTGAGAAGACGACTGCATGAAGTCAACCTTAGTACTCGTAGGCCACTTCGGGTACCAGCGCTAAGGAGAGGCAATCGATGAAGAAGATTACAATGGGCTATTGCACACGAAAACTGGAACCATTCTCAATGGTCACTTGTGCTTTTCACTGATGAATCCAGGTTTGGATTTCATCCTGATTCACGAAGAGTACGTGTTTGGAGAGAACCTGGACGTTGGAATCGACTGCAGCACCTACAACAAGTTCATGCATATCAAGGTGGCACGATTATGGTTTGGGCAGGAATTCGTCTCGGTGGTAGAACGGACCTCGTTTGGATACAAGGCAATATGACTGCTCTAAAATACCGAGATGAGGTGCTAGAGCCTGTAATCTTGCCCCACAGACAATAAATGGGATAAAATTTCCAGCTAATGCAAGACAATGCCCGTCCACATACGGCGCGTATCGTCACAAGTTGGTTAAAACAGCATGATATCCAAGCTTTAGACTGGCCTGCTCAATCCCCTGACTTAAATCCTATTGAGCATGCCTGGGATATGCTTCTGAGAAGAGCTCTTAGGAATTTCCCTGAAGATATTGAGGATGAAAACCAGCCTTTCTTGCAACTTAAAAGGACTTGGGACAGTATTCCACAACAGGATATTGACACCTTGTTTTGAGTATGCAGAACCGTTGCAGATGTGTGAGGAGAGTTTTCAACAATTTTTGTAAAAAAAATAGTTTTTTTGTTTAGGTTTTGATGTTTCAAAAATAAAGTTAAGATTGAAATTTTGTCTGAGTTTTTCCTCTTCTTCTAAGTTTTTTTTTTAATTTGACTTTATCTAAATGTTTATTTTCAGATTAGATAGGCTATTAAACAAGGTTCATTTTAATGTGAAGGTGTCTTAACGAAAAGTTAATAGAATTTTAGTTGATTAGGTTTAATTGCAATATCCCTAGACACTTTTGATGTGTGTATTTCACGCAAAAAATTAACACATTAGTTTACAGTAATATAGCTTATACATCAGAGTAACGAATAGACTACCTTAAATCATGCTTTGACACTTCGTACTCAAAAATCTGAAATTATTTTCACTCGGAAATTTTAGAAGCTTGTGTGTATAATAAAAAAATAACTTAGATAAAGTATTTTTAACTTACACCACCCACATAATGACTCACAGCTTTATGTTATCGCATTGTTTGTATAATAAATACATATAAAGATTGTTAGTGTAATAGGCCGCACTGTTGAAAACTCATTGGTTGAGCTTGGTGTCCCACTACTTAATTTTACACTAGTTTAATTTATATATTTTTATAATTTGTTTTACACTAGTAGAAAACGGGTAGGTAAATGTGAGTCGGACTCGCGCACTGAGGGTCCAGTAACATTACCGGCGAAAAACACAAAATATAATATCGGAGCTCCCGTTCATGAAACTTGAAATTTCGTAAAGTATATTTTTTTCCGTTTTTATTAACCGACTTCAAAAAAAAGTAGGTTCTCAGTTCGACCTGTATGTATGTATGTATGTTTGTCCGCGAATATCTTGCGTTTGGCTGAACCGATTTTGATGCGGTTTTCAGAAAAGTGTTTGTTACATTCTGGGGAAGGTTTTAGTATATAACACTATTGGATATCCTGTGACGTTGCCTGCATAGATCCTGTTTTGCTTTCTTGGGTTGTAGATTTTCAAAGATGATTGTATGTTGAACCTAACTAAAAAGTAAAATAAAAAATAAAAAGCTTTTTAAAAAAAAAGATAACCGACTTCAAAAACTAAAAGCTCAAAAATAACTATTTCCGAAGTCGGTGGCTTCTCTTCTGCCGGTCGATTTGTATTGCCACCGACTTCGGAAATAGTTATTTTTGAGCTTTTAGTTTTTGAAGTCGGTTATCTTTTTTTTAAAAAGCTTTTTATTTTTTATTATATGACCAGGTTTTACTCAAGAAGTTTGTTTTTTTTTCTCTGTGATGATCCAAGATTAACTTTGCAATTATGTTCATAATAATATGTATTTTGACACTTTTTAATAATATTATTATTTGTATTTGTTGTTATAGCGACAACAGACGTACAAAATCTGTGAAAATTTCAACTCTCCTACTATTACGGTTCATGATAAAAAGCCAGGTGACAGGCAGTCTTAGTAATAAGCTCCCATTATACCTAAAATGTTAAAACAATTTGAAATACATAAACTAAAAAAAATTAAATACGTAGTTGCAAAAAAAATCTGCAGTAAAATGCGTCCCGCGTTACTGAATAATAGCGAGATGTTTTAAAGTCTATAATTTTTACTCCACTACCGAAAGGAGGGTAGTGCCTTTCGAGCTTATGTATGTCTCATTCTATGATACTCTCTTCAGCTTAAGCCGTTAACAGATTTCGTATGACGGGCATGTCATTGTGAATTTTGTTTTTTTTTTGTTGTAATTGTTGAATTCGTCTCAATTGTGGGAAGGGAATATTAAAAGAGAATAAATAAAAAAAAATGGGCATTATAAAATAATAATTAAGTTATCAAAATATCCAACTGCAATTTCGGAAGTTGCTGGTAGAAGAAACAGAACAAAGTCACGGACTTCCGAATTTGAAGTTGGGTTTTTTGATTTTTGATAAAAAAATCTCATATAATCTTGTCATAAAGTTATTTAATTGTAATTTGTGTATTTGACGCGAAAGCTACAAATCTATTAAATCATCAATAGTTTAAATAAAAATAAAAAATCTAAACCATTCTAAATTAAACATTTAGAATTTGTACTCTGTCCGAGTAGTATAAGTAAAATAAAAATCTTATTTGTGTGCGCTCTATTTTATACTAGCTGCTGCCCGTGACGTCGTCTGTACAGATTTTATTCGTCTTTACATATAATAGATGACCTAAGATCGGTAAAATAATAAAATACTTCATTGTTTATCCCTCAATGGTTAGCGAGATAATAATGATGTCTACGTGTTAACACGAACTCTGGGTAATATTTAAACAGAATTTGAATGAAATATATACAGCACTTTTTAAGTTTACCCCGCACAAACAAACAGGTATTTTGGCTTCAGCATCGTAGATATGTATCAAGTATTCTTTTTCAATTTCATAACATTGCGATTTTACTGTATGTACTGATTATACTCTACTCATCTGTAAAATCAGGTTCACTGAACATCGAAGGTCGGGAATCAGGTGCTGTTCTGTGATGCAATCTGCTATGTCCAGCTGAGACCGACCCCACTAGGTTATTTTGTGATTATGCATTGTACACACAAATTGAGGTTTGTAATTGAACGTTTTGCATTTCAATACTGCTGTGTGAAAATGAGGAAATTCGCAGGAGAACCAAAGCGGGTACAGCTCGTGGAATTGACAAACTTGAGTTAATACTAATTAAGTGAATTGTCGGCCGTTGGGACGAAAAGTTTCTCGAGTGTCCACCACGTATCAGAAAATGCAGCGTAGGCAGGCCTCCCGCAAGACCGATCTCTGGGAGACGTCTTGGTCAAGCAGTGGACGTCTTTCGACTGATGACGATGATAATGATGCTATGTGAGTTTGTGGTGAGTCGCTGATTCTTCTCACAATCTTTAAAGAGGGTAGCTACTCTTAGCTGAATACCCATCAACCTAGGTTAACTTAGAGCCATCAAAATTTAACTCAACCCAAGAGTCGAATCTCTGAAACAGTTTGAGCATTCATGCTTGGGATCAAAAGCACCAACAAAACACACAATTTCCCTCTCATGGGTTTTAGTATGGATTTTGGGAATAATCCAAAAAAGGGTAGTTTTTCTTAAAGATCACATCACTTTTATTCCACTGGGGAGATTTATACTATAGTTACTCTTTGTTCCTTTTTATCTTCTTGCTCTTAAAATGATATAAACATCAATTTACTACGCACAAAAATATCTTTACAATTTAATCATACTGTTATAGGTATTATGATTAATCTTTAAAAATCCGTTTACATAACCAGCTTAATAATAAACACCCTTCATTTGGCTATCCACGAAAACCGCCGAAACTTGCAAATTAATCAAACAAAAACCCCTGAGTGTAAAATGTATGAACAATATCCAGAGCGAACCGGTTAGGAGCAGTTAGTCTGTTTATTTTCCAAACTTGTAAGTCGACTCTACGGGATGTAGCCAAGCTTCCTGTGTAATTCGGGACGTCCTGTTTGACTTAGGCTCCGCGCAAACGAGCCACAGACCACGGACAATGGTGGCCGACGCTAGCTACTTGAGTCTTTTTCATATATTTTGTATAGACGCGCCGCACACGTTCAGCTGGTAGCGGCCACTCGCAATAGCAGTGTTCGCGACGCGCCACTACAATATTTAATATCGTGTATTTATTACAGTGGTCGCCACATAAAACCCGGATACCCATCACTGTCGCACTGTTCTACTCTTACAAACGTTCCGTGTCAGGGTCCATCGTTAGACTGCGCAGCGGGAGCGGGCTATAAAATGTCGCGAGTTCCAAACACCGGTGGCTGTCGCCCGCTTCAGACACAAATGTGGCGGTAGTACGCGACAGCCACCGGTGGCTGTGGTCGGTGGCCCGTTTGCGCGGAGCCTTAAAGCGGCAGTCGAGTCACTTGTAGGACGCACTTTATAGTCCATTAAGGACTTGTGACTAGTTTGATGAATACACAATTATGTGGAAGCGTTAATGGATGCTGTAGTGTCCGATGTAGGTCATTCATTAAGTTTTGACTGCTTGCTTTTGATGCTTGGTTTATGGGTCTTTGTGTTGTCTTTTGTTTCACGTTACTGTTGATTTAATAGTGAGCGAGAAATTGAATAATTAATTTTGTATTGGTCATATCAGAACCATGGAAATAATCAAGGTGCTCTATTGATGACTATGTGAGTGATCCACAGATTTGAGTGGACCTGAGCTAGCTACTAACATAGATTTCTCCTATCGCTTGCCTTCATTTTTAACTTAGGCTACGTAGTCTACAGCACTCGACATTAGTGTAGCATCCTATCAGCGAGTTTTTTTGTAACCAGATCCTTTTTAGGCTTCCGTAGTCAACTAGGAACCCTTATAGTTTCGCCATGTCTGTCTGTCTGTCCGTCCGTCCTCGCTTAATCTCTGTGACCGTTAGCACTAGAAAGCTGAAATTTGGTACCAATATGTATATCAATCACGCCGACAAAGTGGTAAAATAAAAATACGAAAAAAATGTTTTATTAGGGTAGTCCCCCTATATATGTAAAGAGGAAAGTGTTTTTTTTTTACTTTCAACTGTGACTGTGATATATTGTTGGATAGGTATTTAAAAATGAATAGGGGTTTTCTAAAATCATTTTTTGGTAATGCCAATAATTTCAGAATTAATCAGAAAACTTTGGACCCGTGGATTTAAAAAATATAAAAAAAATCTGGAAAGTAGAACTTTATAAGGACTTTTTAGGAAAATTATTTTGAACTTGATAGAAAGAACAGATTTTGTAAAAAAAAGACAAAAAGATTGTACAAAATAATTTCTGAGTACTTAGTATGTCAACGTAACAAATAGCCTTTTTTTATACTTATAAGTGGGAACACTTATTGTGACGGACGGGAAACTACGGAACCCTACATTGAGCGTGGCCCGACACGCTCCTGGCCGGTATTTTCAGTAATGATTCTTCTAGAGTAATGATCTTACAGACTAAAATACCTTCAGTGAAAAGTAAAAAATACTTGTATTATGGGCTTGACCTTGATATAACGTTGTGTGGGTGGCAAAAGAGACACCGCGGCCCCAGACTTAAAGAGTTAAGAAGGAACATGGATGTCAGTAAAAGTCTGACACTGCCTTCCGCTCCGCCCAGAGCGGGAGGCAGGAAACTGTTTCCTAGAATACTCAACGGAGTCATCTCGTGTTCTTGGTTATAAGAACACGTGTATGATCTCCATACTATAATTTAATAATCGTACAATTGTCATTTATTAATACTCAACCTAAAGTTGTTTTGGTTACCCTACTCACAGTCCAGTAAGGTCAGCAAACACAATACTGAACTAGTTGAAGTGTTATCATCCTTTATGTTGATGTTCCAATTTACGCGGGAACAGAACAACACCTGTTCCGAATACCAAGTAACCAAGTATTTTGTACAATATTCACAATAACAGAATGTTTATTGTGACAGATATTCGATTGTCGTACGTGTGTTTGTTTTTGTTATTTTGCTAGAGCGTGTTTTGTTTCCAGTTCAGGACTCAGGTACAGCTAGTTTATGCATACAATACACAATTTTCTTGTTTTATAGGTAGAAGCGATTTTAGAAATTGTCATGGAAAGAAACGAGTGCTTTTTAGCTGCAGTAGTTTTGACTGTGAGTTGATAACCACAAAAAACGGCAGTCTTTTTATACAAACCTCTTCTTTATAAAGAAGAAACCGTAAACTCAAAGGCTCCTCAGAAAAACAAAAAAACAAAAAGCCCTATTAATATAATGGTTTGAACAAAAATTTGGACAACTATCGGTCACAACTCAAATCAACTATGCAGGGTCGATCAACAGTTTTATTTGAATTTTTGATACTCAGAATTGATATTTAGGAAAAAAGAGTAATATTAAATATTAACACCACCACTTAAAATGGTGGAAAATCATTCCTATTCTTAATTCAATAGCAGTGTACACCCCATCTGAATTTTAGACGGCAATATCATAATAATAATATTGAATAATTTTAAGATAATCTGTGGAAAATGTAGTGGGTAGTATATTTGTTCATCTTAGTATTAAGAATCTTGTTGTATATACTTAATATACTACTGTTTATTTTCCCTTATGTTAAAATAAAAAAATAAAAAAAAAAGAATACTCATCTAATTTGACACCATCTAAACTCCCCGTCACGCAACAAATCCCTTCTCAAAGCCCATTAAGGAACAAGTTACAAATCAGAACAGTGATCTAGTACACCCCTGTTCCAACTGTTCCGAACCTGTTATAGTAATCACTGTCCCAATAGGCGAGACGACCAAAAAAAAGTAATTAGTCCGTCAGATTATTAAAAAACTTTGGACACGTATTTTTTCTTTTTTCTCTTAAACGATAAATGACGAAGATACAGTGCATTGAAGTTGCGCGTGACATCACAATCTGATACAATTTTTGCAGCACGGTGACGTCAAAATCCCCTACTCCGGAACTTTGTAGCTCTTTACCTTTGTATTTTTTTATTATTTTGATCAAGCAAAAAATACGTGTTCCGTATTTTTGGCCGATCTACGAGACGTACTAAACAGAATACCATTTTTTATGCTGTCGTCATCCCTATTAAAGGATCCTGTTTACATTCAATTAAACTTATAATTGAGATGCAACTTGAGGTTGTGTTTGAGGTAAATCTATTATTTTCTACTAGACCTCAAGAAACTCTGATTGGATGCTGAGCACCGCGTTTCTGTTATGTAAATGATCTTGTTATAATTAGTTTTGTTTTAGGTGTATATTTTAAAGATTGTTGTACATTTTCTTTTATCTTTGAAGTTTTACATTACCTGTTATATACAAGTTAAGAGGAAGGTGAGGCTGGTGGGTTGTGGGTGCTTTAGATTCGTTAGATATTTGAGTAGACGTTGTTGTATATTAATGAACGAGAAGAAATCTTTGTATCATTATAAGTATCTGATACAAAGCATATAATTGAAGATAATCTCTGCCATCCGTCTGTCGATCTGTCTATCAGCTAATTGTTAATATGAAGTACTCGATTTTTTAACAGCATGTGTATTTCGGTTGACTCTATAACAACAAATGAAATAAAGTTAAAAACTTTGGGACTCTAACTAAAAAGTCAAAAATAAAAAGCTTTTTCCAAAAAAAAAGATAACCGACTTCAAAAACTAAAAGCTCAAAAATAACTATTTCGGAAGTCGGTGGCAACACAAATCGACCGGCAGAAGAGAAGCCACCGACTTCCGAAATAGTTATTTTTGAGCTTTTAGTTTTTGAAGTCGGTTATCTTTTTTTGGAAAAAGCTTTTTATTTTTGACTTTTTTGTTAGAGTCCCAAAGTCTGAGTACGCTTTAGAGTAACTTTCAAAATAAAACTACTTATTTTATAATCTTATAAAATAAAAACGACTCCCTGCGCGCAACTTCACAGAATATCCATTAGTGTTATATACTAAAACCTTCCACAGAATGTAACAAAGACTTTTCTGAAAACCGCATCAAAATCGGTATAGCGAAACGCGAGATAATCGCGGTCAAACATACAATCATCATTGAAAATCTACAATCCAAGAAAGCAAAATGCGATCTATGCGGGCAACGTCACGGGATATACATTAGTGTTATATACTAAAACCTTCCCCAGAATGTAACAAACACTGTGCTGAAAACCGCATCAAAATCGGTTAGCCCAAACCCAGGATAATCGTGGACAAACATACATAATTTTTTTTTTTTTTTTTTGGTGATTGGAAAATTATCCAATGACTGCTCCCGTCCTGGGTGCGGCGGGAGGGCGTGTCAGACTCTTACTGACTAAAACCCACTCATGTTCCTTCGATTGCCCTTTATGTTCCAGGGTCACGGTAACTATTATAATAAACATTCCGCAACCCCGGCAGAAACATACATACATACAGGTCGAAATGAGAACCTACTTTTTTTGAAGTCGGTTAAAAACAGAGTTTCCATTAAAGAAAAGCGTATTTTTAAGTGTGAGTGGTAGAAAAATAAGATTAATAATTAAGTTTACTAGTCGTCACCTAGCAGTCATAAAATAGAAAAAATTTCGGAAGTCGGTGTCTTTTCTTCAGCCAGTCAATTTGTGTTGCCACCGACTTCCGAAATTTAAGTTATTTTTAAGTTTTTACTTTTTGAAGTCGGTTATTTTTTTTTTGTAAAAAGTTTTTTATTTTTTACTTTTTAGTGTCGGGTTAAAATTTAGTCCTGTTTAAAATGAGCCCAAACACGACTACTGTGCTGTAATTTCAAGGTTTGTACTTTTTCTGATGCTCCTGGCTTCAGCATCAGGTCTCTATGTACTTCGGTGTTCCTCATTAACAGTACGTTTATCCACACATCGAGCCCTTTTCAATGAGCCTAAACACGATATATCTGCTGTTATTTGTCGAGGAGTTAGGTACTCTGCAGACTATCCTGACTGCAGCATCAGGTCATGACTTGATGATCATGAGCCCAAATGTGGCAAATGCCCTATCAAACATCAAAACAATTTACTAAAACAGTCCTTGCCTGTTCGAGTAACTTCTTACTGTTAAGGAGTTGTACCTTCCATCATCAGCTCAGCTAACTGAGATGGTGACAACCATACGCAAATACACAAGATACTTCATAAAATATGCGAAAAACAATAAGTGAGCCTATAAAATTTGAGGGTTGCCTTCGATTTCTCTAAGATCCCATCATCAGATCCTAACTTGGTGACAATGGGACCACCTCAGAACTATCTGCTTTCGAACAAAAAAAGAATTTTGAAAATCCGTTGACAATTGACGGAGTAATCAATGAACAAACATACAAAAAAAAAAAAAAAAAAAACATACAAACAGCCGAACATAGTACCTCCTCCTTTTTGTGAAGTCGGTAAAAACTCCTAGGTACGATTCACCACCATTTTTTTTATTATTATGCAGTGTAACAACAACAATAATTTAAAAAGTTGTGACAATAAAGTAAAAGGCAATATAAACTCGTATTTTAAATTTAGCCGGGCTATAAGAAAAGTGGGGCAGTTTATAGCCCGTGGCGATTGTAACGTAGCGTGTAATTGTGAACAAAACAAGAGCGTTGAGAGGGCTTAGTAGCTTTTTCGGCCACTGAGATTCGCCCGGTCCGGTCGGAATATGAATTTCATTGTTAAAAATATTTTTGAGGAGTATTTCAAAGTTTTTTAAGCTAAAATTAGCTTACAGTATAGTCGTACAGTCAAAATAAAAATATTTTTTATTTTACCGTACAAAAATAGTTGAAAATTCTTACCTCTAACACGCAAAGAAATGGTATCTGTCACGCCCCCGGAAGTATTAATCATAAAACTATTTTCTAAGAACCATTCTTGATAAGTTACAATCTAGGACAGAAAGCTGCATGTTGATCGGTCAAGCCGTAATGGAGATAAAAGTGAACATTCTATGGGTTTGATATGCGCACACACAAAAATCAAAATCAAAATCAAGGCATTTATTTCACTTAGACCATTTATAGGCACTTATGAATAGTCAAAGAGTCGGTCGGTCAGTCAGAAAAGTGACGCTAATTAAAACACCACCTCTTACCCCAAACGCAAAGGTATGAGTTTCTTTCCGTCGTGGGTAAAAATTACCTAAAAAAAGTATCTCCTCAATACCAAGAATAAAACTGAAATTCCTTTTTCGACCGTAGCGGTCGAAACCCAGAGGACAAAACATCTACTAACCTATGGAGAAAACAAACGGTGTCTTCGTCAGCCTCGGGGTTTGACATTCTGTTTTTGAAATAACTTGTTGAGTCATTAGAGGAATAAAAATAGAATTTGCGTTGTAGGTTTTGTTTATGTACTGGTACTTTTTAGGGTTCCATATTTAAAGAAAAAAACGGGACCCTTACAAAATCTCCGCTGTACGTCTTTCAGACTGTCTGTCCGTCTGTCATCGGGCTATATACCGAGATGGTTATTATCATATCATTTAAGTAACTATAACATTTTCCCCACAACGAATTGAGACTTACCCCTATAATAACAAATAATAGTCATGAAAAGAGCTTTCTAATGACATATGTCTGGTCGTTATTGGCCGGTGGGTACGCGTCCCATACAATTTTGCCCGTCATCCTTTCAACAGTTGAAATTTTTATAAATGACTAGCTGACCCGACAGACGTTGTCTTGTCAAGTATGAATATTGAATTCGAATTGACATACTACCTACCTACTACCTACCTACTACCTACCTACTACCTACCTACTACCTACCTACTACCTACCTACTACCTACCTACTACCTACCTACTACCTACCTACTACCTACCTACTACCTACCTACTACCTACCTACTACCTACCTACTACCTACCTACTACCTACCTACTACCTACCTACTACCTACCTACTACCTGCCTACTACCTCCCTACTACCTACCTACTACCTCCCTACTACCTACCTACTACCTACCTACTACCTACCTACTACCTACCTACTACCTACCTACTACCTACCTACTACCTACCTACTACCTACCTACTACCTACCTACTACCTACCTACTACCTACCTACTAACTACCTACCTACTACCTACCTACTACCTACCTACCTACTACCTACCTACTACCTACCTACTACCTACCTACTACCTACCTACTACCTACCTACTACCTACCTACTACCTACCTACTACCTACCTACTACCTACACCTACTACCTACCTACTACCTACCTACTACCTACCTACTACCTACCTACTACCTACCTACTACCTACCTACTACCTACCTACTACCTACCTACTACCTACCTACTACCTACCTACTACCTACCTACTACCTACCTACTACCTACCTACTACCTACCTACTACCTACCTACTACCTACCTACTACCTACCTACTACCTACCTACTACCTACACCTACTACCTACCTACTACCTACCTACTACCTACCTACTACCTACCTACTACCTACCTACTACCTACCTACTACCTACCTACTACCTACCTACTACCTACCTACTACCTACCTACTACCTACCTACTACCTACCTACTACCTACCTACTACCTACCTACTACCTACCTACTACCTACCTACTACCTACCTACTACCTACCTACTACCTACCTACTACCTACCTACTACCTACCTACCACCTATCATCCATACGTCATTACATAGCTGTCATTATACGTCAATTTTGTTATTCCAAGTCTGATTCTTTTTTGTTATACCACGTTTTATAGTGACTGACGTTACATGTCAAGTCACACGGGAATGATGTCGAACGGGATAAAAAGTATCCTATGTCCTTCTCCTGGCTCTAAACTACCTCCCTGCCAATTTTCAGCTAAATCGGTTCAGCCGTTCTTGAGTTATAAGTGAAGTAACTAACACGACTTTCTTTTATATATATAGATTATATTTGTGTGTTTTTACTATTGTTGTATGACAGTATAACAAGAAACGTAATAAAATAAATATTTACGTGATTTTTTTTCCGTTAGTGGTACGTAACCCTCCGTGCGCTAGTCTGACTTCCACTTTGCAAGTTTTTTAAATTGTTTTAAAATTTTATTATTATTTTATTTATTTATTTTTTATTTAATCACAAAAGTAAGTTATAATGTAAGCTAAGCCCCACAAAATCGTTGCAATGGTTTGACTATATGTATATTTATTTATAATATGTATTTATACCCCTACTCTCTCTTTTAAATTTTCTATAACAATTATTAGGAGAAATCTTGGTATTTTCGTTTTCTTTCCGTTTTATTCTTTAAAGTTTTAACCTTTCCACGACCAACCGGCAGCCGGCTGTCGGGCTGCTATTGTCTTTCTATTGTGTCTCAAATCACGTGTGTTCGAAGGATTAAATGACGCGTTAGCCCATTGGTTAAGGCGCACGCTTTTCATGCACGAGATTGTAGGTTTGAAAACGGGTATGCAATGATGTTATTTTAAAATTAATTTGTGTTTTCTGTGTTTTTATTGGTTAAAAACGGTTTAATTCACCTGTCTGTGCTCTTCCCTCAAATCTCCTTCATTGAAAATGGTACAAGGTTCTCTCTTTACATAATCAGTATGTAAATATATAAATGTAAATAGGTATAATATGTAATTATTATAGTAAACTTCAACAACAAACCTGAGTAAATGTACATTAGGTATATTATTCGCTTTCCCGCGAATATTATAACGGTTATTTAGGAGAAATGGGTCACAATGTACATAAATAATGAACGCGTTATGTGTTTGTTGATTGTCGAACCGTGTTGTGTTTGTCGCATGTGGCTTAAGTCATATACCTGATTATGTTTTTGGAGGAAACTGAGGGATATAGTAGAAAAAGATGAAGAAAAGATGTATGATGTGAAGTATTAATAAAATCAATATAAAAGATCCAAAGTTACCGCTTATCACAGCGGTGGCTTTGTCAGCGTAGTTTTTTCTAAGTAATTCATACTAATATTATAAATGGGAAAGTGTGTCTGTCTGTCTGTCTGTTTGTCTTTCTTTCACGGCAAAACGGAGCGACGAATTGACGTGATTTTTTAAGTGGAGATAGTTGAACGGATGGAGAGTCACATAGGCTACTTTTTGTCTCTTTCTAACGCGAGCGAAGCCGTAGGCAAAAGCTAATTAATTAATATAAAAGATCCAAAGTTACCGCTTATCACAGCGGTGGCTTTGTCAGCGTAGTTTTTTCTAAGTAATGTTTCATATAAATTGGATTATAACTTCGTTAATAATTTCGAGGGCGGGGGTTTTTAATTTATTTATTCATTTTGTATGTATTTAATAGCATTTAGTAATTTACGGATAGCTTTATGTATGGCAGCGACAAAAATACTATGACACCATAGGTTAACCTGTCAAAGATTTCTCGTTATTCAAGTTTTGATATAGTAGAGATACTGATACTGTATCATACCATAAACAAATATATTGCACTCCTTGCAAAATATTGGTATGTTACGGTATCTTCTAACTCCTTGGCTAAGGTCCAATGAGGTAAGCTGGCGTAATCGAAATTCGAACTGGAAAATACACATTTTTATCTATTCCCACGGCCGTATGATTCCAAACTAGGCGGAGCTGTACTACCTATGGTATTGGTCAACAGTTCATCATCATCAGTCAAGTCAGTACTGATATACATACTTACATCAGCCCCCCTAGACAAGTGGCATTGTAGAATAGATAGCGAAATAGAATAGATTGTCAAATGGATGGAGATGTCAAATTATTTAGCCAAAGCTTATGTTAACCCCATACTTACATTTGACAATCTATTCTAATCTACAATCTATTCTACAATGCCACTTGTCTAGGGGGGCTGTACTTAGTACAAAACAAATCGCTTTTCGTTGCGCCGTATGTTGAAAACTACGCAAAGGATTCTGATGCGGTAGATAGAGTGGTTCAAAAGAAAGATTGATATGTATAAAACATGCATATTATTTAAAGATTTGTAACAAGTGTCGTTAACATTTAATTATTTTACAAAACGAATATTGTTTCATCATTTTTATTTCATTTGAGTTCATTTTCATTTAAATTACCCAGCCCATATATCCTCTCAGTCTTTAATATTAAAACCGTTATAAAGTCTATTCGACACTCCCTTTTAATACACGATTTGCATATCATTGTAACTTAGAACAAAGTTCAAAACTCCAACATTTTATATGTAAATTATATTTAGATTGTCTTACTGCGAAGATATATACAGGGTGTCCCACGGCTATGCCACATGGAGGGAAAGTACCTTAAATCTTATAGATAGAACATTTTACTGAAAGAAGACATTATTTGAATTTTAAAAACAATTTAAATTGCATTCATAGATTTTTAAATAATTGAATAGTTGGGCCGGGAATCGAACTTGTTCCACGAGAAAAAATAATCACCCCGTAGTTTTATCATACCAATCGAAAGGTTTTATCATAAGAATTATTTTTTGCTAAATAACATAGTGTCACAAATAAAAGGAAGACCGTGAATTTTAACATTTGATGTAAAATTTTGTTCTGAAAAGTTAAAAGCTTACATTGCCGTAAGGACATACAATTGGCAATCATAACTACTTTTTACTAATTAATCTACCCACTTGAGTAGTACGCATCATTTAAATTAATAAATATCCACCACAACAAGACCAAAAAATCGTCAGGGAACGAAATAATCAAAAGTTATCACTTTGTATTCAAGAAGAAGGCACTAGTTTTGAGCATTTGAAAAATTGACTAATTTTGTATTAAAAATGTTAAAATTCATGGTCTTTCTTTTATTTTTGACACTATGTTATTTAGCAAAAAATAATCCTTGTGATGAAGCCTTTCGATCGGTAGAATAAAACTACAGGTTGATTAATTTTCTCGAGTAACAGGTTCGATTCCCGGTTCAACTATGTAATTATTTAAATATCTATAAATGCAGTTTAAAATGTTTTCAAAATTCAAATAATGTCTTCTTTCAGTAAAATGTTCTATCTACAATATTTAAGGTACTTTCCCTCCATGTGGCATTGCCGTGGGACACCCTGTATAATGAAACATAGCTTTTGCCCTCGACTTCGCCCGCGTGAATGTGGAAATTTCTATCCCCTATTTTACGCGTTTAGGATTGAAATTTCCAAAAATCCTTTCTTAGACGATACAAACTCTTCACAAAAAACATAACGTCGAAGTTTCATGTCTCTAGGACCAGCGGTTTAGGCTGTGCGTTGATATATCGACAATCAGTCATTCAAATTGTCATTTTATACTAGGTGTATTTTTGGTCTTGCACAACCCGCTAGGAGATAATTCTACTCATGAAAACAAACAAGTTTTATAATGGAACCAACTCTGAAAACTCGAAAAAAATATCAGCTGTTTGTAACAAAAGTTCAAAGAATCCCGACCGTAATGTATAAACGGGTGATATTTTTTTCGAGTTTTCGACTAAAAATATGTACATCTAGTATAAATGTATGTGTATAGATTACTTGTAAGAAATGAAAATGGAGGGACATATTATCTGTTCTTTTTTCTTTGTACAAAATAATGATATTGTAATTTAAATGCAAAAAAAATCTTTGATGTCTCGTTTGAAGATAGATGTCTCGAGATCTTTATTATTAACGAATTTTTGTTTGTAGATAAAAATATAAACTCAAACCTTTTATTGTGTTCATGTGTACATATGTTATTACAATACTAGCTGATTCCTTCAGTTTCACCCGCGCTATGTTAGATATTTGATTACTGCTCCGCTCTAATAGATACAAACTTTCACGTTTATAATATAAGTAAGAAGTAACAATATATTGCTAATACAATACGAGTAATAATGTTGTAAAGCTTTCTTTAAGAATAAGAATAATAGAATATGAAGAATAAAAATATTACCGTAAAATTTCAATTACTCCCGTCGGTGTTTTTGCGTAAACGAGTGCCAAACATCCATTCATCCTCACATATTTCACAATGTTTATTAGTAGTATGTTAAAACACTACTTTTTAGGAATTCAGATACATAAAGATAGTTGTATAGTATTTGATATACGATCTTTAATTGATTTTTGCGGTTAAAATCGCAGGAAAAGCTTGTATTAATTAACCAAAAAAAAGGAATGCTCCGCCGCGACAGTGTATCACTGCCGTGACCAGGATTCGAACCTGGGTTACTACGGCCACAACGTAGGGTCCTAACCACTAGACGATCACGGCTACCGGAGCTGGTGACTAACAGCGCGAAATTAGCGATCACATTGCTCTGATACTGCGGCACTTTCACAATCGTTACGTTCCATTGGCCGAGGTAATTATTGTTAACTTCGCTTTTAAAATACGTTAGGTATTAGATTACCAATCGAGTTCATAGTACAAAAACAATCACAGACTTGCGTCGTGATAGCAAAGTAGTTAAAACGCTGAGCTATTACGCAAGAGGTTGTGGGTTCGATACTGAGCAAGTGCCAATGTGACTCTTCAGTTTATGGATAGTTTCTAAGTAATAAATAAATAAGTTGTTTTTTTTTATATATTTGTTTTTTTTTTGTTTATCAGATATAATTTAGAGAAGCCCGGACGTTCGATTACAAAAAAATGAGATAGATACTATTTTTATAATTCATACCAGTATAATAATGCTGAATACATTCTTTTTCTGTTTGTTATACGTGTTCGTCTCTGTTACTTAAAATTGGATTGTAAAAATACTTCCACTACATTTACAGCGGAGCAATAACCTACCTTTTTCTCACCCAAACGTTTTGAGGGCAAAAATGTAAACCATTCTCCTCAAGAATGTCCATCTTTGATCCCATAAATACTCAGATTTTGAATAAATGGAGGTGTTGACCCAGAAATCTACTGAAAATGGGGTCAGGTGGAGTTAAATCTGGGAGTTACTTCACTCACGTGAGGGAAGATTAGCGGTTACTTCGACACTTGAACGAACTAGGGGGTGGTACTACGGTAACTCGATTATCTTCTTTAGAATAAATGAATTATTTGAAAGTTGAATCTTTTTTTTTTTGGGGAGTGGGATATCATCCATTGACTGCTCCCGCCCTGGGTGCGGCGGGAGGGCGTGTCAGACTTTTACTGACTAAAACCCACTCATGTTTTTTTGGTTGCCCTTTATGTCCCGGGGTCACGGTAACTATTATAAACATTCCGCAACTCCGGCAGGCGTGAAACATCTTCAAAGAATTACGGAATACCGTAATTTGAAGTAATCCATATTTCGCTCCCAGGACGGGAGACTGCTCCCGTCCTGGGTGCGAAATATGGATTACATTGAATGATTTCCCACTCCCCCCAAAAAAAAAGTAATCCATATATATAACAAAATAAAGTAACTTTGTCTATCTGTCTGTCTTTCACTCCAGAACTACTAAGACTATTTTAATGAAATTTGGTACAGAGATAGTCCATAGCCTGAGAAAGGACAGTTTTTATCCCAAAACTCAGCTAGTATGTTACATAATATTATAATCTACTTGGCTTTCGACTATTACAATACCATTTATTTGTCGGTGATTTTATAATATCTATTTTTATGTTATAATTTCTATTTTTGTAACCTAACCCATCGAAACATGGGTTATTGAAAACTATAGGTTACTAGCTATTGCCCGCGGCTTCGCTCGCGTTAGAAATATACAAAAAGTAGCCTATGTTACTCTCCATCCCTTCAACTATCTCCACTTAAAAAATCACGTCATAAACATACAGACAGACAGACAGACACACTTTTCCATTTATAATATTAGTATGGATTGAAACATAGGCCATAAATTGCTTAAGGTTGCTTTACACGTTAGGGTACACATGATAGGTTTACCTGTACGGTGTGGCTAGAAAATTTTTTGGCTGTGTGGCAATGACAGGTATAGTGCTAAGCCAAAGTAAGTGTTGCGGAATGTTATGTTTATAACAGTTACCGTGACCCTGGAACATAAAAGGCAATCGAAGGAACATGAGTGGGTTTTAGTCAGTAAGAGTCTGACACACCCTCCCGCCGCACCCAGGACGGGAGCAGTCATTGGATGATTTCCCACTCATCAAAAAAAAAAAAAAAAAGCCAAAGTAAGTGCTCAATATCGTCTATTTAACTCGCCCTAAAAATCTATACTATTCTACAATGCCACTAGTCCTAGTAGTGGTGGTAAACCGGAGTATGTGTGTTGCATAAAGGATTGCATACTATTCAGCTCGAGTTTACTTCACAGGCACAGGTTTTTTTTTTTTTTTTGGTGAGTGGGAAATCATCGAATGACTGCTCCCGTCCTGGGTGCGGCGGGAGGGCGTGTCAGACTTTTACTGACTAAAACCCACTCATGTTCCTTCGATTGCCCTTTATGTTCCAGGGTCACGGTAACTATTATAAACATTCCGCAACACTTCACAGGTATAACTGTGCTTTACGAAACTTCGCAAGACTCGTTTCACTTTTCAACTACAACAAAATTTGAGACTTCGATTACCACAGTATCCCTCACATTCTTTTGAATGAATGTCTTTGTTCCCAAGTAGGTCATACGTCTAGCGTTAGGTACCAGTCGTGAACTTATTGAACGTTGTGTCGATGGTCACGGGTCAACGCCTTACCCCTTTTTGCTATTCAGGATTATTCACGTATGTACTTTTGTGATATCAGGCTAATGGTATTGCCGTAATGTGTTTCATTATGTAGCTGTGGAAAGGGCTACGCTTGGGGTTTTCTTTTAGGCAGCGTCTTGGCAGACAAAGGCTTTTTTAATATATTGCGACAAGTCACACACATCTGATCCTAAGCTAAGCAGAGCTTGTATTATGATAACCAAACAATTGATATACATACTTATATTATACTGTATAAATACATAAATATTACAGTTAAATTACACCCAGACCCAAAACAAACAATCATGCTCATCACACGAAGTTTGATCTGGGTGGGAATCGAACCCACGAACTCCGGCTCAGCAGTCAGGGTCACCAACCGCTAGACCAACAGACCCGTCCCGTCATTGACAAAATAATAATTTCTAATAGTTATCGCCGATGGGGGCTGTAAATCTGCAATACTGAAGTGGGATTGGGCAGGCTATGTAAATGTATGCAGAATGGCTTAAGTCGTCACGCAGTCGGTGCGGGAATACAGGCGCCGCGTCCGAGGGAGGCGTGGGAAACGCTGGCGGGACGACTTACAATCCTTTATATAAGACTGGCAGGAGATGGCATTGCAAAGAGACCTCTTTTGTGTGGAAGTGGAATTAGACAATTGAATGACAGGCCTAAGGCGTTCCACCCACTGCACTGCGCCCCTTCACGTAGCGCGGGATGACATTGTATGAAAGTATCATAAATTTATAAAGAAAACACGCATAGCACAAAGCACTGCCGAAGTGCCAACGCGGAAATGCGCGGGAAGGCGCAATGATAAAATCTGCCATTCCGCGCTTCGCGACACGGCGCGGTGCAGTGGGCGGATAGCCTAACTGCTGGATTCCTTTTATTCAGTTGATGAGCATTCAGAAATAACTTTAGAAACTCTTAGTAAAATAACAGATAAAAATTGTACAAAAATGCTCCAAAAGTGCTTAAATTTTCTCACCTGTTTATCTAATTAATTAATTAATTACACACGCACGACCCGTTTCAGTAAGCACGTCTTTACATGATCCAGTAATATACCTACAGTAAATTACGATACACGTATTCATGGCAAATTATGTATGATATGCTTCGTTAACCATATGTGATGGCTACGTATAGAATATAGCTACGGTGCTACGGCGTAGACCCATGCTCTACGAATGTGACGATAGAAATTATTTTTACTAGTAGTTCTCACCCTCGTTGTGTTAGGTTTTTGATTATTGCTTCGCTCCCTTCGTACTGCTATATGAGGTAGATCCATTAGACAATGTATTATTTAATTTTATCTTAGCCTCAAGCTCAAATATATACCTACTAGCTTCTGCCCGCGGCTTCGCTCGCGTTAGAAAGAGACATAAAGTAGCCTATGTTACTCTCCATCCCTTCAACTATCTCCACTTAAAAAATCACGTCAATCCGTCGCTCCGTTTTGCTGTGAAAGAAAGACAAACAGACAGACAGACAGACAGACAGACAGACAGACACACTTTCCTATTTATAATATTAGTATGGATGTATGTGTTTAGAATAATTTTTGTTGTTAGTATAAGGGTGTAGAGTAATTTAGACTAAGTATAAATAATTGTCAATACACTATTGCATTAGGTTACCCTGTAATAATAGTTGTATTTTGTGGTAAAATAAATAAATAAAAATTATATTTTATAACTCTTTGACGCCTAACCGACAGCCGGCTGTCGGGCTGCTATTGTGTCTCAAATCACGTGTGTTCGAAAGATCTATTTACAATGTCACTAGTCCCCTAGACAGGGTTGGTCCACCGACCGTCTGTCTGTCTTCAGACATTAAATAAATTGTAGCTTTAAATATATTACTTTTATATAACTTGTAATATGCGATGACCTAAACTTATTTGTTTTATTGATTGTTGTTAATTTTTTATTGAATAAGTAAAAATTTAGGTTCACATGAAGGTTTGTGTCGACACAATATTCAATATTGCTACGAAAACTAAAACGGGTTGTAAAACGTGCTTCTAATTATTTAAGCAGCTTATTTAAGGGTAAAAAGGCGATGGTTTCAATGAAAATGGAATCGGGTAGGATTTTGGCAACATTTAATGTTACAAAACGGTTGCGGAATGTTTATAATAGTTACCGTGACCCTGGAACATAAAGGGCAATCGAAGGAACATGAGTGGGTTTTAGTCAGTAAGAGTCTGACACGCCCTCCCGTCGCACCCAGGACGGGAGCAGTCATTGGATGATTTCCCGCTCACCAAAAAAAAAAAAAAAAAAAGGTTACAAAACCGGCCCAGATACCACCTACAAGTACATAATATTATTGATATAAAACTCGATTATTTGTTTGTGTCGTTTTCGTGATTAAGCGGCTCACGTACAATGGTGCAGCCTAAAGGACAAATGCCGGAATATTCAAACGTCACTTCATTTTAAGACGCTCCTAAATCTGTTGTTGTCTTTGTCACTCTAAGGGGATAAAGTATAAACGGATAGCAGCCGATTTGAGAATGTCCTCAAATTGGGGGGGTATGTGTGGAAACCAATCCTCCCAGTGGGAGATACATTAACAAGGAGATTTACGTCTTAACTGCTAACTCTACCCCTTGAGGAATTTATCTACGGAGATATTTTGGACTTAAGAAAAGGACAGAGGTTACTTTCAACGAAGTCATGCCTCACCGATCTGTCCACTTTGGACGGATTCTACGTTGAACGTATTCCATTTTGGACAAGTTCCACATTGGGCGGAAGTAGACTTAATAATAAAATACAATTCGTCACAACTTAAATATTATATCCTTACAGTAAAGAATATCAGAACAAAATAAAATATACACGAAAAAAAGACAAGAAAATAAAAATTGCACCTTACCTGCGTAACCTACAGTTGTGACATAGCTCAACAGAACATTACATTTCAACCTTGGCGAAATTGCAATTTTACTTTAATAGAATAATAGAATAGGGGATTTTACTTTAATAGAATAATAGAATAGAATAAAAGAAGGGGGAGCAATTGCAGAATTTAATAAAATGTTTTTAATATGACAATACTGCTTTTGCCCAAGTGCAATTTGTCCAAAATGGAATCTGTCATATGGAATACGTCCAATGTGGAATTATCGTCCAAAGTGGTCAGTACGCACTCCGCGGTAATTAATAATTGCGCGGACGAAACCGCGAGTAACAGCTAGTACTGTATATAAATTCCAGGAACGAGCCATTTTAATTAAATATACCAGTAGATACCAACGATACGAGAAACATACGTGATGAGCTTCCTAATTAAATTAATAACTCTATTGAAGGTTCGTTTGTAGCCGTCACGTTATCCGTAATTCAATTAAATTGTATGCATTGGAGAGTTCAATTAATTGAATTCTGAAATGGCGATTAATATTTTGTAGCAAAATGCTGATGTATTTTTTTATTGCTGGAATTATAATAATGGAGTTTTTAACGGGCTAAAAAGTTTTATGTTACTGATTAAAATTGCAAAAAAAAGTCAATCCTGTTTAACCCAGATTACAATATACAATAATATAATGTTTACACTTACATATTTTCTTTGTGCTTGAAGTGTTCTCTCATTTCTCTCTACAAACATTTTTCACGGAAACTTTTTTAAACATTTGCACACACACAAAAACTAAAAAACTATTACTATTTTATATCACTTAACCTCTCAACGACTAAGCGACAGCCGGCTGTCGCACTGCTATTGTCTTTCTATTGTGTCTCAAACCACGTGGGTACGAAGGTTTTACGAAAGTATTGAAACCGCTGTACCTCATTTTATGACCATTAATTCAATTAAACATAGTTTTTTATGAACTTAAACAAACAGAAATGTCTACTACCAACCTCCATAGAAATACTAGCCAAACACTAAAACAAAAGAGTAAAATTTTAGTTTTGGAAATAGAACAGCTAGGTTTGCATTCTGTAATTCGGTTTTTATTTGAATTTAGAACACGTTTCCATTCCATTGTCGTTCCAATTCATGGTAGATTTTTTGGAGTATTTACGTCACACAATGCTTGTTTGATGATGTTTGCTAACTTCACGTCAAGCACAAACAAGTTATTTTGGGAATAGGGAAACATGACGTGCTTTCGTACTTCCAAATTGTCATGTTTGCAAGCTCCTATCGCTTTCGTAGCAATGTTTGTGCATTTTATATGGCTAATATTGGATATAGCTGTCGGCCATCTTCTAATTAATTTAATGGCGTTTGAAAATGGAATGGTATGTGAGCGTGTGTGTGGAAGAATGAATGGATTGAATTGAATGAGTGATACCATTGAGAATAGACAAACACAATAGATATCTACCAATCGAATGATTTATTTATTAAAAAAGTTTCATCTCTTTTGCCCTTACTAATAATCACTGTGTAATGAATAAAGCCTGTGTAACCATACATTTTTTGACGTATAAACCTGTCATAACTTTATGCAGCGATTATTAGTTATCTTAGTTATCTTTATTTTGATTCTTATGTATTGTTCTTTAATCAAAATTTTAATTAATAATAAATAACTTTGATATAACTATTCGTAAATTTTACCTAAAATTTTCTCTTAAATACACGTTTTAGTATTCAGTAAGGAACTTGACTAAATATTTTCATAATAGTTAATCACATGATCTCCGTTCTCATCCGGGGCAGGCAGCATTTGCCTTACAAAAGCTCTTATATTTCAGAAGATAATTTGTTAATGGTTCCACTATAATTTGAAGCCTGTTCTTATTGCAGTTATTGCATGTAAGAGGTCTTCTCATTTTGGTATAAACGATAAACATAATATTGAGTATATTTAATGAAAACGTTTTCCGTTAATGACGATATAATGTTATGTGCCTAACTTAATAAGGTTGAGTTTCGCAATATCGAAATTGAGCTTAATGGCAATGTAAACATTCCAGTTTTTGGGACCACTAAGATCGTTATTTAAATGCATTATCGCGTTACGAGAATGCACGTTTCAAAATTTAACAATAAATTGAAAATGAACCTGGTTCTTAGGGCTTAATAAATGAGTCTTTTTAAAATAAATTGTGTTAAGTAACATTAATATTTTTTAATTACTGGATGACAATCTATTAGACGAGTAACCTAAAATCTAATTCTTTACCACATATCTACAATATCAAAAGTCACCCAAATGCGCCATTCCATAGACAAAGATGATAGCTATATTCCATGTATGAAATATGAAATAAATAATAATATGAATCGTATGAAATATGTGGTACCAAATTGGATGTTTCTTTTTGTTATTAAGACATAGTTATAAAATATATTTTTTTTCAAACATACCATATTTATGTCATATTATTATTTTGTGTTTATAAAACAGATGACGGCAATTATTTCTAGAAATAATCGCCGTCATCTGAAACAAAAACCGAAACAAAAAAATCAAAACAAATGGGATTTCTATTTTTTTTTATTAAAAATTGCCAGCATCACGTAATACTCATAGTTATTAAGACTATAGACTCCTTACAGGAAAACCTTTGATGCTATGGCCATATTTTAAAATAGTTCTAGTACGATTTTGAATAGAACCTCATTAGATAAGATAAGTCTTTATTTGCCTTAAACATAGTATAAAGATGTTCTTATAATGATTGATAAATTGGAAGCATACGGTATAAGAGGTAATGTTTCAAACCTTGTTAGATCGTATCTAAGTAACAGAACACAATTTACAGAAATTTTAGCAGTAAATAAAAGCAAAAGACAAGAAATTATGAACGCGTAGTTAAATTCGGTGTACCCCAGGGCACTGTCGTCGGCCCGTTATTTTTTATATTATATACTAATGACCTACCCAAAAGCATCGATCACCCTATGACACTTTTTGCCGACGACAGTACTATTACAATAGCTTGCAAGAATAGGGACACATATGAATCCGATATTAATAATTCCATAGAATCTATGATAAAATGGTTGGAAAACAATAATCTCAAGATTAACTTGGGGAAAACTAATATTCTGCACTTTGCCCAAAGATCATACATACCAAATGTAAATGTTCAGTATTGTAACAACAACATAGATAAAGTGAACATGATCAAATTTCTTGGAGTAACTATTGACGGCAAATTGGATTGGAAAGCGCATACGGAAGTATTGAGCAAAAAAATTTGTAATTCCGCATATGCACTGTATAAATTAGCCCCCATCTTAAATACAAATGCATTGCTAACTGCTTATCACGGCTTAGTGTCCTCTAACTTGTGATAATGGGCTCATTTTTTGGTAAAATTCGGCAAATAAGGGTATAATTTTCAAAACACAAAAGAGGTGCCTGAGGGTTATGTTTGGACTTTGTACAACAGAGAGTTGCAAACCATTTTTAAAAAAATATAATATACTAACCCTTCCTTCCATGTACATTTTAGACACCATTATGTTCGTCAAATGTAATCCACATTGTTCCCTTTAGTGTCAGATAAAATAGATATTTAGTGTTTAGTGTGGGAAAGTGAGTTCACTGACTGTAATACTGTTAACGATGTGGTAGACACTTTCTATAGCTTACTAAGACAGACTATTACAGACTATATCCCAATGAAAAAAACAGGTACTAATAAATATCCGCCTTGGTACTCACGGGATCTTATAATACGTCTTAGAGAGAAGTACAAATACCACATTCGTTTTAAAAAATACAAAAATCCATTAGACTTAGAGTATTTTAAGAGCTTAAGAGATGAATGCAAAGCTCTGGGTTCATCATGTTACAAAACATATATTTCTAATATGGAAAACAATATTACAAAAAACCCTAAAGCGTTTTGGTCCTTCATTAAAAACAAAAGAAAAGGCAGCAGTACATACCCTGCACAAATGTCTCATAACAATAAAGTTGCATCAGGCGGACAGGATATATGTAATATGTTTGGAGACCATTTTGCAAGTACCTTTACACCCCCTTCCGATAGTAATCCAAGTCTCACGAACACCACCATTTCCGTCTCTTCCGTGGCACTGTGCAATATACAATTGCACGGTAATGATATTTACCGTGAATTAATGGGTTTAGATGAAACTAAGGGCGCGGGAAGTGACGGCATTCATCCTATATTTGTAAAACGCTGCGCTAAGGCATTAGTATCGCCTCTACAAACAATCTTCAATAGATCCTTGCGTGACAGTACCTTTCCGGACACCTGGAAAGAAGCTCTCGTAATACCCATATTTAAGTCAGGGAAGAAGCATATAGTGTCTAATTATAGACCCATCTCATTACTGGCTACATTCGGTAAAGTGTTCGAAAAACTTGTTAGCAGACATCTCATGTGGTACCTTAAACAACACATTACTGAATATCAGCATGGTTTCGTCAAGTCTAGATCTACTAATACTAACCTATTGTGTTTTACATCAGCTCTGTCTAAATATCTTGACAATCGTATCCCAGTGGATGCTATTTACACCGACTTTAGTAAAGCATTCGATAAAGTAGATCACTGTCTTCTTATATGTAAATTGGCTCAACTTGGTGTGGGCGGGACCATTATAGGGTGGTTTAAATCTTACGTTGAAAATCGAGAGTCAAAAGTGGTGGTTAATGGTCATTTTTCTGACAGTTACAAAGCAACTTCAGGAATTCCGCAAGGATCACATTTGGGGCCCATTCTTTTTAATGTTTTCATCAACGATATTACAGATTGCTTCAAATACTCTCGTTTCTATCTGTTTGCTGACGACCTAAAAATAATGAAGCCTATTCACTGTAATCTTGACTCTATAATGCTCCAAGAGGACATCAATAGACTTGCAAACTGGTGTACACTAAACAAAATGCACTTAAATATCAGTAAGTGTCACTACATCCAGTTCACTCGTAACAGAATAGCGTTAGACAATAAATACTACATAGACGGGGCTGAAGTAGTGAAATTGACCACTATTCGCGACCTTGGAGTTCAACTCGACCAAGCATTGAAGTTTGATGTGCACATTTTAAACATTGTTTCTAAATCCTTTAAAGCACTAGGATTCGTATTGCGAAACAGTAGAGAATTTAAGAAACCATCCACAAAAATAAAGCTCTTTAATACTTTAGTCCGTCCACTGCTAGAATATAGTTCAGTAGTATGGAATCCACATTACGATGTCTATATCAAGCGGCTGGAGAGTGTCCAGAAGCGGTTCCTTTACCATATATGCTACGGAGATCATTTGGCTAAAAAAATAACAAGCTACTCCGATAGGTTGAAATATTATCATATGGATACACTAACCAGTCGTAGGAATAAAATGGACCTCATTATGCTTCACAAAATATTTAATGGGACTATAGATTGCAGTGAACTTTTAAGCTCATTAGTAATTAAATTTCCAACTCGGACTCCCAGGCGTAATACATACGAGTTATTCTACATTTCTGGCTCAAAAACCAACCTGGGTCACTTCGCCGCTGTGCCAAGGCTTTGTAGGCAATACAACAAGTTAGCCAAGACAACCAACTTTGACATTTGTGAACCTCTTGCAAAGTATAAAAAGTGTCTCAACGAATTAAATAGTTGTTAGATTTTGATGTTTATTTTAATCTCAATTAAGTTTTGATGTAATGTTTATTTTGTTTTTATATTGTGATTTTAATATTTTTATTTGTTCTTTTATGTACGTACTTAGTTTGTTTCATATATGTTACCAAATATGTATTATTTTTAATTTTATTATTATTATTTTAAATTGTTTACTTTTGTTTGCTTAGTTTATACATGCTGTGGTCTCCTGTAATTGAAAGAGTACACCTTTGAGATAATATTGTCGTCCATTTTTTTTTTTTCATGATTTGTGTATATCTTTTGTTGGAGATCCAAAATAAATAAATAAATAAATAAATAAAGTTGTCCGAAATAGACGTGATAATAGTAAGCTTTGCATTCCGAGATCCAGGACGTCACTAATGCGGAAAAGTATATTCTGCATGGCGCCAATTCTATATAATAAGTTGCCAAAACATTGGAGGGAATATAGTACCGAAAAATCAAAAAATACATTGAAAAGCCTTCTGTGTGAAAAAGTCTATTACAGCACTGACGAATTCCTAATTGACAAATTAATTTGACTTGTATAATGTAAATGACATCCTAACTTTTATTAATACTTGATTTGACTTTTGATTATTTTATTTTGTAGTATTTATTATGATGAGCTTATGACATTATAATTATTGTACCTTTTAATTTTATGCTCTAAATAGGATTGTTAAAAATGTGTGTAATGGACTCTAAATTCAATTATAATGCCGTCTAGCGTCCGGTATCTCATATTAGTACGCCGTTCAGGCAAAACATGACTGTCGGATAAATTTAATAGAACATCTTGCATGCGATATGTGTGATATATACTCATGTTTTGGACAAATAAAATTATCTTTATCTCTTTATCTTTATCTTTAATAAGTTATTGGATCTTCTTTAATAAGTTATTGGTTGCTGGCCTTCTATTGTGGAAAAAATTAGTAACGCCATTTGTGTTTATTTTTTATTTCTTAATTTTCTCAATAAATAATGGCCGTCACCTGTTTTTTTGGATAAGACGGCCAGTTTTACATTTAAATTTTAAGATGAGAAAACTCTTTCGTAAATTTTATTAAATTAGTAAAACCTATTTGATTATTATCTTACTATTTTAATCTAGTTTTTGAGGCTGTTTGTTACACTTTCACGCAAAAAGTAACGAATGTTTTTTGTTAAAACTTTACAATAATATAACTTAAGGTTACATAAAATCACACTATGACCCATGGGAGCGGAGCAGTAACCAAAAATCTGATATAGCGCGAGTGTAACTGCGAGGGTCAGCTAGAAAATAATTAAAATGTATCTGTAATAGGAGAGGCGACGAAAGTCGACGCTTAGTCCGTCAGTTAGATTTTCAATAAAATTCTGAACAGATATATTAACATAAATATAATCATATATTCCGTCTCCTTGTTCTTGGCACTGATGGTTATGTCTGATACTTACCCAGTCTGGTGTGCCGTCATAAACACTACCCGAACGACTTAATTGTACAAGTGTGCACCTCGTGCTGTGACGTCACTCAGACGTGCCAACGCTACTAAGCGATTGAGTCGAACACGGGGCGTGGAGCGGGAAAACGGGAGAGGGGTCGCATTCCAACGAGGTGCACAGATAAGTTGTATGGTTGTCGTAAGGTTAGCACACTCAGAAAAAATGCTAGGACCTATCCTATGTAGCTTCAAAAGTAAAATTTTGAGAGTTCATAAAAACTATGTCATTTGTCTGGTACTGTGTAATACCCTATGCTGAACCACTGAACCCCAAAAATCATTTCACTACAACCAACTACGACTATCGGGGGGCACGGTCGTGCCCCCGGCCAAGACAAGCAAGCGAAGCGCAGGGGCACTACCTACCTTTTCTCGAAGTGTTTCGTCGTTTTTTCGAACCCTCATAGAGTTGGTATCCGATGTACCAGATAGTTCGTATTCACAAAAAATAATGTCAATAACAGACTCAATAAACATACAAAGTCTCAATTAAATAGCTTTTATACTTTAGATTTTATTGATATCTAAAATACACCGATTTCGTCACTGATTCACTGACACACTGACACACTGACACACTGATGATCATCAAAATGTTTGCCTTTACTTCCTGAAGTGCTAGAATGCTGAAATTTGGTATGTAGCCTAAGTTTAGTATACAACCAACAGAAAAATTCATAAACTTATAGCTTTCGCCCTCCATCCCCTAAAATGGGGGTGTGGAAGTTTGTTTGAATAAATCAAGTAAAAATGCAAAGAGAAAGATTGGGCTATGGGCTATGAAAGCCGACACTGCTGATGTGGCTACTTCCTGTAGTGCTAGCAAGCTGACATTTGGTATAAGAAGTTTGGTAAGTTTGGTATCAATCACCTAAGAAAATTATAAACTTGTGTCGTTGACGGTCGTGTTGCGATTGCAATATTCTTCGTATTTGTATACTTAAATAAGTTTTGCGGCTTATTTCAGTGAGCATAATTTTATGTATTGGTAATTGGTTAACATACATACATACCTAAATTGTTACGGTGTTGAACGGAATCGTAGCGCGATCCTCGTTGACAAAAAGTTTAAGTCTTACTTCCCTAGATGGCGTTGGGATCGAAATAGATCGCGCTATGGTTTCGTTACATCGAAAAGTATAAGTACTATTTGAATTTTTATGTATTTGAGAATAATATTGTTTGCACGTTTGCACGAAAACTCGTTTATATTGTGGAGTCTAATACTATAGTTATTCGGGAGCGCAATACAGCCTTTATTAATTTCTCCTAGATCGAAAGAACACCGTTGTACGATCAAGTATTTTAATAATAAAAAATGTGGGACTTTCAGGTCAATTTAGTCAAAAAAATCTGATAACGAAAAGAAAAAAAAAACACTGAAAATACTGCCTAGCAACTTACAAAAAGAACTGAAATCCCACCAAAAACATTTCATATAAAATGTAGCCAAGACAACCACATAAGGTATACCCTGTAAAAAATATATCAGATCTCATGTAGAGCCAAGCTTCTGAATCTACACGGCCTAACTCTACAGACACAAACTTCACAAACTCTACATAACAGTAAAAATGTATGGCTTGGCTGTTTCGGTACTTACTTCAAAAAATTAATTTTCGCATCACCTCCACGACGGTAGCGAAACGGCGAAGCCATACATTTTTACTGATATGTAGAGTTTGTGAAGTTAGGGTCTGTAGAGTTAGACCGTGTAGATTCAGAAGCTTGGCTCTACATGAGATCTGATATATTTTTTACAGGGTATACCTTATGTGGTTGTCTTGGCTACATTTTATATGAAATGTTTTTGGTGGGATTAATATTTCTTAACTTACTTTTAATACCTAAAACAGCTTTAGGGTTTAAATTGCCATGAATAAGACCTTAGAGTTTTCAGAACAATAGCAAGAGGGTTTAGTGGCAAAAGCTCTTTAAATGTGCAGTTAGCGAATTCCCAGTAAAGTGCAACGATGCTGGTGAAAGGTTTCCAACTTTCCAATATCTTCAAGTAAGTATACAAATCTATGAAAGACGAAACCTCAACTGTCATTCCAAATCAAAATGCAAATGGATTGCTTTGAGAATTCAATTCAATTCAGCTCATAGAGCGACTATTCCAATTTGTCTGTGCGAAAAGTTTCAATAACATTTTTTCTACTTTTCAATCTACGATCTAGTACCACTCTGTATACAGTTTTAGATTGTTGTGAGAATAAAGTATAATAAGTTTTTTGACGTGGTTTTGGGAATATTAATCTTATACGTATTCATTTACTCTTTAGTGTATTATTAACTAGTAAGTAATTTAAATCACAATACTCAACCCTTCGGTCTCTCCAATATCAAGGATGTGCATTCTTGATATTGGCCAAAGCCATGATACGGACACCAAGAGGTCTACCACCAGGCCCAAGATAGACCAGGTAAAGGCACCCGAAGACACTATGATACAGCCGGTCAGGTGCATGTCAGCAACCAACGGTTTTACGTATTTTCTGAGATCTGTATTATGTCACTTCACTAACCTCCAGCTCCAGGTGACAGCTGAAAAATTCCTAATAAATAGTACTAGTCTCAGTAACGCCGTTTGTCTACCGCCGCCGTCACGAGGTTTATGAGGTGGGGTTGCGGAATATTTATAATAGTTACCGTGACCCTGGAACATAAAGGGCCACCGAAGGAACATGATTGGGTTTTAGTCAGCAAAAGTCTGACACGCCCTCCCGCCGTCATTTCATTTGTCAAGTCATTTGATGATTTCCCACTCCCCAAAAAAAAAAGGTTTGTATGAGGCTATAGTAAATGTATGTGCCGCCACTTCGGCCATCTCGTTGACGTGACAGTGATGGAGGTGGTGGACAATCGGCATATCACTTTATACTCTACTACGGTCAGTAGTTGGGCTTTCAATCACCAAACAGTAGATAGTTTTCCTCTTTCAGTCTTTGTTATTCCTATTTATAAGTAGGACTACTCTTTTCGCCTAGATAGATATTTTTTTTTTACCTTAGTGTTTTTATTAAACTAGTCACTGTACTGCCCCACTCTTGCCAAAGGCCGCCACTAAAGGCCCATTCTTTCCACTTCTCTTATACTTTCTCCTTATATTTTTGTTTGTTGTAAAACTTAATTGAAATTAAGTACGTAATCATGTAGCGTATGAGCCTGCTAACCACTAACCGACCCTTGTAACCATCCAACCTAATTCAAACTGTTACAGTTAGGCCCCCATCCCGCAAAACGGTTGACATTGGTCCCTTTTGCGCGGCGTCCGAGTTTAGTAATATGTCCCCGGGGTGTAGTTGTGGGACTATGAACTCAGTAATGTCAGTGTTGCCTTTTAATAGTGGTTGAATTGTCTTTTAAAATGTGACGTTTATCAGATGGTAATTAGTACCTTTTTGTGTGTGTGTGTTTTTACTTTTGATCTCGGTCTGGTAGAAGATGGACATCGGCGTTGTTACATTTTCGTATGTCGTCGTCATATTAGAAGAGGTTTTGCCCAGCAGTGACACAGAATTTTTTAAACAGTGTACAGGTAGTATGGAATTTTATTCATAGTAAGATACGTGTTTTAATTACGTTGAGTTATTAGGTTGTCGTAACAAGATACGACATACTTACCACATTTTTACATCTAAAAGATGTCGACAATAACTAAAAAAATATGAAATCATTTTATGGACTTATAGGAAGTTGCACGGCACATAAACGAGGAATCTGTACCAAGGATAAATCACAGCCATTTCGCCCAAAGATACGACACGTCAACAATCGTTTACGTCTATAGAATAAAACGTCTATAAGTGTTTCATACACTTTATTGCTTCACGGATATTATTCTCCATAAAATCTCAAACAACCACGTTTATAACGACGAAACGAGCGGCTCCCCGGGGCGGAGCCTGTAGACTATACGAGGCACTCAGAAACAGGAATCACAGATTGACAGAGCTTAGAAGATAGACGGACATCAATACAGGAAGCTTGAGGGGGGCGGGCGGGGGGAGGGTGCGGGGCGCGCGAGGCGGGGGTGGAACGCTCCGAGGGCCGCCTCGTTGGTGGAGGATGGGCGCTCCTCGCGCACGCGCAGCTGCGGCAGCCGCCACGCCGCGCACGCCGACGTCAGCGCGTGCCGGTTCAGCACCCAGTACGCCACTGCGTTCAGCGCCGAGTGCGCGTAGCCTAGCAGCAGCGCGAAGTGCGCCAGCAGGAACGGCACGTGCAGCCCGAACGCGCTGGCTATCACTATGGCGGCGTGCGGACACCAGCACACGGCAAATATTGCCGCGATGCCCATGAGCACGTTGCCGAGCCGCCGCCGGGAGCGGAGTGTCGAAGTCTGGGGTTGTGGCCCGAGGAGGCTCGGTTGGAGCTTCTTCTTGGACCTGACGTCGCCTACGTCGACGGCGTCGCGTCGTTCTCTTGGTCCCACGCCGGCGACAATGATGACGTGTGTGGGTCTCCTCATGAGAGGTACGGGGAGAGGGAGCTCGCCGTGTGCTGCCCTCGCCGTGAGTGAGAGTGCTGTAAGCTTCACGCGCACTGCCCAGTGGCACTTGGCGACGGCCATGACGGGGAAGCAGTACGTTAGCAGCGCGTGCGCCGCCGCTAGTGGCGGACATGACACGCATGTCGTTGTGAACACAGCTGCACCTGGGGAGAGACAAAGAAATATTAATAAAAAAAACTTAGTGTATTTAAAACTGGCTCTATGCCATCAATGATATTTGCGGCTTTTTGAACACATTAACAATTTTAGTTAGTAAATTGGCTTTTAGATAAAAGTGGATTATAATGATTAAAATTGGCGATATTTGGATAGAGTCGTGAGCTTTATTTAAATCATCTAACATACTTTTAAATCTTTTAACGTATATCTCAAATCGGACAATAGCATACATCAGTCTTTAGGACATTCAAGACAAATCATTTACATAAAAACGTACGGGTTGATACATTTGATTAATGAATAAAAAACGGATAAAGACGTAAAAAGGTCTTGTATTCATGAATTTTAAACATTATACTCGAACATAGCCTTTTCTCAACTATGTTAAAATAACCGAAGCGAGCAATGAATATTATGACATTTTACTTGATTATTTATGATCTAGTCTCCCTTTCTTCACTCTCACCAACTAAGCTTTCATCCGATAGAAGAAAACCCAATAACCCTTTGCCCGATTCGAGAATCGAATCCAGGGCTCAAGATCCATCACAACACGAATAGGGCAGTCAAAAGGTAATAAAACTATGTAATAAAGTTATATACTACTGGATTACAACAGCCTTCTTGCTGGTTTAAGGAAACTATTTTGGTTCCTGCCATTTACTGGCCGTCAAATTGTTTTTTTATGACTGTGTTACGATTTAAAGTTTTTCAGGTGTTTTAACCCCGTTGGCTTCACAATCACTAGTTCAACTGTTAAAGTCCTGAGTATGAGTCCTGGATTGGATTATGTTTTTCTATCAGCAGCAGCCCAGAGTTTAGAAGTTGGTGATGGGACACTCCAATGTCTTAAAAATCACGTATAGTCATTGGTATTTGTAGGTCTTTGACAAAGTCGTAAGACTCCAGAAAGTCTGAAAAGCAGTTTTACCAAGAGGTGTAAAAAAATGATATGAGCCGTCTACTCAGTGAACATCTGGAACAAACGCAAAGATCAAAGTCTCTTTTAAAGTCCATACAATATTGTATTGGTCCAATAATGTGAGAACCATGAAGGTTAATAATTAAAGTGATCTCTTGATGAGAGAAGCACACAGAATTGAGTGGACCTGTTCTGACAGTGCAAGCATTTGGCAAAAAACTTTAAGATAAAAAAAAAAACGTAAGGAGCCCAACGTCTTGACGAACAATAACAAACAAACAATAACAAAGTTCGGTAGATATTGTGCTCTAACAGGCAAATGCCCTGTCTAAATATTTTGTTCAGCTGCATCCAGTTATATTGAGAGCCATCCCTAACTTAGTTGGGAATAGGTTAGGTAAATGAAGAGGAAATGTTATTTTGAAGGTAAGTTGTTTTGAAGAATTGGATCAAGTTTCGGTTGGCTTTTACTTTAGTTCAGTGACGTGACACCCGAAGTGGCTATCCTACCCCAGAGGTTGAGAACTACCTGAAAAGTTTACATGTCAGTGCGAAAGGAAATTAGGGGCCAATGAGATGTAAATGAGGGTCAGGGATAGTAGACCTCTACATTATATTTTTGTAAATATTATGTTATTGTGGACGGTAATCCGAGTTTTTTTTTTTAAAAGCTTTCAAATCATATAAATATTATGTGTCAGTGAGTTTAATTTTCAATTTAAGAACCCTAAAAATCATTAAATTCTATCCCATTTCACCTAACAGAATTTCATCGACTAATATTAGATTAAATTGTAAAAATCACGGTGAAAATGGCTCTTGAGGCTGAGGCTACACTAGCTTGCGACGCGAGCTGCGACACATGAGCGATTAAAACAAATATATGGATGCTCACGTGTACATAGCTACACCGTGCATCAAATATTACTAGCGATCTTTGATTTCTTTTTACAACAGGAATAACATTACTGTAATCGCGGTACCGGCTACCTCGACGTATCAGCAAAATTGAATCGAATATACGCCAGACTTTCGCTTTTAATGTATGTCTCGCGCTTCCATTCGCATCGCTAATTGCTGCCTACTATAGCCTCAACCTTAATGTTATAAATTTAATCCTAATACAGCCCTACTATTATACCGAGAAAAACAACTTACTAAGTAGGAGCGCCATGATCCATACAGCGACAACAGCTAAGTGAGGGCGCGCACACAGCGATGTGCCGCCGCGCCGCACCGCGCCGCACCGGTCGGCGGCGATCGCGACCAGCGAGAACGTGCTGGCTGCTACCGGGAATGACTGAGGACAAATAGAAAGAAATAAAAGATTTTCTTGAATTTAAAGTGCAGCTCAGATAGCTGACGTGGCTCAAAAGGCTTAACTAAGATGAGACTGGGCACAAAACTTCTGTCAAACCGTGGGGTCAAGTAGGAGCCCGGATACGGGGAGATGGTGCCGCAACAGACCACGAAGGAGATGGTGGAGTTAACTTGATGGATTTTTGTCCAATTGGATTGAAGAAGCAAAGGATCGAACGATGGAAGAATTGGAAGAATGCCTAGGAGTGGGCAGGCTAACAAAAAAAAGGATGGGCAGCTACAAAGTGTAATGTTATTAGTACATATAGTTTTAATTAAGAAAAACTCTCAGGCCGATGTAAACTGGTCACCACGCTGTTGGCAGCCGCCGTAACTCCATCTGGACGGTTGACGTTCGACCGCCTTTCCTTTCATTTCGTGAAGATTGGGGTAAGAGGGCGCTTTGAGCGAGTCCCAAGTTCAGCAGTAAAACTTACGCATCCTGGCAAAGATGTTACAATATTATTTTCTTTAGTTAGTCTGTTCTGTTCGAAACAAATTCAGTGACAGCCCATATGTCAAAATCCGCCAAGTTGGTAGCCTACAGTATACGTTTGAAAAACAAAACCCTGCTTTTGGTATTCGGTTAAAAATTACCTCAATATAATAAGTGACCTGGCACGGCAGCTCGTCCACCCTGGCCGCGCGCGTGGCGGCGAGTGGCGCGCTGGCCGCACATACCAGGAAGTCGGCGGCGCACGCGCTCAACATCTGCGGAGTGCGTAGGCGCGACGCCCCGCCCGACGCTAGCGCCGCCATTAAGCTCACATTGCCTGTGGAATAAATAGATCAATAAGTTTTTTTGGTAAGAAACATTTTAAAGCTTTATCGAGGATCGTTACGATTTTAGAGTTCTGTACCTCTAAAGAAAAAGTAAAAGAAGGTGGCGAAAAGGTGGAAAGCTGAAATTAATATGAATAACGTTACAATCTCTGGAAGCAGTGAAAAGTTTGGTTTGTCATACTTGATTACCGTGATGAACAAGTAATTTATATACCTACGTTTGTACGGAACTATCTGTTAACTTATGAGTTTATTTACAGTCAGTTCTGTCTGGTTGATATTGTATCAAGTGATAGCAGATTTTCAGACAAAACTGCAACTAGTAGCTCTTGCAGAATCAAATAAATCTATCAATCGATCAATCTTTATTTGGTAACACAATTATTTATAAGGATTGTTTAAAAAATATTACTTCCATATTAGATTCTATTTCGCAGATCTTTTTAAGCTAAAGCTTATGAAAGGCTTTGCATTTTTAATAAGTATCTTCTTAGTCAACATTCATGAAAGCACGCCGGTCGTAATTCGCTTCTAGAACCGTGAGAAATCTAATGTGAATTTAGTTTGCAAAGTATGTTCAGAAAGCAAATAATAAGGACGTAAAATATGAGAAATCTGCTTTATCTAATTATCTACTGTTTGTTTTTCATTGTGGCTTTGTTGCTAATTATTTCTTTTTGGAAGTCTTGTGCAGCAAAGTCATTTAGTTTTTAATTAACCGACTTCTAAAAAAAGGAGGAGGTTCTCAATTCGAATGTTTGTATGTTTTTTTTTTTTTTTATGTTTGTTCGCGTATATCTCCGTCGTTTGCCAACCGATTTGAACAATTCTTTTTTTGTTTGAAAGGGTAGACTTCCCAAATGGTCCCATTGTCATCAGGTCCAGGATCTGATGATGGAATCATGCCGAAATCGAGGGAACTCCTCAATTTTTTTATAGGAAATGGTACATTTTTTTTAAAGTTACTCTAAAACGTAGTTGGGACTCTAACTAAAAAGTAAAAAATAAAAAACTTTTTCCAAAAAAAAGATAACCGACTTCAAAACCGAAAAGCTCAAAAATAACTATTTCGGAAGTCGGTGGCAAGGCAACACAATTCGACCGGCAGAAGAGAAGCCACCGACTTCCGAAATAGTTATTTTTGAGCTTTTCGGTTTTGAAGTCGGTTATCTTTTTTTTGGAAAAAGTTTTTTTCCAACTTCCAGTCTTACCGAATTCAACAGAATACCTTTGTTTCATGTCGGGCGATTTATTATCAGACCAGCATAATATAGCTACTGGGTAACACTATATCCCTAGGGAAGACTGATTATCAGACTTTCTGGCTTCTGACAATAATAATAAATATTTTTTTTTTGTCAAAGATCTATGAATGGCAACCAGGACCAACGGCTCTAGGTGTTTTCCGAGGTAAAAGGGATTAAGTGAAGTTCTTGTATCCATGCAATGATAAATACAAAATTATAATATCAAGCGACCATAGCTTTACCTTGACTATTTTTCTCCTATGTCTTGATTTCTGTTTGTAATGTTTTCTTGTTCAGTATTTTTAGATCTTTTTATTGGTTATTTTTGTTAAGTTGCGTTCACTTACCAATAATACCTATGACGGACACGAGCACGTAGAGCGCCACGAGCGCCGCGAGCGTCGTCTCCTCCGCCGCATCGCGCTCCGCGTCGCTACTGTTACTGTACATCACGCAGCATCGTTGGGATCTGGAACAACAGAAGAAAAGATGTTAAAACTTTTGTATACCATGACTAGTGAGACGAAGAACTTAATCAAGGACACAAAATAATCTAATGAAATTGTGATAGTAAAACAATATAAATCGTAAAGAAAACCGTAAATTAATTATCGCTAAAAGGGTCTTAAAAAAGACACTCTTGCGCACGTGAAAAGTGAGGTATGATCCGTTTTCCTTCCAATCCAGCACGCGTGTCAACATTTCTTTCTATTTTATGAAACAATTCGTCAAAAAATAAGGTTATTTGCACATTTGGATTGAGAATCGTATACAGTCGTGGTATATTATAAACCAATTGCCGTGTTAAGAAAACTTGAAAATGAGTCTACCTATTTGAAGAATATGCATTTATTCATCCTCCTAGCCTTTTCCCAAATTACGTTTGTGTCGGCTTCTACCGGGGTTAGCTAGAAACCAGTGTTGTACATAAAGCAACTGCCCATCAGACCTCCACAACCCAGCTGCTGGGTGACACAATACCCCTTGGTTAGGATAGTCAGACTTTCTGGCTTCTGACTAGCCGCAATGACTGTCAAAGTTCTATGAATGACAACCGGGACACTTTTGAAGAATTTATTAAATCAACGAATTTAAGTGAAATTACCCAACAAACAAAAACAATTCAAAAAAAAATTCAAAATTAAACGACGTTGTATTACAGTCTTAGCTAAAACGTTTGTACGACAACGCTATAGTCGTACTAACGTTATAGTCCGTTAAGCGTTTTGAACTAACCAAATTAGGTCTTTGAAAAACCTTTATATAACATCTATGTAATGTAGCAGTTGTATAGACGTTTTCACAGTGACGTTTATATAACGATCACTATCCTGTTTTACAGCGGTCAATTGGAGACTCTTAAATGACTTGGTGGTTTATTTGATACTTAAATATAACCTATATATTTGATGATGTCTGTTTATTGTCATGCCTTGACTTTAATCAAACTTGTTGTCGCATTTAAGTCAGGTTTTGACTTTAAAACGTCTAGGCCGCCATATTTACGGAACGTTTGGTTAAATTTGCTACGAAAAATGGAAGGTAAAAATTCGTGGAGAAGACTTACACGTAGTGGAACTTTCAAAAGGAAAGTAAAATTTTTTTTTTAAATATTTGAAATCTGCGCTGTACTTTTACTGTGAACAATATAAAAAGGGTTTTAAATTTATGAGGAAGCCTTATAGCTAGCTGCTGTCATGGCGTATTGCATGGTCTTGAAATAACCTTAATACGACTTTATGTCTTTACAATGTCGTAAAGAGATAAGTGTGTGACAAAAGCATAATGTCCTACATTTTTAAGAAATAAATATAATTTTATTAATAAAAATATAAATATTTAAACACAAAATTAAGAGGGGGCATGAAAATTTCAAATAAATACACATAGGTATATTATCATAAAACTTTAATACCCACTCGAACTAAACGGCATAAGAGACAGATACAGTTATTAGCGAGATGTATAATATAAGTTAAATAAACCTTTTATTTCCTTGTAATTATTTTGCACTCAAATCTCGAATCAAATCCAAACACGTGCCACTAACAAGAAAAATAGAGAAGTCTTACAGGTGTTGTTCCTTGACTCAAATAAAACGTTTTAGTCATTCAAAAACACCTGTATGACGACAATACAACAAAAGAGCCGTTGTAAAGTTATGATGCGACTTCTGCGCGACGAAAGTGGTAATTCCATCACGTTCATACGACTTTTGAATGACGTACCGAAGTCACCTTGCGACTTTTGTATGTCCATTAAACGATAATGTTGGTCGTATAACTGGGGCCAGTTTCGCGTTTAGTAAACGTTATTATAACGTTAGTACAACTTAGGTATTACGATCAATGGAATCAAGATAACGTTTACTAAACTTTTGAACGACGTTAAAAAGTTAGTTGGGTAGCACATCTTTTTAAGTATTATATTTAGGTAACCCTTTGTTTGAATTTTGTGACACCATAAAAACAATGTATACAAGCCTAGACAGCAACTAGGCATTTATAGAGTCACATATGGTGGTATCACATTTCTTATCCGTACTTAATATTATAAATGCGAAAGTAACTCTGTCTGCTGTCTGTCTGTCTGTCTCTTCTTCACGCCTAAACCACTCAAACGGTTTGAATGAAATTTGGTACAGATATAGTTTGGGACCCGAGAAAGGACATAGGTTAGTTTTCATCCCGAAAATCCCCCGGCAACGGGAACTATTAATCACGCGGACGAAGTCGCGGGCAAAAGCGGTTACGGTCTCGTGTCTCCCCTGGCGGCTCCCCTCGGGGAGACATCAGGATTTTTTAAATCCTAATGTCTCCCCTAGGCGGGGGAGACATCAGAACTTGCTAATAAATTATATTTTGAGTACTCGTATATCCCCTGTCAAACACTACATAATAACCATAAAAGAAACAACCCGTCAAGCATGACGTACCTAATACTTTAGCAGAAGGTACATTCCAGCACAAGGAGGAAAGTTCAGATCGAAAGAGACACGTTTATATTAAACGCACAATTACAATTAATTCACAAAGAAATCAGTGTTGGACAATTTTTTGGAAAAGCTGCGTAAAAGATTAATTGATGACATGAGCTTTTACGAATATGGGTACCTACTTACGTTATTATGTAATGCTTGACAGGGGATATACGAGTACTCCAATTATAATTTATTAGCAAGTTCTGATGTCTCCCCCGCCTAGGGGAGACAATAGGATTTAAAAAATCCTGATGTCTCCCCTAGGGGAGCCGTCAGGGGAGACACGAGACCGAAGCCGCAAAAGCTAGTCATTCATAAATGCCTGTTTTGTTGACCGCTACATTAATGCTCTACATTACAGCCCTAGGTATAAAAAAACATAATCACCCATTCTAACACTAGGTGGCTTCGCAGTTACCCATGTATCTATTGAGTGATCTAAGGTTATCTACCATTTACATCAAAACAAATACTTTAGTGTCTCATAAAGACGGGACATTACTAGCACAGCCGATATTAGTTGCCTATAAAAGAAATAATAAAGCTTGCCTCTGCCCGTTACTACAATTGAATAGCTCGTCTAGCTGAACAAATAAACGAATAGTAATTTGCAATTTGCTTTTTTATTGCGAGCAATTCTGTTCTACGGTTTTGTGTTTACTCTGCGCAGAATTGAATAAAAACGGCCAGTGGTTGGGTGCGGTTTTGAATTTAGAATTCAGTTTTTAGTTATTTTTTTTCAGATGGCAGATGACGTTATAGTCGGGGTTGCGGAATGTTTATAATAGTTACCGTGACCCCGGAACATAAAGGGCAACCGAAGGAACATGAGTGGGTTTTAGTCAGTAAAAGTCTGACACGCCCTCCCGCCGCACCCAGGACGGGAGCAGTCATTTAATGATTTCCTACTCACCAAAAAGAAAAAAAAGATGATGTCATAATTTTTGTTTTTTATATTATCACTACATAGCATAAAACTGTAATAAAACAGAGTCGCTTCCCCTTGACTGTTTGTTCGTTTCTGTGTATGCTTAGATCTTTGGTGTTTTTTTAAAATAGATAGAGTGTTTCATGGGTATGGTTTATATGTAAAATACATGAAAATCAAACAGGTAAAAGAAGAAAGAATAAAGATATTTGTTTTTTTTGTTTCAAAATTTTGTGTTTTTGTAGGTAACACTCAATCGTTCTTGAGGGTGATCAATGCTCATGCATACTTCGAAAATTTTTAATAGTTTTCTTAATGCGACGGGTAGTTATGGAAAATGACGCCTTTAATAAAACGACAACAGTAAAATAAAAATACAAACAACATGCCCCTTGAAGTTTTTAAAGTGGCGACTGTAGCTAACAAAAGAGTTGATAACTTTAATACATTGATTTTGATATAACACAAACAAGAACCACCAACTAGATAACTAACTTTCAAATAAAAAAACCTGCATCTAAATCAGTTCACCCGTTGAAGCAGCGATACCACTGACAGGCACACACACAAAGCGGCCAAACTTATAAAAGCCCTCTTTTTGCGTTGGGGTTAAAAAAAAACAAAAACTCTTAACATCTTTTTTATTTTGATACATTTATAGTAGTTTACCGACTAAATTTTATGTTTTTAGCCTCAGTGGCTGTGAGTTGATAATCACTGAAAATCCTCTCTTTTTAACCGACTTCAAAAAAGGAGGAGCTTCTCAATTCGTTTTTTTTTGTATGTTTGATACGCGATATCTCCGTCAATTGTAAACGGATTTTGATTGTTCTTTTTTTGTTGGATAAGTCATGATTCAGGGGTGGTCCCATATAAATTTTTTGGCGATCGGTTCCGTGCTTCTCGAAATATTCACCAAGAACAAAAAAAAATGACGAAATATTCATAGACGATGTGTGCTTTTTCTTCAAGTTTCTATTTTCGTTTTATAAGATTGTAAGTAGTTTTATTTTTAAAAAAATAATTACTTTGAAAGATACTATACACAGTCAAACATTGGGAGTCGACACTAAAAAGTAATAAATAAAAAACTTTTTTCAAATAAATAATAACCGCCTTCAAAAACTAAAAACTAAAATTTCGGAAGTCGGTGGCAACACAATTTGAATGGCAGAAGAGAAGCCACCGACTTCCGAAATTTTAGTTAATTTTGGGTTTTTAGTTTTTGAAGGCGGTTATTATTTTTTTGAAAAAAGTTTTTGTACTTTCAACTTACAAGAATTGAACAAAACAAAATTATACCCAAGATACTTTTCCCTGTCATTATTATTCAGCCTGAAAAAGAACTGTCAGTTGCCTGCCTAAAAGTGGTATCAGTTACAATAGGGAAACTCCAAGGGAACGTTTTATATTCAACACGCGTACTAAAGTATGTTAGGTAAAACTGCTTATAGTTTTGGGAAATTTTTACATGGTATCTCTCCCATGTGACTTGATTTAGTAATGTGTTTTTGTTTTCGTAATTATATGACAGAATATTAAAGTTGTAATGTGAGTAATAGTTAAAACTGATAGTCAGGTAAATAAAGTTTCTAGAATCATGGCCAAGGTGAGTGTAGACATTTTACACCTATTCAATGAATTCAAAATATTTCAGTTGATTCAAACAGTTTAAATTTTATTAAATTGTTTAAAAAAAAAATGCTCCGCCGCGACAGTGTATCACTGCCGTGACCAGGATTCGAACCTGGGTTACTACGGCCACAACGTAGGGTCCTAACCACTAGACGATCACGGCTACCGGAGCTGATGATAACGCCTTTCAATACCGCGATTACTTTACTCCGATATGACACTGTTAAATTAAAAAGTCTATATAAAAAGGTGTAACTTGTTACAATCTCTTTGCATTTTAATTGCGCCGGGTTATCTAAAGTGGAGCACTTTCTCTTTGACGTCAGCTTCCCGCGTAACGGCTTGTAATTACGTTAAGAAATAATTATATATTAAGTTTGTGCTCGAGGTAAATTGATATTGTTGGCGGAGTTTTTAGGTCGTGATTATATTGTTATTCAAGACTTGTTCTTAGGGTAAACTATGTTATATTTCGAATCTGTACAATGATTAGAATAACAGCAGAAATCGCTGAAACAAC